>CM019065.1:373933089-374530384 GCA_009667805.1 Leptobrachium leishanense
TGCATCCATTGTGTGATATTTTCCTCTATATGTGTCACTGGGTGCATCCATTGTGTGATATTTTCCTCTATATGTGTCACTGGGTGCATCCATTGTGTGATATTTTCCTCTATATGTGTCACTGGGTGCATCCATTGTGTGATATTTTCCTCTATATGTGTCACTGGGTGCATCCATTGTGTGATATTTTCCTCTATATGTGTCACTGGGTGCATCTATTGTGCGATATTTCCCTCTATATGTGTCACTGAGTGCATCCATTGTGTGATATTTTCCTCTATATGTGTCACTGGGTGCATCTATTGTGCGATATTTCCCTCTATATGTGTCACTGGGTGCATCCATTGTGTGATATTTTCCTCTATATGTGTCACTGGGTGCATCCATTGTGTGATATTTTCCTCTATATGTGTCACTGGGTGCATCCATTGTATGATATTTTGTGTTGTTGTCTGCCCCCCAGTATCTTTCCATCACTTGCGCCTCACTGTGTGGCTTTGGCCATAGAATGGAGTGAGTGGGTCAGTCACCAACTCACATCATTGTATTGTGTGGGATGTATTCAAAGGACATCACCAGAGGCTAGATTAGAATTTTTTCGGTCCATTTCTTTTCTCATTCAGCTGCCAGCTCTTATCTCGGGTAACAGAGGCAGAACAATACCCTCCTGCCGCCTTATCTAAACATTCCCTTCTCCGCCTCATTAAATCTTAAATACTGAATACGATAAAGAACAGCCACAAAGTAAAAGCTTTTTGCAGATTTTGGTAAACTTTGCATCCTGAGAAAAATACACAAAATGGAACCAGGACATAAAAACTTAACTTTATTTTTCCTTTTTACATGTAATGACTTCAAATAATGGAAAAAAAAACAGCAGCATTTGTTTTATGTGTTTTATAATGTGTTTTATAACGTGGTTTTATTTGTAATGCACAAGTAATCTAGTTACAGTTTATGTAAGTGGTGCCGTCCCTTTAAAAAATAACCCTTTATTGGTTCTGTTCAGTTATTTATTTATACAATCTGATTGACTTTAAAACATTCTTTTTCTGGCAGGATGAGGGATCTGGCATGGGATAAGAACAGGATTATCAAAAGACCTGGAAGGTTTTTGCCTTGTCCTTTCAAGTTTCTTAGTGATACATTGTTTAGCTATAATGTTGCCAGACCCTCTGATTTGCAATAGTCAGCATTAAATGTGTTTTTGTTTGATAAACAGAGTGAAGAGCCAAGATATGGATCAAAATGGGAAGCACAGGCTTTGTTCACGGGCGAGTGATACTAACAATCTGACCGACCTTGGCATGACTCATCCCATGGTCCTAATAGTTGGATTGTGACTGTATAACAGAGCTGTAGGGGGAATAACATCCAGCGAAATTAGTCTTTATCCACATTCACTTCCAAGATTGACAGTACTTGATCTGCATGGCACCTCCTGTTGCCCTGATATAAAGTATAGTCAATATGGTGTTCCACAGGAGCAATGCGAAGGACTTTAGTTTACTGCAATAAAAAGTTGTTTGCATTTGGGCCCCAGAACATGCTCCTAACGTTTTAGCACTGTGGTCCTTATGCCAAGGTGTTAGCACTTTCTCTGAATGACATCTCCCCAACTGATCCTGCACAGAACTCAGAACTGCAATGACTTCTTTTGGCCAGTAGATGGTGACAATGCCAAATCTGATCTGCCTGCCAAATAGCTTATTACAGTAAGGAATACCTTGGGAATATTCCCAGATAGTTCTTACTATATAATTATTTAAAAATGATTTTCCAAAAAAGCCATTGGTTCCTGAGAGTGGTTTTCTGGAAGATCCCTTGGTAGTGAAGGGGTTAAGCTATAAAGAAAGATGGAAATCATGTTGGTGTAATTAAGATACTCTACTTTTTATCTAATTTATATTTCTGTTTGCATAAATGGTCCTGATAGGTCTTGATGTTTTCTATAATGTTTGGGCATAGCCTTTTCTCTGGCTCCGCCTGCAATGACATTCCCCATAATGCAAGTATCCCTCTTGCCCCAAGTGTCAAATGTGAAATGTTGGGGGGGGGGCACTGATATCAGTATGATGGATAGGAACGGCTGTGATAGTACACATATATGGCTGATATGTACTTGAATTGCAATTATTAAATTCTATTTTGGGTCTAACCTGTTCTTTCCTAAAAGCGCTATGAGGGTGGTAAACATTCCGAGATGAAACGTAAATACACAAAGACATATCTGGAAAGTTTGTCAATTCTCATCTGTGGATTGACACGATGCATTCACCTCTGCACCTTGAAAATATCTGAATGCAACACTAATGCGTTCCGATCTTTTCCTTGGGGCACGGCCAGTTCCCTTTAACATGTTTTACGTGATAACAAAAGATGTCTTGTTTAAACAAATCATATTTTCTCTCTTTTTTGGTGCCCATCCCATACTTCTAGAATCAGGCAGCCAACACCCAACATTAATAAACTTGGAAAAATCAAAAGAGAACATGAAGAGGTAGAAGAAAGTGTTATGCGCTGTGCTGATAAGTATATGGAGACTGGACTTTTCTTTGTTAAGTGTCAAAGGAAACACACTGAGATTTATTTTGGCAGAGAACCTCTCATGAAAAGTGATATATATATAATGTTGGTCATTAAATAAATGCTTTGAAGTGATACTTTTTGATGGTATTGCGGATTACTCCTTTGATTTACATATGCCACGACCTTAATACAGCAACTGACCTTATACCTTAGGCTAGGGTCAGACGAAAGCATTTTTCCCCGCGAACGTGAAAAAGTGCGTCCGAACGCATTGACGTATTTTTTCACGGAATGCGCAAAAACGGTCAGATGACACGCATTTTCGGGCGTGATTTTGTACGGATCGTCAATAAAACTCTTTTTGCGTCTGGACGTTATGTAGGCTGGACATTAGCAGCGTCTGACATCTCCTAATCACGCAAACACGCCGCTATGCTGCAGCTGCGCGCTCAGTACGTCAGTACTAGCGGTTCTGCGTTCTCAAAAAAATGCGTTCAAATTCCACTTGCGTTGCACGGCCGGACTTTTGTGCGGCCGCACATCGTATATTGGCCGTCATTGCCCGTCATCTGCTGCTAGTGCGGCCGTAATTATGTGCGCCAGAACGCACGTTAAAAGTGCGCTGGTCTGACCCCAGCCTTAGACTTTTTTGTAAAGTTGGAGAGTGGGCTCCTGGTTTTATGAATATATATATATATATAGAGAGAGAGAGTCATAAACTTTGTTTTAAAAAGTGACTGTAGTTGCACGGGTCTAAAGAAATGGCAAGCTTCATAGAAGTTGTCTTTTTTGCTCCTTATTTTGTCGCTCTCGTTTTAGCTGACACCGTGAAAGATAAAAGAAGTAAAACCAAATAATGTTCAAAATATGCATAAACACAGTCCTTTACAAGTCTCTCGTGCAAACTGAGCATGTCTTTCCAACAGAAACATGATAAAATCCAGTTACATCATTAACAGATAACATTGTACATGTAAAGGTGTATAAAAAACACATTATACACAATATAAAACAAGTACAGAGGTAAATTGCTGTGTGTGCCTCTAGACCACATGCAGATAAGTTCTTATGAGGAGTTATGCAACACACTGCCTCTCCTCCAGCAGCTGAATCTTTCTAACAGGAAGCTAGTGGGCACTCCTGTCTACTGTCTCGGATGTATACAACTCTTGAAACCAGAGGCGCGTTCAATACCTCAGCCGCTGCAAGTGCTAAGTTAGCAACTTGCCATTGAACGCCGTTCAACCGCTCAGCGCTCAGCACTGCTAACTTAGCACTTGCAGTGACCCGTGGAGATGCTGCGAGTAGCTGAGTGTGACGTATTAAAGATGGCCGCCGCCATGAAGCAAGTAACAATTCCGCACAGCAAGATGGCCGCCGCCACGAAGCAAGTAATAATTGCGTACAGCAATGTTAATTTTGAGGTTTTTGTTCAACAAAGCACAAAATATTTATTTATTATTTACCCCTGCACATAGACATATATTACAGTAAAATTTATATTTTGTTTCAGAAGTAAACATATCGTTTATTCAATAAAAACTATCATTTGTGGTGTGTGCATACAAAACGGAATTATTTATTTATAAAGGATTTTACCAGGAAGGATACATTGAGATTTCTCTCGTTTTCAAGTATGTCCTGGGTTTGAGAATGTTGGCGAATTGCCTGCACATACGGTGCCTGTTCGGTGCCTGTTCGAGGGCAGTGAAAACCCCATAGAGAAGCAATGCTTTGTCTATTCAGAGAACACAAACCAGCAGCGAAAGGTTGCCGAATTGCCCTGCCGTTCGGTGGCCCCAATTGACAGGTCCACTCAAGCGAATCCCATAGGCCTCAATGTCAAAAACACTCCCGTTTCAATTCAGTATCCAATAAACCATCCACTATAATATTCTGCAGCAAAAAGTCTCTTTTTTTTTAGATTTTTTTAGGATCTTTTAGGCATTTTTCGGGATTTTTCTGCGAAATTTTCTTTTCCGTTTTTTTTTTAAATCGTCTTTTTTCTTTTTTTGTAACAGCCCTTTTTATTATCATTCATTGGATTTTATATGTAAATTTCAGACATTTTCTTTCTGTAGTTTCTTTTGCAAACAGCGTTTCACTTTTCAAACATTCAAGCGTACTGTTGTTTTTTTTTTCCACTCCATTCGTCTGCTGTGTCGGCTTTTTCTGGCGGCTGCTCTGCCCTCTGATCGGCTCCTGCTCGGGTTTCTCCGACGTGTTCAGCGGGGTTAATCCAGATATTTTTGCGGCTTTCGGTGTGCATTCGCCGGGTTTTGCGGTGGGTGTTCGGCAGGTTTGCGGTGGCTTTTCCCTGCACTACGACGGCCCGGTGATGCTTGCTGAATACACCGCAGGGTCGCCGAAATGGGATCGCCGAATCGCACCGAATTGAAAAGAGCAAAAAGTCACCGAACGTGCGGTGACTTTTCGATTCTCTTTGAATAAACCTGAAAGAGTCAGCTCCTCACGCATCATGCCCACACTGATAAAGCTTTAGGGGCATGATCTGGAGCACAAATGTAAATGGAATTAGTTTGCAATAAACAGAAGTCCATGGCATTGATCCTGTGGAACATTATATGGACTATACTCGTTAACGGGCCACCAGGAGGTGACCTGCAGATCAAGTGTAGTCGATATTGGTAGTGAAGGGGTTACATCCCACCGTCAGCATGTGCGTACATAATTAAGCATGGTCCTCGAATATTTCACTTCTTCTAGGCATCAATTACTAGTATATTGCTGTTACTTGTGTTTTTTGGGAATTCTTTCCTTAGGCTGGGGTCACACTAGTGCATTTTTAACGTGCGTTTAGGCGCACTTAATCACGGCCACAGTAGCAGCAAATGACGCGCAATGACGGACAATATTTATTTATTTTATTTATTTATAAAGGATTTTGTGCTGACTGCTTTTCTTTATCATATTTTGTCCAAGTGATCCGAAAAACAATCTGAATTTTTCATTAAGAAATCGTCGGCCATTTTGGATTCAAAATTCGCATCCAAAGCGTTCAATGACACTGCTGCAGCAAACTGAATTGCTGCGCTGCAGCACATCAGCAGCTGCTGAGGTATTGAACGGGCCTCAGGAAGTGCTAGTTCCCATACCTGTAAACATGCAGAGACAACACATCTCTGAAACACCATGTCGCTTGACAGTTACGGCTGTATCAATATGTGTGGAACCAGGAAGGAGAGTGTTTGTAACCAGGGGGAAGGATATATGTGTTACACTGCAGCTCAGCAGGATATAGGGGAGGAGTCACATGGACATGGACTAGTTAGCAGAACTGTAGATTAGAACCTGTTATAAGATGATCTCTTAATAAATATATAAAACCCTGCAGCTGGAGTCAGAGACAATATTTACAGAATCAGTCTCATTTATACATGGTGGCAGCGGATCTAATTTGAAAACTACTCCAAAAGCAGATATGGAAGGTTTAAAAGCACCCAGTCTCCTGGATTTTCAGGCAAGAAATCTGTCTCAGGCATGGAAGAGATGGAAAGAAGAAATGCTTCTATACACAGACCTGGTCCTGGTTGATAAACCAGAAGAGATGAAGGTAAAGCTGTTCCTGTACTTGATTGGGGATAAAGGCAGAGAGGTTAAAGACACCCTTCTCCCAGGAGTGGCAGCTCCCTCACTGACTGTCCTAATGAAAGCATTTGATGATTATTGTGAGCCAAAACAAAATGAGACTGTGGAAAGATATAATTTTTTTTCACGGAGTCAGAGGGAAGAAGAAGGCATAGACGCATATGTCACAGAGCTGCGTACACTGGCAGCCACCTGCAATTTTGGTAATATCAGAGACTCTTTAATAAGGGACAGAATTATATGTGGCACAAGAGATTCTAACCTCAGGGAACGTTTACTGAGAGAAGTGGACTTAACACTTGATAAATGTCTACAAATCGGCAGAGCTGCTGAACTGTCTACAGAGAGGGTGAAGCTCCTGGAGAGGTCCAGCACCGGTGCAGTGTCAGTCCATGGAATGGAAACAAGCTACACTCTTAGGAAGAGTCCGAGCAGAATGGCAGAGACTCCACATAAGATAATACAGTGCATATATTGTGGTAAGCGTCACGAGAAACTGAAAGAGAAATGCCCAGCATTTGGAAAGCAATGTAAGGGGTGCGGTAAGGCCAATCATTTCATTAACCAGTGCCGTGCCAGTCTGCACCAACAAAGGAAGCCGGCAGTACAAGCTGTATATAAGGAAACAGCGGATTCAGAGGAATACGAAGACATTCTGGGTCTGACTTTGGAACCAGCTTTTCAGATTTGTGCACTGAAGAAATCTACGAGCAAATTTTCATCAGCTTTGTTTGCTACCATGCTCATCGACCAGCAAGCTGTGAGATTCCAAATGGATTGTGGGGCGGACTGCAATGTCCTACCAGCAAGGATGGTGAAAGACCAATCTAAAATTCTACCCTGTGATAAGATACTAAGGATGTACAATAAGAGTACACTGACACCAGTAGGGATATGTAAGCTCAAAATAAGGAACCCATGCAATCAAAAGTTATATCAGGCTGAATTTGTTGTCATTGACTCAGAGCTGTGTCATCCTATACTAGGAAGTAGAGCTATCCAAGCCATGGATCTGATCTCGGTGCAGCACCAAAATATCCTAACTGTGGAACAAGACAGCAAACAGTCAGATAGCGCTATGTGGGGCTGGTCAACCATCAACAAGGAGTATGCTGATATTTTTCAAGGAGTGGGCTGTCTAGAGGGAAAATTGAAATTGGAAGTGGATGCTCTTGTACAGCCTGTTAGACTTCCAAAACGAAAAGTTCCTGTATCATTACTCAAACCCCTTCAAGAGGAGCTCGCCAGTTTAGAAAAACAGGGGATTATCACCCCTGTAGAGAGAAGCACAGACTGGATTAGTGTATGGTGATAGTGAAGAAACCATCAGGGAAGTTAAGGATTTGCATTGACCCTAAGCCTCTAAATAAAGCTTTGAAAAGGAGCCACTATCCTTTGCCTACACTTGATGACATACTTCCTGATCTAGCAAGGGCAAGAATTTTTTCAGTGTGTGATGTAAAGAGTGGATTTTGGCATATCGAATTAGAGGAAGACTCCAGCTACTTAACCACTTTTTCTACTCCTTTTGGCCGATACCGGTGGGTTAGGATGCCTATGGGTATTAGTCCTGCCCCAGAGGTTTTTCAGAGAAAACTAAATCATGCACTGGAAGGGCTACCAGGTATCAGGGTTATTGCAGATGATATCCTGATTGTAGGAGAAGGAGAAACTGATGTGGAAGCCATTAAAGATCACGATCAGAAGCTGAGGAAGTTACTAGATCGTTGCAGAGAACGACAGCTCAAACTAAATCCAGAGAAATTCCAGTTAAGAAAAACTGAAGTACCTTATATTGGTCACTTATTGTCAGCCCAGGGACTTCAAGCAGACCCCAGCAAAGTAAAAGCCATTACTGAAATGCCCAGACCCACAGACGTTAAAGGAGTACAGAGATTTTTGGGGATGGTGAACTATCTTTCAAGGTTTTGTGAGAACATATCAGATGCAGGTGAACCTCTGCGCCAACTAACCCAGAAGGATGCAGTGTGGGAGTGGACTGAAGTGCAGGAAGGGGCATTTCAGCAGATCAAATCAAAAATCAGTTGTGCGCCAGTACTCAAGTATTATAACCCAGAAGAACCATTGGAACTACAATGCGATGCGTCAGAGAGAGGTCTGGGAGCAGCACTGATGCAGAGTAAGCAACCGTTAGCTTTTGCAAGCAGAGCATTGACGGAGACAGAGCAAGGTTATGCCCAGATTGAGAAGGAGTTGTTAGCAGTCCTCTTTGGCATGGAAAAATTTCATCAATTCACATTTGGACAAACAGTAGCTGTACAGTCCGACCATAAGCCCCTTGAAAGCATTATGAAGAAACCTTTACTTAAAGCACCCCGACGTCTTCAGCGTATGATGTTACGTCTTCAAATGTACGATGCATGTATCAGATACTGCCCAGGAAAGTCTCTGGCAGTGGCAGACACATTGAGTAGGGCTTATCTGGACGAGGGTTCCGTGGAGGGCTCAGTGGAGCACCAGATTGAAACGGTAAACATGCTCCAATATCTACCCATCTCAAACAGGAGACTTGACGCTATACAAAAAAGCACTGATAAAGACAAGACTTTACAAGCAGTGAAGCACATTGTTTTGAGGGGATGGCCTCATGCAAAGGAACTGGTACCTCTAGAGGCTTCACCATTTTACCACATACGTGATGAACTGAGTGTACAGGATGGTGTACTATTCAAAGGCGAGCGAGTTGTTATACCATCTGAACTTCGATCTGATATTATGTCTCGGATCCATTCTTCACATTTCGGCGTGGAAGGATGTCTACGTAGAGCCAGGGAATCCGTTTACTGGCCAGGAATGAATGCGCAGTTGAAAGAGTACATTGACCAATGTGACATATGCCGGTCATTTGATACTAAACAACAAAAGGAGACCTTGATGCCTCATGAGATCCCAACTAGACCATGGGAAAAGATCGGTACTGATTTGTTCACATTCCACGGACACGAGTATTTAATAACGGTGGACTATGACTCTAACTTCTGGGAGATAGACCAGATTCAGGATACAAGATCAACAACAGTGATAAGAAAATTGAAGGCTCATTTTGCCAGATATGGAATCCCAGACACTGTATGTTCAGATAATGGACCCCAGTTTATTTCGATGGAGTTTAAAGAATTCAGTATGAATTGGGACTTTGACCACATTACCTCATCACCAGGATACCCCCAAAGCAATGGGAAGGTAGAGTCGGCAGTAAAAACGGCCAAGAGACTCCTGCAAAAGGCTGTGTCCTCTGGTAATGATCCCTACCTAGCATTATTGGATCATCGCAACACACCAACGCAAGGTCTGGAGTGCAGTCCTGCTCAAAGACTGATGGGTCGAAGGACCAAATCGTTACTTCCAATGAGAGGAAGTCTGTTAATGAAGGATCACGGGATGAATGACAGGCACCAAATTCTATGCACAAAACAACGTGCATTGCAAGCCGCTCAATATAATAGGGGAGCCAAAGACCTGCGGCCTCTAAATGTTGGCGAACAGGTGTGGGTACAACCACCAATTAACCAGGGAAAAGAGTGGCGGAAAGCTTGCCTAAGAGCCCCTGCTGGAATCAGGTCCTATGAAGTTGTAACAGAGTCAGGACAAGTTCTGAGAAGAAATAGGAGGCACCTGAGAGGCACTGGACGATACAGGCCTCAAATAAGGACCCAAAGTAGCAATCAAGAGGAATATAACACGGACGAGACAAACCAGCCATCAATAGCAAATACCCCAGAAGAAGATCAGGAAGAACCACACTGTGAAATATCAGACACAGAAAGACTGGGGGATGACACCAATGTTCTACGAGAACAACCACAAGGATACAGAAACACCCAGACTAGAAGCGGGAGATCCATCCTAAAACCAGCATATCTAAATGATTATGTGGACTAACATGTGACCCACTACAAGAATCCGTTTCACGATCCATCTACCTCCTAGACTTGAGCTAAAGGAAACAACTTCCATTTTCCCAAAAAGGGAAAGATGTATCAATATGTGTGGAACCAGGAAGGAGAGTGTTTGTAACCAGGGGGAAGGATATATGTGTTACACTGCAGCTCAGCAGGATATAGGGGAGGAGTCACATGGACATGGACTAGTTAGCAGAACTGTAGATTAGAACCTGTTATAAGATGATCTCTTAATAAATATATAAAACCCTGCAGCTGGAGTCAGAGACAATATTTACAGAATCAGTCTCATTTATACAACGGCGACCTTCAATTTAAGCACATATTTTAAGGGCTGCATATCCTTATTAGTTGTGCTTTAAATATATATTTTTTATATTTCTATCATGTGATACAGTCATTTGTATGACATAAGGTTTCCTATAGTTGTCTTATCGCTGGGAATCGCCATTCCATTCTTGCTGCAAACTGAGCTTTCACCTCGAGTGTAACGTTTCCTTGCGCAAGGTTGCTGAACATGCAGAACACATACATGCAAAGCTCTCACACACACAGGCAGATCACACACACACACATACTCATAAAGGGCCCTATCACAATCTTTGCGTTAAAAAGCTCGCACAACGCGTGAATTTGTGCACCAAGCGTTAGACGTTAACACGCGTAAATCAACGCTGGAATTACAATCCTTGCGCATTTTTTCATCCTTCGAGCAATAACTCGCGTAGAACGGACGCCCACAAATATGCGCGCAGAAACGTTGCGCGCAGAAATCAGTGTGCGGACTGTTTTTTCACGCGATTCAGCCAATCAGAATTAAGAACCGCAATTATCTCACGTTACGTTTTTGCGCCTGTCAAAGTCAATCTGCGCATATATGCTGCAGCAATAAAAAATGCACACACAACTTCTAAATTGTATTGGTTGGGTATGTGTAACTATACTTTGCTGCGGATTTTTTTGGGCTGGTGTATTTGGGTTCGGCCAGGTTGATAGAATTTGCCATTAACACCAGCTTTTAGGCTAGGGTCAGACGAAAGCATTTTTCCCCGCGAACGTGAAAAAGTGCGTCCGAACGCATTGACGTATTTTTTCACGGAATGCGCAAAAACGGTCAGACGACGCGCATTTTCGGGCGTGATTTTGTACGGATCGTCAATAAAACTCTTTTTGCGTCTGGACGTTATGTAGGCTGGACATTAGCAGTGTCTGACATCTCCTAATCACGCACACACGCCGCTATGCCGCTGCGCACTCAGTATGTCAGAACTAGCGGTTCAGCGTTCTCAAAAAAATGCGTTCAAATTCCACTTGCGTTGCGCGGCCGGACTTTTGTGCGGCCGTACATCGTATATTGGCCGTCATTGCCCGTCATCTGCTGCTAGTGCGGCCGTAATTATGTGCGCCAGAACGCACGTTAAAAGTGCGCTGGTCTGACCCCAGCCTTAGGAGTTGCTAAAATTATGCGCGCAAAGGCTGTGCGTTACAAACTGCGCATAGATTGTAATACCATCCGCGTACCAGCGTTCGTTCGCGTTTGCGCTCACAATGTTAAGTATAGGACGCGTGCAGTACAGTAAGCTCGCGCAGGGTTCGCGCAGGTTCACCTGCGGTAGACGATTATGCGCGTTTGTTGCGCTGACATTGTAATACGACGTTCAGCAGAAAGGGTTTTACCCCTCGTGTTAATGCAATTTTGCGCCGGTGCAAACGTTTGCGTGAAGATTGTAATAGGGCCCAATACATGCACACACACACACTCATAAAGACCACACATCATGCACACACACACTCATAAAGACCACACAACATGCACACACACACTCATAAAGACCACACATCATGCACACACACACTCATAAAGACCACACATCATGCACACACTCACACAGGCAGAGAGCACACATTCAGGCAGAGAGCGCAATAAAAACACACACACAGCCGGCTGCCTCTTGCTGGCTTAGCAGCTCCTGGAGTGCTTCTCCCAGCGGCACTCTTTTGAAGAGGGGCCACTGGAATGGACTGGGAGCCCTGACAGGTGCCTGGCCATTAAGCAGATATCGGCCGGCTGCTTGCACAGCCAGCCGGCTTCTCTGCATAACGAAGAAACACCCCTAGCTGAGAAAATGAAATGACAGAGTTTATAGCAAGAGAATATTTATTTTTTAACACATTCTTAAATCTTTTACTGATTTATTCTAGTTTGTTTATTGGTATAAACTATAAAAGTGTTTATATGTCAATTAAATAAAACATTCTAGACATGCATATCCCTTTAATACATTTCTAAGGAAAGGCTCCACATTTCTCTTCTTTACGCAAATGATTAATAATGGTTTCCAGATATTTTAAAGTCTACATAAATTATTTTAAAAATACAGGTGAGAACCGCAACGTTTTGTCCACTAATGTAATAACGAAGGAGTGTTGATTTCTGGGAATATAAAACACAAATATGTCTTGGATTGAGATACACACGTGTTTCTATAGGATTCAGAATTTGTAACAAGAAGCAGTTGTTGCTTTAATGTAGGAATTTTAGGAAATATCCATTTCCTGTATTATAAGGCTGGGTTCACACCTAAGCGTTTTACAGCGCGCTCCTGCGCGCTGTAAAACGCTCAAACAGTAAGATACCATTATTCCCTATGTGGGCATGTCACACCTGGACGTTTCTCAGCGCGCATGAACGCGCTGATAAACGCCCTACGTCCAAAGAAGTTGGGAGCTTCTTTGGGTCAGTTATCAGCGCGTTCGCGGCCATATCATATCGTTTTTTTTGTATACACGAACGCGCGTAAAAAAAACGCGCGCATTGCGCGACACAGCGCTACGCCCGGGTGTGAACCCAGCCGAAGAGAAAGAGGATAAAATGTGGCTCCAGGTGGGATGAAGCTGTTTTGACACATGTGGTTTCTGTTTTGAGCACATTCATTTAGATAATTAGTGGAAAGCGGATTTGATAGTACGAGGTTTCCCTATGCATTCTGCAAACACCCTAAAATAACAACCACATCAAGACTCGGCCAAGACCTGTTTACTTTGAGCTCCTACACAAAAAAACGACTGACTTTATGTTGGCAACGCACAGCAGCAAATAAACCATGCGTTTATGAAGAACACAGCTGCAGGGTGAGTAATTTCCCTTTAGCCATCGCCTTCCCATTTTTACCATGTCATTGGTAAAAGAAAAGCAAAACAATGTGAACGACGCCTCGCTTTTTACAGTACAGCTTTAAACAAATAGCCGGCAGCCATGTATTATAACCGAAGACAAAAACTGTGTTACAACTCATAAACAAAGGGTGGTAGTGTCATGTTTCCAGCCCTGTGCCCTATAGGAGAGCCAATCCAGGCCTGCTTTTCTCCGTGTCTGGTCCATCCCTCTCCACTTCCCGCTCTAGGATTTCCCTGCAGCCTGCCAGGTCCTTGACCACCTGACCCATAGCACTGGCCTACTCCCAATATGGCCGCCTCTCCCATTCAGTAGTGTTCTGTTATAAGGGTCTATCTGCTGCATGTTATTGTGTTCCTGCAGGCAGTATTTCTCTCTCTTATTTACCCTTTGTTTATTTTTGGTTCCCTGTTTCCCTTGTCTGTTTATTCCTCAATTTGCCTTGTTCTTGCCTTTTGGTTTGTTTATTTTCCTTTTGGGGTTTTCCTGTATATTTGTTTCCCCTGTGTTTTTCACTTAATTGCTCCAGTGTTGTATATTTTCTGTTTTACCCTTGCTGTGTGATATTCCTGTGTTCCAACCTTGGCTTGTTTTTAGCCAGGACTCACCCGGGCCCTGGAGTGTGTTGCCCCAGGGCTGAATTTGCACCTCAGGAGCCTGTAGGCAGAAATGTGAAGCACCCCTACGCCCCGCCCCCCAACAAAAAATAAATAAACATGCCAAAATTGACTTTTTAAAAATTCATTTTGGGGCAAACAAAAACAAAAAAAAAACATTTTAAAAAACGGAAAAAACAATTTCTCTCTGCGCTCAAATCAAAAGAAGGGTCAGAATCTGGCCTTTCCAATGATACCTCATATGTCTCAGCAGATGGGTCTTACCAATGACATTGCGGAAGACAGATGTTCATCACTGCTTCTAATAAACATGATGGTGTGGTAAGTGGAGAAGTCATAGCACTAAGATTTATTTTGGCGAAGTCCGTATCCTCACAGTTATTTTGTCTAGGCGAGGTTAATGTTCTTTCAGAGAGCTGTTTTGCGGCATGTAGTGACTTGACATTTGACAATTAGTTTGACTAAAATTCTTGTCTCCCCAACCCTGGCCATTACGGAGTATTTCTGGTATCCTGACTTATACATGCTCACATATTTGTAGACGTGTCTGTCCAACTGCTTTTGGAAGGAGTTTATTTAAGTCAAGATGTATTAAGTACTGGTCTTTCAGTCTTTGATTTTACCTTCTATTCCGAGGTCTGGTCCATACTTTATGCCTTTGGGTTGGGTTTCTCTAGTTTACCTGTGTGTCAGCGCGCATCATGCCTATATTGTGGTTGTTTTCGATGGTTGTGAGTGTTTATTAGTATCAGACCTATGCATTGGTTCGACAGGACAATTACTATTATTTTTTCACTTATTTGTTTGTGTGTCAGTGTCTATCATCACGTTTACAATAAAGGTTATGTTTAATATTAGGTGATCAGTGGACTTGCTGGTAATTTTAATGCAACGACTCAGAGGCTCATATTTGCATTTCTTTCTTGCTTTATTAACAACAGCAGCAAAAAAAACAGAAAAAAAACTGTTCAATAAAGAAAAAGTTACACCCCTCCCTTCACATATCCTCCAATCCAGTTAACCTTCCCACCATGTAAAACCAATCAGAACCGGAAATCGTCCTCTTTCTTGCTGCTGGCGCAGGAGAGTTAAGTATGATTTTTCTCCCCTTCTGCTCTCAGCGTAACTAATCATTTTGACTTGGTCTCCAGCGTTCCAATCCTATAACTCGGACGCCGGCTGGGTATTTTTGCGCTCGGAATATACTGTGCTCTGCACCGCTCCCTGTACACGCTCTCTGAGCTTGCCAGCCACTCCAGAGTTCCCCTCACAGCCGGAACTAATTCCGGCCGTTGAGGCTCCTATACGCGACCTCACGTGACCTCACATGCCGCGCGTCATTCTCCCCGCGCTTTCTGCCGATCGCTGAAGCACACTCCCCCATCCATCACCATGCCTGCCAAGCAGAAAAAAACAAAAATCCCCCTCACCCTCAGAGGACTCGGACTCCGGGGACACATCACACAATCCCGATTCCAGCCGTGAACAGGTGGATGCATCTGCTCCGCAGCCTGACACGGCCCCTAAGACCATGGGCCCCTCTCCAGATCCTCTGGATCCGCAGGTAGAGGCCTCTATATTGGCTGCAGTTAAAACGGAGGTGGCCTCTATGTCACGCTCCTTCGATAATTCCATCCAGAATGTATTAGCAGCAAATTCAGGCTTTACAGCCCCCACTGATACCTGTCACCCCGGCTTCTAAGTCGGTTGCGGGGCCTTCCACAGGCCAGGCAGATGTTTTGCCCCCCATTCAGGTGGGTAAAAAGGCGACATCCAAGACGGATCGCTCGCCTCGAGGGGCTGGCAACCCTGCAATACTGCCTCAGCCCAAACCCCATACTGTGCCTACCAAGCGGGCCCCAACCCCACAGGCACCGGCACCTGTCGCTCACAAACGACAAAAAAGGGTTGTGTGACGTCCACTCCTCAGGAGTCGGACAGGGAAGGTGGCTATACCTCTCCAAATGATGACCCCAAAGGTCTGTCGACAGGGGATGATGATGATGAGGTGGAAATTCACGCTCCTTACGATGAGCTGTTTGATATGGAGGAACCCACAGCACCCCCCTACTGGGATGGAGGCGGCCGTTATTTAAGTTCCTCAAGTGGACCCCCTCTTTTACCCCAAGGATCTAGAACACCCAAATTCCTCCGCCTGGTCCCCCAGGCCTCATATTGAAAAGTGGCTGGATGACCGCATGCGGCGTCCTATGGACAAAGCCACCCGTAACCGCCTCAGGGCTGAATGCCCACGCCCCACCACCTGGCAAGTCATGCCTCACACCACTTGTGGACCCCAAATTTCAAAAGTTCATCACCAGGCACGGGTGGTCCTCTAAGGTGGGTATAGACCACGCATTCAGAAAATGCCAGGACAAACTCCTGGATTCCCTGGGTCCCCTGACGCACCTCTTTAACATCACAGAGGATGCTAAGGCACAAGGCGTTACCCTTGATGTCCTGATAGTTAGAGGCTGGCTGCAGCACTCTCTATGCTTTATAGACGACGCCAATGCTGCTATATCAGCGGAGCGCCGCTGGTCCATTCTGCTAAAAGTTGATGGCCATCTCACTGAGATCGCAGATTCAGACCTGGGCAGTAAGGCTCAGGGCCTCCTTTTCAGAGACACCTACTTAAAAGACATGGGAGCATATGCGAGCACTTTCACATCCCTTGATAAGGAGTCCACCTCACTTAAACGGGTCTTCAAGTGCCGCATTTTTGGCAGGGCCGGTGGCAACAGGGGGCGCCCCCCCGGCCGAGCTGGATCTTCCTCTACCTACAGATCCTCTGACGCCCCGAATCGACGCTCCTCTGATAACTTCCAAGGAGGCAATCCGTATTCCTACTCTTCCGGTGGTTTCTTCCCGACTCACTCCTGCTTCTGGTGTGGCACAGGAGGTCGTGGCGGCCGTGGTCCCTTTGCAGGATGTCACCCACAAGGTAAGAGTACCTCTCTACTCCCGGTCCCCACACCTCACGCCCGGGGGTCGCATTGCTGCATTCCACAAACACTGGACGCACATTACATCTGATCCTTGGGTACTCCAAACTGTACTAGGATTTCATATAGATTTCACCCAAACCCCAGTTCAACTGACCCCCCAGTCCCTTACCACCTCCCTACCAAGAACTCTCAAATTGTGGAACAAGAACTACACTACCTCACGAAAAAAGGCACGATAGATCGGGTCCCTTACCAAAACCCGGGTTATGTCAGCAATATTTTTTTTGGTGACCAAAAAGGGGGGTGGCATGAGACCGGTGATCAACTTAAAAGAGCTCAATACCTCAGTCCTGTGCCGACACTTCAAAATGGAAGGCCTACAGGACCTTCCGTCGACTCTACTCCAAGGGGACTGGCTGGCGAAAATCGACCTAAAGGACGCTTATCTGTCAGTTTCAGTGGCTCTGGAGTTCAGAGATTTCCTACAGTTCCGCTGGGGTCCGGACCTCTGGAGATTCTCCAGTCTTCCCTTCGGGCTCTCGTCCGCACGGTGGTGCTTCACCAAACTGTTGAAACCCGTGGTGGCGGCGTTACGGAAAAAGGGTGTTTGTCTCATTATATACCTAGACGACATCATTCTCATGGCACCCTCATCAGCGGCGTAGCGTGGGTTGTCAGCGCCCGGGGCAAGGCAAGAATTGTGCGCCCCCCCAACCTGTGGACACAGTAACACACCCTTATTCCTTTCTACCAGTAGAGTATTGACCCTCTTACCCCACAAGCACATGTATTGTATATTAACAAAATACTGATATAATAAAAAATGAAACACACATGCCCCCCACGCTACGCCACTGCTACCAGTCACCCTGTCCCAGTATACACTAGCATAGTTCCACTCTCACACTATACCCAGTCACTCTCTCCCAGTACCCCAGTCACCCTCTCCCTCAAGTACCCCCACTTTTTCCCAGTACCCCCAGTCACACTCTCCCATTACCCCCAGTCACGCTCTCCCATTACCCCCAGTCACACTCTCCCAGTACCCCCAGTCACTCTTTCTCTCTCAAAGTTCCCCCACTTTCTCCCAGTACCCCCATTCACCCGTACCTCCTCACTGTGTGTGTTGGTTACACTGCTCTGGTGTCACACAGTGTCGCCTACCTGCATGGAGTTGCTGGTAGTCCGGGGGGTGGGTTGTCCAGGGTTCTTAGACCGGATTTTAAATGTGCTGCAGGGCAGGCGCCTCCCTCCTCCCTCCCTGTTCAGCGGCCGCAGGGCTGCTAGCGGTGGGGTGCTGGCACAGGGCTTAAAGGGGGGCTGACAAGCGTGATATAGGGTGTCCCATCGAATAATGCTGCACTACTTCACGTGACTCATGTCAGTGTTGAGGAGTCAGGACAGGACCAGAATTTTATGTTCTGCTCCTCCCTTCCGGATGCTGAGTGCTAAGTCACCGCCAGCACTGCAAAACCTGGCGGCTGCACGTGCAAGGGCCTCTCACGGACACCAGTGTCTGTGAGTGGACACCTTGCTGATCCCTGCTGGAAAATATTAGTGGTTCAAATTTCTTTTGAAATTTTGCGCCCCCTAAGAAAATTGTGCC
Source organism: Leptobrachium leishanense (assembly GCA_009667805.1). Classification (NCBI taxonomy): domain Eukaryota; kingdom Metazoa; phylum Chordata; class Amphibia; order Anura; family Megophryidae; genus Leptobrachium; species Leptobrachium leishanense. Next base: position 373,951,497 of record CM019065.1, read on the forward strand.
CGGGGCGACTGCCCCCGAGGCCCCCCCCACGCTACGCCACTGACCCTCATCGCCACAACTCCAGGTCCACATACTAGGGCCACTCAATTGCTTCAAGACCTAGGGTTCCTTATCAATTGGGAAAAGGCAGTGGTGACTCCGACGCAGTGTTTGGAATTCCTGGGGTTGACCCTCGAGTCACGAACAATGTGCCTCAGTCTTCCCCCCAACAAATTAACTCTGATCGAGAAAGAAGCGAGGCTCTGCTCCGCAAACGCACTTTCCCACTCAGATCCTTGGCTCACATGATAGGCCTTCTGACCTCAGCTCGCCTGGCGGTACCCCCAGCCCCCCTTCATTATCGGGCCCTCCAATGCCGGAAGGTCCATTTCCTCCGGGGGGGGCTCTCTATGTGACTCCAGTGACCCTCTCATCGGAGGCTCGCTCGGATTTACTGTGGTGGATCGGGATCCTCCGATATTGGAACGGGAAGGACATCCTTCCTCCTCCCCTATCTCGGGTGGCAGGCCTTTTCGCGATTCAATGTTTAGCCAGAGGGGAATCGAATTGCACCATCCTTCTACGGATGGACATTTTTCCTGCGGTACGCAACATCAATGGCCTGGGAGGCCCCAGGTCCCCGATGCTGACTCAATTGGCACTGAGGTTCTGGGACCACTGTTTTCAAGCAGGGTATGTGGTCCGTGTCCAGTTTCTGCCGGGCAAGGACAATCTTATAGCGGACTGGAATTCCAGACACTCAACGGATTCGGGAGATTGGCATCTGCTACCCGAAACCTTCTCGAGTGTGCTGCGTCTCTGGAGTCCGTTGGAGACGGATCTATTCTCCTCCCGCCTCAACCTTCAGCTCCCGAACTTCTACAGTTGGCGCCCGGATCCAGACACGCGGGCAACGGATGCGTTTTTGCAGGACTGGTCTCTGCACAGACACTATGCGTTTCCCCCGTTCGCCATGATTGGTCGAATGATGTCTCAGGTTCGGACTCAACATGCGACCATGGTCCTGGTGACCCTGTTATGGAGAGGTCAACACTGGTTCCCGCCCCTACTGGAATTATCTATAGACTACCCGAGGACCTTGCCATGGCGTCCGGATCTTGCGACGAACCCGGACGGCACGCCTCATCCTCTCATCTCGTCACAGTGTCCTCTTGTTGTGTGGTTGGTGTTGGGAGTCCCGGCACTGTCCCTGGCATTTCGGACCACACTGGCGAACTGCTGCAACAAGCCTGGGCCCCGGGCACGAGATCCCTTTACCGGTCCGCCTGGGGACGATGGGTTTGCTGGTGCCTGGGAAGGGACATGGATCCCTTTTCGGCCCCTGTGAACGTAGTTTTCGATTTCCTCACTGACCTTTTCAACGAAGGGAAAGCGTATCGCTCCCTTAACGTTTTTCGTTCGGTGATCTCCGCCGGTCATGTGGGATTTCAGGGTGCTCCTCTGGGCCGTCACCCGTTAGTGTGCCGTTTACTCTGAGCTGCGCGTTTTTCACATCCACCTACACCAAAATACTCCAACACATGGAACGTGTCAGTGGTACTCCGATTCATAGCCGCCTGGCCCAACAACCCGGCCTTGTCATTATGGCAGCTCTCTGCGAAGTTGCTCATGCTACTTTGCCTCTTTTCTTTTAGGAGGGCGAGTGACGTGAGGGCCCTAGATTTCTATGGTCGCTCTTTTGGTCCCGATGTTGTCCGTTTCGACGTCTCCCGTCGCACTAAGACGGCCATTACCCCCGTTTTCTAGCCGATGTTGCCTGACCGTCCGTTATTGTGCCCCGTGCGTTGCCTCAGAGCATACGGGGTTCGTACTGTGTCTGTACGCAATGCTACCGCTTCACCCCTGTTTGTCTCGTACGTTTCCCCCCACTGTCCAGTGACGTCCTCGACGCTTGCCCGTTTGCTACGGTGGCTGATGGGTATGCTGGGGTGGATATCTCTCATTTTGGTGCCCATTCGACTCGCAGTGCCATGGCATCCTCTGCCATGGCATCTGGGTGTCATCTCGAGAATCTTATGAAAGCGGCTGACTGGTCTAGAGAATCGACCCTCTGGACCTTTTCTTTGAAACCTGACTCGCATTGGTCTTCTGCCTTGCTAGATGGGCTTTAAATTTGCAAATATGAGCCTCTGAGTCGTTGCACTAAAATTTTGAATTTTCCTAGTTATTATGACAGAAAATTTGAATTTTAATAAATAAGACTCGGAGGCGAGTATTTCCCACCGCTCCCGCCCATTTTGTTACTGTGGGTGGGTATATTTTCTTGTCCTGTCACGTTTTTCTTGCGCCAATTTTGTTTTTCCATGGCTCATCATGGTGTTTCAGTGTTTTCCTCTCTTCACAGCCTACTAGTTGCCTTCTGCTCGGCATCCTGGAGGTCGTTCCTTTGGTTGTTTTCCTGTTGCTCCATTGAGTTTCTATGCGTCAAGAAAGAGGACGATTTCCGGTTCTGATTTGTTTTACTGGGTGGGAAGGTTAACTGGATTGGAGGATATGTGAAGGGAGGGGTGTAACTTTTTCTTTATTGAACAGTTTTTTTCTGGTTTTATTTGCTGCTGTTGTTAATAAAGCAAGAAAAAAATGCAAATACTCGCCTCTGAGTCTTATTTATTAAAATTCAAACTTTCCGTCATAATAACTAGGAAAATTCAACAATTACAATCTACACATCGTTACTGGTTTCTCCTAGCACTCCGGTACTGTTTTGTTTCTGCATTGTCCTGCTGAAAGAGGCCACTGCCATCTGGGACCACCATGGCCATGAAGTGGTGTACGAAGTCTGCAACGATCTTTATGTAGGTGGTGCGTGTCCCGTGTGTCACTGACACCTTTCTATCATGGCCAGCGTTAGGTTTTTTCAGAAATTGGAGCTACAGTAGCTCTTCTGTGTGATCGGACCAGACATGTTTGGAGTGAAGACTAGTCTAACTTCTAAAGTGTCCTCTCAGAACACCACTAGAGGACCCTGATCACAACAATCCGTTTTTCAGCACTGTGAGCTGCAGTAGCTCTTCTGTGTAATCAGGCCAGACAGGCTAGTCTTCACTCCCCATGTGCATCAATGAGCCTTGGGCACCCATGACTGATGCCGGTTCACCAGTTGTCCTTCCTTGCACTACTACTTTTGGTAGGTACTAAACACTGCATACAGGAACACCTCACAAGACTTACCGTTTTGGAGATGCTGTGACCCAGTCACCTGGCTTGTCCCAGTCACTCAGATCTTTTTGTCCATTTTTTTTACTCCAACACATGAAATTCAAGAACAGACTGTTCATTTGCTCCTCCTGATACATCCCATTCTCTGGCAATATATCCCACCCCGTGAAAATATATATCCCACCTGGAGCCAGTGAAACCGTATAATCAATGTTAATAACTGCACCCTGGGCTTTATCTGCTGGTACAAGCCGGTACTCAGCACTGCCACCTACCGGCATTGGCAGACACTCCTCTGCTGGGATACGGAGGATGTCTGCAGTCCATGCTGGTAATTCCGCTGAACGGCGCCAGCCTGGTGCCGTTTGCGGACTTCTCACGCAGGGAGCTGACATCTTGGATCTCCGCCCACTGACGTCATCACGTATGGGCTCTGTGATAAGTATGGATGTGTATTGTGGGAATAGTTTGAGGGGGGTGGCAGCATTTGATCTTTGGACCCAGGCAACACAATGTCACTCCCTCTATTTATTAGTTAATGCGAGCGTATGCAATCTTTTCATTGGCTGCTTGCTGCCTGGTGCTTTACGTCACTTCATGGTGAGCACCCCCACCTTTTTTCCTAGAAAAAAAAGCACTGACTGCCCCTAACAGTGGTTTTATTGTTGTGGCTGATCAGTTTATGGTTTTCAACACCTAAGGGGTTATTCAGAAAGCTTTCTCTTTCAGCAAACTTCAGTGCGCTTCAGAGATTCAATTTCGCTGACCCTGTGGTGAATTCACTAATCACCACAGGGACCCCGAAGTGTATCGAACATGTGGTCTCCGAACGCCATCGGAGACTGTTGAAACCAATGTTTGGTGTTTAAACCAATAAAAATGCATTAAAATGTGAGGAAATAATTAAAAATGGTCCGGTAAAAAAATAATAAAAAATAATATAAAGGTTTTTTACAGAATTAAAGAAACACCTTTTAAAAAATTGGGATTCAAAAATGTTGTTTAAAAAATATAAAAAATACATAAAGGTGTTCGAAAAAATAAATTAAAAAAACATGGTTTCCTGAAAATGAAAAGAATAAACTTGAATAAATTTTTTTTACGAAAAACATTAATTATTTTTTATTCACATTGAATTCTATGGGATTCTCCTGTTTAAAGCTGTCGGACCGAATCAGCGAAGATCAGGGCATTTCACTGACATTTCGGTGCAGTTTGGCGTTCTCTGAATAGATTAACCATTACTTTTCTATGGCAAAATTTTGCTGCCGCCGAAGGTTACCGAATTGCGGCGAACTGCACCGTATTCTGCTGTCAGTATTTGGAGAAATGACAGTTTAGTGAATAGACGAGCTGCCACGGAATTGCACCGTACCGGGAAATTCACCCTTCGGTAGCAGGTTCGCCCCTTACTGAATAACCCCTAGAAAAGATTGACCCCTGCAGAAACTGCAGATAATTCCGTTACGTTATACATTGAGATGTTTGACATTCATGTGGAATTACACTTTAAACATGTATCTAAGCTCAAATTTAATTTCCACAAGACTTAATTCGCTCTTATCTCTCTCATCTTTCATACATGGTCGTCGTTCGCTGCCAAGTTTACAAAATTAAATAACAGGCCAAGTAATCTGCCGCATTGTTTGAATTCCCCTAAAAATACAGTTCCCAGATGTTTATGAAAAAGCTGCAAACACACTTTCAGAAATAGAAGCTTTAATGGCCATTACCTGACGGAGAACAATGCTTCCCTAAAGAAATGCATTTCCCTTAACAAACAAACGCTGCATACTGAAAAGTACTCATTCCTTCGCACTTGGCAGCTGTGATCTCGGTTACTGATGTCAACGGAAATTCCATGACTTCACACTCGGGGGTATTTAGAAGTGCTTTGGCATTGCAAGTTCATATTGACCGTTTCAATGAAAAGGTATAAATTACTGAAAAATGGTGGCACTCAACGCACATTGTATATGACATGTAGTTAAATAGTTCCTTTATTTGCCAAGATTCGATAAACATTACTTTGGTCAGTGAAACTAAATTGAGGGAGTCAGTGATATGTGCAATATTTTTATTAGTGATATTGCAGAAGGTATTAATGGAAAAGTATGTCTTTTTGCTGATGACACAAAGATTTGCAACAGGGTTGACGTTCCTGGAGGGATCAGCCAAATGACAAATGATTTAGGTAAACTAAAAAAATGGTCGGAGCTGTGGCAATTGAGTTTTAATGTGGATAAGTGCAAGATAATGCACCTGGGACGTAAAAACCCAAGGGCTGAATATAGAATATTTGATACAGTCCTAACCTCAACATCTGAGTAAAGGGATTTAGGGGTTATTATTGCAGAGGATCTAAAGGTAAGTAGTCAATGTAATAGAGCAGCAGGAAATGCTAGCAGAATGCTTGGTTGTGTAGGGAGAGGTATTAGCAGTAGGAAAAGGGAAGTGCTCATGCCACTGTACAGAGCACTGGTGAGACCTCACTTGGAGTCAGGGGTCAAGTCCTGGGAAAAAAAGTGAGGGAACTCACCCACGAATTCCACAACCCCCATTACCTGAAGAAAAAATATATATAATCACGAGTATAGCCGGACGAGCCGGTGATACCATTTTTATTGGGTTAACTTTACATTTAAAAGACAAGCTTTCAAGAGTGTAAACTGGAAACTATACTGATCAGTGAAAGGTATCACTACGTACAGGTATACTCGCGATTTTGGCAACTGGACTAACGCGTTTTATATATAATCTATATATATATATCCAGGCACAGACCCCCAGAATTATATACACAGCACTGGTTATATGGATATATTTTTCCAGTTCACATGGATAGAATTGCCCCAGCTCTCATGGATAATGCCCCAGCTCTCATGGATAATGCCCCAGGTCTCATGGATATTGCCCCCAGGTCTCATGGATATTGCCCCCAGGTCTCATGGATATTGCCCCAGGTCTCATGGATATTGCCCCCAGGTCTCATGGATAATGCCCCCAGGTATCATGGATATATGCCCCCAGGTCTCATGGATATTGCCCCCAGGTCTCATGGATAATGCCCCCAGGTCTCATGGATAATGCCCCCAAGGTCTCATGGATAATGCCCAAGGTCTCATGGATAATGCCCCCAAGGTCTCATGGATAATGCCCCCAGGTCTCATGGATAATGCCCCCAGGTCTCATGGATAATGCCCCCAGGTCTCATGGATATTGCCCCCAGGTCTCATGGATATTGCCCCCCGGTCTCATGGATATTGCCCCCAGGTCTCATGGATACTGCCCCAGCTCATGGATATTGCTCCCAGCTCATGGATAATGCCCCCAAGGTCTCATGGATAATGTCCCCAGGTCTCATGGATATTGCCCCCAGGTCTCATGGATAATGCCCCGGTCTCATGGATAATGCCCCCAGGTCTCATGGATAATGCCCCCAGGTCTCATGGATATTGCCCCCAGGTCTCATGGATATTGCCCCCCTGCTCATGGATATTGCCCCCAGGTCTCATGGATACTGCCCCAGCTCATGGATATTGCTCCCAGCTCATGGATATGCCCCCAGCTCATGGATTTGCCCCCAGCTCATGGATTTGCCCCCAGCTCATGGAAATGCCCCCAGCTCATGGAAATGCCCCCCAGCTCATGGAAATGCCCCAGCTCATGGATATGACCCCCAGCTCATGGAAATGACCCCCAGCTCATGGAAATGACCCCCAGCTCATGGAAATGCCCCCCAGCTCATGGAAATGCCCCCCAGCTCATGGAAATGCCCCCAGCTCATAGATATGCCCCCAGCTCATGGATTTGCCCCCCAGCTCATGGATACTGCCCCCCAGCTCATGGATTTGCCCCCCAGCTCATGGATACTGCCCCCCAGCTCAGCTCATGGATAGTGCCCCCAGCTCACCTCTCTGCGGCGTCTGCGCCCGGCGGCCGCGTGCTTCCTGTTAGAACGGCCGCAGACAGGAAGTGGAGCCGCTCGCCTGGGATGAAACAGCCAGGCGAGCGGCTCCACTTCCTGTCTGCGGCCGTTCTAACAGGAAGCACGCGGCCGCCGGCTAAGTACGGCGGCCGCCTGCTCCAGCCTTTCGGGCTCGGGCCACAGCGGGAACGCTGCGTTCCCGCAGCGTTCCCGCTGTGGGAGAAGTGCGGGAACGCCGTTCCCGCGCGTTCCCGCTCGACTCGAGCCCTGCTTGGAGTACTGTGTGCAGTACTGGAGACCGTATCTCCAGAAGGATATAGACATCTTAGAGAGAGTTCAGAGAAGGGCTACTAAAATGGTGTACGGCTTGAAGGAGAAAAGTTACCAGGAAAGGCTTAATGATCTTAACCCTTTCGCTGCTGAGGCTTTTCCCGCCCCTGTGCTGAGGTCATTTTTTACCTGTTTTGCGCATCATGTTTAAACGTGTTTTGAAGGCTTATTTTAGTATATGACACCGACATATTATATATCGTTCTTTCCGTCAGACTCGGTAGATTCATAATATGTCATTATTATATGTATACGTTATGTCATGTCTGTATATTATAACAAAAAATGCAATAAAATATGTATTTTCAATAATTTACAACATGTAAAGTGTTTTTTTCCACATTTTAACATGCGAGCAATTGCGGTTATATTTTGTATGGGGTGCGCTTGTTAAAAAAATTAGAGATGGAGTCTCGTTACATTTTTTTTTGGGGAAAATGACACTATTTTTAACAAACGCACCGCATACAAAAATCGTTAGTGCAGCATCATTGTTCACATTATAATTGAAATGGGAACAATATTGCTGCATTAACAAACATTAATTTTTTATTTTTTTATTTTTTTTACAACATTTTTAACTTTCATGTTTGGTATCGTTGGAACGGCCATGCTCTGGCCGATCCAACGATATCAAAATTTAACCCCTAGCTGCCACGGATCGGGAGATAGGGAGTTCATTGGAACTCCCTATCTCCACAGTTGGTGGCAGTTAGGGGTTAACTGTAGGACTGGCGTCATCGTGCTACGCACGATGACGCCAGTCCTCTGGGGGAGTTCCCGGAGGCTTGGCCGACATCCAAGATGTCGGCCAGCTCCCGGGAAGGATCGCGAATCGGCGCTTTTCAGCGCCGATTTGCGATCCAGCTCCCCAGGGGTTAATGCCAGGCATCATTTGGAAGGGCAGGCTGTGCCCTTCCAAATGATGCCTGGGTTAACCCCCTGTGCGCCGCCGATCGGGAGGGAGAGAGGTCCGAAGGACCTCCCCCCCCTCCCTTTCAGGCGCCTCCTCCGCACATGCGGGGGGGGCGCCTGAATTAGGTGTCATCGCGCCCCCGCGATGACACCTAATAATGGCGGCTGCTGGTCCGGATGCCGGGCTGACATCCAGGATGTCAGCCCGCACCGGAGGGGCCAGCGATCGGCCGGAACCCGGCCGAACGCTGACCCCAATGTGAGGACGCGCTGAGCGCGTCCTCAGCACACCAGCGGTAATGCTGAGGACGCGCTGAGCGCGTCCTTAGCATTGAAGTGGTTAACATGTACAGCTTGGAAAAAAGACGAGACAGAGGAGATATGATAGAAACATTTAAATACGTAAAGGGAATCCACAAGGTAGAGGAAGGGAGTATATTTAAAAGGAAACAAAGTAGCAAAACAAGAGGACATAGTCTTAGATTAGAGGGGCAAAGGTTTAAAAGTAACATCAGGAAGCATTATTTTACTGAGAGGGTGGTGGATACATGGAACAGTCTTCCAGTTGAAGTGGTAGAGGCCAAAACAGTAATTGAATTTAAGCAGGCATGGGATAGGCATAAGGCTATCCTAAACAAAAGATAAATCCAGGTAAAGTATCCATGTAATATCTGCCGACATTTTCTATGTTTCTATATACACTCACCGGACACTTTGGGCCCTATTACATTCTTCGCGCATTTGTTTTCGCATTTGCGCGAGTGCAAAACCATTTGCGCAGAACGTCGTATTACGACGTTCGCGCAAACGATTCGCGTAATCGTCTACCGCGATTGACCCTGCACGAACGAATTTTCCTGCACACATCCTATACTTAACATTGTCAGCACAAATGCGTTCGTGCGCTGGTACGCGGATGGTATTCCAATCTTCGCGCAACGAATGTTTGCGCGCATTTTCGTTACGTCTTTGAAAAGCAGGTGGTAACTGTAAATGTGATCGTTCTGGGCGAAACGAAATACACCAGCACGAAAAAAAAAAATTACAGCACAGTAAAGTTACACATTCTACACATACCCAAACATTAAAATTTATAAATTGTGTCATTGTTAATTATTTTCTTTTTTTGGCTGGTGGTTGTTAATTTTTTTTTCCTTTTTTCTAGTTTGTAAATATTTTGTTGGAAATGGATGATTGATGTTGGCTGAATCCCGTGATAAATCCCGTGACAAAACAGTCTGCCCACCGATTCCTGCACGCAACGTTCATTTGCGAACGGCTTTGCGCGTCAGACTTGTGCACGAAAAATCTTGGAGGAAGAAAAAATGCGCTCTGATCGTAATACCACGTTAATTTTCAATTGCGCAGAGAATGTAATAGGGCTCTTTATTGGGTTCACCTTTCCTAGTACCGGGTTGGACCCCCTTTTGCCTTCAGAACTGCCTTAAGTCTTCGTGGCACAGATTCAACAAGGTGTTGGAAACATTCCTCAGAGATTTTGGTCCATATTGACATGATAGCATTGCGCAGTTGCTGCAGATTTGTCGGCTGCGCATGCATGATGCGAATCTCTTGTTCCACCACATCCCAAAGGTGCTGTATTGGATTGAGATCTGGTGACTGTGGAGGCCATTGGAGGACAGTGAACTCATTGTCATGTTCAAGAAACCAGTTTGAGATGATTGGAGCTTTGTGACATGGTGCATTATCCTGCTGGAATTAGCCACCAGAAGATGGTCATAAATGGATGGACATGGTCAGCAACAATACTCAGGTAGGCCGTGGCGTTTAAACAATTCTCAATTGGTACTAAGGGGCCCAAAGTGTGCCAATAAAATATCCCCCACAACATTACACCACCACCACCAGCCTGAACTGTTGATACAAGGCAGGATGCATCCATGCTTTCATGTTGTTTACTCCAAATTCTGACCCTACCACCTGAATGTCACAGCTGAAATCGACAATCAGACCAGGCAACTTTTTCCACTCTTCTATTGTCAAGTTGACCATGTGCGAATTGTAGCCTCAGTTTCCTGTTCTCATCTGACAGGAGTGGCACCCAGTGTGGTCTGCTGCTGCTGTAGCCCCTCTACTTCAACATTGGACGTGTTGTGCATTCAGAGATGGTATTCTGCATACCTTGGTTGTAATGAGTGGTTCCACTAGCTAATGTTGCCTTTATATCATCTCAAACCAGTCTCCCAGTTCTTCTCCGACAACAACAAGGCATTTTCGGACATGCCACTGCTGATTACTGGATATTTTCTTTTTCGGACCATCCTCTGTAAACCCTAGAGAAGGTTTTGCGTGAAAATGCCAGTAGATGATTAGTCTCTTAAACACTCAGACCAGATCACCTGGCACCAACAGTCATGCCACGTTCAATGTCACTTAAATCCCCTTTTTTCACATTCTGAAGCTCGGTTTGAACTTCAGCGCGTTGTCTTCACCACGTCTAGATGCCTAAATGCATTGAGTTGCTGCCATGTGATTGGCTGATTAGCAATTTGTGTTATTGTGTTAACAAGCAGTTGACCAGGTGTACTTAATAAAGTGTCCGTGAGTCCACAGTGCATTTCAAAAACAGCATGCAAACCAGGGTTTGTGAGGGCCCTGAGAATAGGCAAGACCACAAGTGGCCTGCCATACAGTGGATTTCCGCTCAGGTCTCACAAGGTTTTAGTTCGATGGTGCCATTAGAGAGGAGGCTATAACATATAAAACTCAATCTGATATCACCCAGAAAGGGCAGCCAGAACTGAAATGCCAAGGAAGCCTCCTCTGCACGGGAGATACAGCATGCACCGACGATCTTTTTAGCCTTGGTAGGCCTCATCAGGAGGGTATGGCGGATTCCCCTATAGTTCCCATGAGCCAGGGCTCCAGGTCTGGATTACCATGTACACTATCAGGGTTATTCAAAGAGATCCGAATTGCTTGAGAAAGGTAACCGAACGCTGAAAATCAGCGTTCGGTTACCTTTCTTAGCCATTCGGCTATCCAGAGAGCAGGCAATTCGCCAAATCCTGGCGAATTGCCTGCACATACGGTGCCTGTTCGGTGCCTGTTCGAGGGTAGTGAAATCCCCATGAAAAAGCACTGCTTCGGCTATTCAGAGAACACAAACCAGCAGTGAAAGGTTCCCCTAATGCCCTGCCATTCGGTGGTTTAATTCGGCAAGTTAATTCAGGAGAATCCCATAGACTTCAATGTTAAAAATATTCCCGTTTTAATTTAATATCTAATAAACCGTTCATTATAAAATTCTGCAGTAAAGAGTCTCTTTATTTATAGATTTTGTAGGATACTTTAAGCATTTTTCAGAATCTTTTTTTTTTTTTAAAAGTCCGATTTTTCTGAATTGTTTTTAAGTTTACTTATTTTTTCTGTAACAGCCCTCTTTAATATCATTCCCTGGACCTCATATGCAAATTTCAGACATTTTCGCACAGTAGTTTCTTTGCAAACAGCGTTTCATTTTCACAGATTCACACAAACTATTTTGCTAATTTATTCACTGCCTCATCTGCGGTCTCAGCTGCTTCGGCTGCTTCGGCTGTGATCGGCTCTTGTTCGGGCTTGGTTTTCGACAGGTTAAGCCAGATGTTTTTGTGGCTTTTCTGCGTGCATTCTGTGGGTTTTGCGGTTAGTTTTCGTCGGGTTTGCGGCAGCTTTTCCCTGCAATTCGGGGACCCTGTGGTGCTTGCTGAATACACCGCAGGGTCACCGAAATGGGATCGGCAAAAGGAACCGAATTGAAGAGAACGAAAAGTCACCGAACGTGCGGTGACTTTTCGAATCTCTTTGAATAACCCTGTATGAGTGAGTAAAAGCAAGGTTTGTGCGGATCCTGAGAACGGGCAATACCACGAGTAAAACTGTATCACACATTTGCTGCGCAAATTAAAACTTGCCATTTGTAGCTCAATGTTGAGATTAGGGATGAGCCGAACACTCCCCAAGTTCGTTTCGAGCTCGAACCCGAACTTCCCATTTGTTCGGGACCGAACCCGAACCCCCATGCAAGTCAAGGGGGCTGAAAATTCGTTTTTTTTAGAGTGCCCTCCAAGAGGGCATATATGCTACATATTTGCCATAAAAGGTGTATGGGGGTCCGGGTAGTGCCCTGGGGGACAGGAAACAAGGACAAAAAGTTTTAAAAAAACGTTTTTAAAGGGACAGTGAGTTTTCCATGAAATAAGGGTTAAAAATAAAAACGAAAAATTTCTTCAAATATCGTGCCTAGGAGGTCCCCATAACCTGCCTGTGAAGTGGCGGATTTCTAGGATGTATAGAAACACTTAAAAAAAAATAAATGACGTTTCATATGACGGTAAATGCTTTTCCTTTAATCTATCCATAAACAACTGCTTGGGGCGGCAGCCTGTATGAAAAGACATTTTAGGAAACGCAGAAAAAGTTTAGTGTTTTTTTGGGCTAAATTATTGTGAAACTTATGCAGGCTTTGGATGAAAGTAACAATAGGTGCTTTAAAATTGGGTTTTTAGCGTCGGCAACAGTGCCGTCACACCGTAACCCCTCTGATGATATGAATCTGATACAGGCGTCAATGGCAGTGCACCCAAATATTGTGCCTTTAGTGCCAGGCATGCAAGTACTATCATACAGTAACCCCTCTGTGGTATTGTGGAAGAGTGCAGGGGTGGACCATGCGGTCCTATATTGAAAAGTGTTTTTTTTTTATCTGTTAATAGGCGTCAGTGCACCCAGATATTGTGCCTGTAATGCCAGGCCATCAAGTATCATCATACAGTAACCCCTCTGTGGTATTGTGGAAGAGTGCAGGGGTGGACCATGTGGTCCTATATTGAAAAGTTTTTTATCTCTTAATGGGCGTCAGTGCACCCAGATATTGTGCCTTTAATGTCAGGCCATCAAGTATCATCATACAGTAACCCCTCTGTAGTATTGTGGAAGAGTGCAGGTGTGGACCATGTGGTCCTATATTGAAAAGTGTATTTTTTTTATCTGTTAATGGGCGTCAGTGCAGCCAGATATTGTGCCTTTCATGGCAGCAAGTGCCTTCACACCGTAACCCTTTTGTGGTATTGTGGAAGAGTTCAGTGCTGGAGGTTTTTTGAATGCAGAAGAGGACATCCCCTATCTATTCCATTACTTCAGCATCAGGGGATTGATAGCTGCTGATCCAGGACTGATTCATTTTTATAAATGTTAGCCGGTCTACAGAGTCGGTGGACAGATGCACTCTTTTGTCTGTGACAAAACCTCCAGCGGCACTGAACATCCTTTCGGAAAGCACGCTAGATGAAGGGCAACCTAGTAGCTGCATAGCATATTGGCTAAATTCTGGCCAGTGATCCAATCTCAACACCCAGTAAGCCAGTGGATCATCTGCTGGAAAGGTATCCAGGTCTGCCCTTGCCCCTAGGTAGTCCTGCACCATATGGTGAAGACGCTGGCAATGGGTGCCTACATTTGACGTCCCTGGGCGTCGAGGACTAAAAAAATTTAAAAATGCATCAGTCAAGCGTCCCTGGCCTTCACTGCTATTCCTCTGATCACCTGCAGCCTCAGAAGCATGTGTGTCAGCACTTGGTAATCTAACAGTGCCTGGAAAGGTGTTACACAAGATTCACTTTAGGGCGTCCTCAAGTTTTGTCATCCTGTGCTCCCTCTGTGCGGGCAGGATGAGCTCTGCAACTTTCCCCTTGTATCGTGGATCAAGAAGGGTTGCCAACCAGTAATGATCCCTCTCCTTGATAGCACGAATCCTGGGGTCCTTTAGCAGGCTTTGCATCATTAGGGAGCCCATGCAGCATAGGTTGAAGGTGGCATTAGCTGTCGAGTCTTCTTGGTCAATGAGGATGACCGTATCGTGCACTTCCTCCTCCCAGCCACGCACAAGCCCTTCTGTTTCTGGGCACACAAAACCCTGCCTTGAGGAATCCCCACCTTCAATGCCCCCACTACTTAAATAGTCCTCCTCCTCCTCCTCATCCTCCTCCTGTCTGATCTGTGTAGGACCCGCTGGAATGCTGTCTGCGGAAAGACTCGGGCCTTGAGAGCTAGGGAAGGCCTCCTCTTCCACCCGCTGCTCTGCCTCTAGAGCCACATCTATAATTCCACACAGACTGTGCTCCAGCAGGAACACTAAAGGAATTGTGTCACTGATGCATGCACTGTCCCTGCTCACCATCCTCGTTGCCTCCTCAAATGGTGACAGTACAGTGCATGCATCCTTGATCATCAGCCACTGCGGGGGGGGAAAAAACCAAGTTGACCTGAACCTGTCCTTGTGCCATACTCACACAGGTACTCATTGATGGCCCTCTGCTGCTTGTGCAGACGCTGCAGCATTGCTAATGTCGAGTTCCACCTGGTGGGCATGTCACAGATCAGACGGTTTGTGGGAAGGTGGAATTCTCTTTGAATTTCTGCCACGCGAACGCTTGCTGGGAATGACCGTCTGAAGTGGCTGCAGACTTTTCTGGCCTGGATGAGAAGCTCTGGCAGCCCTGGGTACTTGGTTAGGAAACGCTGTACCAGCAGATTTAGGACTTGTGCTAGGCATGGTACATGCGTCAATTTACCCTTGCGTAGGGCGGAGAGAAGGTTGCTGCCATTATCGCAGACGATCATTTCCAGGTCAAGCTGGCGTGGTGTTAACCATCTCTGCACCTGCCCCTGCAGAGCTGACAAAATTTCTGACCCGGTGTGGCTCCTGTCCCCTAAACAAACCAGCTCAAGCACAGTATGGCATCTTTTTGCTTGAGCCATTGCGTACACCCTGTCAGGCGTCGGTTTAACTGCCACTTCGCCAGAGACAGAGAAGGAGGAGGAGGAGGAGGAAGAGGTGGTGGTGGTGGAGCAGACAGACCTCATACAATCAGCTTTCTGGAGGCGTGGTAGATGAACAAGCTCCAGCACAGAGCCCCGTCTTGGATCCCTCCCAGCTGCAATCAGAGTTACCCAGTGTGCCGTGAAGGAAATGTAACGACCCTGTCCATGCTTGCTGGACCACGTGTCTAAAGTGACATGCACCTTGCTGCTGACTGCCTTTCCCAATGACTGGATAACATTGTCTTCCACGTGCTGGTATAGTGCTGGAATGGCCTTGGGTGAAAAGTAATGGCGTTTTGGAACCTGCCACTGTGGTACAGCGCATTCAGCAAATTCACGGAAGGGAGCAGAGTCCACCAGCTGGAAAGGCAGCAGCTGCAATGCGAGGAATTTTGCTAAGCTGGCATTTAGACGCTGTGCTTGGGGATGGTTGGGACTATATTTTTTCTTTCGCTGCAGCAGCTGCGGCAACGTAATCTGACTGCGTAAATCTTCAGCTACTGGGATGATGTCACATTGTGAGGAAGGACCTGCTGGTACATCCATTACTGTAGCATCATCCCTATTGGTGGAGGTTGTAGGCAATTGCATGGCAGGACATACAGTGTGGGTAGAGACAGATGAGGAGGAGGAGGACCTACGCAAAGTTTTGCCCCAACGGGATGTGTGGCACTTGTTCATATGTCGCCTCAAACACCTGGTACCCAAGTGTCCGGTGTTTATCCCACGCTTCAGCCTCCTCTGACATAGATTACAAATAGCAACGGTGGGGTCTGCTGCACAGTTCTTAAAGAACTCCCAGACAGCAGAGTTCCTGCATGTGTTCTTTGAGACAACAGCGCTCTGCACCGGAGCAGCTCTGACATGTGATGCCTTGGACTGGCTAGTGCTACGGTTGGTCACAGAGGATGTTGTGCCTCGTGTTTGCTGTGCCTCCTCCTCCTCCTCCCCCTCCTCCTCACTTGATTCCTCAGTTCGATCTGGCACCCAGGTGGAGTCAGTGACCTCATCATCATCAATGTCATCTTCACCCCCTATCTCCTCGTCACTGGAGCCAACTTGGCAGTATGCTGCAGATGCTGGAGCAACATGAGTGCCAGTTATTTGTGTGTCATCACTGGCACCCCATTCCTCTAGGTTGATTATACTCCCTTGCTCAACCTCAGAGATTGAATCAGAGCACTGTACTTGCTGCGCATCCTCAAGCTGCATGTCACTCTCATTTGTAGTCAAACAATTCAGCTGACTCCTCCGTGTGTGATAGTGAGGCTACGGCAGGAGTAGCTGTGGACATGGAGGCTGCATTAGATGCTTTGGCAGCTGAGGTGGACTATAAAGCACTAGAAGCCTGGCTGGCAGAGGACTCAGAGGATGAGGATGGCCTGGTTAGCCAATCCATCAAGTCCTCTGTATGTTGCTGTTTCTGCTTAAGACGGCCAGCACCAGTTAGAAAGGACAAGCGTGCCCCTGCAGAGGATGCACCACGTCCACCACGACCAGAGACACAGCCTCCCGACACAGGGGCTGCTTGCCCTCTTATCTGTGGCTGGGAGCGTCTGCCTGTCCTTTTTGTTCTTTCAGACATGGTGAGTGATAAATAGATTAATATATACAGAACTCTGATTCAACTCTGGTATAAAGATTTAAATAACTCTGGTATAACTCAGTGAGACACACTGATAGCTGGCAGCCAGTGACAAGAGACAGATCACCTTAATTCACAAATGTTTTAAAGAAATTAGTGAACCCCAAAATACAGCGTGGTACTGTTTGTATGACGAGACACAAATCACCTTAATTCCCAAGTGTTTTAAAGAAATTAGTGAGCCCTAAAATACAGCGTGGTACTGTTTGTATGACGAGACACAGATCACCTTAATTCCCAAGTGTTTTAAAGAAATTAGTGAGCCCCAAAATACAGCGTGGTACTGTTTGTATGACGAGACACAGATCACCTTAATTCCCAAGTGTTTTAAAGAAATTAGTGAGCCCCAAAATACAGCGTGGTACTTTTTGTATGACAAGACACAGATCACCTTAATTCCCAAGTGGTTTAAAGAAATTAGTGAGCCCCAAAATACAGCATGGTACTGTTTGTATGACGAGACACAGATCACCTTAATTCCCAAGTGTTTTAAAGAAATTAGTGAGCCCTAAAATACAGCGTGGTACTGTTTGTATGACGAGACACAAATCACCTTAATTCCAAGTGTTTTAAAGAAATTAGTGAGCCCTAAAATACAGCGTGGTACTTTTTGTATGACAAGACACAGATCACCTTAATTCCCAAGTGTTTTAAAGAAATTAGTGAGCCCCAAAATACAGCATGGTACTGTTTGTATGACGAGACACAGATCACCTTAATTCCCAAGTGTTTTAAAGAAATTAGTGAGCCCCAAAATACAGCGTGGTACTGTTTGTATGACGAGACACAGATCACCTTAATTCACAAGTGTTTTAAAGAAACTAGTGAGCCCCAAAAATAATTGCTGACTGTGTGACGAGACCAGAAGATCACCTCAATTCACAAATGTTTTAAAGAAAGTTGTAAACCCCCAAAAAAATTGCTGGCACAGTGACAAGACACACATCACCTAAATTCCCTGATATTTGGTATAAATGAGACCCATAAAGACTTGCTGGCACAGTGTGACAAGACCCATAAAATTACCTCAATACACAAATGTTTTAAAAAAAAAAACTTGCTGGCACAGTGACAAGACACACATCACCTAAATTCCCTGATATTTGGTCGAAATGAGACCCACCCAGACCCCCCCAGTAGCGTGGCAGACCGTCAGTAACAACACACACAACTATCTCCTTTGAAATCTCCTCTGAAATGCGTGCAGAAGCGCTGCGTGGAAACCTTATATAGTGTGCTGCGGGACTTAGCTCTGTGAGCCCATGATTGGGCAAAATTTGCCCAATCAGGACTCTGAGCGGTGATTGGCATAGTGTTCAACCAGTCTTGCACCAGACCTGTGGTCAGGTGCAAGGCTGTAGCCAATTACGAGCTTCAGGCAGTGGGAAAATGCATTGTGGTCCATTGTGGTCGAACATGCGGGGAAAACCCGGAAATGTTCGGGGTTCGCGATCTGCTCGAACAGGCTGAGATCGGGTCGAACCCCGAACCGTCCAAACCCGAACAGCTCATCCCTAGTTGAGATCAGAATGTCCTTCTAATACACAGAAATCATCCTGATGTGTAAGACACAGCACCTGTTTACTGGTTGCACCAATATTTATAATAGGTGGAAGCTCATCTATTTCACATCTAGGCTGCCGGCAACACCATCCTCGCAGCTGGCCACCGAATGGTATTGCCAGCTCACACGGTCGCGGGTCGATGACACAGGGGAGCGCGGCTCAATGTCACGACGCCCGCCGGATTCAAAATCAGGGAAGTGAGTTTGCCTCAGTCTTTTATTTTTAATCTTTCAACTGTTTTATTTTAATTTTTTTTTTTTTTTTATTGAAATACACAGATGAGGGAAGGGGCGGTGCGTTCCGACCAGCGGCTCAGTGAGGGGCCTGGAAATTTCTGATATTAGCCCTGACCATATACGTTGTACTGTATGTTAAATACTGTAAGATCCACCAAGCAAGACAGCCACTGTAAATGTGAACAGGTGTATAATATCCAGATCTCTAAGGGCATTATTCCGAGTCAGCTGTATATTTAACCAGAGCTCGGGTAAACCCGACAAATACAGAGGGCCCTACTACATTCTTCACGCAAAAACGCACGCGCAACGCGTGAATTTTTGCGGCAAGCGTCAAACGTTAATGTGCGGAAATCAACGCTGGTATTACAATCCTTGTGCATTTTTTCATCCGTCGAGCAATAACGCGTGTTAAATGGATGCGCACAACCGCACGCGCGCAGCAACGTTGTGCGCAGAAATCAGTGTGCGGACTGTTTTTTTCTCGCGATTCAGTCAATCAGAATTAAGAACCTTAATTGTCTCACGTTAAGTTTTTGCGCCTGTCAAAGTCAATCTGCGCATATATGCTGCAGCAATAAAAAATGCACACACAACTTCTCCATTTTATTGGTTGGGTATGAGTAGAATGTTTAACTATACTTTGCTGCGTGTTTTTTTGGGCTGGTGTATTTGGGTTCGGCAGGTTGATAGAATTTGCCATTAACACCAGCTTTTAGGAGTAGCTAAAATTATGCGCGCAAAGGCTGTGTGTTGCAAACTGCGCATAGATAGTAATACCATCCGCGTACCAGCGCACAAACGCATTTGCGCTCACACTGTTAAGTATAGGATGCGTGAAGTACAGTAAGCTCGCGCAGGTTCACCCGCGGTAGACGTATACGCGCGTTTGTTGTGCTGACATTGTAATACGACTTTCAGCGCAAAGGGTTTGGCCCCTCGCGTTAATGCGTCTTTGCGCGGGTGCAAACGTATGCGCGAAGAATGTAGTAGGGCCCAGAGACTTCAATGAGGCTGACGTTTACCAGAGCTAGAGTTAAATTTACACCTGACTCTACATATAACTCTGAATATTTACCTACAGTATATACAGCGCACCTGCAAAATGTTAACAGGACGGTGATAAAGTAGCAGAAAACTGACGTTTTGTGCTACCCAATCCGGATAATCATACATAAATTATACATATGTTTTAAGCAAATGTAAACTTTACGCCAATATTAGGACATTCTTGTCTTGTCCTCTTGACCCAGATTCCTGGAAATCGCTCACCACAACCAGCTCGCTGAGAAGAGCGCAGAACATGTAAACAGTGTACAAATTAGCGTGTGTGTATAGTATAAAGTTTAGTATAAAGGCAAGCCAGGTGCCATTATCATGACAGCCTATTAAGCAGACAGTTCTGCGTGTTAAATATAAATATTTATTGATTTAGAGATAGAAAGGAGATTATTAGAAGAGGATAAACACATTTATTATCAGGATTTCAGAAGGGAGTTAAAATGCACCTGATGTCAGCTTTATTCCAGGATCTTGGAATGTAATATTTTACGTTACAAATTCATCATTTTCGGTTCACTCGTTGAAGTTTATGTTAACACCATCTACAAACACATTGTGGATCTTACCGAAGAATAAAAAAGATACCTACAAAACTAATTCCAGCTGCAAATCACAACTGCGAAATACATTGAATCAGCATATTTCAACAGTGTGTTATGTTATTGTTATAGACTGCATTTCAGATGGTTAATTATAATATCTTCATTGCAGTGATCAGGATTTATTGTAGCCATTGTTCCGGTGCTGCAACAAATCTGACAGGGCAGCGTCTTAAGTGTTCTGCAATTAATCAGTTGTTTCAGTTAGACTGAATGTTGAAAAATCTTGTCACTTTCAACTAAAAACATTGTGCACATCCACCGCTTCATAACCTAGAACTCTACTAAAATGATCATCTAAGCTCTTATTATCTCCCACCTCAACTACTGTAACCTGCTTTTCATTGGTCTTAAATTATTACAGATTATGCCTCCACAGACTATAATGAACACCTCTTGCAGACTCATCTACCTCACATCCTGTACCTCTCACACCTTATCACTCCACAATCTATAATGAACACCTCTTCCACACTTATCTACCTCACATCCTGTACTAGGGATGTGCGTTTCGGGTTTCGGAATTTCGGAATTTTCACGAAATTTCCCGATTCGTGTTTTCGGATGCGGCCGAATTTCCGAAAAATTTTAGATCCGAAAAGTTCAGATCCGAAATGTTTTCCGAGCCGAAACGAAATATTTTCGGATTTTTCGAATGGGCTTGAAATGTGGCAAACGAGGAGAACAGATGTTCGGAAAAACGAAAATTTTCCGAAAAACGAAAATTTTGTAAAAACGAACATTTTCTGAAAAACGAAAATTTTTCGAAAAGTCGATACAAAAAACGGGCAAAATGACACGAAAAATACGAAAAATGGTCGATATGCCGAAAAATGTGCAATTCCGAAAAACGAAAATTTTCCGAAAAACGAAAATTTTGTAAAAACGAAAATTTTGTAAAAACGAAAATTTTCGGAAAAACGAAAATTTTTCGAAAAAACGAAAAGTCGATACAAAAACCGAGCACAGTGACACGAAAATACGAAAAATGGCCGAAATTCCGAAAAAAAATGTACCCGAAAAACAGGTCGAACCGAATCGAATCGAAACCGAAATCGGTCGAAACGAGCCGAATCGAAAAGTTTAAAAATCCGAAAAATCGAACCGAATCGAACCGAAAAAAAAATCGGTGCACAAGCCTATCCTGTACCTCTCACACCTCACCCCTCTACAGTCTATAATGAGCACCCCTGCATACTCATCTACATCACATCCTGCACCTCTCATACCTCACCCCTCTACAGTCTATAATGAACACCTCTGCCAGACTCATCTAACTCACATCTCAAAGATCTGACACCTCACATCCCGTACCTCTCACACCTCATCACTCTACAGTCTATAATGAACACCTCTGCCAGACACATCTACGTCACATCACGTACCTCTGACACCTCACATCCCGTACCTCTCACACCTCATCACTCTACAGTCTATAATGAACACCTCTGCCAGACACATCTACGTCACATCACGTACCTCTGACACCTCACATCCTGTACCACTCACACCTCACCCCCAGGGCCGCCATCAGGGCATTACGGCCCATGCTATCGTAAGGGGCCCAGGACTGGGGGGCCCGCCATCGGTGGCTACATTTATTTTAGGCCGCAGGCCTCGGAGGAGGTACTGTGGCCTACATGGGCCCGGCCGCGAGCGGGAAGTCCAAGATGGCGGCTGGTGGGTCCGATGGTGCAGCCGCTGCACTATATTTAACCTGCGCCGGCGGCAGGGTCTCGTGTAGGCCGGCCTCGGAGTCAGAGCATTAACCACGTGCCAGCCGGGCCCACACACGTGACATGCACCAGCCGGGCTCACACATGTGACATACGCCAGTGGAAGAGCGGGGGATTCAGGTGCGGTTGGCGTGCGTGTGTGGGCAGATCCTTAAGGCTGCGGCCGGCAGCAGAGATTGCTTGCCTCTCCTTCCAAGTCACGCCGGCAACTCGGGCTGGTGCTGGGTCTGACTGTTCCCCATCGGATCGCCCTACCTCAGGCTGCGGCAACTCAGCTGAGAGTCTCCTCCCGACGGCACCGCTGCGTCTGCACCAGGACCAGGTATGCCTGCACTAAGCTCTGATCTATCGTGTGTTGCACTGCCTGCCAGGCTCCGGCTCAAACTCTCAACCCGGCCACTCGGCTTTTTTCCAATTTTTTTCCTGGTTGCTGGGCCTCTGCCTTTAGGCCCTCCGGTGACGAGCAGAAGTAAAAAAAAAAAGTTTTCAAGTGGGGACGATTTCCCACATCGAGCCCATATATTAACCCTTTGCGTGCGCACAAGGAAGCTGTTCCTTGCGCACGCAGAGATTCCTCTCCCCTGAACCCCCCTGGCTAGGGATGGGGCCTCAGCCTTAAATCTTCAGGGCAGTATATCTGATAAGGTGGTGTCCTGGTGTGTTTGGATTCTACTCCTGCAAAGTAAAGAAGGAGTTTTGCATCACAGCAGGATTTATTTTTACTTGTCAATCTGTGCCTCTATTATGATTCTAATGCTGCTATGATTATTATTGCATTAAATTATTCATAGTATTAATGCTGCTGTTATAAATCATACAAAAATAATTATAGCAAACTTTGTTTTATTTAATTAAATAATACAAATGATAACGGAGGAGGGGGGGAATGAAATGACCATGAGAATTAAGAGTGGGGTGAAATGGACTGAAAAGGGAGTTAGGGAGATGGCAGCGAGTCTCCTTTCTCATGTCCCCATCCCTTTATCACGTCCTTTACTGTTGGAGGTCTATTGCTGTGGATTCTGTGTATGTTCATACTCCCTGCGTTTACTGTGTGAGTTCTATTGCTGTGGATTCTGTGTATGTTCATACTCCCTGCGTTTACTGTGTGAGTTCTATTGCTGTGGATTCTGTGTATGTTCATACTCCCTGCGTTTACTGTGTGAGTTCTATTGCTGTGGATTCTGTGTACGTTCATACTCCCTGCGTTTACTGTGTGAGTTCTATTGCTGTGGTGCTCTAATATGCTCATACGCACTGCACATTACTGAGAGTTCTATTGCTGTGGTGCTCTGATATGCTCATACGCACTGCACATTACTGAGAGTCTAATGCTGTGGTGCTCTGATATGCTTAACCAGTGGAATAATCTAATTATACTTTATGCTACATTGTTTGCACTAATACACAGTTTATGTGATTTTAAGGTATTCTGAGCAACACTCTGTAATACGATCTTGATTCATATTTTTTAATCACAATTTCATACTGTCTTATTATTTGAACCGGATAGATACTTTTTTTATGTTAAATGTGCTGTTGTGCGAGCAATATGTGTGATTTTTAAGATATTGGGACTACCACTCTGTAATGTTACCACGATTCACACTAAATATTGTATTTCCTATGGGAAGAGGGGATGGGGGGGCATTCAGAGGGTCAGTAAGGGGCCTCAAAATTTCTGATGGCTGGCCTGCTCAACCCTCTACAGTCTATAATGAAAACCTCTGCCAGACACATCTACGGCACATCACGTACCTCTGACACCTTACATCCTGCACCTCTCACAGCTCACCCCTCTACAGTCTATAATGAGCACCCCTGTTAGACTCGTCTACCTCACATACTGCACCTCTCACAGCTCACCCCTCTACAGTCTATAATGAACATCTCTGCCAGACACATCTACCTCACACCCTGAACCTCCGACACCTCATATTACCTATCTCGCACACCACACCCATCTACAATCTATAATGAACCCCCCCCCCTGCTAGACTCATCAATCTCACATCATGTATCTCTTACATCTCACCTTTCTTCAGTCTATAATGACCGCCTCTGCCAGACTCATCTACCTCACATCCTGTACTTCTCACACCTCAGCTTTATGTCAACTCCACACTGGCTCCCTGTTTCTTTTATAAATCAGTGCAAAGTCCTGGTCCTCACCTACACAGCTCTTCACATCTTGGTCATTTTTATTGATTATCATCTCCTCGTACCCGCAAACCTCACTCTCACCTTCAGGACTTTTTTCTGAGCTGTCCCTTATCTATGGATCTCCCTCCCTCGGAACATTTGACTCTCCGCGTGCCTCCAGTCTTTCAAGACGTCTCTACAATTCATTACTTTAGCGAGGTCTATCATAACCCCCCCCATTGTACCTTTCCTAATCTATCTCCCATACAACCCCCATGCACCCATTACTTCTCCTACTCTGCTACTTACTCGCGCCTCTCTTTGCCACCCCTCTCCTCTTAAATTGTAAGCTCTTGGGCAGGGTCATTTTTTCCTATCATTCTCAGTGTGTTAACCTTATTTGTTAATTTTATGTTTGTTTTTCCAACACATTATACAACGCTGCGGAATATGTTGGCGCCATATAAATTATTGTAAACATATTGAATATGTAAAGTAATATTTACTCATCAGACAAACAATAATAAAAGCAAAATAAAAAACAATACAAATTTGATTCACTCTCCAGGACTTCGGAAATTAGATACAAATTATTTTAAACAATGACCTATTTTGAGGATGTCGAAACGATTGCAATCTGCTCCTGCCTTTGAAGGCCGCATCCTGAGCACTTCAATTTGTTTGCTTTGTTTAAACGTTCTTGTCATCGCAAAGGCTACTTTACAAAGGCCTATTATAAACATTAATAATTATAATCATAAAACCCCCTTCCCTCGGAAGTATTAGACATGTCTGCCTGCTGGCGCTACTCTCACCGAGCTTTAAAAAGTGGCTCTTTTGTTATTTCTCCTTGTTATCTCCATGGCCTTTGGGATATGGCAACTGAGCTCACAATTGGGATCGATCTCTAACAAATATTTATGTTACGGACACTGCTGTCCGCCTGTCCAGCTCTCCAGACACTCGCTCTCCAAGATCAGCTCGGCCTTCAAATCCCTCTAGATTCTCTCTTGATCCAGCAGATGGATTTAGGATGGCCGCTAAGTGCTTTCCCAGGTCAGAGGGTTGAGGCTCTGAATGAGACACCAGACAAGCTGTATGTTCAAACAGGAGACTAGTTTATTCAGCACAAAAACACAGGTATTTATGGTGACAACATTGAAACTTCCCGCCCACCCCAACAGTTCCCATTGGCTGGTTTCAAGTTACTGCATGCTTCACTTTAGTCTTCCTCAGGCTCTACGTGAGTACGTCACTCTTATGTAGATGAGGTCTTGAAATGGCTTGCAGGTTACTTCATGGTGTAGCACACAAACTCGCAATCAGTGATCAAACATCGTAATTTACATAAACCATTGTACCAGGAATCAGGATGACAACAGATAAGCACATTCTTAAGACAAAGAGTAGACTGGGAAGCTGATCCTCAGCAACAGATAACAGGTACACATTGACCAGACAATAGACAACAGCATTCTTGCATAATCAGATTCACACAACTATTCTGCACAAAGAGAGGCCTGCACCCTAAATCCAAAACACCATTTCCAAGTTCAAATACGCACGTCAAAGGGGAACAGTCTGTTTAACGGGGAGCGGGCTCCCAAACAGGGAAGGGGCCAGGGGTAACAGTTGCGTAGGGGAGCGCCATGCCAGGTCCGTGACAATATATAGTATATATGTTTTTGCCAGATAAGCTAAAGTTGATTAATAATTCATCTCAGCTATTTGTGCAATTCTGCTATTTTTGTGAAAAAAAATTATTTGTCTGATGCTCCATAAGTCCGGCGTCAGATGAACACAGTGATCACGTCCGTGTTGCTGCACAGTTTAACGTCCGTCGTAGCATAGAATCACGAGCAATAGAGACCCACACACGAAGTACCTGTGCACCGAACTGCGCACGCACAACGCACCTGATAAATGGACGCAAGTTAGGCAAGAACGTAAAACCGCTAGACGGACGCGCAGAAAGCATCTCGTCCACGTAGCGTTCTGTGTGAGTGATGAGGAGATGCTAGACGCAGCGCATTTGCGACCTTGACGCACAAAATGGCTTTTCATATCCTTCTCAAATTTTTATCATTTTTCATCTTTATTTTATTTCCCCTTTTTTTCTACGTCTGTCCAAAAAAATGGACCGTGTGGTGTCTACAATATCTTCCGTCAGTACGTCCGTCCGTTGTGCACGCACGCAGAGTGCGCTCAGACTGCGTTCGTCTGACATTAGCCTTATTCTTAAAGGGCGAGTCCTATCCAAAATTTAAACCACAGGCTGCTGTATAGCAAACCATACCTGCTCATGCTGCTTGTCAGACATGAGGTAGACTGGTGGGCCTTTATTTATGCTCCCCCAGAAACAAAATCCACTTTGGGATCGAAAACAAAGACACAGAGCGGAATCTTGCTGCAGGGATGACCTGGTTGGAAGTACATTGAAACATAAAGTAAAGGAGGAGTGGGGTCGCGCCTATTCCCCGATGGGGCAGCTGCAACCACCAAATGTCCAACAACATGTGTAAAACATAACAAATAAAAAAATGTCATCTGCGCTAATTCCCATTATACCGTGTGAAACTAAACACAATTAGAGGTTTGGTTTCTTATCAATGGCCATTATAAGACTAAGCTCGCCCGCCAATCGTCAAGGCACCTCTAATGAGGGCGAGTCCTAACCAAAATGAAACCACAGGCTGCTACATAGCAAACCATACCTGCTCATGCTGCTTGTCAGACATGAGGTAGACTGGTGGGCCTTTATTTATGCAACCAAATGGTGGTTGCAGCCGCCCCATCGGAGAATAGGCGTGACCTCACCCCTCCTGTACTATATGTTTCAATGTACTTCCAGCCAGGTCATCCCTGCAGCAAGATCCCGCTCCGTGTCTTTGTTTTCGATCCCAAAGTGGATTTTGTTTCTGGGGGAGCATAAATAAAGGCCCACCAGTCTACCTCATGTTTGACAAGCAGCATGAGCAGGTATGGTTTGCTATGCAGCAGCCTGTGGTTTCAATTTTGGTTAGGACTCGCCCTCATTAGAGGTGCCTTGACGTTTGGCGGGCGAGCTTAGTCTTATAATGGCCATTGATAAGAAACCAAACCTCTAATTGTGTTTAGTTTCACACGGTATAATGGGAATTGGCGCAGATTAAATTTTTTTCTTTCTTGTGTTTTACACATGTTGTTGGGCTGGATGCATTTGGTGGTTGCAGCAGCCCCATCGGGGAATAGGCACGACTCCACCCCTCCTGTACTATATTATTCTTAAAGGGTTATTCAATAAGCGCCAAACTTGCCACCGAATTGCACCAACCAGTGAATTTCCCCATATGGTGCAATTTCGTGTCAGTTCGGCTATTCAGAAAGCTGGAAATTCGCCAAATGTTGGCATCGAAATATGGTGTAGGTCGACGCAGATGGCCACAATTCGGCGACCTTTGGCGACAGTGAAAAAAAACAGATTGCGCGAAGAATGTAATAGTGCCCCTCGTGTTTCTGTTGTCATGTTTGTTTTCATTTTCTCTCTCTCCTATTGTCTCTTGTAAAAGCATTGAGGGAAATGTTGGTTCTATATGAATGATGATAATAATAATGTACCCAATAAAGTGCAACATTGCTTGAGCACAGCCTCGCTCAAGCTAAACAGGCAGAGCTATACAGAGATAAACATAAGTGTGATTGAATCATTACGCATCAATTAGTACGTTGTACTTTATATTATTTACTGTATAATATATACTATATCGTGTAGAATATAATCTGGATTTATATTTTATCAGAGAAACGTCATACTGAGTTACTTCCACACTCAACATTCATGACGTTATCTTGCATTTCTTAACATTTCACTGGCATTCCTTTGCATCTTATGGAAATTCGTGGTCATACAAGCCAAAGGTCAGGGCTGGCAATAGATCCTAGAGAGGCGGATATCAACAAAAGGATTAGGAATGGTAAGAAGCAGGAACAAGAATCCGGAGAGCATCTCCATGGAAATAAGTCATGAGTCAGAAAAATGAAAAAGATTACGACGCATCAATAGTAAATTGACTCTGAACCTGTATGTGCTTGTTTTTTATTTAATTTCTTTCATTGTTTTTTCTTCTTTCTCTGTATAAGAAATGATTTATTCTTTCTAAGTCAATAAAACCGTATGATTTAATACAAAAAAATATTACAAAGATTGAAAAAAAATACTCTCACCACGAAAAAAGTGTCGAGCTTAAAAAGACACTCTGGGGTGAAACCTGGAGGGGTAAATATTGACCATTGATGACCACCACAATCCTCGAATTTTAACCCTTGAGTTCCATTAACCCCTTCACTTCTCAGCCATTCCACCTCTTGTTAAAAGAATTAGAACTGGGAACTCGTTACTTTATTTTTCTGAGAAATTATGCGATTTTAGCCAAAAGAAAAATCGCTAGTGCAGCATCATTGTTCACATTATATTTGAAATTATTTGTTATTAGCAAAATAAAACAAAACAAAAAACACATTTTAATTTTTTTATTTTATTTCTTATTACTATTTTTTATTTTTTTAAATTTTATTTTTACTTTTAACATGGTCATGTTTGGTATCATTGGAAAGGCTACCACAGATCCAAAGGTCACCCCTATCTCCACCATAGGGAAACCCATTGGTAGCTAGGGGTTAATTACCATACTGATATCATTGTGCCATGTGCGATGGCTACAGTGGGCGGGGGGGGGTCCCCAGAGGCTTGGCTGACATCCTTTATTCTAGGACTAAACTGTCTAGGGGAAGCTCGGACCTGGCAGCTGCTTTTGCTTCCTGAAGTCATTAGCTAGTCAGGAATGTACAGCTATGCACACCTGACCAGCTTTCAGGGTAGGAAGATTACCTGCTTTACCCCATCGGAGGGCTAAATCAGCCGTCTGATAGTCCTGCAAATGGGGGTGGGGATGGGTGTGTACGGCAGTCAGGTTACCATGATTATGATATTATATTGAATGGTCATGGTGACCTGAGAGTTTCCCTTTAATATAGATTAAGCTCTTTCCTATCCATTATTAAAGTGATATTCTAGGGTTAAACCAGAAGGGGGTAAATGGAGGGCTTAAACAGGAAACTGGATGCTAAGGCGGCATTCAGCCAATCCAATGAAAGCTATTGGGTGAGGAGGAGTCCCAACAGAGTCTGCCGTCCTGACACTCATCCATAAAGCTGATTCCCCTCACACTCAGAAGGCTGAATTAGCCCTTAAACACCCCTGAGTGGGGAAGGGGGTGAGGGAGCATAGGTGACTGTGACCACTCAAATTACATTGAGTGGTCACAGTGCCTAAAGTGTCCCTTTAAGCATCTTGTAGGTTTTGCTCCTCCCTTACTTTTAATTCACCCTGTAGAAAAAAAGTGAAAAGGGAAGAAAATACAAAGCTGACGTTGATGCAGAATAATTACGCAGAACGCTGATAACATTCCACATAGTCATTCTAAAGCATGAAGTATCGAGCAAGAAATTACTTTTCCAAGTGCATTTATTTAAGAGAGAGTGAAAAAACTGGTGCAAGGTGGTGCATGTGCGCGCGGGTTATCTATTCAACACGTTCTGAGGCATTTCACAACATACTAGGAATTCTTGAAGGCATTCCCATGTGTTCTGGAATTCTACTTCACAGCTAACTGACTTAACTCAAGCAGAAAGCTCCCATCCCCACTGATATTATTATTATTATTAAAAGCATTAACCTTTATTTATACAGTGTCAGAAATCTGCGGAGAGTTTGATAGTCTACTTAAAAGCAGTAACAAATCAAATTAAATGAACACAAACTGACACATGAAAAAGGAAGACACGATTACCTGCCGACAATCAAGATAATAACACGTCAATAATAATTTTTTTGGAGCAACTATTTTACCAGGAAGGATACATTGAGATTTCTCTCGTTTTCAAGTATGTCCTGGGTGGCGAGTATGTACTGTTGGGTGTCTTGCCCAAGGACACTTACTGGAGAGGTGCTCTTGCTGGGATCGAGCCCATGTCTCCACAGGCTCTTTCCAAGCAGAGCGGTGATGTTACCTCTACTCCACCCAGCCGGTACAATAATGCAAGTGTCGTGATTAAAAAAGGACAATAGAATAATGCGAGTGGAGAGAAGGTTACTCAATAACAAGAACTGACAAAAGAATGATACACTGAACAATTGTAAACATGTGGAACACAACAAAACGATATTTATATCGGAACGTGGAACTATTAAAGGGTTATTCAGAGAGAGACGATCTGGCCCCAAGATGTAACCGGATGCAGAAATTCAGCGTACAGTGCCATTTCGTGGCCATTCGGCTATTCAGAGAGCAGGCAAGTTGCCAAATTTGGACGAACTGCCAGCAGGTTCGGTCCCTGTTCAACGGCAGTGAAATACCCCATAGAGAAGCAATGGTTAATCTATTCAGAGACACCGAACAGCAATGAAAAGTTGCTGAAGTGCCCTGCTCTTCCGTGGTTTCATTCGACAGGTTTATTCAGACGAATCCCATAGGCTTCAATGTTAAAAATATTCCCGTTTTAATCCAATATCTAATAAACGGTTTATTATTTTAATCTGCAGCAAAAAGTCTCTTTATTTATAGATTTTTTTAGGATCTCTTGGGCATTTTTCAGGATTTTCTCAGGAATTTTTTTTTCCCGTTTTTCTTTAAAGCGTTTTTTATTTTTTCTGTTAACAGACCTTTTTATTATCATTCATAGGATCTTATACGTAAATTCCAGGCATTTTCATTCAGTAGTTTTTTGCAAACAGTGTTTCAGTTTTGAAAACTTCAAGCGTACAAGCGTACTGTTTTCTTTTTTGTTTTTTTTACTCCGTTCTTCCGCTTGTTGGCTTTTTCCGGCGACTGGTCTGCGCTGTGATCGGCGGCTCGGCGGCTTTTTCTGGTATGTTCGGAATGTTTTTTCCCGGCAGATCCAGTGGGTTTTCATTGGGTTTTTGGCGGTTTTGTGCTGGGTTTGCAGCAGGTTTTTCCTGCACTTCGGGGACCCTGCGGTGAATGCTGAATTCATCACAGGGTGGGGAACTTTGATTCCCCGAACTGAGGGAACTGCAGGAAACGAGAGAGCACCAAAATGTCGGCGACATTTCGTTGCTCTCTGAATAACCCCTTTTGTGTCATTGTTATTCTGACACCTGAAGTATATATAAGCAAGGTACTTTCTAGAACACCCAACTTTGATCTGTAACCTCATCATTGGGGACAGCTTCAATGTTTCATTCAACACAGCAACAAAGTGAGGTTTTATAGAGAAAAAAAGTTCCTCTGCCTGCAAAAAAAGGGCATATTAAAGCATAATATTAATTAGGAAACGCATTTAACAGTAAGAAAAAAAACTCAGCCTCTGTACTGTAAATGTAAACCATGCAAGTCAGTACATTAAAATTTACAATGTTACGGTTATAAACAGCAAGTCTGTCAATAGTTTTTTTGCCCTTACAGTAATAGCCTGCAAGTCTATACAGTAACATGTCACAGTTATCTTTTGAACCTGCTACTCCCTGGTTCACAGGTATATTTACAACCCGCAAAACCGCACTGTAACATTTCCACTATTACAGTACATTACAAACGCACATGTCTTGGGTTTACAGTAAGACTCGCATTCATGGGAATTACAGTAAAAATGTGTATGGCCTAAATTTACAGTATATCTAGCTGCCATCGATCGGGAGATATGTGGGTTCAAAAAACTCCCCTATTTCCACTATAGGATTTCCTTAGGAAATCTAGGGGTTACCCGGCTAACTGACGTCATCCCGCCATGTTGACGAGGGGGAACCCGGAGGTGGGGCTGACAATTAAAGGAACACTCTACTCAAAAATCACACACCCCCCCCCCGTTGTTTTATACTAATCTATCCCTATTCCCTTAATAAATCTTTATTTTTTTATTTTTTTTTGTGTAACTGTAATACTTACCCTAAAATCCACTTCTTTCCAGCGGCGTTTTTTTTTTTTTTTTATACTCGCCTCCCTCCTCTTCCGCTCCCGTCCTTCTTGATTCTTCTTGCCTTCTGGTTTACGTGAGAAGCGCGCATGCGCGCCTCTCACATAAGCCAGCCAATCGGCAGGCTTCCTCCCGGCTCTCTCTGAGGATTAGTGTTGCGCGCAAGAGGATGCGCGCAACACTATCCCTCAGCCGCTGCCGCCAGCTACTGCGGCGAGCTGGAGACGTCATTGCGCTGAAAGCGCGATGACGTCTCCTACTCGGCAAAAGTCGGCAAAAGCGGGAAATATGATTCCCGCTCTGCTGGCTGACAGCTGGGAGGGCGGAGTAAACTCCTCCACCTCTCTCAGCTGTTTTCAGCTTTTTCAGCTGATCGGCTGAGCGGAGGGAGGGGGGACAGAGGGCAGGATACTCCGGGCATCATGACCACCTAAAATAGCTTAGGTGGTCATGTTGCCTAGAGTATCCCTTTAAGATGGCAGCCCCCACCAGAAATAGGCCGCAATCCGGCGCCGATTGGTGCCAGATCGCGGCCTGGCACCACTCAGGGGTTAAAGAAAGGCATCATTGGAGAGGTCAGACTGTGACCTTTCCAACGATGCCTTACTTCACTTTCTAGCCCCCAGTGATGGGGATATATAGAGGTCCAAAGGACCTTCCCATACCCCTTCAGGCACTCCTCCTGCTCTGGTGGGTGGGCCTGAAACTGACATCATCGAGCCCG
The DNA here is from genome assembly GCA_009667805.1 of Leptobrachium leishanense. Taxonomy (NCBI): domain Eukaryota; kingdom Metazoa; phylum Chordata; class Amphibia; order Anura; family Megophryidae; genus Leptobrachium; species Leptobrachium leishanense. The sequence goes on from CM019065.1 coordinate 373,984,334, forward strand.
TCGCAATGATGTCAGTGCACCGGGAGGGGTATAAATGTGCAGATCTTACATCAAGGAAGTCAGATCTGCGTTGGACCCCAGACAGAGAGGTGAGTAACGGCGTGAGGGGGCTCAGACACATGGGACGTGCTATGCCATCCCATGGCATTAAAGCCCACTTGCTGCAGGATGGCATAGCAGGCCCTGCATCGTAAAGGGGTTAATATACACAGCATTGATTAAAAAAACCTAAAAATTGTAATGGTAATAAAAATTTACATCTGTAGAGGACCTGCACCTATATTCTTCTGCAGCATAATAGAAAATACATTTTGCGAATATAAATCGTTCTTTTCTTCCTCTAGGTTAATTTCTCACAACCGCGATAATCAAAGCAGCGACGGCGGAACAGAGCGTAAAAAGTATTCCATAAACACAGGAAGTCGAGACGTTTCACTCTCAGTTATTAAACAATTTATGCAAGTAGAAAGCTTCGACCAATCGCATTATCCGGTCTTTGCTAAATTCAGAATTTGTCACTAGGCTACCAAGATATTTCTAGGAACATGGAACAATAAAAGCCTCTCAAGGTGCCCCATGTGTGATGATAAAGGGGAGACGAATGTCAAAACAGATTCCGGACCAACGCAGACATGTCTTCTTTACAGTAAATGCACTCAGGATCCCCACTGCATTCAGTAATAACAAGTCGTTTTAGTATGGCCGTCCACCGTGTCCATGGTTGGAAATTGTGTTTGTCTAGTAGTCCCATTCCTGTCTCGCCCAGTCACCTCCTATACTGCTATTATTATTTATTCAGTGTCCCCCTTCTGGTTTCCTTCTGCTGTTTAATCCTTGCATACAGTTGTGTTCAAAATTATTCAACCCCCACTGAAATTGAGTGTTTTGGCCAGTTTGACATTGATTTTGATCATTCAGTCATCTTGCTTACAATTAAATCAAAGAGGCACGTGTAGGTCAGACAAATATAACATAACATTTATAATGAAATAACCACAAATGTCTTTTCTGTGCTCACATCATTATCAGTTTTATTCAACCCCCAAGTGACATTCAATCTTAGTACTTAGTACAACATCCTTTTACAGTTATAACAGCTTTTAAACGTGAAGCATAGCTTGACACAAGTGTCTTGCAGCGATCTACAGGTATCTTCACCCATTCGTCATGGGCAAAAGCCTCCAGTTCAGTCACATTCTTAGGCTTACGCACTGCAACTGCTTTCTTTAAGTCCCACCAGAGGTTCTCAATTGGATTTAAGTCAGGTGACTACGATGGCCACTCCAAAATGTTCCAGCCTTTAATCTGCAACCATGCTCTAGTGGACTTGGAGGTATGCTTGGATTCATTGTCCTGTTGAAAGGTCCAACATCTCCCAAGCCTCAGGTTTGTGAAGGACTGCATCACATTGTCATCCAATATCTCCTGGTACTGAAGAGAATACATGGTACCTTGCACACGCTGAAGCTTCCCTGTACCTGCAGAAGCAAAACAGCCCCAAAGCATGATTGACCCCCCGCCGTGCTTCACAGTAGGCAAGGTGTTTTTTTCTTCATAGGCCTTGTTCTTCCTCCTCCAAACATAGCGTTGATCCATGGGCCCAAACAGTTCTACTTTTGTTTCATCAGTCCACAGAACACTATCCCAAAACTGCTGTGGTTTGTCCACATGACTTTTGGCATACTGCAGTCGACTCTTCTTATTCTTTGGAGACAGCAAGGGGGTGCGCCTGGGAGTTCTGGCATGGAGGCCTTCATTACGCAGTGTGCGCCGTATTGTCTGAGCTGAAACTTCAGTACCCACATCTGACAAATCTTTTCTCAGTTCCTCAGCAGTCACACGGGGACTTTTCTCCACTCTACGCTTCAGGTAGCGCACAGCAGTCGAAGTCAGCATCTTCTTTCTGCCACGACCAGGTAGCGTTTCAACAGTGCCCTTTGTCTTGAATTTGCGAATGATGCTTCCTATGGTCTCTCTGGGTATGTTTAACATCTTTGCAATCTTCTTATAGCCATTGCCCTTCCTGTGAAGAGTAATCACCTCTTCTCTTGTCTTCCTGGACCATTCTCTTGACTTCACCATGTTTGTAACCACACCAGTAAATGTCTAGAAGGAGCTGAGTATCACAGTCATTTTAAAGCTGCCTAATTGGTGCTTATTATGCTTTATTGCTGCTCCGTGACATCCACAGGTGTTTTCAATAGCTGATTGAAAACACTTGAATGAACCTCTGTTCTTCAGAGTGGTAGTCTTTAAGGGGTTGAATAATTGTGTCAATGAAGAATTCACAAAAGAAACATTTACTACTGTATTACAAAACCAATTGATGTCATTTTAGTTGCATATGGTTCTTTAAAAAGTCCTTGTAGGATTTCATTCTGAATACAATTACAAATGTACACTAAATTCCCTAAAACCCTTTACAGCATTGGGGGTTGAATAATTTTGAACACAACTGTAAATAAACCTTTTATTCTTTGAACCCCTATATATCTGTCTCACTCCACTTTGTAAACACACATTGGGCTTGAACCTGCAACCCGGCACAATGTAACCTGACAGAAATTGAAGTTCACCGTTCGATGCAATTCGGCGCCAAGTTTGGCTCTTATTGAATAAACCCTGCAGTAAATAAATCTAACCAATATCAATGAACGAATCTTAAATACTATTGAAAAGCCATCAGAGAACTCGAGGAAGGTGGACGGAGAAAACTCGAAACAAAAACATATACATAATAATCACACACAATCTTGTTGTATAAAGTAGCCCTTCTGCAGTGATTCTCCTGTTAAACTTCTAAGTTTAGAGCTAAAAAAAAAAAGGAATGCATTTAAAATAAATCAGAATCGAGTAGAAATTAAGCAATGTGGATAATCGGACCAGGACAGGATCAGCCTTGTATGTTCCATCACATATCAGTTCATAAATCCATTAGCACCAGCCTCTGACATGGGAAACCTGCAGTACATAAATATTTTTTAGCATTATCTGCCAGGCCCTGGTCATCAGCAGTTATGCTTTTAAGTTACTTTGTAGATAAACAATAAAAGTAATGAAATGGTGGAAAATCCACAAGTAAAATGGCCATAATTAAGATTAAAAAAAAATTTGAATCTGGATTTTTCTCCACTCTACTTCTTTGGCCTAAAATTTAGAATTAGCTTGGAAATTAATAGCAATTAGCTTTTGGTCAGGAAAATAGCCCATACCCTGGCTCATGTTTAGGGATGAGCCGAACACCCCGAGTTCGGTTCGCATTCGAACTCGAACTTTCCAAATGTTCGAATTCAAACTCGAACTCGAACTCAATGCAAGTCAATGGGACTCAAAATTCGGTTTTTAGAGTGCCCTTCAAGAGGGCATATGTGCTAGATATTTGTCATAAAATATGTATGGGGGTCCGGGTAGTGCCCTGGGGGACAGGAAACAAAAACACACAGTTTAAAAAAAAAAAAACGTTTTTAAAGGGACAGTGAGTTTTCCATGAAATAAGGGTTAAAAATAAAAACGAAAAATTCCTTCAAATATTGTGCCTAGGAGGTCCCCATAACCTGCCCGTGAAGTGGCGGATTTCTAGGATGTATAGAAACATTTAAAAACAAATAAATGACGTTTCATATGACGGTAAATGCTTTTCCTTTAATCTATCCATAAACAACTGCTTGGGGCGGCAGCCTGTATGAAAAGACATTTTAGGACGCGCAGAAAAAGTTTAGTGATTTTTTGGCTAAATTATTGTGAAACTTATGCAGGCTTTGGATGAAAGTAACAATAGGTGCTTTAAAATTGGGCTTTTAGCGTCGGCAACAGTGCCATCACACCGTAACCCCTCTGAGGATATGAATCTGATACAGGCGTCAGTGGCAGTGCACCCAGATATTGTGCCTTTAGTGCCAGGCATGCAAGTACTATCATACAGTAACCCCTCTGTGGTATTGTGGAAGAGTGCAGGGGTGGACCATGCGGTCCTATATTAAAAAGATATGAATCTGGTTAAGGCGTCAGTGCACCCAGATATTATGCTTTTGGTGCCAGGCCATCAAGTATCATCATACAGTAACCCCTCCGTGGTATTGTGGAAGAGTGCAGGGGTGGACCATGTGGTCAGGGCCAGTGCTAGACTATTTTGCGCCCTAGGCAACTTGCACCCCCCCCTAAAAAAAAACACACAACATGAAACTGCTAAATATCTTTTTATTTAAGAATAAAGTTTGAAAAGCACCAATAGTAAAGGTAAAATAAATATAAATAAACTGTATTAAACCATTTTAAATTAACTCTATTAAACAAATTAAAATTAACTGTATTGAACAAATATAAATTAACGAAAAAAAAAATAAGAGTTATCACGTAAGTTTCAATTTCAGATACATCAAAATTTCACTTTGTGTGCCTTATCCTTTGCAAATTTTCATCATGCGTATATATATATATATATATATATATCCCAGGCCCAGGCCAGCTCACATCATGCGTATATATATTGCCCAGGCCGGCTCACATCATGCGTATATATATATATTGCCCAGGCCAGCCCACATCATGCCCACATCATGCCTTATCCTTTGCAAATTTTCATCATGCGTATATATATATATATACAGTTGTGTTCAAAATGATTCAACCCCCAATGCTGTAAAGGGTTTTAGGGAATTTAGTGTACATTTCTAATTGTATTCAGAATGAAATCCTACAAGGACTTTTTAAAGAACCATATGCAACTAAAATGACATCAATTGGTTTTGTAATACAGTAGTAAATGTTTCTTTTGTGAATTCTTCATTGACACAATTATTCAACCCCTTAAAGACTACCACTCTGAAGAACAGAGGTTCATTCAAGTGTTTTCAATCAGGTATTGAAAACACCTGTGGATGTCACGGAGCAGCAATAAAGCATAATAAGCACCAATTAGGCAGCTTTAAAATGACTGTGATACTCAGCTCCTTCTAGACATTTACTGGTGTGGTTACAAACATGGTGAAGTCAAGAGAATGGTCCAGGAAGACAAGAGAAGAGGTGATTACTCTTCACAGGAAGGGCAATGGCTATAAGAAGATTGCAAAGATGTTAAACATACCAAGAGAGACCATAGGAAGCATCATTCGCAAATTCAAGACAAAGGGCACTGTTGAAACGCTACCTGGTCGTGGCAGAAAGAAGATGCTGACTTCGACTGCTGTGCGCTACCTGAAGCGTAGAGTGGAGAAAAGTCCCCGTGTGACTGCTGAGGAACTGAGAAAAGATTTGTCAGATGTGGGTACTGAAGTTTCAGCTCAGACAATACGGCGCACACTGCGTAATGAAGGCCTCCATGCCAGAACTCCCAGGCGCACCCCCTTGCTGTCTCCAAAGAATAAGAAGAGTCGACTGCAGTATGCCAAAAGTCATGTGGACAAACCACAGCAGTTTTGGGATAGTGTTCTGTGGACTGATGAAACAAAAGTAGAACTGTTTGGGCCCATGGATCAACGCTATGTTTGGAGGAGGAAGAACAAGGCCTATGAAGAAAAAAACACCTTGCCTACTGTGAAGCACGGCGGGGGGTCAATCATGCTTTGGGGCTGTTTTGCTTCTGCAGGTACAGGGAAGCTTCAGCGTGTGCAAGGTACCATGTATTCTCTTCAGTACCAGGAGATATTGGATGACAATGTGATGCAGTCCTTCACAAACCTGAGGCTTGGGAGATGTTGGACCTTTCAACAGGACAATGAATCCAAGCATACCTCCAAGTCCACTAGAGCATGGTTGCAGATTAAAGGCGGGAACATTTTGGAGTGGCCATCGTAGTCACCTGACTTAAATCCAATTGAGAACCTCTGGTGGGACTTAAAGAAAGCAGTTGCAGTGCGTAAGCCTAAGAATGTGACTGAACTGGAGGCTTTTGCCCATGACGAATGGGTGAAGATACCCGTAGATCGCTGCAAGACACTTGTGTCAAGCTATGCTTCACGTTTAAAAGCTGTTATAACTGTAAAAGGATGTTGTACTAAGTACTAAGATTGAATGTCACTTGGGGGTTGAATAAAACTGATAATGATGTGAGCACAGAAAAGACATTTGTGGTTATTTCATTATAAATGTTATGTTATATTTGTCTGACCTACACGTGCCTCTTTGATTTAATTGTAAGCAAGATGACTGAATGATCAAAATCAATGTCAAACTGGCCAAAACACTCAATTTCAGTGGGGGTTGAAAAATTTTGAACACAACTGTATATATTGCCCAGGCCCAGGCCAGCTCACATCATGCGTATATATATATTGCCCAGGCCAGCTCACATCATGCGTATATATATTGCCCAGGCCCAGGCCAGCTCACATCATGCGTATATATATATTGCCCAGGCCAGCCCACATCATGCTCACAGACAGTCACAGATTGCCCAGGCCAGCTCACATCATGCGTATATATATTGCCCAGGCCCAGGCCAGCTCACATCATGTGTATATATATTGCCCAGGCCAATCCCTTGGTGGAGATAGGGGGTTCATTTGAACCCCGATATCTCCAGGCAGCTAGGGGGTCATGGAGGGTGTCAATCGAAAGGCCTGAGCATGGCCTTTCGAATGATACCCAACATGACCAGGTATAAAGTAAAAAAAAGAAAAAAGAAAATAAAAACATGTATTTTTTTGTGTGTTATTTTTATTAATGCAGCAATATTGTTCACCTTTCAATTATAATGTGAACGATGCTGCACTAATGATTTTTTTCTATGGGGTGCGTTTGCTATAAATCACGTAATTCCCCCCACAAAATGTAACAAGTCCCCATTTCTAATTTTTGTACAAGCGCTCCCCATAGAAAACATAACCGCAAACGCTCATGTGCTAAAATGTGAAGAAAAACACTTTACACACTGCAGATGATTAAAAATTCAATTTTTATTGCATTTTTTGTCATAATATACAGGCAGGACATGACGTATACATATAAAAATGATATATTATGAATCTGCGGAGTCTGCCGGAAAGAACGATATCTAATATGTGGCTTTAAATCGCGTTTAAACATGATGAGCGAAAGCGGTAAAAATGAGCTGAGCACACAGCAGTGAAATGCAGCATATTAGAGGAAGATTAAGTAGAGAAATTAACACTTCTCAGAAGCAGACACCACACCCTCAGTATAGTCTACATACATACAATGTATCAAATTGATTAGACCAGACTAAAAACACCTGTTGTTTATGCCGTTTGAAAACACAGGTCATTTAGAGGTGAGAATGATGCACGTACACATTAGTTTTTAATTCAATATCTTATAAACCGTTGCTTATAATATTCTGCAGTAAAGAGTCTCTTTATTTCTATTTTTTTAGTATTTTTTAAGCATTTTTTATATTTTTTTCAAAAAAAAAAAATTCGAATTCAAAGCAAACACGCCAAAAAGTTCGAAGTTCGCGAACTTGCGGACCACCAAAGTTCGAATCGAACTCCGAACAGATCGAACCGAACAGCTCATCCCTACTCATGTTAAGTACTCATCCCTACTCATGTTCATTTGTGAAAGGACATGTCAAGACCATTGTGTTAAAAACTAGTGGGATGGGGAGCGTGGCCGGCACCGCATGGAAGCAGACGTGCTTTGGTGAAGCTCCGCAGGACTTTGTTTACCTTTTATTCAGCTCCGTTTTCTGAGGACTCTTTTCTATCCCCCCTCACCCCTATTTTCATTTTGAATTTTGAGACATTTTCTGAGGACTCTTTTTTTTCCTTATTTGCTGAACTTATGACTTCATTGAGCCGTAATATGTGATACATTTTATTTTCCCCCACCTGCCTAGATATATTGATTTATTGGTGCCATACCCCTCCCCCCGATTCTGTGTATCTTACAGTTTTCCCTTGAGACGCCCTTCCCCCCCTTTTATTTTCTACGACGTTATTTAAGTCTGTTTTACCTTTAGGTCCTGCAAGACCATTTATGCTGGTCGGTCTGTGACCTTTCGTACAAAATAAAAATAAAAAACTTTAAATTAAAAATAAAAACTAGTGGGATACATTGACCATGGGCTGTGGATTGATAGTGGAATTCACATAATCTCCCCAGTTGGCTGATGTAAGTCCATCATGGTTGAAATAAATAGTTCCCCCAACTGCTCCGAACATGTCATATTTGGCACCAAGATATTAGCAGCAGATCCTGTAAGTCCTGCACATTGCGAGGTGGTGCTTCCATGAATCGTACTTGTGGTTTCAGCACATCCCACAGATGCTCAATCAGATTGAGATCTGGGGAATCTGTAGGCCAATCTTTGTCACGTTCCTCAAACCATTCCTGAACAGTTTTTGTAGTGTGGCATGGAGCATTATCCTGCTTAAAGAAACCGCTGTCATCAGGGAACACCATGGCCATGAAGCGGTATACGTGGTCTGTAACAATCTCTAGGTAGGTGGTATACGTCAAATGGATGGCTCTGACACCTTTCTATCATGGGCAGTGTTAGGTTTTTCAGAAATTGGAGCTGCAGTAGTTCTTCTGTGTGATCGGACCAGACATGTTTGGAGTGAAGACTAGCCTAACTTCTAAAGTGTCCTCTCAGAACACCACTAGAGGACCCTAATCACAACAATCCAATATAAGGCATCAACCCTCAAAGATCAGCAGAATTTTACCATATCTCTCTACTTGGGGACCAAATTATGGATTTCCAATAAAACGTAACCTTTAATATAAATAAAATAATACAATACAAGTGGCACTATATTAAAGACAAATCACAAATATTTTGGTCACTCTGACTTTCTAGAGTCTCCGGTATTACCATTAAGTGTGAAGAATAGAATTTTAGCAGTTCTTGGAGGGGAAAGGTGTAAATATTCAATCGGCCTCTAGTATCTTTTGAACAATATAACAGAACACCCACACTCTCAGCCCTTATTATTGTATCCTTGATTCAAATTAAATCATGGTTTACTCATTAGAAAACCTCCTAATAATCATGAGATAGTGTGCTCGCCTTCAAATAATAACCATCATAAGTTTTGTTTCTAAATTCTTCCTAATGTAGCAAGATTACATTGTTGACAACTCTAGCATGTATCCGACACGCGTTTCGCCTACTAGCTCCTCAGGGATACTGATCTAGCCTATTATATTGTTCAAAAGATACCATAGGTTGATTGAATATTTATGACCTTTCACACTTTATAGTAATACCAGAGAGTCTAGAAAGTCTGAGTGAACTCCATAATTTGGTCCCCAATTTGGGATGTGATAAAATTCACTTCAAACATGCATCAATGAGCCTTGGACCCCCATGACCCTGGTTCACCAGCTGTCCTTCCTTGCACCACATCTGGTATGTACTAACCACTGCATACCGGGAATACCCCACAAGACTTGTCATTTTAGAGATGCTGTGACCCAGTTGTCTAGTCATCACTATTTGGCACGTGTCACAGTCACATCTTTTTGCCCATTTTTCTGCTTTCAACACATGAAATTCAAGAACTGACTGTTGACAATATATCCCACCCCGTGACAATATATCCCGTCCCCTGATGATATATCCCATCCCGTGACAATATATCCCACCCGCGACAATATATCCAACCCTGTAACATTATATCCCACCGCGTAAAAATATATTCCACCCTGTGACAACATATCCCACTCCGTAACAATATATCGCACCCCGTGACAATATATCCCACCTCATATCAATATATTCCACCCCAAGACAAAATATCCCACCCCGTGGCAATATATCCTACCCCTGACAATATATCCCACCCGTGACAATATATCCCACCCCGTAACAATATATCCCACCCTATGACAATATATCCCACCCAGTGATAATATATCCCACCTGTGACAATATATCCCACCCCGTGACAATACATCCCACCCCGTGATAATATATCCCCTGTAACAATATATCGCACCCCATGACAACATATCCCACCTGTGACAATATATCCTACCCTGTGACATTATATCCCACCCTGTGACAACATATCCCACCCCGTGACAATATATCCCACCCCGTGACAATATTTCCCTCCCCGCAGCAATATATCCCACCCCGTGATAATATATCCCCGTGACAACATATCTCACCTCTTGACAATATAGCCCACTCTGTGTCAATATATCCCATCCTGTGACAATGTATCACACCCCATGACAATATGCCCTACCCCATAACAATATATCCCAACCCCTGACAATATATCACACCCTGTGACAATATATCCGACCCCGTGACAGTATATATCCCCGTGACAATATATCCCACCCTGTGACAATATATTACACCCCGTGACAATATATCCCACCCTGTGACAAGCGCCAAAGTAACCATATAACCAATGTTATTCACGTCTCCTGTCAGTTGATTTAACGTTGTTGCTGATCAATATATATGACCCATTATTGATAGTCTGATGTGACATATTAAACTTATTGGAATGTATTGATTATACCAAAACCTTATAGGCCACTAACAGGAAATCACAACTCTTAAAGTTAACATATACAATCAAAAAGTATTAAGAAATGTATTTTCCGTTACCTTTCCAGATTTTACAGTTCTTGTGCCAATTCTCCACACTTTCCAGCCTAATTCATTACCCCTCCACTTCAGCTAATCTCTATCCTAAACAATATATCATAGAAAAGAGGAGGATAATCGTAAAGTACGCCTGAATATCTCCATAATGTATCTTACTCTTCAAATTGTCACTGTTACTCTAAACAATATTTATTCCAGAGTCTTTTGCCTCCAGCGTGTGTGTAATAATGAAATGCATTAATAATAAGTGCACCTCATCTGGAACGGGTAAACAGTGGTAAGACATGTTTGAGGTGTTAGAGTAAGTGCACAGCTCTTACAGGAGCATGAAGATACGTGTCGTAAGAAAGCGAAAACTGGAAACTTGATCCTCGTCCAAGTCTTTATAGAGTGGAGGAATGTTAAATGCTCAAACCCAACCCTTTGGCTTTTAACCATACTCCCCATCTCCTCCGACCCACAGGACCTGGATTTCTCTTTGTGTAAAGGAGAGTAGTCAAAGCCAGACAGATGGTACACATCTCTCTCCGTGAAGGACCACCTGTAAAGATGGAATGATTTGGCTTCAAGGAACACTCTACTCTTCCTGACCACTTTGCATTTATAAAATGGTAAGGATTTGGAGGAGCAGCCGGGATTTTTGAATTTCCCGACTGCTGGTCACCAGATCATTCACTAGTGATGTCTACACACAGGGGGTTATTCAGAGAGCACCAAAATGTCGCCTACATTTCGGTGCTCTCGTGTTCCCCGCAATTTGGGGAATCAACGTTCCCCACCCTGCGGTAAATTCAGCATTCACCACAGGGTCCCCGGAGTGAAAGGAAAACCTGCTGCACACCTGCCGAAATCCCACCGAACACCCGCCGAAAACCCGCCGGAACTGCCGCAAAAGACGCCGAAAAAAGCTGATGAGCTGCCGATCACAGCGGAAACCAGCCACAGGAAAAAGCCGACAAGCTGACAAACAGGGTAAAAAACCAACAAAAAATACAATACACTTGAAAGTGTCAAATTTGAAACGCTGTTTTCAAAAAAACTACTTAATGAAAATGTCTAGAATTAACATATAAGATCCAATGAATTTGTGCGTGCGCTACACCTTGTGGCCGGCCCCGTCGAAGTGTCACAACGGAGGCACGCCAGTACGGGCACATGTAGTGCGCTCAATAAAACAGATACAGCGCAGGTCTAGATAGACTTGCTTGCGGAGTGTTCTATATATCACCACTATATATTTTTTCGCCAGTTCATATATTTGGCATATCACAGTCGTATCTTCATCTCAGCACATGTAAAAAACAGAAGAGAATTTTCTCATGGTGCAGGCTGACAAAATCAACTTCCATCTCTAAATCGATATGTATTACACTCACAATCTCGTACCAGGGTCGCAGCGGTCGCAGTTGCGAACAGGCCCTGGCATTCCGCCACTGGAGGGGGGCCCGGCGCCGCCCGCCAGATTCCGGCAATCAGCCCCAGAATCTGGGAGCCGCGTGCTGGCCGTCCCTCTCCCTGCGAGCGGCCACTGACATGCAGCTTGGCCGCTCACGTGGGATAGGAACCACCTGACCAGCGCACGAGATCCTCTCGCGAGACCTCTGCGCTGATCAGGTGGTTTCCGGCGAGCGGCCAAGACGCATGCTTCCAGCGGCCGCTCGCCTCGGAGAACAACGGAACGCCGGCGGAGCCTGCCCTGGGGCCAGCAGAGGTGAGAGCTGGGGGCCGTATATACCCATGAGAGCTGGGGGCCGTATATACCCATGAGAGCTGGGGGCCGTATATACCCATGAGAGCTGGGGGCCGTATATACCCATGAGAGCTGGGGGCCGTATATACCCATGAGCTGGGGGCCCTATATACCCATGAGCTGGGGCCCTATATACCCATGAGCTGGGGCCCTGTATACCCATGAGCTGGGGGCCTATATACCCATGAGCTGGGGGCCTATATACCCATGAGCTGGGGCCCTATATACCCATGAGCTGGGGGCCTATATACCCATGAGCTGGGGGCCTATATACCCATGAGCTGGGGGCCTATATACCCATGAGCTGGGGCCCTATATACCCATGAGCTGGGGGCCTATATACCCATGAGCTGGGGCCCTGTATACCCATGAGCTGGGTGCCTATATACCCATGAGCTGGGGGCCTATATACCCATGAGCTGGGGCCCTGTATACCCATGAGCTGGAGGCCTATATACCCATGAGCTGGAGGCCTATATACCCATGAGCTGGGGCCCTGTATACCCATGAGCTGGGGGCCTATATACCCATGAGCTGGGGCCCTATATACCCATGAGCTGGGGGCCTATATACCATGAGCTGGGGCCCTATATACCCATGAGCTGGGGGCCTATATACCCATGAGCTGGGGCCTATATATACCCATGAGCTGGGGGCCAAAATATATCCATGAGAGCTGGGGGGCCCTATATATACCCATGAGCGCTGGGGGGCCTATATATACCCATGAGAGCTGGGGGGCAATATATATCCATGAGAGCTGGGGGGCAATATATATCCATGTGAGCTGGGGGGCAATATATATCCATGTGAGCTGGGGGCAATACTATCTTTGTTTTATTTTGCAGTGAAAAATAAGTAAAAATACATAGATCTTTTTTTGGGGGGGCCCTTCGTGGATTCTTGCACCGGGGCCCTCAGGTTTCTAGTTACGCCACTGGGATAGATAGATAGAAAGAATAGTATTGTACAAAATCTCATTGTGCAACCTTTATATTCTGCAATAGCAGAAAATAGACAGACGGACAGAAATAGATACAAATGAGAGATATCATGACAAATAAATAAACATATAAAATATAGAAAGATAATCAGATGGACAGACAGAGTTTTTGAAATGTTATTAAGGAACAATATCACGCAAAAACCACCAGCAAATCGTTCAGCAGACTTCGAGGTTTGCCGATATATCACTTGTGTATGTGAGGAAAAGGAAGGGCAGTGCCTCAGCTTTTCCACTGAGCAGAAATTATGGAAACAATATAAACTGACCACCTATCAGTATGGAACAGACCGAGCATTAAAATATCTGACAAAGAAAGGAAAAGTGATGTCATTAAGAATATGGAGACGAATAAAAACCTGCTGATACGTGAATAATCACATTGCGTAAGTGAGGACTTATTCTGCCCTTTTAGAGACCCCTGACCTACACAGATTCCATACAAAATGTAACCTTTGGCTCACGAAACCGTCTAATACAGTTGGTTAGAATGTATTATCGCTGGAATGCAATACACTGCTTAAAATATTATATTATCATTACCCACCCTTGTTCCTGGCATTCATTCATACCATGTGCCATGTGCCATGTGATGTAAATGGAAAAAAGCTACATTTTGGACACCCAGATGTATGAGTGTTGTCATAGGGCAAATAGTGCACATGGACAAAGCAACCTATTTAATCTGAAGGGAGACAAAATCTCAACCATGATACAAACACCCTGCGGTAATGCCAGTGGGAGATGCACAATGATGTCAGTGGGTGAGGTCCCAAGGTGTGGTCTGACTACCAGGAAGCCAGACCACCGCGGGATTTCCCTCAGACCCACGGAGTTTTACCCCAAGGCTCTGGGGAATCCATGACCTGCGATCTTTGCAGCGGATTAAGTTTTCATTGAAACAATGCGTAATAACGCATTGCTCCATAACCCTCCACACTGGCTGCTGCTGTGGGAAATGAGAAGGTGAGGTAGTGCAGCAATTTTATTCACTTTATTATTCAAAAGTGAACAATGCTGCCTGTCACGAACACTACGCGTGCACTACGAAAGGCGCAGGGTTAAGCAACTCACTATCTGTCTATCCTAGACCCACATAATGACTACACTGACAACAACGCCTTCGCTTGCGACACGCACGTAGAACGTGAAGAAGTGGTCACAGGGTTGCAACGCTACCCGGCTACTCTCGTCCCGGAATACCGACTACGTCTCACACAATTCATGCACCCACTTTTCTTATTCTATTCGTTACACTGCCACCACAAACCGTATGTAAGAGTCTTCCTGTGGGACCCCAGAGACGGTTTGAAACTCTGGTCCCATACCCCAAAACAGAAAAACCAGTCCAGCGACCGCGATTCACAATTTAGTAGATACTCGAGCTTAAAACAAAAGGCAATAATCCAGTCCCTTCAGTTAGCGTGGATCGAATATCAGTCAGAAGCAGAACTTAATAAATGTTATACTTTATTTGATATACCAAATTATGTATATCACAGTGCATTTAGGGTTACAGAAAAAATATGGATATAATATTCATTAATTACACACAAACAGCAAATAAAAGAAACAGGATTAAAAACACAGACCCTTACTCATGTCAGTACTCTAACAGGACCAACCGTGTCCCCCTGGGGCTGGAGATTTGAAGAACTGGCAGTTTCTCACGTTCTTAGGTGACCCCACAGAAAAAAGCCTGGAGCCCAAGTTTGGCTCAGGTATATATAGGCTGCCTTGTCCCTCTGGGGGACAGCCCCTAGCCGTTACACCCTGTGCACTACATTTCCCAGAATTCCTACTCCTGGGCACACTCGGTTTACTTCTTCATTAATTTTATATTCCCAAAGATTGTCTCTAGTGATCAAAGGATATGATTGCTTCTTTGAAATGCATGATCACCTACAAGTTGGTGCTGTGGCGACTGCACCAGGTCTCCAAGGTGTGAACAGAGCACAAGGGACCTTCCATTTTCCCAAATGGGTAATTTCCACCTTGATCCTGTATCAAAGGAATCCCATTTCGCAGCAACCTGTTATATCCCTCCCAGGGGAAAAAGATAACCATTTTAATAACTTTCTAACACATACTCAGAGCGGAGGTCTTCACCAGGCAGCTGTGGAAAATGGACACTTCGGCTATATAGATAGCCATAGATATATATATATATATATATACAAATAAATAGACACAGATAGATACTTATATACATATCACGATAGATATACAGATCTAATCTGTCACACTGCCTCTTTGGGGGAAAAAATATTTATTTGTATTTATTTATTTATTTATTACAGTTTACCTGGTCATCTTTGGTATGTTTGGAAAGGCCATGATCTAAACTGACCTCCTGGTTCAAGAGATACGCGATGATGGCGGTAGGGCCGGACTAAGATCTCTATGGGCCTGGAGCTGAATATTTTGGTGGCTTTTTTTAGAATTTAGTGAAATGAAAGCATAGTCTAGGTTATTTAATAGTGCAGATACAAGTATAACTATCCAGGCAGATACTGTGTGATTAATTTTTTATTCAGATTTCAATCATTTACAGTGTGTAAAAATATTTTTTCCCATTTTATCATCCAAACCTTTGTGATTATATAATCTACAAGGAATTCTTGTTAAAAAAATGTGAAATGTGAACCTGTTACTGCATTTTTCTGAGAAAATATACAATTTTAACCCAAAAAATGGAAATAAAATGAAATATTTCCCTTTTGTTTTGGAGGATGGTGTTTTATGAATAATATGACTATAAAACACTGACCTTGCTCCCAGCGTGGGAAATGAGAAGGGGAGTAATGGCAGTGGTATTGCTCATTTTATATGTGACAAATGGACAATGCCATCGCTTTAACCCTTTCAATGCGGTGGACGCGCTCAGCGCGTCCAACCGCATTGCTACTTGGCTGCGGAGGACGCGCTGAGCGCGTCCTCCCTTTGCAGCCCGCGATCAGCCGGTATTCCGGCTGATCGCTCGGCCCCCTGGTGTGGGCTGACATCATCGATGTCAGCCCAACCTCCGGGACCCAGGCGGGCACGATAGGCGTCATCGCGCATGCGCGATGACGTCTATTTCAGGCACCCCCCCGCCATCGCAGGGAAGGTGCCTGAAGGGGAGGGGGGAGGTCCTTCGGACCTCTCCCCCTCCCCATCCATGTGGACTAGAGATTAAAGACAGGCACCGTCTGGAAGGGCACAGCCTGCCCTTCCAAGCGGCGGCTGTCTTTAACCCTTAGGGGGCTGGATCGCGATATGGCGCCAACATGCGCGGTATCGCTGTCCCCTCCCGGAGCTGGCCGACATCTTGGATGTTGGCCAAGCTTCAGGGATATCCCCCTAATGACTGGCGTCATCGCGCAGAGCGCGATGGCACCAGTTTTCAAATTAACCCCTTGCTGCCACCTATAGTGGAGATAGGGGGTTCCAATCGGGTCTCCCGATCCGTGACAGCTAGGGGTTAATGTTTACTATCATTGGAACGGCCAGAGCGTGGCCTTTCCAATGATACCAAACATGACCATGTAAAAAGTAAAAAAAAAATAAAAAAATAAAAAAAAAAATAAAAAAAAAAATAAAAACAAGTTTTTTTTGTTTTTTTTTAGATTTATTAGTGCAACAATATTGTTCCCATTTCAATTATAATGTGAACAATGATGCTGCACTAACGATTTTTTCTATGGGGGGTGTTTGCTAAGGCTAGGGACAGATGAGCGCATTTTCTGCGGCCACCGTCAAAATGTACGTCGATGCGTGCGCATGCATTTTTTCACGGAATACGCTTAAGTGGTCAGACGATGCGCAATTCTGGACGTATTTCATGACGATGGGGTGAAAAGTTTGAACGTTATGTTGGCCGCACACTAGCAGCGTCTGACATCTCCTAATCACGCACACACGCTGCTATGCGGCCGCAGCGCACTCTGTACGTCAGTACCAGCGGTTTAACGTTCTCGAAAAAATGCGTTCATTTTCCACTTGCGTTGCGCGGCCGGACTTTTGTGCGACCGTACTTCGTATATTGGCTGTCATTGCCCGTCATCTGCTGCTAGTGCGGCCGTGATTATGTGCGCCAGAACGCGCGTTCGCACTGCCTCAGTCTGACCCTAGCCTTAAAAACACGTAATTTTCCCCAAAAAAAAGTAACGATTCCTCATTTCTAATTTTTTTAACAAGCGCACCCCATAGAAAATATAACCGCAAACGATCGCATTTTAAAATGTGAAAAAAAACACTTTACACATTGTAAATTATTGAAAATTCTAATTTTATTGCATTTTTTGTTATAATATACAGACATGACATAACGTATACATATAATAATGGCATATTATGAATCTGCACAGTCTGCCGGAAAGAACGATATATAATATGTCTGGGTCATATATTAAAATAAGGCTTCAAAACGCGGTTAAACATGATGAGCAAAACCGGTAAAAATGAGCTCAGCACAGGGGCAGGAAAAGGCTCAGCAGCGAAAGGGTTAATAAAATAAATGCCATCGCTTTAAATGCCATCGCTTTAAATAAATAAAAATATGTTGTTTTTTTTCTCTTTTCTTTTAGATTTTACATGGTCATGTTTAGTATCAATGCAAAGGCCAGACTCTGTCCTGTCCAATGAAACGTCACTCGACCTTGTGAGGTGTAAAGATTAGTGACGCAGGCGTCCAAAGTCCCCCAGTGCTCCTTGCTGCAGTGCAGCGGTTTAGGTTTTTGATGTAACAATTCCTAACAACAGATTGTGTCATCACCTCCACACTTGGTGACATGAGAAATGAGATGGTGAGTTAGTGCAGCAGCATTGTTCACTTTATAATTGAAAAGTGAAAAATAAAGAAGAAATTAAATATTTATTATTTTATTGTTAACTAAAACCTGGTCATGTTTGCTATCATTGGAAAGGCCATGATCCTGTAGCTGCTATGGAGTTGGAGACACGGTGGTCCAAATGCCCATCAGTGCAGACATAGTTATCCTTTCTCTGGGCCTATTCTGCGGCATGGACCAGGAGCTGCTGCTCCATCAGCCCCAATGTCAATCCGGCCCTGGATGCCGGTAGCCGGGGAGGCAATCCCACCTGCAAGATGTCAGCCGCTGTGGTTGAAGCCCCAGATCGACGCCGAGTTGGGGCAATGCAAAGATGGAGACGGAGTGAAATGGGATGATGTGCCAAGCACGTTCTCTACGTTCAACTGGTTAAACCAATAAAAATGTATTAAAATGTGTCTAAAAAATTAAAAGTCCTTTTAAAAATAATAAGGGGTCTACTCCATGCTTCGTGCTAAAATGGGGATGCCATTCGCGCCTGCAGGTTTTCCCGTAGCAACACAAGTTCAGCGCATTATTCCGCTGTCTCAGCACCTTACCCCGGATCGCAGTGCTAATTGCAGTGATATTTGTGGTAGCGCTTTCTCGCCGCCGCGAGTATCACCTCCATGAGGCCATAGAACTATGTGGAGGGTTGCGCTTCTGGGATGCCAGCCCTGAGAGATGTCTCTCTTGTGAGATCGCACAGCGTCGCAGAGTGATCGCGAAGGGAGACTGGGGACTATTTGTTCCCAGTCTCACTCAGCTCTCGACTACAGGAAGCGTCGGATAGGGCAACCGTTCTCACCGCTGGATGAGAGGGGAGTATCAGATTCATTGGGGGAGGTTTAAAAAGCGGAATCATTTAGTACCAGATTTAAGGAGTAGCTACAATTTTGCCTTCCGCGTCTCGACAGTAATTAGCGCTAGCACTTTGTAATACCTTACTTATCGAAATGTTAATTAATGATTGCGCTCCCCGTGTTAAGTATAGGATGCGCAAAGTACAGGTAGCTCACAGAAGCTAGTGCTACTACTGAGGCACTAAGAGATTTCTTATGGGGTAGCATCAGGAAGGTAATATGGGGGGGCATGCGTTAAACTCACTTATCCTAATGTTAATGCTCAGACATCTGAATGCCAACATTAGCGCTCACTAGGGAATAGTGCCCTAAAATGGTCTGTTAAAGAAGAAAAAACACCTTTTTAAATCTAAAAAAACACAAAAAAATACCAAAAGGTGTTATTAAAAAAAGGCTTTTTTGCTAAAAATGAAAAGAATAAACATTTCTATTTTTAAAATTAAAAATGATTTAAAGTTCATTGAAACCTATGGGATTTGCCTGTTTAAACCTGTCGAACTGAAACACCGGTAATCAGGACATTTCACTGGCACGTCGGTGCAGTTCGGCGTTCTCTGAATAGATTAACCATTACTTCTCTAGGGGACAATTTCGCTTTAGATAAATACCGGCCGAACTGCACCACATTTTGCCATCAGTTCGCCTGTATTTGGTGAATTGACAACCTTTTGAATACGAACTGCCATGAAATTACAACGTACGGAGAGATTCACCGTTCTGTGTAATTTGGTGGCAAGTTCGGTGCTCAGAGATTAACCCTTTAGTATATGTATATGATTTTTTTCTGTTTTGTTTGTTGGAGGGGTATCAGATTCTCCTTTTTTCACAAGATCCGGTTACATTATCTAGGAGAGCTCGGCAGGCGTTCTGAAAGGTTTCGGATTCTTTTTTTTCCCACAGCCTGTGCCTGTCATGGCAATTCTATCAAAGGAATGCGTGATTATTTTAGTACATGTGTTTTCCCCTGGCAACATAACATCATGTCTAAATTTTTATCTACTCCAGGGGATTGTTTTATTTCCCCATGAAACTTAGTAGCAATTGCTAAATTTAGTAGAATCCATAAGCAAATAAAACATGGTCCATAATATCCTATGGCTAAATGGAGCAGTGTATACGCAACGCGTTTACTCACATTGGGATGACATAACTCACACTTTAAATGTCCCAGTGGGGGATAATCAGAGAGCAGCGAAATTTCACCAATCAACCCGTCGACAAATTAAAATGCTTATACAAGCTCTTATTATCTCCCTCCTTGACTACTGTAACCTCCTCCTCTCTGGATTTAAGAGATCCCAGATTCTCCTTCTGCAGTCTGTAATGAACGCCTGTGCCTGACTCATACACCTCACCCCTCACACCTCTCGCACCTCACCCCTTTGTCAATCTCTACACTGGCTCCCTTTTTCTTTTAGAATCCATTTCATAATACAGGTGCTCACATACAAAGCTCTCCATAACCGCGCCCCTGCCTACATCTCCTCCCTTTTTTAGGCCGGGTGCACACTAGGCGTTTTCTTATGCGCACTAGCGTGCGTTAAAAAGGACGCACTTTATGACGGAAGAGATTGGTAGACGCCAGACGATGCGTTAATTTTGACGCACGTCGTAAAAACTGAATTTGAGTTGAATGAAAAAAAAAAAAGCTGGGCTTTTGACATTTGACGTTGAGCACGCGGCCAACGTCGCGTCAATCCTAGCGCAACAGCCTTGGTGTTTCCATGACGGACGTCTTCAGCGCGCGTTATGCGTTGCGCACGTTATGCGTGTGTTGTTCTCTATCCGCGGAAATTATACACTACAACGCACATCAAATAATGCATCATAACGCACGCTAGTGCGCAGAAAAAACACCTGGTGTGCACCCGGCCTAACAGGTACATCCCATCCCGACCACTTCGCTCGGCCAATGATCTGATGCTATGAGTTCCTCGTACCCGCATATTGTATGTTTGTTATTCTGTCGCTCACGTTTTACATAGGACATCGCCAGGGGTAGATTAGAAGACTTTCAGGGTTATTCAGAGAGATCCCATCTGGCCCCCAAATTGCACCGAACAGGGAATTTCCCCGTACGGTGCATCTTCGTTACCATTCGGCTATTCAGAGAGCAGGCAGTTCGCCAAATTTTTGTGAATTTCCAGCAAAATACGGTGCTTGTTCGATTGCAGTGAAATCCCCCATAGAGAAGCAATGGTTAATCTATTCAGAGACACCGACCAGCAGAGAAATGTTAGTTTCGCTATGGCGAATCCCATAGATTTCAATGCTAAAAATATTCCCATTTTCATTCAATATCTAATAAATCGTTTATTCTTTTAATTTGCAGCAAAAAGTCTCTTTACTTATTTTTTGGATTTTTTTAGGCATTTTTCAGGATTTTTTCGTCAAAATAGTTTTAATTTTTTTTTCCTCTAACAGACCTTTTTATTATCATTCATAGGATCTTATATGTTAATTCCAGACAACAGTTTCATCCAGTAGTTTTTTTTGTAAACAGCGTTTAAAATTTTGAAACTTTCAATCGTTTTGCTTTTTGTTTTTTTTTACCCCGTTCGTCGGTTTGTCCGTTTTTCTGGTGGCTGGTCGAAGTTGTGTTTGGTGGATCGTTGGCTTTTTTCGGATGCGTTCGGTGGGTTTGTGGTGGATCGTCAGGTACGTTCGGAAGATTTTCTGCGGCGTTTCGGATAGATCCGCCAGCGCTGCGGAATATGCTGGCGCTTTATAAATAAAGAATAATAAATAAATAATAATAATAGATCCGATTTTTTCGGATCGTATCGTCGGCTTTTTGCTGATTTTTCGGTGGGTTTTCCCTGCTCTTTGGGGACCCTGCGGTGAATGCTGAATTCACCTCAAGGTCAGGGAATTTGATTCCTCAAAGTGCGGGGAACGAGAGAGTCTGAAAACCCCCTTTTTTTTATTCTTCCTATCTTATCTCATTCAGCTGCCAGCTATTATTTCATGTAGCCTGGAGAACACAATACACCCCCTGCTGTCCTATCTATACATTCCCTCCTCCACCTCATTCACTGTTATATACTGTAGATATGATAAACCACACAAGTACAGTAAAACTTTTGCACAGATTTTGGTAAATGTTGCATCATGGGAAAAATCCACAAAATGGAAACAGGAGTTAAAAAATTACTTTACTTTTCCTTTTTATGCGCAATTACTTCAAACAAACAAAAAACTGCTGCATGTGTTTTATAACGTGGTTTTATTTGTAATGCACAAGTAATCTAGTTACAGATTATGTTAGTGGTAGTGTCCCTTTAATGATTTATGTTAGGAGTAGAATTAATTTCTATTTTATTATGATTCTCTTTTTTTAATAATTTTATTACAAATTTAAAAAAAAAAAAGACCCATAAATGTTTTTTTCTGTGTAGTAGGAGCTGAATGAACCCGCTTTCTCGGTGACCGAAGACATGTTTGTATGATCAAATGGAAAATGACAGCTGTTTATAATTGCACAGTAATGCAGTAATAACCAAAGATTCTGGAACTCGGTAACCCGCGAGAATACGACACAAACTCCACACATTCTTTCTGGTGGATTCACCCGGTGGGTCTCTTGTACATTTTATTTGATCTTTAGCGGTTTCCTTGGTTTAAGGTTGTGCTTATTCATGCTGAGGTTATGTTTGCACTTATTCTTTTACAACATATATCATTTATTTATATATTTAAGATTTTCACTGCTGTTGATAGACATGGGCAAGCTGAAAAAATGTGTTTCAATGTGTTTATTTGGACGGAAAACATTTGTGCAATCCGAAACGCGTTATTGTACCTGTTTGTTTCGGTTCGTTATATCGGATCGATTCGGATCGTTTCAGACACCAGAAATCCATATGCTGCTCAATTGAAAGAATTGTCAATGTAACGCATGCAGGGTTATTCACAAAGAGCCAATCTGGCCCCGAGCAGGCCAGACTCTATCCTTTCCAGTGACACTTCACTTGTGGGGAGTACATTATGGTGACGCAGCGTTCCAAAGTACCCCCCTGCGCTCTTTGCAGCGGATTAAGTTTTCGCTGAAACAATAGGGGTTGCTCAGAGAGAGCCGATCTGGCCCCGAAATGGCAGCGAACAGGGAATTTCCCCATACGGTGCCATTTCGGGGCCATTCGGCTATTCAGAGAGCAGGCAGTTCGCCAAATTTTGACGAATCGCCAGCTAGTATGGTGCCTGTTCGACGGCAGTGAAATCCCCATAGAGAAGCAATGGTTAATCTATTCAGAGACACCGAACAGCAGAGAAATGTCAGTGAAATGCCCTGCTGTTCGGTGGTTTCATTCGGCAGGTTTATTCAGGCGAATCCCATAGGTTTCAATTTTAAAAATATTCCCGCTTTTATACAATATCTATTAAACCATTTATTCTTTAATCTGCAGCAAACAGACTCTTTATTTATTTTTTCAAAGGTTTTTTTAGGCTTTTTTTGGGGATTTTTCGGGAAAAAATTTTTTATATTACTTTTTTTTTCTCCGTAACAGAGCTTTTAATTATTATTATTCACAGGATCTTATATGTTAATTCCAGACATTTTAGTCAAATAGCTTTTTGCAAACAGCGTTTCAAATTTGACACTTTCGATCGTTTTTTTATTTACCCGGCCAGCGGCTTGTCGGCTTTCTGTGGCGACTGGTCAGCTCTGTGTTTGGCAGCTCGTCAGCTGCGTTTGGCGGCTGTCCGGTGGGTTTGTGGCAGCTGTTTGGCGGCCGATTCGCTGCACTTTATACACCATGCGGTGAATGCTGAATTCACCGCAGGGTCACAGATCAAACTAGACTGCGAATCAGAGAGCACCGAAATGTCGGTAACATCTTGGTGCTCTCTGAATAACCCTGATGGTATTTGCTGTAGCAATGCCAGATTTATGTATTTTTCTTTTAGAAATATATACAGTATAATATACTAATAAACAAACATTTTTTATGGTATGTTTTTTAAATTTTTCATTTTTTTTTTATGTAAATTATATTGTTTTTATATTAACAAATTAATAATCATAATCAATCATCAATAATGGTGTATCATTTTTCAATGAACTTTTTAAATTACATTTTTCAATTGACTTTTTCATATCATGGACTGCAGTGATTGGCCCATGCTACTGTCAATCAATCCACCTCTGAGAACGTCATAACAAAGTCAATCCCTTAAATAACGAGCCGATACAAAATGATTTGTTATATTCCAGTTTGTTTCGTTTTGGTGCAGCCATTATGTGATTCGTATTTTTGGAAATACTTACAAGATACGAATTGGTGAAAAGTCGGATGAATTCTGATATACGATCCGAAAAGAATTGCACACGTGTAGTTGTTGATCCTCACTTGAACATAGGTCGTGACTTGTGAGATATAGATACCTACAGGGTTATTCAGAGAGAGAGGTGAAAACCAGGAGAACTGGCAGGAGAAGATAACAATCTAGACCAAATAAGCTGATTTGGAAAGTGAGATAAATGGGAGATTTTTTTCTGGTTTGGCTATTTTGACCTACAGGCTTATTCAGAGAGCAGTGAAAAGCTGGAGAATGACTGGAGAATGGAAAATTTTAGGTCACAATTTGGAAAGTGAGAAGGATGAGAGAATTTTTCTGGTTTGGCTATAATGACCTAGAATTTTCCATTTTCCAGTCATTCTCCTGCATTTCACCACTCTCTGAATAACCCTGCTAGAATTTTCACTTCTCCACCTAGTTCTCATGAGTTTCACCTTTCTCTGAATAACCCTGATAGTTACACAGGTTGAAAAAAATCCATCTAATTCAGCCTCTAACACATCTTCTACTGCTGTTGATCCAAAAGAAGGCAAAAAACCCAGTCTGAAGCGCTCGCCAATATGCAACACACTGGGAAAAAAAATCCTTCTTGACCCCATATGTCGTTAGATTTCTCCTTGACTCAAGCAGCTTTTACACATATATTAAATATTATAACCCTTGATATTATGTTTTTTCAGGAAGTCATCCAGTCATTTTTTTAAAAGTCTGTACCGACTCTGACCCAACCACCTCAACAGGCAGAGAATTCCACAGATTTATTGTTCTCACTGTAAAATAACCCTTCCTATGCATTAGGCTGAATTTCCTTTCGTCCAGTCTAAATGGGTGACCTCGTGTCCTGTGTATAGTCCTGTTAATGAATAGGTTTCCAGACAATGGTCTTGGACCTTTTCCAGGTTGCCCCCGAGTATTAATTGTGTTACCAATATCGTTTTTGAACTCTATTTCAGCCCTGTCAACTATGACAGGTCTGAGATCGGGAGGGTGAGGCATGAGCTGCCAAAAGGCATGGTCCTGCTGCAATTTGCATCACTGATGAGTCTGAGTGACAACATCCATGCCCCCTGCGCATGCTGCAAGCTGCATGGTCGAGCCCGCTATCTATAACATAGGAGGAGTCCGCTCCCGTGAGTTTACAATCTAAAAGGGAAAAGAGGAGTCCGCTCCCGTGAGTTTACAATCTAAAAGGGAAAAGAGGAGTCCGCTCCCGTGAGTTTACAATCTAAAAGGGAAAAGAGGAGTCCGCTCCCGTGAGTTTACAATCTAAAAGGGAAAAGAGGAGTCCGCTCCCGTGAGTTTACAATCTAAAAGGGAAAAGAGGAGTCCGCTCCTGTGAGCTTACAATCTAAAAGGGAAAAGAGGAGTCCGCTCCCGTGAGTTTACAATCTAAAAGGGAAAAGAGGAGTCCGCTCCCGTGAGTTTACAATCTAAAAGGGAAAAGAGGAGCCGCTCCCGTGAGATTACAATCTAAAAGGGAAAAGAGGAGCCGCTCCCGTGAGCTTACAATCTAAAAGGGAAAAGAGGAGTCCGCTCCCGTGAGTTTACAATCTAAAAGGGAAAAGAGGAGTCCGCTCCCGTGAGTTTACAATCTAAAAGGGAAAAGAGGAGTCCGCTCCCGTAAGTTTACAATCTAAAAGGGAAAAGAGGAGCCGCTCCCGTGAGTTTACAATCTTAAAGGGAAAAGAGGAGTCCGCTCCCGTGAGTTTACAATCTAAAAGGGAAAAGAGGAGTCCGCTCCCGTAAGTTTACAATCTAAAAGGGAAAAGAGGAGCCGCTCCTGTGAGTTTACAATCTAAAAGGGAAAAGAGGAGTCCGCTCCTGTGAGTTTACAATCTAAAAGGGAAAAGAGGAGTCCGCTCCCGTGAGTTTACAATCTAAAAGGGAAAAGAGGAGTCCGCTCCCGTGAGTTTACAATCTAAAAGGGAAAAGAGGAGTCCGCTCCCGTGAGCTTACAATCTAAAAGGGAAAAGAGGAGCCGCTCCCGCGAGTTTACAATCTAAAAGGGAAAAGAGGAGCCGCTCCCGCGAGTTTACAATCTAAAAGGGAAAAGAGGAGTCCGCTCCCGTGAGCTTACAATCTAAAAGGGAAAAGAGGAGTCCGCTCCGTGAGCTTACAATCTAAAAAGGAAAAGAGGAGCCGCTCCGTGAGTTTACAATCTAAAAGGGAAAAGAGGAGTCCGCTCCCGTGAGTTTACAATCTAAAAGGGAAAAGAGGAGTCCGCTCCCGTGAGTTTACAATCTAAAAGGGAAAAGAGGAGTCCGCTCCCGTGAGCTTACAATCTAAAAGGGAAAAGGAGAGCCGCTCCCGTGAGTTTACAATCTAAAAGGGAAAAGAGGAGTCCGCTCCCGTGAGTTTTCAATCTAAAAGGAAAAGAGGAGAGTCCGCTCCCGTGAGTTTACAATCTAAAAGGGAAAAGAGGAGTCGCTCCCGTGAGTTTACAATCTAAAAGGGAAAAGAGGAGTCGCTCCCGTGAGTTTACAATCTAAAAGGGAAAAGAGGAGTCCGCTCCCGTGAGCTTACAATCTAAAAGGGAAAAGAGGAGCCGCTCCCGTGAGTTTACAATCTAAATGGGAAAAGAGGAGTCCGCTCCGTGAGCTTACAATCTAAAAGGGAAAAGAGGAGTCCGCTCCCGTGAGCTTACAATCTAAAAGGGAAAAGAGGAGTCCGCTCCTGTGAGTTTACAATCTAAAAGGGAAAAGAGGAGCCGCTCCCGTGAGTTTACAATCTAAAAGGGAAAAGAGGAGTCCGCTCCCGTGAGTTTACAATCTAAAAGGGAAAAGAGGAGTCCGCTCCCGTGAGTTTACAATCTAAAAGGGAAAAGAGGAGTCCGCCTCCGTGAGCTTACAATCTAAAAGGGAAAAGAGGAGTCCGCTCCTGTGAGTTTACAATCTAAAAGGGAAAAGAGGAGCCGCTCCGGTGAGTTTTACAATCTAAAAGGGAAAAGAGGAGTCCGCTCCCGTGAGTTTACAATCTAAAAGGGAAAAGAGGAGTCCGCTCCCGTGAGTTTACAATCTAAAAGGGAAAAGAGGAGTCCGCTCCCGTGAGTTTACAATCTAAAAGGGAAAAGAGGAGTCCGCTCCCGTGAGTTTACAATCTAAAAGGGAAAAGAGGAGTCCGCTCCCGTGAGTTTACAATCTAAAAGGGAAAAGAGGAGTCCGCTCCTGTGAGTTTATAATCTAAAAGGGAAAAGAGGAGTCCGCTCCCGTGAGTTTACAATCTAAAAGGGAAAAGAGGAGTCTGCTCCCGTGAGTTTACAATCTAAAAGGGAAAAGAGGAGTCCGCTCCCGTGAGTTTACAATCTAAAAGGGAAACGAGGAGTCCGCTCCCGTGAGTTTACAATCTTAAAGGGAAAAGAGGAGTCCGCTCCTGTGAGTTTACAATCTAAAAGGGAAAAGAGGAGCCGCTCCCGTGAGTTTACAATCTAAAAGGGAAAAGAGGAGCCGCTCCCGTGAGCTTACAATCTAAAAGGGAAAAGAGGAGCCGCTCCCGTGAGTTTACAATCTAAAAGGGAAAAGAGGAGTCCACTCCCGTGAGTTTACAATCTAAAAGGGAAAAGAGGAGTCCGCGCCTGTGAGTTTACAATCTAAAAGGGAAAAGAGGAGCCGCTCCCGTGAGTTTACAATCTAAAAGGGAAAAGAGGAGTCCGCTCCCGTGAGTTTACAATCTAAAAGGGAAAAGAGGAGTCCGCTCCCGTGAGTTTACAATCTAAAAGGGAAAAGAGGAGTCCGCTCCCGTGAGCTTACAATCTAAAAGGGAAAAGAGGAGCCGCTCCCGTGAGTTTACAATCTAAAAGGGAAAAGAGGAGTCCGCTCCCGTGAGTTTTCAATCTAAAAGGGAAAAGAGGAGTCCGCTCCCGTGAGTTTACAATCTAAAAGGGAAAAGAGGAGTCGCTCCCGTGAGTTTACAATCTAAAAGGGAAAAGAGGAGTCCGCTCCCGTGAGCTTACAATCTAAAAGGGAAAAGAGGAGCCGCTCCCGTGAGTTTACAATCTAAAAGGGAAAAGAGGAGCCGCTCCCGTGAGTTTACAATCTAAATGGGAAAAGAGGAGTCCGCTCCCGTGAGCTTACAATCTAAAAGGGAAAAGAGGAGTCCGCTCCCGTGAGCTTACAATCTAAAAGGGAAAAGAGGAGTCCGCTCCTGTGAGTTTACAATCTAAAAGGGAAAAGAGGAGCCGCTCCCGTGAGTTTACAATCTAAAAGGGAAAAGAGGAGCCGCTCCCGTGAGTTTACAATCTCAGGCTAGGGTCAGAGTGGGGCAGTCGGAACGCGCGTGCAGACGCACTAAATCACGGCGGCAGTAGCAGCACATAACGGCCAATGACGGCCAATATACGCAGTACGTGCGTACGAAAGTGCGCCGACACCACGCAACCAGCAAATGAACGCATTTTTATCAGAACGTGAAACCGCTGCTACTGACGTACAAAGTGCGCTGCGGCCGCATAGCAGCGTGTGTGCGTGATTAGGAGACGTCAGACGCTGCTAGTGTGCGGCCAACATAACGTTCAAACAGCCGGATTTCCCTAGACTTCTTTTTACCCCACCGTCATGAAATACGTCCAGAATTGCGCATCGTCTGACCACTTAAGCGTATTCCGTGAAAAAATGCGTGCGCACGCATCGACGTACATTTTGACGGTGGCTGCAGAAAATGCGCTCATCTGTCCCTAGCCTAAAAGGGAAAAGAGGAGCCGCTCCCGTGAGTTTACAATCTAAAAGGGAAAAGAGGAGCCGCTCCCGTGAGTTTACAATCTAAAAGGGAAAAGAGGAGTCCGCTCCCGTGAGTTTACAATCTAAAAGGGAAAAGAGGAGTCTGCTCCCGTGAGTTTACAATCTAAAAGGGAAAAGAGGAGTCCGCTCCCGTGAGTTTACAATCTAAAAGGGAAAAGAGGAGTCCGCCTCCGTGAGCTTACAATCTAAAAGGGAAAAGAGGAGTCCGCTCCCGTGAGTTTACAATCTAAAAGGGAAAAGAGGAGTCCGCTCCCGTGAGTTTACAATCTAAAAGGGAAAAGAGGAGTCCGCTCCCGTGAGTTTACAATCTAAAAGGGAAAAGAGGAGTCCGCTCCCGTGAGTTTACAATCTAAAAGGGAAAAGAGGAGTCCGCTCCCGTGAGCTTACAATCTAAAAGGGAAAAGAGGAGTCCGCTCCCGTGAGTTTACAATCTAAAAGGGAAAAGAGGAGCCGCTCCAGTGAGTTTACAATCTAAAAGGGAAAAGAGGAGTCCGCTCCCGTGAGTTTACAATCTAAAAGGGAAAAGAGGAGTCCGCTCCCGTGAGCTTACAATCTAAAAGGGAAAAGAGGAGTCCGCTCCTGTGAGTTTACAATCTAAAAGGAAAAGAGGAGCCGCTCCCGTGAGTTTACAATCTAAAAGGGAAAAGAGGAGTCCGCTCCCGTGAGTTTACAATCTAAAAGGGAAAAGAGGAGTCCGCTCCCGTGAGCTTACAATCTAAAAGGGAAAAGAGGAGCCGCTCCCGTGAGTTTACAATCTAAAAGGGAAAAGAGGAGCCGCTCCCGTGAGTTTACAATCTAAAAGGGAAAAGAGGAGTCCGCTCCCGTGAGTTTACAATCTAAAAGGGAAAAGAGGAGTCCGCTCCCGTGAGTTTACAATCTAAAAGGGAAAAGAGGAGTCCGCTCCCGTGAGTTTACAATCTAAAAGGGAAAAGAGGAGTCCGCTCCCGTGAGTTAAAATAATCTAAAAGGGAAAAGAGGAGTCCGCTCCCGTGAGTTTACAATTTAAAAGGGAAAAGAGGAGTCCGCTCCCGTGAGTTTACAATCTAAAAGGGAAAAGAGGAGCCGCTCCTGTGAGTTTACAATCTAAAAGGGAAAAGAGGAGTCCGCTCCCGTGAGTTTACAATCTAAAAGGGAAAAGAGGAGCCGCTCCTGTGAGTTTATAATCTAAAAGGGAAAAGAGGAGTCCGCTCCCGTGAGTTTACAATCTAAAAGGGAAAAGAGGAGCCGCTCCGTGAGTTTACAATCTAAAAGGGAAAAGAGAGAGTCCGCTCCCGTGAGCTTACAATCTAAAAGGGAAAAGAGGAGTCCGCTCCCGTGAGCTTACAATCTAAAAGGGAAAAGAGGAGTCCGCTCCCGTGAGTTTACAATCTAAAAGGGAAAAGAGGAGCCTCCCGTGAGTTTACAATCTAAAAGGGAAAAGAGGAGTCCGCTCCCGTGAGTTTACAATCTAAAAGGGAAAAGAGGAGTCCGCTCCCGTGAGCTTACAATCTAAAAGGGAAAAGAGGAGTCCGCTCCTGTGAGTTTACAATCTAAAAGGAAAAGAGGAGCCGCTCCCGTGAGTTTACAATCTAAAAGGGAAAAGAGGAGTCCGCTCCCGTGAGTTTACAATCTAAAAGGGAAAAGAGGAGTCCGCTCC
Organism: Leptobrachium leishanense; assembly: GCA_009667805.1. Taxonomy (NCBI): domain Eukaryota; kingdom Metazoa; phylum Chordata; class Amphibia; order Anura; family Megophryidae; genus Leptobrachium; species Leptobrachium leishanense. The sequence goes on from CM019065.1 coordinate 374,014,962, forward strand.
CGTGAGTTTACAATCTAAAAGGGAAAGAGGAGTCCGCTCCCGTGAGTTTATAATCTAAAAGGGAAAAGAGGAGTCCGCTCCCGAGTTTACAATTTAAAAGGGAAAAGAGGAGTCCGCTCCCGTGAGTTTACAATCTAAAAGGGAAAAGAGGAGCCGCTCCTGTGAGTTTACAATCTAAAAGGGAAAGAGGAGTCCGCTCCCGTGAGTTTACAATCTAAAAGGGAAAAGAGGAGCCGCTCCTGTGAGTTTATAATCTAAAAGGAAAAGAGGAGTCCGCTCCCGTGAGTTTACAATCTAAAAGGGAAAAGAGGAGCCGCTCCCGTGAGTTTACAATCTAAAAGGGAAAAGAGGAGTCCGCTCCCGTGAGCTTACAATCTAAAAGGGAAAAGAGGACCGCTCCCGTGAGCTTACAATCTAAAAGGGAAAGAGGAGTCCGCTCCCGTGAGTTTACAATCTAAAAGGGAAAAGAGGAGCCGCTCCCGTGAGTTTACAATCTAAAAGGAAAAGAGGAGTCCGCTCCCGTGAGTTTACAATCTAAAAGGGAAAAGAGGAGTCCGCTCCCGTGAGCTTACAATCTAAAAGGGAAAAGAGGAGTCCGCTCCTGTGAGTTTACAATCTAAAAGGGAAAAGAGGAGCCCTCTCCGTGAGTTTACAATCTAAAAGGGAAAAGAGGAGTCCGCTCCCGTGAGTTTACAATCTAAAAGGCAAAAGAGGAGTCCGCTCCCGTGAGTTTACAATCTAAAAGGAAAAGAGGAGTCCGCTCCCGTGATTACAATCTAAAAGGGAAAAGAGGAGTCCGCTCCTGTGAGTTTGCAATCTAAAAGGGAAAAGAGGAGCCGCTCCCGTGAGTTTACAATCTAAAAGGAAAAGAGGACGCTCCCGTGAGTTTACAATCTAAAAGGGAAAAGAGGAGCCGCTCCTGTGAGTTTATAATCTAAAAGGGAAAAGAGGAGTCCGCTCCCGTGAGTTTACAATCTAAAAGGGAAAAGAGGAGCCGCTCCCGTGAGTTTACAATCTAAAAGGGAAAAGAGGAGTCCGCTCCCGTGAGCTTACAATCTAAAAGGGAAAAGAGGAGTCCGCTCCCGTGAGCTTACAATCTAAAAGGGAAAAGAGGAGTCCGCTCCGTGAGTTTACAATCTAAAAGGGAAAAGAGGAGCCGCTCCCGTGAGTTTACAATCTAAAAGGGAAAAGAGGAGTCCGCTCCCGTGAGTTTACAATCTAAAAGGAAAAGAGGAGTCCGCTCCCGTGAGCTTACAATCTAAAAGGGAAAAGAGGAGTCCGCTCCTGTGAGTTTACAATCTAAAAGGGAAAAGAGGAGTCCGCTCCCGTGAGTTTACAATCTAAAAGGGAAAAGAGGAGTCCGCTCCCGTGAGTTTACAATCTAAAAGGGAAAAGAGGAGTCCGCTCCCGTGAGTTTATAATCTAAAAGGAAAAGAGGAGTCCGCTCCCGTGAGTTTACAATTTAAAAGGGAAAGAGGAGTCCGCTCCCGTGAGTTTACAATCTAAAAGGGAAAAGAGGAGCCGCTCCTGTGAGTTTACAATCTAAAAGGGAAAAGAGGAGTCCGCTCCCGTGAGTTTACAATCTAAAAGGGAAAAGAGGAGCCGCTCCTGTGAGTTTATAATCTAAAAGGGAAAAGAGGAGTCCGCTCCCGTGAGTTTACAATCTAAAAGGAAAAGAGGAGCCGCTCCCGTGAGTTTACAATCTAAAAGGGAAAAGAGGAGTCCGCTCCCGTGAGCTTACAATCTAAAAGGAAAAGAGGAGTCCGCTCCCGTGAGCTTACAATCTAAAAGGGAAAAGAGGAGTCCGCTCCCTGAGTTTACAATCTAAAAGGGAAAAGAGGAGCCGGCCCGTGAGTTTACAATCTAAAAGGGAAAAGAGGAGTCCGCTCCCGTGAGTTTACAATCTAAAAGGAAAAGAGGAGTCCGCTCCCGTGAGCTTACAATCTAAAAGGGAAAAGAGGAGTCCGCTCCTGTGAGTTTACAATCTAAAAGGGAAAAGAGGAGCCGCTCCCGTGAGTTTACAATCTAAAAGGGAAAAGAGGAGTCCGCTCCCGTGAGTTTACAATCTAAAAGGGAAAAGAGGAGTCCGCTCCCGTGAGTTTATAATCTAAAAGGGAAAAGAGGAGTCCGCTCCCGTGAGTTTACAATTTAAAAGGGAAAAGAGGAGTCCGCTCCCGTGAGTTTACAATCTAAAAGGGAAAAGAGGAGCCGCTCCTGTGAGTTTACAATCTAAAAGGGAAAAGAGGAGTCCGCTCCCGTGAGTTTACAATCTAAAAGGAAAAGAGGAGCCGCTCCTGTGAGTTTTAAATCTAAAAAGGGAAAAGAGGAGTCCGCTCCCGTGAGTTTACAATCTAAAAGGGAAAAGAGGAGCCGCTCCCGTGAGTTTACAATCTAAAAGGGAAAAGAGGAGTCCGCTCCCGTGAGCTTACAATCTAAAAGGGAAAAGAGGAGTCCGCTCCCGTGAGCTTACAATCTAAAAGGAAAAGAGGAGTCCGCTCCGTGACAATTACAATCTAAAAGGGAAAAGAGGAGCCGCTCCCGTGAGTTTACAATCTAAAAGGGAAAAGAGGAGTCCGCTCCCGTGAGTTTACAATCTAAAAGGGAAAAGAGGAGTCCGCTCCCGTGAGTTACAATCTAAAAGGGAAAAGAGGAGTCCGCTCCTGTGAGTTTACAATCTAAAAGGGAAAAGAGGAGCCGCTCCCGTGAGTTTACAATCTAAAAGGGAAAAGAGGAGTCCGCCCGTGAGTTTACAATCTAAAAGGCAAAAGAGGAGTCCGCTCCCGTGAGTTTACAATCTAAAAGGGAAAAGAGGAGTCCGCTCCCGTGAGCTTACAATCTAAAAGGGAAAAGAGGAGTCCGCTCCTGTGAGTTTACAATCTAAAAGGGAAAAGAGGAGCCGCTCCGTGAGTTTACAATCTAAAAGGGAAAAGAGGAGTCCGCTCCCGTGAGTTTACAATCTAAAAGGGAAAAGAGGAGTCCGCTCCCGTGAGTTTACAATCTAAAAGGGAAAAGAGGAGTCCGCTCCCGTGAGTTTACAATCTAAAAGGAAAAGAGGAGCCGCTCCGTGAGTTTTCAATCTAAAAGGGAAAAGAGGGAGTCCGCCCGTGAGTTTACAATCTAAAAGGGAAAAGAGGAGTCCGCTCCCGTGAGTTTACAATCTAAAAGGGAAAAGAGGAGTCCGCTCCCGTGAGTTTACAATCTAAAAGGGAAAAGAGAGCCGCTCCCGTGAGTTTACAATCTAAAAGGGAAAAGAGGAGTCCGCTCCCGTGAGTTTACAATCTAAAAGGGAAAAGAGGAGTCCGCTCCCGTGAGTTTACAATCTAAAAGGGAAAAGAGGAGTCCGCTCCCGTGAGTTTACAATCTAAAAGGGAAAAGAGGAGTCCGCTCCCGTGAGCTTACAATCTAAAAGGGAAAAGAGGAGTCGCTCCTGTGAGTTTACAATCTAAAAGGGAAAAGAGGAGCCGCTCCGTGAGTTTACAATCTAAAAGGGAAAAGAGGAGCCGCTCCGTGAGTTTACAATCTAAAAGGGAAAAGAGGAGTCCGCTCCGTGAGTTTACAATCTAAAAGGGAAAAGAGGAGTCCGCTCCCGTGAGTTTACAATCTAAAAGGAAAAGAGGAGTCCGCTCCCGTGAGTTTACAATCTAAAAGGAAAAGAGGAGCCGCTCCCGTGAGTTTTCAATCTAAAAGGGAAAAGAGGAGTCCGCTCCCGTGAGTTTACAATCTAAAAGGGAAAAGAGGAGTCCGCTCCCGTGAGTTTACAATCTAAAAGGGAAAAGAGGAGTCCGCTCCGTGAGTTTACAATCTAAAAGGGAAAAGAGGAGTCCGCTCCCGTGAGCTTACAATCTAAAAGGGAAAAGAGGAGTCCGCTCCTGTGAGTTTACAATCTAAAAGGGAAAAGAGGAGCCGCTCCCGTGAGTTTACAATCTAAAAGGGAAAAGAGGAGCCGCTCCCGTGATTTACAATCTAAAAGGGAAAAGAGGAGTCCGCTCCCGTGAGTTTACAATCTAAAAGGGAAAAGAGGAGTCCGCTCCCGTGAGCTTACAATCTAAAAGGGAAAAGAGGAGTCCGCTCCTGTGAGTTTACAATCTAAAAGGGAAAAGAGGAGCCGCTCCCGTGAGTTTACAATCTAAAAGGGAAAAGAGGAGTCCGCTCCCGTGAGTTTACAATCTAAAAGGGAAAAGAGGAGTCCGCTCCCGTGAGTTTACAATCTAAAAGGGAAAAGAGGAGTCCGCTCCCGTGAGTTTACAATCTAAAAGGGAAAAGAGGAGCCGCTCCTGTGAGTTTATAATCTAAAAGGGAAAAGAGGAGTCCGCTCCCGTGAGTTTACAATCTAAAAGGGAAAAGAGGAGTCCGCTCCCGTGAGTTTACAATCTAAAAGGGAAAAGAGGAGTCCGCTCCCGTGAGTTTATAATCTATAAGGGAAAAGAGGAGTCCGCTCCCGTGAGTTTACAATCTAAAAGGGAAAAGAGGAGCCGCTCCCGTGAGTTTACAATCTAAAAGGGAAAAGAGGAGTCCGCTCCCGTGAGCTTACAATCTAAAAGGGAAAAGAGGAGTCCGCTCCCGTGAGCTTACAATCTAAAAGGGAAAAGAGGAGCCGCTCCCGTGAGCTTACAATCTAAAAGGGAAAAGAGGAGCCACTCCCGTGAGTTTACAATCTAAAAGGGAAAAGAGGAGCCGCTCCCGTGAGTTTACAATCTAAAAGGGAAAAGAGGAGTCCGCTCCCGTTAGCTTACAATCTAAAAGGGAAAAGAGGAGTCCGCTCCCGTGAGCTTACAATCTAAAAGGGAAAAGAGGAGTCCGCTCCCGTGAGTTTACAATCTAAAAGGGAAAAGAGGAGCCGCTCCCGTGAGTTTACAATCTAAAAGGGAAAAGAGGAGTCCGCTCCCGTGAGTTTACAATCTAAAAGGGAAAAGAGGAGTCCGCTCCCGTGAGCTTACAATCTAAAAGGGAAAAGAGGAGCCGCTCCCGTGAGTTTACAATCTAAAAGGGAAAAGAGGAGTCCGCTCCCGTGAGTTTACAATCTAAAAGGGAAAAGAGGAGTCCGCTCCCGTGAGTTTACAATCTAAAAGGGAAAAGAGGAGTCCGCTCCGTGAGTTTATAATCTAAAAGGGAAAGAGGAGTCCGCTCCCGTGAGTTTACAATTTAAAAGGGAAAAGAGGAGTCCGCTCCCGTGAGTTTACAATCTAAAAGGGAAAAGAGGAGCCGCTCCTGTGAGTTTACAATCTAAAAGGGAAAAGAGGAGTCCGCTCCCGTGAGTTTACAATCTAAAAGGGAAAAGAGGAGTCCGCTCCCGTGAGTTTACAATCTAAAAGGGAAAGAGGAGTCCGCTCCCGTGAGTTTATAATCTAAAAGGGAAAAGAGGAGTCCGCTCCCGTGAGTTTACAATCTAAAAGGGAAAAGGGGCCGCTCCTGTGAGTTTATAATCTAAAAGGGAAAAGAGGAGTCCGCTCCTGTGAGTTTATAATCTAAAAGGGAAAAGAGGAGTCCGCTCCCGTGAGTTTACAATCTAAAAGGGAAAAGAGGAGTCCGCTCCGTGAGTTTACAATCTAAAAGGGAAAAGGGAGTCCGCTCCCGTGAGTTTATAATCTAAAAGGGAAAAGAGGAGTCCGCTCCCGTGAGTTTACAATCTAAAAGGGAAAAGAGGAGCCGCTCCCGTGAGTTTACAATCTAAAAGGGAAAAGAGGAGTCCGCTCCCGTGAGCTTACAATCTAAAAGGAAAAGAGGAGTCCGCTCCGTGAGCTTACAATCTAAAAGGGAAAAGAGGAGCCGCTCCCGTGAGCTTACAATCTAAAAGGGAAAAGAGGAGCCACTCCCGTGAGTTTACAATCTAAAAGGGAAAAGAGGAGCCGCTCCCGTGAGTTTACAATCTAAAAGGGAAAAGAGGAGTCCGCTCCCGTGAGCTTACAATCTAAAAGGGAAAAGAGGAGTCCGCTCCCATGAGCTTACAATCTAAAAGGGAAAAGAGGAGTCCGCTCCGTGAGTTTACAATCTAAAATGGAAAAGAGGAGCCGCTCCCGTGAGTTTACAATCTAAAAGGAAAAGAGGAGTCCGCTCCCGTGAGTTTACAATCTAAAAGGGAAAAGAGGAGTCCGCCCCGTGAGCTTACAATCTAAAAGGGAAAAGAGGAGTCCGCTCCTGTGAGTTTACAATCTAAAAGGGAAAAGAGGAGCCGCTCCCGTGAGTTTACAATCTAAAAGGGAAAGAGGAGTCCGCTCCGTGAGTTTACAATCTAAAAGGGAAAGAGGAGTCCGCTCCCGTGAGTTACAATCTAAAAGGGAAAAGAGGAGCCGCTCCCGTGAGTTTACAATCTAAAAGGGAAAAGAGGAGTCCGCTCCCGTGAGTTTACAATCTAAAAGGGAAAAGAGGAGTCCGCTCCCGTGTGTTTACAATCTAAAAGGGAAAAGAGGAGTCCGCTCCCGTGAGTTTATAATCTAAAAGGGAAAAGAGGAGTCCGCTCCCGTGAGTTTACAATTTAAAAGGAAAAGAGGAGTCCGCTCCCGTGAGTTTACAATCTAAAAGGGAAAAGAGGAGCCGCTCCTGTGAGTTTACAATCTAAAAGGAAAAGAGGAGTCCGCTCCTGTGAGTTTACAATCTAAAAGGGAAAAGAGGAGTCCGCTCCCGTGAGTTTACAATCTAAAAGGGAAAAGAGGAGTCCGCTCCCGTGAGTTTACAATCTAAAAGGGAAAAGAGGAGCCGCTCCTGTGAGTTTATAATCTAAAAGGGAAAAGAGGAGCCGCTCCCGTGAGTTTACAATCTTAAAGGGAAAAGAGGAGCCGCTCCCGTGAGTTTACAATCTAAAAGGGAAAAGAGGAGCCGCTCCCGTGAGTTTACAATCTTAAAGGGAAAAGAGGAGCCGCTCCCGTGAGTTTACAATCTAAAAGGGAAAAGAGGAGTCCGCTCCCGTGAGCTTACAATCTAAAAGGGAAAAGAGGAGTCCGCTCCCGTGAGCTTACAATCTAAAAGGGAAAAGAGGAGTCCGCTCCCGTGAGTTTACAATCTAAAAGGGAAAAGAGGAGCCGCTCCCGTGAGTTTACAATCTAAAAGGGAAAAGAGGAGTCCGCTCCCGTGAGTTTACAATCTAAAAGGGAAAAGAGGAGTCCGCTCCCGTGAGCTTACAATCTAAAAGGGAAAAGAGGAGTCCGCTCCTGTGAGTTTACAATCTAAAAGGGAAAAGAGGAGCCGCTCCCGTGAGTTTACAATCTAAGGGAAAAAGAGGAGTCGCTCCCGTGAGTTTACAATCTAAAAGGGAAAAGAGAGTCCGCTCCCGTGAGTTTACAATCTAAAAGGGAAAAGAGGAGTCCGCTCCCGTGAGCTTACAATCTAAAAGGGAAAAGAGGAGTCCGCTCCGTGAGTTTACAATCTAAAAGGGAAAAAGGAGTCCGCTCCCGTGAGCTTACAATCTAAAAGGGAAAAGAGGAGTCCGCTCCTGTGAGTTTACAATCTAAAAGGGAAAAGAGGAGCCGCTCCGTGAGTTTACAATCTAAAAGGGAAAAGAGGAGTCCGCTCCCGTGAGTTTACAATCTAAAGGGAAAAGAGGAGTCCGCTCCCGTGAGTTTACAATCTAAAAGGGAAAAGAGGAGTCCGCTCCCGTGAGTTTACAATCTAAAAGGGAAAAGAGAGCCGCTCCTGTGAGTTTATAATCTAAAAGGGAAAAGAGGAGTCCGCTCCCGTGAGTTTACAATCTAAAAGGGAAAAGAGGAGTCCGCTCCCGTGAGTTTACAATCTAAAAGGGAAAAGAGGAGTCCGCTCCCGTGAGTTTACAATCTAAAAGGGAAAAGAGGAGCCGCTCCTGTGAGTTTACAATCTAAAAGGGAAAAGAGGAGTCCGCTCCCGGCTCCCGTGAGTTTACAATCTAAAAGGGAAAAGAGGAGCCGCTCCCGTGAGTTTACAATCTAAAAGGGAAAAGAGGAGCCGCTCCCGTGAGTTTACAATCTAAAAGGGAAAAGAGGAGCCGCTCCCGTGAGCTTTCAATCTAAAAGGGAAAAGAGGAGCCGCTCCCGTGAGTTTACAATCTAAAAGGGAAAAGAGGAGCCGCTCCCGTGAGTTTACAATCTAAAAGGGAAAAGAGGAGTCCGCTCCTGTGAGTTTACAATCTAAAAGGGAAAAGAGGAGTCCGCTCCTGTGAGTTTACAATCTAAAAGGGAAAAGAGGAGTCCGCTCCTGTGAGTTTACAATCTAAAAGGGAAAAGAGGAGCCGCTCTCGTGAGTTTACAATCTAAAAGGGAAAAGAGGAGTCCGCTCCCGTGGGTTTACAATCTAAAAGGGAAAAGAGGAGTCCGCTCCCGTGAGTTTACAATCTAAAAGGGAAAAGAGGAGCCGCTCCCGTGAGCTTACAATCTAAAAGGGAAAAGAGGAGTCCGCTCCCGTGAGCTTACAATCTAAGAGGGGAAAGAGGAACCTGCTCTAATATATAAATGCATTTGTAATGCACTGTCAGCTGTGCGCGCACCCATCGCAGCTGCTTACTCGGCCCTCCCGTTGCGGACGGGACAGCGATGGATGCGTTACAAATGCATTTATATATGGAGATACTCTTCGATAGGACATTGAAAAGCAAATATGTGGACACAGATTCTGAGCTGGCAACAACAACAACAGACTGTCCTCTGGGCAGGCTTAGCAACTAGTAGTACCATAACTCGCTATGCGAGTTGCACAGGAGCGCAAATTGCGCAGAAAAACATCAAGGACCTCCTGGTTCGGGAGTCCCACAGCCCGAAGTGGAGGAGCAGCACGCGGTGAGGGAGAAGACGAGAGTAAATTTACCGGATCATCATCAGCCCAATTATTTAAGAGCCTTTGTGTGAAAGGTTGAATTCGATGGACGCGCGTCTTTTTTCAGCCTGTGGGATCATGTTTCAATAGAGCATCCCTTGAAGCCTCGCTACATAAGAACATCACTGTTACAAGTAATCAGCTTGATACACATGAAAGTGCAGCAGAAAACTGCAGAAAAACACAATAATAGGAACCCCCCCCCCTTGCAAAAAATGCTAAGGTATTTAACATTACGCGATGCAGGACATATCCACCGTCCTGGAGTTAATGGTTTGTTTATGAGGGGGTAGTATGTTTTAAACATTGCTTTACGTCCATGCATTCCTCTCTGGGCCTCATCACGGAGTGTCACTGTGATATGTACAATGTTACATCACACACAAGAATTGATAAAACACTGACTTATTCTTAAAACTATGGAAAAGTTACAGCCTTCAGAAGCAGTTCTTCTGATTAATCCATGAAGTCCCTCCAAAAAAAATCACATCAACATATACTATAGTAAGCTACTTATGTTAATAATTTCAAAATACTGTAATTGACACCCAAGTGATATGCCATGTATAAGCGTATCTCAGCTGCACACACAATAAAGCTCACAGTAATATGCACCATGTATGAGTGTATCACAGAGCTCCACAGCAATAAAATGCACAGTAATGTGCCGTGTGTATGAGTGTATCACAGAGCTCCACAGCAATAAAACTCACAGTAATGTGCCATGTGTATGAGCGTATCACAGAGCTCCACAGCAATATAACTCACAGTAATGTATCGTGTGTATGAGCGTATCAATGAGCTGCACAGAAAATAAAGCTCACAGTAATGTGCAGTGTGCATGAGCGTATCAATGAGCTGCACAACAATAAACCTACCAGTAATATGCACTATGTATGAGTGTATCACAGAGTTCCACAGCAATAAAATGCACCGTAATGTGCCGTGTGTATGAGTGCAGAGCTCCACAGCAATAAAACTCACAGTAATTTGTGATGTGTATGAGTGTATCACAAACCTCCACAGCAATAAAACTCACAGTAATGTGCCGTGTGTATGAGTGTATCACAGAGCTCCACAGCAATAAAACTCACAGTATTGTGCCGTGTGTATGAGCTCATCAAAGAGCTCCACAGCAATAAAACTCACAGTAATGTATGGTGTGTATGAGCGTATCAATGAGCTGCACAGAAAATAAAACTCACAGTAATGTGCGGTGTGCATGAGCGTATCAATGAGCTGCACAACAATAAAGCTCACAGTAATATGTGCTATGTATGAGTGTATCACAGAGCACCACAGCAATAAAACTCACAGTAATATGTGCTATGTATGAGTGTATCACAGAGCACCACAGCAATAAAACTCACCGTAATATGCGCTATGTATGAGTGTATCACAGAGCACCACAGCAATAAAACTCACAGTAATATGCGGTGTGTATGAGTGTATCACAGAGCTCCACAGCAATAAAACTCACCGTAATATGCGCTATGTATGAATGTATCACAGAGCTCCACAGCAATAAAACTCACAGTAATGTTAGGTGTGTTTGAGTGTATCACTGACCTCTATAAAATAAAACTCAAAAATAAATAATTATGTTATTAAAAGATATCTGAATTATATAGTCATTAAATTATTGTAATTAATTGAAATACTAAAATTAATATATATATATATATATATATATATTAATATAAATACACTGACAGAGTCACTTCCTGACAATGAAAGACTCACAGACACTGGTGAAAAAAGGAAAGTATATTCCACGATAGCACATTATGGGCCTATTATATACTTAATGCTAACGTTAGTGCTCAGCTGTGTGAGCGTTAACATTAGCTCTGGTTGCCCTACCTTGGCCCGACCATATAACAATCTGAATGCTAACGGGTTAAAAAAACCATTTGCGATTCGGATCTTGCGCTTTTCAGCGCGGGGTTACTGTACTTTATGCTACCTATACTTAATATGGGAGCGCAAAGTGTTAATTAGCGTTAGGAATACAAACAGGGTTATTCAAAGAGATCCGAATTGCTTGAGAAAGGTAATTGAACAGTGAAAATCAGCGTTCGGTTACCTTTCTTGGCCATTCGGCTATCCAGAGAGCAGGCAATTCGCCAAATCCTGGTGAATTGCCTGCACATACGGTGCCTGTTCGGTGCCTGTTCGAGGGCAGTGAAATCCCCATGAAAAAGCACTGCTTCGGCTATTCAGAGAACACAAACCAGCATGCCGAAATGGGATCGCCAAATATCACCGAATTGAAGGGAACGAAAAGTCACCGAACGTGCAGTGACTTTTCGATTCTCCTTGATTAACCCTGAAAGTCCCAACACTAATTACCGTCTGGCTGCGATTACTGAAAAGTTACCCTCAGCTAAGAGCTGGTGCTAAGTGATACGGCTTCTGCAAAATCCATCAGCACCAGCTGAAACCTCCTAAAAATCACACACTCACCTCTTATCCTGCGGCGAGAACAGCAGCTCGATCCGCCGCTTCTGGCTGCCGGGAGCAGAGTGAGACCGGGGGAAAAAGTCCCTAGTCTCCCTCTGCGATCACTCACTCGACCGGCTGGATCTCGTGAGAGGCAGTCGAAGTCTCAATGGAGTCCTATGGAGTCCCTGGAGGGGATGCTTGGTTCAGGCTTAGCACTGGGTTACGGAGCAGGCTGCCGGATTATGAAGCAAAAACTGGGACGCTAAGTAGAAACCCGCAGGCGCAGGTTTTCCTCCTTAGCGTCCTACGTTTTAGCGTCAGTAATGTAATCCTGCCCTATATGTATGTTCCTCAATAAAACATTAGAAGTAGGGTTGCACCGATACCGATACTAGTATCGATATCGGTGCCGATACCGGGTACTGCAGGAGTACTTGGTACTCGTGCAGTACCCCCGATATTTTTTTCCGATACCGGAAGCCGGCATTGAGCCAGCTTACCGGCATCCGAGGGGCTGGGGCGGCTGTCCGAATGCTCTATCGGCATTCGGACAGGCCCTGCAACTGCTCTCCTCACTTTGTTTATACTTACCTTCCTTTAGCGACGCCGGGAAAGTCTTCGCGCGCGCGCGCTCCTTGGAAGGACCCCAGCCGCAACCATGTGGGACCATGTGATCGCGGCTAGGGTCCTTCCAAAGAGCGCACGCGTGGAAACTTTCCCGGCGTCGCTAAAGGAAGGTAAGTATAAACAAAGTGAGCAACTGCAGGGCCTGTCCGAATGCCGATAGAGCATTCAGACAGGCCCTGCAGCTGCTCTCCGCGATGATACTTACCTTCCTTTAGCGACACCGGGAAAGTTTCCCCGCGTGCGCTCGTTGGAAGGTCCCCAGCCGCGATCACATGGTCCCACATGGTCGCGGCTGGGGTCTTTCCAAGGAACGTGCGCGCGCAAAGACTTTCCCAGCATCGCTAAAGGAAGGTAAGTATGAGCGGAGAGCTCCAGGTGAGCAGGGGGGGCATTATCCATAAGCTGGGGGCAAATCCATGAGCTGGGGTATTTCCATGAGCTGGAGCATATCCATGAGCTGGGGCATTACCATGTGCTGGGGCATTTCCATGAGCTGGGGCATTTCCATGTGCTGGGGCATTTCCAAATGCTGGGGCATTTCCATGAGCTGGGGCATTTCCATGAGCTGGGGCATTTCCATGTGCTGGGGCATTTCCATGAGCTGGGGCATTTCCATGAGCTGGGGCATTTCCATGTGCTGGGGCATTTCCATGAGCTGGGGCATTTCCATGAGCTGGGGGGTATATCCATGAGCTGGGGGCATATCCATGAGCTGGGGGACATTTCCATGAGCTGGGGACATTATCCATGAGCTGGGGGGCATTATCCATGAGCTGGGGCAAATCCATGAGATGGGGGCATATCCATGAGCTGGGGCAATATCCATGAGCTGGGGGCATTATCCATGAGCTGGGGCAGTATCCATGAGCTGGGGCAATATCCATGAGCTGGGGCATATCCATGAGCTGGGGGGCAAATCCATGAGCTGGGGGGCAGTATCCATGAGCTGGGGGCATTATCCATGAGCTGGGGCAATATCCATGAGCTGGGGGGGCATATCCATGAGCTGGGGGGCAAATCCATGAGCTGGGGGGCAGTATCCATGAGCTGGGGGACATTATCCATGAGCTGGGGCATATCCATGAGCTGGGGGGCAAATCCATGAGACCTGGGGGGGCTTTATATGAGGTCTGTTCTTATTGGAAATCGTCACATGACATAAGATAAAAGTATCGGTACTCGGTATCGGTGAGTACTTGAACAAAAGTATTGGTACTCGTACTCTGTCTTAAAAAAGTGGTATCGGTGCATCCCTAATTAGAAGTTACATTTTCAAAGTAAGTTCAACAAATGGACATCTAGGTTGGTGCATCGTTACATATTAACACAAAATATTGCAAAAACTATTCTTTGCATCACTATATTGGCAGGTGGGGCTCCAACACAGGATTCCGGCTGACGTCACATCGCAGGTATCAGGCGGTACGAGCCGCTAACTGACACAAAAGAGGTTATTCACAAAGCGACCAACTTGCCACACGATTGTACCGAATGGTGAATGTCACTGTATGGTGCAATTACATGGCTGTTCGTCTATTCACTAAGGCCATCTATCTATTCACACGAGCGTGGAAGGAAATTCGATGAGAACGGGCGTCCTCACCGCTCGTACGCCCATGTGCACGTTAGTGAATTCAGCCCTGCAGAGCGCGAGCCTCCTATTGACAGGGAGGGTTTCACAACGTGCGATACTATTACGCATATTACACCTTGTGGCTCTCCCAGTCGAGCCGTCAGAATGCTACGACGAACGCTGGAGGAGGAGTCACACGACACACTCATTGTGCGCGTCTAACCATGGCCTCAACTGTCAATTCCACAAATACAGGTGAATTGACGCAGAAATATGTTGCATTTCGCTGCAGATCGGAAATCGTCCCATAGAAAAGTAATGGTTAATTATTATTATTATTATTCTTTATTTATAAAGCGCCAGCACATTCCGCAGCGCTGTACAATAAGCACAGTATAGACAGGGTTACAATACATTGAACAACATTTGACAAACAGTACAGGAGGAGATGAGGGCCCTATTCCCGTAGGAACTCACAATCTAGGAGGGTTGGGGTTGGAAACAGGAGGAGAGGACTGTAAGGTGAGAGTGATTGATGGTTGTGTCAGTGAGTTGGGTGGTAGGCTTCCCTAAATAGGAATGTTTTCAATTCAAGGAGGTTAATCAATTCGGAGAACGCCGAACTGCACCGAAATGTCAGTGAAATGGCCTGATTTTCGGAGGTTCAATTCAACAGATTTAAACAGGCAAATCCCATGGGGTTCAATGAAAAAAAAAATCACTTTTAATTATTCTTTTGATTTTCAGCAGAATGTCTTTTTTATTTTTTTTAGAACATCTTTTTATGTTTTTTGTATTTATTAGACAACATTTTTGTTTCCCAATTTTTTTTAACCCTTTCACTGCTGAAGACGTGTGGGACACGTCCTCATTGATGCACGTTGCATGCTGAGGACGTGCCCCACACGTCATCAGCTGTGCGGGACCCCCGGCGGAGATACTCACCTCTCTGTCCGGGGTCCCACGGCGTTCTGACTTCAGCGTCCTCAGACGCTGAAGTCAAGCTCCTCCCGGCGTAAATGACGTCATCGCGCCATGCGCGATGACGTCATTTCCAGGCGACCCCCGGCAATGCCGGGAGATAGCCTGGAAGGGAGGGGGGGTCTGTTCGGATCCCTCTCCCTCCCGATCGGGAAGGAGCAGCGGTAAAAGCCAGGCACCGCTTAAAAGGGGAGAGTCTCCCCTTTTAAGCGATGCCTGGCTTTAACCCCTCAAGTGCTGGGTTGCACTTCAGCGCCTTGCGGCGCCGAAGTGCAGCCTATCTCCGGTGGGGGCCGCCATCTTGGATGGCGGCTCCGCCCCCGGGACTCCCCTCGCTGTCTGACGTCATCACGCTATGCGTGATGACGTCAGATAGCCGGGAAACCCTAGCTGCCGGGGATTTCCCAGGAAATCCCCTGGTGGAGATAGGGGGTCTTGTGAACCCCGATATCTCCAGAACCGTGGCAGCTAGGGGGTCATGGAGGGTGTCATTGGAAAGGCCTGAGCATGGCCTTTCGAATGATACCCAACATGACTAGGTAAAAAGTAAAAAAAAAAAAAAAAAAAAAAATTAAAATAATAAATAAATTTAAAAAAATAAATAAATAAAAAAAACATGGTTTTTTTTTGTGTGTTGTTTTTATTAATGCAGCAATATTGTTCACATTTCAATTATAATGTGAACAATGATGCTGCACTAATGATTTTTTTCTATGGGGTGCGTTTGCTAAAAATCACTTAATTCCCCCCCAAAAAAAGTAACAAGTCCCCATTTCAAATTTTTTGTACAAGCGCACCCCATAGAAAACATAACCGCAAACGCTCATGTGATAAAATGTGAAAAAAACACTTTACACACTGCAGATGATTAAAAATTCAATTTTTATTGTATTTTTTGTTATAATATACAGGCAGGTCATGACGTATACATATAAAAATGATATATTATGAATCTGCGTAGTCTGCCGGAAAGAACGATATATAATATGTCTGGGTCATTTATTAAAATGTGGCTTCAAATCGCGTTTAAACATGATGAGCGAAAGCGGTAAAAATTAGCTCAGCACACAGTGGTGAAATGCCTCAGCAGTGAAGGGGTTAAAAGGCTTTTTTTTTATTCTGTAACGCAGTTTTTAATTATTTTTTTTTAAAGGACCTTTTTTATTATTTAGAATAATTTTTATTTTTTTTACTGGTTTAAACACCTATTAGGAGAATAGGAAGGTTCTGATTTTATAATTTTTCTGAAGTTCGGCGGTGTTCGGGGACTCCATCTTCGGTGACCCTGCGGTGAATAGTGAATGTAGTAGTGCACCGAAGTGCAAAGCACTGAAATGTCACTGAAATTTCAGTGCTTTGTGAATAACCCCTAAGTTTCGGCTTTTGCAGTAAAAGCTCTAGCTGTGTCGTGCGCAGCTTCTCCTGGTGCTCATTGCACGCAGTGCACAGGGTGGGTCTGTCTAGGACTAGGCAGGAGGGGGGGGAGCGCTGCCAGCGGAGCACAGACCTGCAGCCTGGAGCGGCCAGACATGGGCTTAGAGAAGGAGAAATCTGATGCTCGGATCTTCATGGATCTGGAAGATCTGAACCCGTCTTCCATTCCCATGATCACAGAGAAGACCTACAACAACTCCCCAAACCGAGACCCCCAAAACCTGAACGGACAACTGAAGGTAAAGGGGGATTAAAGGCAGCATGTATTAAAGTATTGTGTAGCATGAGTTAGGGATGATTAGGGCTGTATGTCAGGGCATTTCAGCATACTCTGTAGCAAGAAGTGTGGGTATTACTGCATTCCCTGTCACCAGGGCTGAGGGTATTACTGCATTTCCTGTAGCCTGGGCTGGGGGTATTACTGCATTCCCTGTCATCAGGGCTGGGGGTATTACTGCATCCCCTGTCACCAGGGCTGTGGGTATTACTGCATTCCCTGTCACTGGGGTTGGGGTATTACTGCATTCCCTGTCATCAGGGCTGGGGGTATTACTGCATCCCGTGTCACCAGGGCTGTGGGTATTACTGCATTCCCTGTAGCCTGGGCTGGGGGTATTACTGCATTCCCTGTAGCCTGGGCTGGGGGTATTACTGCATTCCCTGTAGCCTGGGCTGGGGGTATTACTGCATTCCCTGTCACTGGGCTTGGGGTATTACTGCATTCCCTGTCACTGGGCTTGGGGTATTACTGCATTCCCTGTCACTGGGCTTGGGGTATTACTGCATTCCCTGTCACTGGGCTTGGGGTATTACTGCATTCCCTGTCACTGGGCTTGGGGTATTACTGCATTCCCTGTCACTGGGGTTGTGGTATTACTGCATTCCCTGTCACTGGGCTTGGGGTATTACTGCATTCCCTGTCACTGGGGTTGGGGTATTACTGCATTCCCTGTCACTGGGGTTGGGGTATTACTGCATTCCCTGTCACTGGGGTTGGGGTATTACTGCATTCCCTGTCACTGGGGTTGGGGTATTACTGCATTCTCTGTCACCAGCGTTGGGGGTATTACTGCATTCCCTGTAGCTTGGGCTGGGGGTATTACTGCATTCCCTGTAGCCTGGGCTGGGGGTATTACTGGGATGACTTGGGGTCTGTGCTGCATTTTTCTGGTGGTGGTTGGGGGGGGGGGTGTCTAGGTCTGCCACAGGTGATTGAGGTTTTCCCTTCCTTTCCCCAAATCCACAGAGGGTGGTTAAGCTTTGGGCTTCCATTCCCTGGTGGGGTATGTACTCTTCTTCCCTGGGAGGTGATGGAGAGAGTTGGCCAGTGATGTCCCAGGGCTGGGGGCCCAGCTTGCCCTGTGACAGGTGAAGGTCGTGGAACTAGCAGGGCCCTTTCCAAAATGTGACTAAAGATGGTATTCAGAGAGCACCCAAATGTCACGGACATATGGGTGCTCTCTCGTTCGGTGCACTTCAGTGAGTTCAATCTACCGACCCTGTGGTGAATTCAGCATTCGCTGCAGGGTCTCGGAAGGGCACTGAATCGACCCGCTGAACACATCTGATAAATCATTGAATCTATCGGATAAACCACCGAAAAACCACTGCATGCTTCCTCAAACCGCCGAAAAAACACCAAATGCATCCTCACACCGCCGAAAAACCACCGAATGCATCCTCAAACTGCTGAATACATCCTCAAACCACCAAATCGATCCGATAACCCGCCGAATAACCGCCAAATCAGCGCCAAACGCATCTGTTAATCCGCCGAATGCATCTGACGATCTGCTGAACACCTCCGAAAAAAGCCGACCAGCTGACAAACAGGGGTAAACAAAAAACAAAAAAAGAAAATGCCTGGAAATAATATATAAGGTCCTATGAATAAAAACAAAAATGGTCTGTTGCTGAATGAAAAAAAAAATCATTTAAAAAAAAATCGGAATCATAAATTTTGCCAACAAAACACGAAAAATACCTAAAAAAAATTCTTAAAAAAATAAATAGAGACTTTTTGCTGCAAATGAAAAGAATAAACAGTTGACTAAATAATAAAAACCATAATATTTTTTACATTGAATCCTATGGGATTCGCCTGATTAAACCTGTTAAAGGAAACCACAGACAATCAGGGCATTTCACTGACATTTCCCTGCTGTTCGGCGTCTCTGAATAGATTAATCATTGCTTCTCTGGGGGATTTTGTTGCCGCTGAAGGTCATCGTATTTCGCTGCCAATTCGCCAATATTTGGCTAATTGCACAGTACGGTGTAATTCACCATTCGGTGCAATTCGGTGGGCAAATCTTATCTTTGAATAACCCCTTAAGTGTCTGTCATTTTTTCGTGCAGGTGAACTTCGAGGATGTGATCGCAGAACCTGAAACTACTCACAGCTTTGACAAGGTGTGGATCTGCAGCACTGCAATCTTCGAGATCAGTAAGTATGTGGTCTACAAGGTGCTCACCCTGCTCCTGGCCATCCCGCTGGTGTTCATCCTGGGGATATTATTCGCCATCGGCAGCTGTCTGCATATATGGTGAGTACAGTCATGGCACGCTACCCAAAGCGCTGCATGCCAACATCACAAGGATACACACCTGTGTATCTCTGTACACATGTACTTCCAACCCACATCCCGACACTAGCTGCTTTATCCGATCAACTACAGACACATTACCTATATATGAAGCATGTATTTTTATACAATGACACCGTATTGACAGTAGAGATGTGCATTCGTTACGGAAAAAATCGGAATTTGGAATGAAATTTGATAATTCGTATTCGGAAGTACTTCCGAATAACAAATCGATACGATACGGATTCTAAACGAAACGGTATATAACGAATTTATTCCGTTTTACAATGTGACATCATCATAAAAGAACAATTTGAATGACTGATATCAACTATCGAATTGATCTTAACTTACAATACAAGTAATAGTCAGCAAAGGACTTTATGAAACAAATTAATTTTGTTTCGCTGTTTAATTTGACTCAAATACTAAATCTGTGACACAGCTTAAAATTTAACCCTAGCTTTTCTTTTAACAGCAAAATTTGATTAATTGGTGTTTTATCTAGTGATCCAAAATTCGAATTGATATCAAATATCAAATCGATATATGAAATTCGAATCGATTCGATATTTCAAATCGATTCGAAATTTCAAATCGATCCGAAACTAAATGAAACGAAATACGAAGAGAAAATTTTTAACGAAATTCCGAAAACTAAATGATTTAAAAACGTAACGAATCTGAACAAAACAAATTTTTCAGCCATGCACATCCCTGCTTGACAGTATAATAATATGAATTGACATTACTGGGTCTGCAGATTTATCAGTTCGGCGCTAATGTACAAGCGGTACCTAGATTTATCCTGCCAGAGCTACAGCAGTAACATCGGAATTTAATATATTTACATTTTTAGCATTTTTTACATTTTCTTTCCTGTTTTAAACAACGCTTGGCGTTTTGGTTTATTTATTTTTTGGCAGAGTACAGCGCTAAGCCCTATGGCAGTGCTATCAGTAATTATAATGATTATACCTTTCCTGGAAATCTGAATAATACACAAAAGACGTGTAGTGCTGCACTATCAGTGAAGGACAGGTGGTAGACATAACAGTGCAGGGGTCAGCAAAGACTGCTCCTCTGGATGTTCGTAACTACATATCCCATGACGCTCAGCCAGTCTTTAGATTGGCTGATCATCATGGGAAATGTAATTCTAAAACATCTGGAGGACAAAGGTTGCTTCCCGCTGTGGTGGTAGTCAGTAAACTAAGGGAAATAAAACAGGGGGAAGCCCACCCAAATGTTGATAACTTAACAATGGATAGTGAAGTAAGCTGTCAAACATAACTTTTATTCAGCTTTAATGATTAAGAAGATCTAATGTGCAGATTAATTTCCGTTGGACAGCAAGTTCCTAAGATTACCATCCACAACGATTAAATGAAACCCTGGGAGATAAAGAGATACTTTGTATTCTGCAGGATTTTACTAAATGCAGGAAATGAATGCAGTGATATGAAAGCCTGGAACATCCAGATCACATTTCTTCACTCTATAGCAGGCGTCAGCAATCTTGGCCCTCCTGATGTTTTGGAACTACAGTCAGGTCCAGAAATATTGGGACATGGACACAATTCTAACATCTTTGGCTCTATACACCACAATGGAGTTGGAATGAAACAAACACAATGTGCTTTAACTGCAGACTGTCAGCTTTACTTTGAGGGTATGTACATCCAACTCAGGTGAACGGTGTAGGACTTACAGCAGTTTGCAGATGTGCCTTCCACTTGTTAAGGGACCAAAAGTAATGGCTTCTCAGCTGTTCCATGGCCAGGTGTGTGATATTCCCTCATTACTCCAATTACAATGTGCAGATAAAAGGCCCAGAGTTCATTTCAAGTG
Organism: Leptobrachium leishanense; assembly: GCA_009667805.1. NCBI lineage: Eukaryota > Metazoa > Chordata > Amphibia > Anura > Megophryidae > Leptobrachium > Leptobrachium leishanense. Next base: position 374,035,236 of record CM019065.1, read on the forward strand.
TGCTATTTGCATTTGGAATCTGTTGCTGTCAACTCTCAAGATGAGATCCAAAGAGCTGTCACTATCAGTGAAGCAAGCAATCATTAGGCTGAAGAAACAAAACAAACCCATCAGAGAGATAGCAAGAACATTAGGCGTGGCCAAAACAACTGTTTGGAACATTCTCAAAAAGAAGGAACACACCGGTGAGCTCAGCAACACCAAAAGACCCGGGAGACCACGGAAAACAACTGTGGTGGATGACTGAAGAAGTCTTTCCCTGGTGAAGAAAACACCCTTCACAACAGTTGGCCAGATCAAGAACACTCTCCAGGAGGTAGGTGTATGTGTGTCAGAGTCAACTATCAAGAGAAGATTTCACCAGAGTGAATACAGAGGGTTCACCACAAGATGTAAAACATTGGTGAGCCTCAAAAACAGGAAGGCCAGATTAGAGTTTGCCAAACAACACCTAATAAAGCCTTCACAGTTCTGGAACAAGATCCTATGGACAGATGAGACCAAGATCAACTTGTAACAGAGTGATGGGAAGAGAAGAGTATGGAGAAGGAAAGGACCTGCTCATGATCCTAAGCATACCACCTCATCAGTGAAGCATGGTGGTGGTAGTGTCATGGCGTGGGCATGTATGGCTGCCAATGGAACTGGTTCTCTTGTATTTATTGATGATGTGACTGCTGACAAAAGCAGCAGGATGAATTCTGAAGTGTTTCGGGCAATATTATCTGCTCACATTCAGCCAAATGCTGCAGAACTCATTGGGCGGCGCTTCACAGGGCAGATGGACAATGACCCAAAGCATACTGCAAAAGCAAGCAAAGAGTTTTTGAAGTGACAGAAGTGGAATGTTATGCAATGGCCAAGTCAATCACCTGACCTGAATCCCATTGAGCATGCATTTCACTTGCTGAAGACAAAACTGAAGGAAAATGCCCCAAGAACAAGCAGGAACTGAAGACAGTTGCAGTAGAGGCCGGGCAGAGCATCACCAGGGATGAAACCCAGCGTCTGGTGATGTCTATGCGTTCCAGACTTCAGGCTGTGGTTGACTGCAAAGGATTTGCAACCAAGTATTAAGAAGGGAAAGTTTGATTTATGATTATTATTCTGTCCCATTACCTTTGGCCCTTAACAAGTGGGAGGCACATCTGCAAACTGCTGTAAGTCCTACACCGTTCACCTGAGTTGGATGTACATACCCTCAAATTAAAGCTGACAGTCTGCAGTTAAAGCACACTGTGTTTGTTTCATTCCAACTTCATTGTATTGGTGTATAGAGCCAAAGATGTTAGAATTGTGTCAATGTCCCAATATTTCTGGACCTGACTCTGCATTTCCCATGAGGCTCAGTCAATCTAATGAGTCACTGAGCACCATGGTAGATGTAGTCTGGAGGGCCAAGTTACTGACCCAGGGATATCAAACTCCTGCCCCTCCAGATGTTGATAGCCTACAGTTCCCACCATTCTTTGAATGCAATAGACGGCCAGAGAATCATGGGAGTTGTAGTTCAGAAATGTTTGGAGGAGCCAGAGTTTGTTATCCCTGTTTTATCACATGCTCCGGGATCCCGTAAATAGATTGAGAATGAGAAGCAGAGTCAAAGGACATAAAAGGGGCATTTTAGCTGTTATAAACTTACATTCCCCAATGCAATTCGGCATCTAAAAATGAGCAAATTCTTAAAATACTTTGATTATTTATGTCCTACCTTTTAATGAGTTTTCCCTACTCAAGAGTCCGTGGCATTCTCCCCCCTGAACCTCTGTGGGACGGTCCAAACCCCTGCATCGTTATTGATGGTATTGCATGGGGTTGTGGCTCAGCCCCCACTAATTCACTGATAATACTGAGGGGGTGATTCATGTCCCTTACAGGTGCCTTTCACTCCTGTACTGGATCCATACCTCAAAATGCTGGCAACGACCAGCTATGGATCGGCTAGTATCTCTATACTAAGCAGTTCCATTCATCCCATCAGATGAATGGAACTGCTGCCGAAAGCTGAACTAATATATTGCTGAAAACAGGGCAGGGCTTCTAGGGGACAGGCTTGGCCTTCATAGGACACAGCCTCTGATTCCTGGTTCGCTGAACCACTTCCTGGCATGGGCAAAGCTTCAGGTAAAATGAAATTAAGAGCTCTAACATATTACAAATGAAAAAATGTGTTATAAAAGTGCATTAACCCCTTAATGCAGATATTCTATCCGGCGGCAGGCGGGCTTCAGGCAGTCCCCTGCAGCCAATCACACCACTGAGTAGAAAGGCTGGATGGAGGAGAGCCAGAAAGCCGAGGGGGGGGGGGGTTATGCTGCCCTGCGGAGTTTAAACTCGCCTGCTGCCAACTCCGGCCCCCCAGATGTCAACGGTCTGCAATTACCTGAAATCTTCAAATTCAATAGATGGTCATGGAGTAATGGGAGTTGTAGTTCAGCAACATCTGGGGGGGGGTAGATTTTGACAGCTACTAAGGTATTACTTTATACGATTGTTTTAAACACACCAAGACTCGCATTTTTGCTCTTAAATTCATTTCCTAGGGGCGATGTCATGTGCAACCAAATCCGTTACGGAGCGGCGAGATAACATTCAATCATTTCCCATGCGTGTAGCGACATACTAATACAGTGTTACCGAGTGACAACCTCATGATAAGAGGTAGAACAAAATATCACATAGAATTACAAATCAGACAATCGATATTTGTATTTAAAGGGACACTACCACTAACGTAAGCTGTAACTAGATTAGTTGTGCATTATAAAGAAAAACACATTATAAATCACATTATAAAACACAATATAAATCACACGCTGCTGTTTCTTTTTCTTTGAAGTAATTGCGTGTCAAAAGGAAAAATAAAGTTTGGTTTATATCTCCTGTTTCCATTTTGTGGATGTTTCCCATGATGCAACATTTACCAAAATCTTAGCATAAGTCTCACTTTACATCTATATATGGAATAAAACTGTAGTGAAGAGGCAATGGGTGGAGTAGGGAATGTTTAGACAAGGCTGCAGGGGATCTATTGTGCTACCTAGACTACCTGAGATAAGAGTTGGCAGCTGAATGAGATACGATAGTGGGCTTCCGACACTGGATAGTACACGTCTATAAGTCGGATTTCTGGACTTCTGACTCATAGAGTCCATTCTATGTCCAATGCCACACAGTGAGGACCAAGTACTGTAAAAAATCAAACAGACAGGGGGAGGGGGAACAACATCAAGATCATTTCCATTGTTCAATACACACATTATGTTTCTCAATGCTGACCATACAAAGAGACAATGTGAAGGACTTCCTTATGTATCAAACTGGTAAAAATAAACATCTCTGCTACAATGTTTCTTGAAAGCACTGCGCAAAAGTACATGTTTATACACCTGCATACACACATTTATACACACACACTTATATACATGCACCTACATACTCACATCCACATTTTTATAAAAACACTTAGATACATGCACCTACATACACGTATCCACAAATCTATACACACACTAATATATATATATATATATATATATATATATATATGCACCTACACCCACACATCCACACATTTATACACACACTTAGATACATGCAGCTACATACACATATCCACAAATCTTTACACACACACACACACACACGCAATCTATACACATGTTTGTGCTTCTTTGAGCCATCTGCATACTATGGTCAGTGTTACAAAGCTGGTGCCAACCGGCTGGGTGGAGTAGAGGTAACATCACTGCTCTGCGTGGAGAGAGCCTGTGGAGTCATGGGTTCGATCCCAGCGAGCAACCTCTCCAGTAAGTGTCCTTGGGCAAGACCCCCAACGGTACATACTCGCCACCCAGGACATACCTGAAAACGAGAGAAATCTCAATGTATCCTTCCTGGTAAAATACTTTCTCAAAAAAAATAAAAAAATTAACTATAGCTGTTGTAAACTCAACAACTCCTAAGACTCGTGTCAGACGAGCGCACTGCAGAGTGGAAGGAACGTCCATGAGAGCAGACGTTCCTTCTACTCTCCACTGCCGCTGAGTGCGCTCAGCTGTGCAAATTGCAATCCTCCAATGGAGCTTTCTAGCGCATCAACGGAGAGATTCGCTACACGGACGCTTGCTGCTCACGCTGTGACGAGCGCCGGTAAGTGCAGACACACAGGCGCACTAGGCACGCTCGTCTGACACGAGCCTTAGACTATAATGACCATACAGCTATGGTTAAGTTAGCACCAACTTTGTAATACTGCCCTATGTGCCTTAAAGGTCGAACCTGATAGACTGTAGTCTTTTTTTTCAACAATGTGACAATGTAAATGACAAGAAATCGACGGAGCGCCAGTAAAAACCGGTATGTATGATTAGGCAATCAACATGTCCATCTGTATTTCTTCTAAATCCTCCCGGAATCTGCTCTTTTCTGCACACAAAAAGTCTCTACAAAGGAGAAAAGAGCCACAAATAGCGCAATATGTAGATTCATTTATAGCAAAGGAAAAAAAGGATGTTGTTCAACTCACATATTCTCGTGCCTAACCTAGACTCTAGGATGGATCACAAGTATGGGTCTTCGGTTGTGTTCAGGTGCCCATAAACCCCCGATATTCGTAATCTTCAACCGAATCTCCCCTGCAGTGTGTCACAAAAAATACAAAGGCACTCCCCTAGTGCAACACCGTTACAATATACTGGGAATAGATGTGTATATATCACACTCACATGTAGTTGAGCCGCATTTGGCTCCAAGATAGAACATAGGAATTATAAGGTAATTCCAAAAACCTTCTTTAAATATCAGGAAACAGCAGTAGTATAAAATAATTTTAATACATAATAAAAGTTATTACCAGAACGCATTTCGCTCCTCAGAGCTTCTTCAGCTGGTATCAATAGTCTGATGTCTGCTGCTCTCTTATATACGGCGCTCCGTTGATTTCTTGTCATTTATGTGTTAAGGTTTTTAGAGGAACCTCCATACGTGACGTGTAGCGTGTATGATTAGTCATATTTCTTAGAGCGCTACACTGTTCCTATTTTTTTTTGTGTGACAATGTAAGTCTAAAACAACACTCTCTTTTGTTTTACTACAGGATTATTATGCCGATTGTAAAGACATTCCTAATGCTGCTACCTTCTGTACGAGCCATTTGGAAGGGAGTGATGGACAGTCTCGTTGCGCCTTTATACGCAAGCATGGGTCTCTGCTTCTCTTCAGTCAAGGTGCATTTGGATAAGAATTAGGCACCGGTCCACCGTTCTTCATTTCGTGATAATACATGATACTTCTCGATGGACTGTGTTCTCAGCACTGTGTATGAACTACAGCTCTAGTCCTGAACCTGGCACCAACGTGCAGGCCGGTCTGAACACGACGGGGCCGTGAGACGCCCAGGACTAGTGAGCCTTAAAATGTTATAAACTTAAATATCGAGAAGTTTTCATCCTTCTATATGTATAAAGACCACCTCAGAGCACGAACAGATACCGTATAACGAGAAATTTAATATTTATAAAAAGCACGAGTATACATATTTTTCAATTTAACATTTGATTACTAATCTCAAGAACAAGCGCACGAACGTACTAATCACCACATGCCACGTACATAGGCTTCGGGATTCTTCAGTGCTGAAAACGTTGAGGTTTATTCACTGAAATAGGAATTATGCAGATTTTCAGAAGCCAAAAAATATATAAAGATTAAGTGGGTTAAAATGAAAAGCTGGAGGATATATTCTTTTTTTTATATAAGTAATGTGCTACCCTTGTCAAGTTTGTACAATTTCCAGTTCTATTAACAAACTCTTGTATTTTTTGTTTATAGATGTTGTAAATTAATAGCTAGAACACAAGGATTTGCACAAAACTACACGCGTCAGATTTTGATTTAACATTCCTATGTTGAGACTTTTTAAAAAAGTGTCCCTCGCACAATTGTCCTTTTAGTTTCTTCACAAACTGCATTTTAGTACCACAGAAAGATTTATGTTAGTTTCCAAAATCATAGTTTATTGAGTTTAGCTCGATTTGGTCTCTCAAGTTTCTCTTCAGGTTTCAGCGTGGAGGCAGCCATCTTGGTATCACATCAGCAGCCAATCATATTCTGTAATTTTCAGGAAGCTGCACATGGAACAGGAAGTAGCTCTTTTATGCTCTCAGTTGAGGCTCTGCGTTCAATGATAAATTTCAGTTCTTTTTGACTGTAATAAAAAAATGCTTATAAATGATCAATACAAAGTAGAAACAGTATTTAAAATCCCGACAGTGCCTAAACTATATTTGATGGTAGAGAAAGTTAGGTTCAATTAAATCCTGAAATCCTGATATTTTTCAGTTTTGACTTCACCTCAGTGTATTTAATTAGTATTTTGAGTCAAAATACCCACTTTTGTAGAATTTTTTTTTTTTTAATGTATATTAGCCCAACGCACTGAATATAATGCTTTATCGTACATTTTGATAAATACATCTAACACTTTCACCACAGAGAGATTTTTATTCTTTCCCAAAAGCGCAGTATACGAGTTTAGCTCTACTGGGGCTTTCAAGATGTGTTTAGGTTCAGCGTGGAGGTGGCCATCTTGGAATTGCATCAGCAGCCAATCAGATTCTGTGATCTTCAGGAAGCTCCCTGCATTATGCTGCACAGGGAACAGGAAGTAGCTCTTTTATGCTCTCCGATGATGCTCTGTGTTCAATGATCGACTTTCAATTCCTTTTGATTGTAATAAAAAACATTTAAAAGTGATCAATATGAAGTATAAACTATTTAAAATCACACATGATGGTGCGTAAACTATATTTGAAGGCAGAGACACTTAAGTGCAATTTAATTCCTGATATTTGTCAGTTTTAACATCACAGCAGTATATTTAATTACTATTTTGAGTCAAAATACCCACTTTTCTAGAAAAAAACTTTCTTCACTGTATATTAGCCCAACGCACTGAATATAATGCTTTATTGTACATTTTAATAAATACATCTAAAACCTTTCACCACAGAGAGATATATATTATTTCCCAAAAGCGCAGTATAACAAGTTTAGCTCTACTTGGTCTTTCAAGATGCGTTTAGGTTAAGCTCGGAGGCGGCCATCTGGAATTTACATCAGCAGCCAATCAGATTCTGTTATCTTCAGGAAGCTCCCTGCATTTTGCTGCACAGGGAACAGGAAGTAGATATTTTATGCTCTCCGATGACGCTCTGTGTTCAATGGTCGATTTAAGTACCTTTGTGTGAAATAAAAATTGGGTAAAAATGATCAATATGAATTATAAGCTATTTAAAATTGTATGTGATGGTGCGTAAATTATATTTAATGGCAGAGACACTTAAGTGCAATTTTTTCCTGAAATTGTTCGGATTTAATATCACATCTGTGTATTGAATTACCATTTTGAGACAAAATACCCACTTTTCTATAAAGAAGTTTTTTCTACTGTATATTAGCCAAATGCACTGAATGTAATGCTTTATTGTATATTTTAATAAATACATCTAAACCCATTCTGTTCTTTTATTTGTGGAATACATGCGATTGATTATATATGCATTAATGAAAACAATAACCTGGATCGGCGCAAAATACTGCTCTCTGGGATCCTGGATCCTCGCATATATATATATAAAGGAGAAAAACAACAATAGTGCAACACTGTTTGGTAAAATATACTGTGAATGTAAGTGATGAACACCCCCACTTACAAGTGTAGAGCCGTGCACTGGCTCTAAGTGGGTCCAGACATGTGGGTAATTGTCTTCAATTTCTTAGGTGACCCCCACCTTACAGCAAGATTTTCTCTTTTTCTTTGTTCGAGGTTTGGACAGTGGAAAGGATAACAGGAAGAGAGAATCCTTGTGTAGGTCCACAAATGAAAGGTCACAATTATATGTACAGTAGGAATTGTACTCACATTTTGTGGAGCTCACCTAGCTCATGGATATAGGCCCATAGGTTTTTTTTGGGGTGGGAGAAAAACCCAGATGAAAAACCACCAATGTTTGCAGGATTCAATGAAGCAGGAATCAGGATTGGAGATGAAAAAATTGTGGTTTATTAAAATATAGTTAAAATTGCCTCCAGAACGCGTTTCGCCGCATCAAAAAACGGCTTCATCAGCTGGAATGGTTAACATGGGTCTTGGACCCTTTTATAATGTCCATAAATGTTTTTAATTGTCCCCATATGTCCTGTCTGCTTCCCTGATTGATTCTTCCGGTTTCCGATAGTGGGCGCCGCCATTTTGCGCATGCGCGGTTTACTTCCGCGTTCCACTGCGTTCCAATGCGCCGATTTCACTTCCGCGTTCCACCGCGTTCCAAGCATTGCTCTCTTACTTCCGGTCGGCGATTCTCGGCCAGAGAGATGCAAAATAGTTCTTTTGTTGATTGCAACGATTGGGGTTCCTTCAAAAACTTCCCATTTTCGCCATATACATATCAAAAAAGAATATTACATACATTAACTCAATTCTAAAAGGGCTAAAACTATGAAATTAATATGTGCACCCCGCAGGGTCTCCCAATTAACTCTTGGTGTACCTAATTAATGGGTATGGTGAAATGTATAAAGGTGATAACTTCTCCACAAATATTATATATTTAAACACTATTCATACCTTCCCAAAAGGAGGTCCCCTACAATTTACATTCTCCAGAGAGTGGTCATATATTCTTATAATAGCTTCCTTTGCTAAAAAAGTGTCTTGTGCTTCAGTGCTTTTAGAGAATAATAGTGGTATTATATATATTCTAATAGATAGTGATCCCCTTAGTTATACCACTATAATTACCTATTTAATAAAACTCTGTGAATTTTTAATTATCTGTGTTTTATTTATATTATTAATGATACTTTATTAATTACAATGTATTTAAAATATTATCATGAATTTAATATTAAAGTGCCTTATTGGTGCTATATAAAGTGCTTATTAAATGTTAATCATAAATTACTTACAATTAGTGACTATAGAAACTAGAGTTAATTATAGTAATTTTCTTTTTGCCATAACATCTTAGGTATTAATTGATATAAAATAGTGCAATATCTCTCATGTGCATAGTATAGACCTCATCTAAACAGAGACCACCATTATAAGTGCCATATTAGGAATTTGTGTTACCCAGACGTAAATAAAATTCTGAATCTCTTTAGAGAGAATGATGTTAAAGTGCTGTATTGGTAATTAATACGTGCTCGTCGCTTAAATTCTTACAGAACATTAATTTTAATATTGTTTAAAAATAGTAATTGATTCAATTTATTTTAAAAGAATGTGAACCTTATTTATATATAAAAAGTCATATTGTGACCCCAAGAAGTGCACAACAACTCACAAAAAATGAACTACCTCAAAGTCGTTATTTAACCCATTTGGTGCCATAGTGCCCATTTCATAAATAGTCCGCATCTCTTCTTGTCCCAGTTTGTTTACAATGTTGTCATCCAAATCGGTTTTGTATATTTTTTTGATGGCCATGAATTTCAAACCCAATGGGGAACTCCCATGTCGAATTTTAAAGTGCAATGAAACTGAATGATTTTCGTAGGATTTTTTTATGTTTCTGACATGTTCCGAAACTCTTATGTTAAAAGCCCTTTTTGTACGCCCAATGTATTGGAGGCCACAGGGACATTCTAAAAGATATATTACACTTTTTGAGCAGCAGTTAAGAGCCTCTTTCATTTGTATCTTTTGATTAGTTTTCTTATTAAAGAACTCCATTCTACAGTTTTTCTTATTACCGGTTGACCTGCAAGCCAAACATTGTCCACAAACATGGAAACCATTCTTTACACTGAATTGGTTGTAGTTTATCTTTTTGTCTTCGGTTTACTATGTACCAAATTCATTTTCAAATTTTTAACTCCTCTGAATACTATTTTTGGTTGTTCCCCCAGTATATCATTGAGGTCCTTATCTTTCCGAAGGACATGCCAGTGTTTCCTAATTATTTTCTTCATGTTTTGGGCTTTGCTATTGTAGTCACACAAAAATAGAACTTCTTCTTTGATCTTTTTTTTGGGTTTGTATTTAAGTAGGTTAGTCCGGTCCTCCTGTTTGAGTTGGTTAATAATCGTGTCTAGTTCCAGGGCATTGTACCCCTTCTCTATAAAATCTTTTTTTAGATGTTGGGCTTGTTGCTCGAAAATATGAAGATCTGAGCAATTCCGTCTTAGACGAATAAATTGCCCTTTGGGCACCCCTTTAAGCCACGATGGGTTATGACAACTATCTGTATTAATATAAGTGTTGGTGTCGACTTCTTTAAAAAAAGTTTTACATTTAACAGACCCTTCACTGATATAAATTTCTAAATCAAGGAACGTTACTTTCTCTCTACTCCATTTATTTTCTAATGTAATGCCCCAAGCTTGACTGTTAAGGCTATTTAAAAAAATGACTAGGTCTTCTTCACTGCCTCTCCAAATAAAAAACACGTCATCAATGTAACGTTTGTAGATGGGGATGTTGTGCGCCCAGCTATGCGAACCGTAGACAAACTGGGCTTCCCAGCCTGCCATATATAGGTTCGCATAGCTGGGCGCAAACTTAGTCCCCATCGCTGTTCCATTTTTCTGCAAGAAAAAATCATCTCCAAATTTAAAATAATTATTTTCTAAAATGAATTGGATACTTTCCATGATGAAGCTCACTTGTATATCATCAAGTTTCTTAGAATCCTTTATTCTTTCGTTAACTATTTGTATACCCATAGCATGGGGTATATTACTATATAACGAGTTAACGTCACTAACGACCATTATGTAATCTTTTTCCATTTTATTTCTTCTAATATTTGTAGTATGTTAATGGTATCCTTTAGATACGATGGTATCTCTTTAACAATGGGCTGGAGGAGGATATCTACATATTCAGACAGACAACTTGTGATAGAATGGACTCCTGCCACTATGGGTCTCCCGGGTGGTTCAATTGTATTCTTGTGGATCTTAGGTAAAATGTAAAAATGTGGTGTTTTGATGTCCTCGATCATCAAATACTGAAACTCACGTTCATTAAGAATCCCTTTATCTTTACCACCTTGGAGGAGAGACTGTAGGTTTTCTCTAATGGTTACTATAGGATTGTTTTTAAGTTTAGTGTACGTTTTCTGATCTTCCAATATGCGTAACGCCTCCTTATTGTATGCTTCCTTAGACCAAATAACAATCCCCCCCCCTTATCCGCAGGTTTTATTATGATTGTCTCATCACTATCAAGATTTTTTATCGCTTTTTTTTCCTCTATGGTGAGGTTGTGATTTTTCTCTTTGACAACCATCCTGTCTATGTCGGTAGACACCAAATTTTCAAACATTTTGATTTCGTCCGTGATGGTATGTCGCGGATAAAATTTTGATTTTTTCTTTAAATCTGTATGTGTGAATTTATCTGGGTCTATTGGCGCGTTCCTTTCTATTGGGGATCTCAAAAAAAATTTTTTTAAACTTAGTTTTCTTTTAAAACGTTGCAGATCTATGTACATACTGAACTTATCCATCTGTTTAGTGGGGGCAAACTTCAACCCTTTATTTAAAACCTTAATTTCTGTATTCGTTAAAACCCTCTGGCTCAAATTAAAAATCCCTCTCATTTCTACCTTCTCTCCCTTTTTTCTCTTAAGGATTCGTTTCCCTGCTCTCTTTCCCCTTCTGTTTTTTCCCAAGATCTTTTCTTTCCCCCTCTCTTCCTAATCTTATATCCAGGTCTCTGTGATCCCCCTGGTCTGTCCTCCTGTCCAGGGGGTCCCTCCAAAAAACCTCCTCCTCTGGTTTTTCACTGAGGGTTCGAAATCTGTTGGTTAGAGGGATACTGGTGGTATCGGTCTCCTGGTCAGATCTTCTCCTAATGTCTCTGGGTGGGGTGAGGTTACGATCATCATGATTTCTCTTTACAGAAAGATCTCTTTCTTTTTTCCTTAAAGAGGGTGATCTATTCATTCTCCATTCATTTCTTATTCTTACTTCGTGATCCCCCCTCCAATAGGGTCTGCTGTGGTCCCCCCTCCAATGGGGTCTGCTGTTATTTTCCTCATTGTGGGCATTTCTTCTATCATTGTATGTATCAGGTCTACTTCTTAGGGCCCATCCTCCATAATTTCTATTTCTCTCCTGGTAGTTGTCCCTTCTATAGGGCTGATATTCTGATCTGTAGGGATTACGATGTTCCTGTTGTTTATAATCCATCCTGTTGCCTCTTGGATGACCTCTGGTATCCCATCCTTCTGGTTGAGGCCCTCTATTGTTGAAGGAAACCCTTTCCCTTCTTTCTTTATCCCATATGAAATCGTTACCTCGTTTTTCTTCATAAGATCTATGTACATTGCCCCTTCTGTAATCCTCTACATCTCTTTCGTATTTTCGTTTTTTAATGGTTAATATTTCATTTTCTATTCTTTCTAATTTCCCCTCTAGTTCTCTGCTCAATTTGGAGATATCCTCTTTAGATTGGTTCTTTTCAATCAATTCAGTCAATTTTTCAATCTCTTCATTGATTTTAGGTAGTTTTTTTTTTTTTTTTTTGAATTACATACTCCATCATAGACACAGAAAAAGTTTCCAACAATCTGTTCCATCCTAACATAAAATCAGGGTCATCTTTCTCAGAGCTAGGGGTTTTTTGAAATCTTAAACCTCTAGGTGTTATTTTATCTCTTTGATACTTTTCTAAGGTGGCAATCTCTAATTTGATTTTTATTTCTTTTATTAAATTTCTTTCTAGATCTATTTCCGATCTCTGTGTACTGGATCTAGTGGGTCCATGTCTGTCCACCCATATATCAAATTCTCCTAGTGCGGATTCTATATTACTGGCAATGTTTTTCCTAAAATTGATAAATGACATATTGAAGGCGGCTATTGCACCAGTAGGGGAATTTACAATTCAATCATTCTTATAGACAGCAAATGGTGCAGCGCCACACAACATGCATCCACCACCAGGGTGCCCAGATAGCCAATCTCAGGATATAGTGGTTTCCCCTATACCATTACACACAATAATGAAAACAATAACCTGGATCGGCGCAAAATACTGCTCTCTGGGATCCTGGATCCTCGCATATATATATATAAAGGAGAAAAACAACAATAGTGCAACACTGTTTGGTAAAATATACTGTGAATGTAAGTGATGAACACCCCCACTTACAAGTGTAGAGCCGTGCACTGGCTCTAAGTGGGTCCAGACATGTGGGTAATTGTCTTCAATTTCTTAAATCCTGCAAACATTGGTGGTTTTTCATCTGGGTTTTTCTCCCACCCCAAAAAAAACCTATGGGCCTATATCCATGAGCTAGGTGAGCTCCACAAAATGTGAGTACAATTCCTACTGTACATATAATTGTGACCTTTCATTTGTGGACCTACACAAGGATTCTCTCTTCCTGTTATCCTTTCCACTGTCCAAACCTCGAACAAAGAAAAAGAGAAAATCTTGCTGTAAGGTGGGGGTCACCTAAGAAATTGAAGACAATTACCCACATGTCTGGACCCACTTAGAGCCAGTGCACGGCTCTACACTTGTAAGTGGGGGTGTTCATCACTTACATTCACAGTATATTTTACCAAACAGTGTTGCACTATTGTTGTTTTTCTCCTTTATATATATATATGCGAGGATCCAGGATCCCAGAGAGCAGTATTTTGCGCCGATCCAGGTTATTGTTTTCATTATTGTGTGTAATGGTATAGGGGAAACCACTATATCCTGAGATTGGCTATCTGGGCACCCTGGTGGTGGATGCATGTTGTGTGGCGCTGCACCATTTGCTGTCTATAAGATTATATATGCATGTTCAGTAGATATGTTGGTAAAGTGAACGTTTTTCCCTCACGAAATGCTTCGTTTTATACCATGTGCAAAATTTGCTTTCTTGACTTCAATTTCCCTGTGAAGTTTCTTCAAAAAAATGGATATATCAGAGCCAAGTCGCCTGGGCCAGCCATGTGACACACAATGTTTCCGACGGACCTCCTGATCATCCGGCAGGGCCTAGGCTGTCACTGGGTTTTCACGGTGGCCTGAGGGAAAATGCCTGTTTAAGGACGCTCGCGGACTTTTTTTAAACAATTAAAATCAAGGTGTTTGAAGCCCATACACCAGTGCTGCAATTAGAACTTGTGCATGAGCAGCCTTGACTGACTTCTCAACAGGGGAGCTGGCACCCTGTTGCACATGCATCGGTGTGTAATGCCCTATTCGGGGCGTGGTCATGGCAGCGATTACACGGATCAGGTCATGGGCCCCTCTCACTTGATCCTAAACCTGCCAATAAAAGTCAGGTCTGTTAATATGATAATTCCCAGATTCCCCGATACACGAGGAATCAAAATTATAGTAAAGACATGGAGGCGAGTATTATGCTATTACTTTTTTTACGGAACCGTCAGCAGCAAAAATAACAATAAATATTTCAAAAAAGTATTCTGAAACAACAAAAAAAATCAGTTTATAGCATATCCAATGAACAATTAGGTATTGTTATTTTGCTGCTGACGGGTTCAGTAAAGAAGGAAATAGCATAATACGAAGCCTCCATGTCTTGGGTATATTTCAAACGATTAGATATAGCAAACCGTACTCTATTTAGCCAACATGTTCCTGCTCTAACCATGTCCATGCTCTGCAAGCGTCGTACAGTCAGGGTCATGGAGCAACAACGCCTGAAAGGCGCCCTGCCGCAGCCTCCAAGGGCAGCCTGATTAGGACGATATGGATCACATGATGTGGTTTGTGGACTTCTGAAGGCTGCGGGAAGAAATATAAATAACCCTCTGTGTGCAAATAATAAGCAATTTCAGTAGTTAATATGTCTGAGGGTTAGATTCGAAACAGGTGTAAACACAAACCAGAGCTCTGGTAAACTTTTCAAAACCACTGTCAATGAGCCCTATTCCATAGTTGACGTTAAAATGGAGACGTTAAGCAGGAAAATCTGTGTCTGCATATAACCATCTCCATTTTACCATTCGTATGTCAGAGTAGGTGCTTTATTAACACCTAGACCTGGAACGAAGCGCAAGGATGCCTGATACCTAGGACTCCGTGGACCCAGGTGCGCCCCGGCCGTGAGCTCTGCGCAAGCTCACACACATGGGTATGGTAAAAGGCCAGAGTCATAGAATCCAAAGATGAAGCTCACAGAGGAGGGCATAATAGAGCAAAACCACAATCCGGTAAGAAAGGTGAAAATGATATCCGTGGTCAAGGCAGGTGACAAAGGTTTTTGACGAGGAAGATAGCCAATAGGATTGGTACCCAGAGTGGGTAAGCTTCAGTTGACACCATTGCCCAATCAAGCATGTGCAGGCAGATCGGACGCGCATCGCGGGATGAGTTGACGTGGACCCCGGGCAATAAAGTGTCCGAGTGGTAGGCCATGACAGGCACACTCCTTAAAGATACTACCAGAACTTGTTTCATTGTTTATTTTACAAAATGTGTTGTTTTCTGTATCACAGAATAAATTGAATTTGTCCAATGTAGGACATCTGAAAGCACGCTCCAATAAGAGGTGGAACACACGTGGAACACACATTTATTAAATATGTTCACCTATTATATATTCATGCTGTCTTTCACCCCTGGTCCTTATTTGGTCAAAATCATTTGGAAATCACAGAGGAGCATCTGCAGTTTGTGAAACGCGGCTATTTATAGGCTCCATTATCAAACACAGTCCTAAGAACTGGCCTGGGTGTTGCATCTCTGCCAAGTTTCATCAGGATCATCCCATTTCCCCATAAAATACAAAAGTTTTCATGCAGCAGAATCATGTATACAGAGGTATTAGGCTGCACATCGAAGCTAGCAAATCCCTCAGTGTCCTTGTGGCGCTTGGCTGAGCTGGATTGGATTTATACACCCGGTGCGGGCCGCACCCCCCACCCCCCCTTGTGATGCCACTGCTAATGCCTGACCTAAAGACATTGGGCAGTATTACAAAGTTGGTGCTAATTTAACCAGAGCTGTTGTAAACTTAATAACTCCATAGACTAAGGGCCCTATTAAATACTTAACCTAGCGCTCACACAGCTGAGCACAAAGTAGCCCTAGCGCGGGCTGACCATATTACATTTTCGAATGCTAACGGGTTAAAAAACCCGTTAGCGATTCGGATCTTGCTCTTTTCAGTGCGAGCCTACTGTACTTTGCGCTCCCTATGCTTAAATGGGGAGCGCAAAGAGTTAATTAGCGTTAGGATTACAAAGTCCTAACGCTAATTACCGTCCTGCTGCGGTTAACTCAAAAGTTATAGCTAGGACTTGGTGCTAACGGATTCCGCTTCTGCAGAATCATTTATCACCAGCTACAAAAAAAAAAAACAGATACTCACTCCCATCCCGCGGTGAAAACAGCAGCCCGATCCATTTCTTCTGGTCGCCGGTAGCAGAGTGAGACTAGGGGAAAAAAGTCCCCATTCTCCCTCCGCCGACCTGCAGGCTTTTGCGAGAGGCAAGATCCTGCAGGTCATGTGACCGGCAGTAAAGCCTCAATGGAGTCATATGGACTCCACGGAGAGGATGCTCAGAGCGGCGCGTTAGCGCTGCCTCAAGTATCCTGAAGCTTAGCACTACATTACGGGGCAGACTGTTGAATCAGCACTTGTCCCGTAATATGGAGCTAAAACGAGGATGCTATAGAGAAACCTGCAGGCACAGGTTTTTCCTCCTTAGCGTCCCCGTTTTAGCGGACAGTATGCAATGCTGCCCTATAATGGCTCTGGTAAGTTTACAACAATTTTGTAATACTGCCCATTCACATTTAAGGGACACTCTACTCATCCTGACCACTTTATTGGCAAGCATTTTCAGAAAGGGTTATTCAATAAGCGCCGAACTTGCCACCGAATTTCACTATATGTCAGTTTGACTATTCAGAAAGCTGTAAATTCACCAAATATTGGCAAATTGCCAGCGAAATACGGTGCAGATCGCCACAAATCGCCGCAATTCGGTGGCAGTGAAATTGTCCCATAGAGAAGTAATGGTCAATCTATTCAGAGAACGCCAAACTGCACCGAAATGTTGTCGAAATGCCCAGATTTTCGGTGGTTCAGTTAGACAGGTTTAAACAGGCAAATCCCATAGGATTCAATGTAAAAAAAAAAATTAGCATTTTCATTTATTTTTTTCAACCGTTTATTCTTTTCATTTGCAGCAAAAAATCTTTTTATTTTATTTTTTTAATTTTTGTTTCTGGATTTTTTTAGGCAAACTGTTTGATTCTCATTTTTTTTTTTTCTTACCATTTGTGTTAGGACCTTTTTTATTATTTCCATGCATGTTTAGGTATTTTTATTGTTTTAAACACCTTTTAAAAAATAGCATTTTTTTTTCCCCCAGTTCGGCGGTGTTCGGTGGCTGATCTGCTTTTTTTCAGCTGTATTCGGCAGCGGCCCTTTAGGCTGGGGGCCACACGAGCGCACTAGATGCGTCCATTGTAACATACATCGTGAGGCTCATCACAGAATTTTGCTGGATCATATAGGGAACAACACACGACATACATACACAATTTTTCAAGCAAGAAAGAAAAGACGTGGATGTTTGGTCGGTGTCAAAACGCTAGGATGCGTAGAGACATGTCTACGGATGTGGACATCAGACGAGCGCTCATTGACGTACGCCACATGTGTAGGAAACCGAGACTACAAAATGGAACGGCTTCTTCAGCTTTCTAGAGATTTTATCCTTTATCGTCAAAATACACGCGTATTGTGTGGTGTCCACAAGTACGTCCAAGCAAAAGTGTCTCCGTTACCACTGACGTACCTACTGCGCACGTCGTGAGTCCCCAGCCTCATCTGTTAGTAAATCCGCGCTAAATCCCCTTACACAATAATTCCTCAGTAAAGCTTTGTTGCGGCCTTACACAATGTACCATAAATCTTATTTCCGTGCGTTTGTATCGAGAAGCCCTTGTTTCTAGATGAAAGGGCTTCAGGGCGAGACGTAGACAAGTTTAACTTTGTGCCACATTTACAGTCGCGGAATGAGAGTGGGAGATGGAAAACATTAGAATGGAAACGGGCTTTTTTTTTTCAGCTTGCGAGAGCGATTGCAAATTCTTGCCAGCTACGATTTCCATAACGTTCCGTGTCTCCCCCCCTCCCATTGCACAGCTTCAGAATCATACGTAAAGGAATATATTTAACCCTTTCCTCACCCTTCGTTAGAACTTGGAACCCTGAGATTGTTTGGGAGAAATCTGACTGTCATTCTGGGGTCAAGAATGAATTTTTTCTCAGTTTGTTGCATATCTGGAGGGCGCTTCAAACTGGGGGGCTCCATTACATTGACATTCTTCACGCAAAAACACACGCAGAACGAGTGAATCTTTGCGCAAAGCCTTAAACGTCGACGCGCGTAAATCAACGCTGGTATTACATTCCTCGCTCATTTTTTCATCTGTCAAAAAATATTATTATTAATATATTAATATATTAATATTATTCCCATTGTCTGTCTGAAAGTACCCACTGCTATTTTTTCTTTTCTGCGCCGTTAGGGCTTAATTACAATCTTCGCAAAAAAACATTAACGCGAGGGTTAAAACCCTTTGCGCCGAATGCCGTATTGCAAAGTCATCGCAACAAACGCGTGCAATCGTCTACCGCGGGTAAACCTGCGCGAACCCTGCACGAGTGTACTGTATAGTTTACTATAAAAAAAATATGAAATATGATGAAAAAATGGAAAAAAACCAAACTTTTTCGAACTTTGGCCCCCAAAATCTACAACCACCAAAAAAGACCTTGGCTAAGGCTGGGGTCAGACCAGCGCACTTTTAACGTGCGTTTACGGCCGCACTAGCAGCAGATGACGGGCAATGACGGCCAATATATGATGTACGGTCGCACAAAAGTCCGGCCGTGCAACGCAAGTGGAATTTGAACGCATTTTTCTGAGAACACTGAACCGCTAGTACTGACGTACTGAGTGCGCAGCTGCGGCATAGCGGCGTGTGTGCGTGATTAGGAGATGTCAGACGCTGCTAATGTCCAGCCTACATAACATCCAGACGCAAAAAGAGTTTTATTGACGATCCGTACAAAATCACGCCTCGAAAATGCGCGTCGTCTCACCGTTTTTGCGCATTCCGTGAAAAAATACGTCAATGCGTTCGGACGCACTTTTTCACGTTCGCGGGGAAAAATGCTTTCTTCTGACCCTAGCCTTAATAGTTACAAAATTTTGTCCTGAGTTTAGAAGTACCCAATTTTTACATGTTTTTTTGCTTTTTAACCCCTTCACTGCTGAGCCATTTCACCTCTGTGTGCTAATTTTACAGGCTTGGTCAGAAAGAGAATGGTCTGAAAGGCAGTCCGTGTCAGAAACAATCAGGGTCCTCAAACAATCCAGTTAGCAACAGAGCAAGAAAAATCAGTGAATCACGAAAGCGAAGACACTAGACGATGCGGGAACAAACTCCACATCAGGACGATGAGTCGACTCGCGCAAGGCTGGCTTCTCCACGTCATCATGCCGCGCCCCGCCCCTATAGCCGACCGAACAGCCAGACCTTCTGGCACCTGGCCAGCCAGTGATGCTGCCAAGTGCCCAAACCCCCCCCTGAAGGTACGCAGGTGCTGAGGATGTGACAATTATACACCCCAGACAATTTTTTTTAAAAAACACTTTTTTATTTTATTTTTTATTTTTACACCATCATCAGGCCTTTCCAACGATACCAAACATGACCCTCAAGCTGCCATGGATCGGGAGATAGGGGGGTCCAAAGGACCCCCCCTATCTCCACTTGGCAGCTAGGGGGCTAACTGGCTAACTGACATCATCGCGCATATGGCGATGACGTCAGTGGATGAGGGTTGAACCCAGAGGCTTGGCTGACATCCAAGATGTCAGCCACCTCCAGGAATGGATCGCAGTCCGGCACCTACGGGGTTAAATAGAGACAATGCTGGAAAGAGCAGACTCTGCCCTTTCCAACAATGCCTCTCTTTTTTTTTATTTGCATCCGTTTAGGAGGGAGAGGGGTCCAAAGGAGTCCCCTCCCTTTCAGGTTCTCCCCTGCAGGCGTCGAGGCGCGCCTGAAACTGACCTCATCGAGCCGATGCAATGACATCAGTGTGACAGCTGGGGCTCGTAAAACTGTTGGGCCGGCTACAAGGGAGCCAGACTGACATGGGACCCTGGCCAGAAAAGTGAGTATAGGGAGGGAGGGGGTTAAAGGACCATGACGCACATAGTATGTCCTTGGTCCTTAAGGGGAATTTTCCCCAGGACGTACTATGTATGTCAATGTTCCTTATGGGGTTAAATAAATAAAAATGAATATACTGATCATCAGAGTTAAAAAAATTCTAATTCCAACAATTAACAGCATAGGTTTGTGCAGCACATAGGATGCTGACAAACTCTAATTATTTATATATTTATTTATTCCCTATGAGGTTTTTTCTACTCACCGTTTGTCCCTTGCCGCGCGCAGCTCCTCCTCTTTTGCTCAGGGTCTCCCGAAACCAGGAGTGCCTGAACCTTTTCTGTGCAATTTGCGCTCCAATGCTACTTGCGCAGCACAGGAAAGGCAGATTGTGCACTGCTATAGGATTTACTGTATGCACTTTACATATGCAAGTTTCCTAGCGGCTGTGCAGAACGATGGATCGGAGCTGTGCGCCTCCAATGGCTGCCTCTCTGATAGTGATGGGCCGAACACTCCCGTGTTCGGTTCGCATTCGAACTTGAACACCCAAAAAAGTTTGACCAGAAACTCGAACACAATGCGAACACAATGCAGGTCAATGGGGCAAGACACTTCGAAAATTAAGGTCCCCTCCAAGAGGGCATATATGCAAGATACTGGCCATAAAAGGTGTATAGGGGTCTGGGGGGCAGGAAACAATAAAAAAAATGTTTTTAACCCTTTCACTGCTGAGTGCTGAGCCATTTCACCGCTGTGCGCTGAGCTCATTTGTACAGCTTTTGCTCATGTTTAAATGAAATTTGAAGCCATGGGAAATGTTTTATCACCAACGAGTGGGACATTTTTGAGCAACAAGGAGTGGGGAATGTTTGACCAACAATGAGTGGGAAATGTTTGACCAGCAATGAGTGGAAAATATTTGAGCAACAAGGAGTGGGAAATGTTTATGAATCCCATAGGCTTCCATGTTAAAAATATCCCTGTTTTAATTCAATATCTAATAAACTGGTTATTATTATATTCTATAGACATGTGCATTCGTTTTAGTACTAAAACGATTTAGTCTGAATTTTGGGATAATTTAGTTTTAGTATGACTCAAGAGATACGAAACTGCTCAGTACAAAAAACGAAAGAAACTAAAATAAAATGCACTACATTTTAGTTTCAGTCCTTTTTGTGATATTACATTGATGAGTGAAGGAGACCAGCAATGAAGAGCGCGACATCGCAAAGCTACAGAAAAGGTTTGTATGCGTAATCCTACCCCTACCCGAATATCTGACAGTGATAGAGCTCCAGAATACTCACTCACAGCACAGACAGCCAGCACAGGAGAGGAAACCTTTACTTAACCCTTGCATGTCTATGAGACAGACGAGATGATAAAAGCAGCTGGAGAAGGAAAACATTCAAATAAATCACACTGAAAGCCAATGAGAGAGGAGGGCTGGATAGTAAAAACCCCTTTATAACAAGCAGCGCTGGGAGAAGAGAGGGACTTTATAAAACGTGTGTTATCTCCCCTCCCGCTCTGCATAATAGGGGTTTAGGTCTGATACAATTTATATTATCCAGGAGCACTATCCCCCTTTCCTCATCTATAATACACAATTTATATAAAGTCCCTCTCCTCTCACAGTGCTGCTTGTTATAAAGTTTTTTTTTACGTCTGGTATATTTAGTATCCAGCTCTCACAGTTACTCTGTCATTATGAACCTTCAGTGTGATTTATTTGAATGTTTTCCCTAGATTTAAAGTGCTTTATTTTATTATAAAAATAAATTTGCACCGGTCATCTCTTCTCTGAGCTTTCAGACCGATTTACGTTAATATTTTCCCTCTCCCCTGCTTTTATATTCCTGTGACTCCCCCACAGAGATACAAAGTTTAAGTAAAAGATCCGTCTCCTGTGCTGGAGAAGCATTGCATTCCGAAGTTCTGCACCCTCCACATGCCAATGCTGTAGGATGTTTTATACAGAGAGGGGCATTAATTAATGCAGGTGGATGTTGTATACATTATACGGAGAGGGGTATTAATTAATGCAGGAGGATGTTACCTACATTATACAGAGATGGGTATTAATTAATGCAGGAGGATGTTCTATACATTATACGGAGAGGAGCCTTTTTTTTAGCCCTTTAAATCCAGTGGATGTGAGTGCTGAGATCGGCTGCTTGTTATATTATCTCTCAGTACAATGTATCAGGCTCAGCTGTTACAGTAACTGACTGTAACAGCGCTCAGAGTTTCAGTAAAACAAGGAAATAATATTGTTCTAACCTCTTATATATAAAATTATTATTTACTAGTTTTACTGAAACTCTGAGCACTGTGATGAGCAGCAGTCAGTTACTGTAGCAGCTTTGCCTGACAATTTGTGCTGAGAGTGAGTGATACTGTAACAAGCAGCGATCTCAGTCCTCTGAGGAGCCACTACAATAGTAATTGTATCCACTGGTTTTCGGATGAATGAAATTAGTTTTCATACTAAAGAACTGAAAACGAATTTCTTTAGCAACTAAATAAATTGCATTTTAGGACTAATCCATTAGTTCAAAGCAAAATTTTGTGCTGTGCACATGTCTAATTGTTCTGCAGTAAAGAGTCTCTTTATTTTTAGATTTTTTAGGATCTTTTAAGCATTTTTTGGAATTACTTTTTTTCTCGAACTTTCCCGAATGTCCCGAAAAGTTTGAAGTTCGCGAACTTTCGAACAGCCGATGTTCGAATCAAACTTCGAACCGATTCGAACCGGCAGCCCATCCCTACTCTCTGAGACCACTTACTCCCGCGATTGGTGTCAGAGAAAGTGACGTTGGCATGCTCTCTACGTGACATCCCTGGTAACCAATCTGGTGACCAGTAGCCGTGAAATTAAAAAATCCTGACTACTGGTAACACTAGGTGGGTTGGAGGAAACTCCACTACTTCACCCAACGTTTTCTCCAGATCAGAAGAGCTGAGAGGGGAGGGGCACCCCTCGAACCCTGACCACTTTAAAAGTGTAAAGGGGTCAGGATGAATGGAATTTTCCTTTAATAAAAGTGTCATCAAAGAGGAACTTCTGCTGACAAAATCACTCTTAGTAAATCTCCACGCTACTGAGGCAATCCAAAATATAAAAAATTTCAAACCTTAGACACTGCTCCCGTCTAAATTAACTCCAAACTTCATCTTAGAAGACGGGTAATCTCTGTACTTTCAGAACGTACATGTTTTAACAAGTTCGTATTAGTCGCTCCCTCCCGTTCTGTCACTAACAGACAAACCTCTTTTCTCTTGCTATTGTACCCTTTGGCATGTATCCACCAGGTGTGTGTGTTTCATTGAATGTAAGAATTTCTGTTTATCTATCTATCCATCCATCTATCCCATATCTATCTATCTATCTATCTATCTACCCCATATCTATCTATCATCCCATATCTATCTATCTATCTATCTATCTCATATCTATCTATCTATCTATCTATCCCATATCTATCTATCTATCTATCTATCTATCTATCTATCTCATATCTATCTATCTATCTATCTATCTATCTATCTATCTATCTATCTATCTCATATCTATCTATCTATCTATCTATCTATCTATCTCATATCTATCTATCTATCTATCTAATATCTATCTATCTATCTATCTATCCCATATCTATCTATCTATCTATCTATCTATCTATCTATCTATCTATCTATCTATCTATCTCATATCTATCTATCTATCTATCTCATATCTATCTATCTATCTAATCTATCTATCTCTATCTATCTATCTATCCCATATCTATCTATCTATCTATCTATCTATCTATCTATCTATCTATCTATCTCATATCTATCTATCTATCTATCTATCTCATATCTATCTATCTATCTATCTATCTATCTACAGTTGTGTTCAAAATTATTCAACCCCCACTGAAATTGAGTGTTTTGGCCAGTTTGACATTGATTTTGATCATTCAGTCATCTTGCTTACAATTAAATCAAAGCGGCACGTGTAGGTCAGACAAATATAACATAACATTTATAATGAAATAACCACAAATGTCTTTTCTGTGCTCACATCATTATCAGTTTTATTCAACCCCCAAGTGACATTCAATCTTAGTACTTAGTACAACATCCTTATACAGTTATAACAGCTTTTAAACGTGAAGCATAGCTTGACACAAGTGTCTTGCAGCGATCTATGGGTATCTTCGCCCATTCGTCATGGGCAAAAGCCTCCAGTTCAGTCACATTCTTAGGCTTGCGCACTGCAACTGCTTTCTTTAAGTCCCACCAGAGGTTCTCAATCGGATTTAAGTCAGGTGACTGCGATGGCCACTCCAAAATGTTCCAGCCTTTAATCTGCAACCATGCTCTAGTGGACTTGGAGGTATGCTTGGGATCATTGTCCTGTTGAAAGGTCCAACGTCTCCCAAGCCTCAGGTTTGTGACGGACTGCATCACATTGTCATCCAATATCTCCTGGTACTGAAGAGAATTCATGGTACCTTGCACACGCTGAAGCTTCCCTGTACCTGCAGAAGCAAAACAGCCCCAAAGCATGATTGACCCCCCGCCATGTTTCACAGTAGGCAAGGCGTTATTTTCTTCATAGGCCTTGTTCTTCCTCCTCCAAACATAGCGTTGATCCATGGGCCCAAACAGTTCTAATTTTGTTTCATCAGTCCACAGAACACTATCCCAAAACTTCTGTGGTTTGTCCACATGACTTTTGGCATACTGCAGTCGACTCTTCTTATTCTTTGGAGACAGCAAGGGGGTGCGCTTAGGAGTTCTGGCATGGAGGCCTTCATTACGCAGTGTGCGCCGTATTGTCTGAGCTGAAACTTCAGTACCCACATCTGACAAATCTTTTCTCAGTTCCTCAGCAGTCACACGGGGACTTTTCTCCACTCTACGCTTCAGGTAGCGCAGAGCAGTCAAAGTCAGCATCTTCTTTGTGCCACGACCAGGTAGCGTTTCAACAGTGCCCTTTGCCTTGAATTTGCGAATGATGCTTCCTATGGTCTCTCTTGGTATGTTTAACATCTTTGCAATCTTCTTATAGCCATTGCCCTTCCTGTGAAGAGTAATCACCTCTTCTCTTGTCTTCCTGGACCATTCTCTTGTCTTCACCATGTTTGTAACCACACCAGTAAATGTCTAGAAGGAGCTGAGTATCACAGTCATTTTAAAGCTGCCTAATTGGTGCTTATTATGCTTTATTGCTGCTCCGTGACATCCACAGGTGTTTTCAATACCTGATTGAAAACACTTGAATGAACCTCTGTTCTTCAGAGTGGTAGTCTTTAAGGGGTTGAATAATTGTGTCAATGAAGAATTCACAAAAGAAACATTTACTACTCTATTACAAAACCAATTGATGTCATTTTAGTTGCATATGGTTCTTTAAAAGGTCCTTGTAGGATTTCATTCTGAATACAATTACAAATGTACACTAAATTCCCTAAAACCCTTTACAGCATTGGGGGTTGAATAATTTTGAACACAACTGTATCTCATATCTATCTATCTATCTATCTATCTCATATCTATCTATCTATCTATCTATCTATCTCATATCTATCTATCTATCTATCCCATATCTATCTATCTATCTATCTCATATCTATCTATCTATCTATCTATCTATCTATCTCATATCTATCTATCTATCTATCTATCTATCTATCTATCTATCTATCTATCTATCTATCTATCCCATATCTATCTATCTCTATATCTATCTATCTATCTATCTATCTATCTATCTATCTATCTATCTATCTATCTATCTATCTATCCCATATCTATCTATCCCATATCTATCTATCTATCTATCTATCTATCTATCTATCTATCTATCTATCTATCTATCCCATATCTATCTATCTATCTATCTATCTATCTATCCCATATC
This sequence comes from Leptobrachium leishanense, assembly GCA_009667805.1. Classification (NCBI taxonomy): domain Eukaryota; kingdom Metazoa; phylum Chordata; class Amphibia; order Anura; family Megophryidae; genus Leptobrachium; species Leptobrachium leishanense. Next base: position 374,061,343 of record CM019065.1, read on the forward strand.
TATCTATCTATCTATCTATCTATCTATCTATCTATCTATCTATCTATCTATCTATCCCATATCTATCTATCCCATATCTATCTATCTATCTATCTATCTATCTATCTATCTATCTATCTATCTATCTATCTATCTATCTATCTATCTATCCCATATCTATCTATCCCATATCTATCTATCTATCTATCTATCTATCTATCTATCTATCTATCTATCTATCTATCTATCTATCTATCCCATATCTATCTATCCCATATCTATCTATCTATCTATCTATCTATCTATCTATCTATCTATCTATCTATCTATCTATCTATCTATCTATCTATCTATCTATCTATCTATCCCATATCTATCTACCCCATATATATCTATCTATCTATCCATATCTATCTATCTATCTATCTATCTATCTATCTATCTATCTATCTATCTATCTATCTATCTATCTATCCCATATCTATCTATCTATCTATCTATCTATCTATCTATCTATCTATCTATCTATCTATCTATCTATCTATCTATCTATCCCATATCTATCTACCTCCTTATCTATCGATCGATCTATCCCTCTATCCTTCCGTACCATACAATATGGATAGAGATCAATTAATACTATTTAACTTTTAAAGTGGTTAGGATGTGAGGAGTGCCTCCTCCACCCCCCCCCCATCTGGTGAAATCCCGACTCGACTATTGCAATAATCTCTTATCTGGCCTCCCTCTGTCCCACCTCTCCCCCCTACAATCCATCCTGAACGCCTCCGCCAGGCTAATTCACCTCACCCGCCGCTCTGTCTCTGCCGCTCCCCTCTGCGAGTCCCTTCACTGGCTCCCCATCCACTGCAGAATTAAGTTCAAAATCCTTATCCTTACCTACAAAACCCTCACTAACTCAGCTCCCCACTACCTGTCCTCACTAATCACCAAATACACCCCAGCCCGCTCCCTAAGGTCAAACAGTGACCTGCGCCTAGCTTCTCCCCGCATCACCTTTTCCCATGATAGACTGCAGGATTTTCTCACGCGCAGCCCCCACTCTCTGGAACGCTCTCCCTCGTACTGTCAGACTTTCCCCTAACTTCTCTTCCTTCAAACGCTCCCTGAAAACATTCCTATTTAGGGAAGCCTACCACCCAACTCACTGACGCAACCATCAATCACTCTCACCTTACAGTCCTCTCCTCCTGTTTCCAACCCCAACCCTCCCAGATTGTGAGTTCCTACGGGAATAGGGCCCTCATCTCCTCCTGTACTGTTTGTCAAATGTTGTTCAATGTATTGTAACCCTGTCTATACTGTGCTTATTGTACAGCGCTGCGGAATATGCTGGCGCTTTATAAATAAATAATAATAATAAAATAATAATAAAATCACTGGGTGAAGTGGAGGAGTTTCCTCCACCCATTCAGTGTCACCAGAAGCCATAATTTTTAATTTCCCGGTGGCCAGTCACCAGACCTGTTACTATTGACGTCAGCTTGCAGAGATGTGCCGACGTCACCTTCTCTGAGACCACCTGCGATAACAAATGTTTTCAGGAAGCCAGCAATTGACTGGAGCTGCGCATGCACATGCAGCTCCCATCCATCGCTCTGCACAGGCGCTACAGAACTTGCGTATGTAAACAACGCAAGTCCCGCAGCGCTGCACGATTTGCAGTTCCTACGCTACGCAAGTTGCGTAGGAGTGCAAATTGCATTAGACAGCTGCAGGGACATCTGGTATCCGGAGTCCCTGAGTTGAAGAGGAGGAGCAGAGCGTGGTGAAAGAACAAAAGGTGAGTAAAAATAACAGAATTAAATAAAAAAATAATTGGGCAGAGGCTCTCTGCAGCATCTGTCCAAATATTTAAGTGTAAAAAAGGATCATTATTTTTAATAGAGTAACCCTTTAATATCTGTCACAGTACCTGAGCAAATGTATCTTTGCACATATCTTTCTATATCTGTCTTATCCATTCCTTCTCCTTCAAGACTATTTTCAGATCAATCTCATTATTGTGTGTGATTTTATTTTTCTTCCTCAATTTCACTATTTCTCTGCATTCCATTACTGAATCGACTTCATTGGTCGGGCCATATTACAATGTTGGTGCTAACTTAACCAGAGCTGTTGTAAACGTAAAAGCTCCATAGGCTATAATGGCTCTGGGAAGTTTACAACAGCTCTGGTTAAGTTAGCACCAACTATGTAATATGGCCCTTCCTCTTGTGAATCCCCCAGGTTTCGTTTTGTTGTCTCTTCTCATATTCTCTGCAGGGCCGCCATCAGGGCATTAGGCCCCATGCTGCCGTAAGGGGCCCAGGGGGGTTCCGGGCCCCCGACGGCAGCGGCGTCACCCTTTTACAGCTCCGGTATCGTACTCGATGAGTTCGAATCCGGAGCTGTGTCTCTGGTGCAGGAGCCGGAGGAGACACTGTCTCCTCCGGCTCCTGGCAGCTTCACTGGCTGGCTGGGCGGGGCCAAGCAGCATGTGGGGGCCTCCCAAGCACGTTGCTTTGGTTCCGCCCCTCCACTCAGTGAAGCTGCGCGCCGGAGACGGAGGGCCGGGCTGAAGACAAGAAGATAGAAGAAAACAAGAGAGAAGAAAATAAGATAGAAGAGAAGAAGACAGCGGAGTGGTGAGCCAGGGCCCAGTCTAGACCCAAGGCCCAGACCCAGGGCCCAGGCCCCAAGGCCCAGTCCCCAAGGCCCAGACCCAGGGCCCAGACCCCAAGGCCCAAACCCAGGGCCCAGACCCCAAGGCCCAGTCCCCAAGGCCCAGACCCAGGGCTCAGACCCCAAGGCCCAAACCCAGGGCCCAGACCCAAAGGCCCAGACCCCAAGGTCCAGTCCCCAAGGCCCAGACCCCAGACCCCAAGGCCCAGACCCCAGACCAAGGCCCAGACCCCATGGCCCAGACCCCAGACCCAGGGCCCAGATCCCGGGCCCAGACTCCAAGGCCCAGACCCAAACCCAGGGCCCAGACCCCAAGGCCCAGTCCCCAGGGCCCAGACCCCAAGGTCCAGACACCAAGGCCCATGGCCCAGACCCCAAAGCCCAGACCCAGGGCCCAGACCCCAAGGCCCATGGCCCAGACCCCAAAGCCCAGACCCAGGGCCCAGACCCCAAGGCCCAGGGCCCAGACCCGAAGAACCAGGGCCTAGACCCCAGACCCCAGGGCCCAGACCCCAGACCCAGGGCCCAGATCCAGGGCACAGACTCGAAGGCCCAGACCCCAAGACCCAGGGCCAAGGCCCAGGGCCCAGACCCCAAGGCCCAGACCCAGGGCCCAGACCCCAGGGACCAGAGCCAAGACCCCAGACTCCGAGGCCCAGACCCAGGGACCAGGCCCCAGACCCCAAGGCCCAGACCCAGGGCCCAGGCCAGACCCAGACCCCAGGGACCAGAGTCCAGACCCAAGGCCCAGACCCAGGAACCAGGCCCCAGACCCCAAGGCCCAGACCCAGGGCCCAGGCCAGACCCCAGGGTCCAGACCCCAGGGACCAGGCCCAGCCTAGACCCAGGGCCCAGACCCCAGGGACCAGGCCCCAAGGCCCAGCCTCAGGGACCAGACCCCAAGTCCCAGACCCAGGGACCAGACCCCAGGTCAGACTCAGGGTCCAGACCCCAGGGACCAGACCCCAAGGCCCAGTCCCAGGGACCAGAGCCCAGACGCATGGCCCAGACCAGACCCCAGGGACCAGGCCCAGCCCAGACCCCATGGCCCAGGGCCCAGACCCAAGGCCCAGACCCAGGGCCCAGGCCAGACCCAGGGCCCAGACCCCAGGGACCAGAGCCCAGACCCCAGACTCCGAGGCCCAGACCCCAAGGCCCAGACCCAGGGCCCAGGCCAGACCCAGACGGCAGGGACCAGAGTCCAGACCCAAGGCCCAGACCCAGGAACCAGGCCCCAGACCCCAAGGCCCAGACCCAGGGCCCAGGCCAGACCCCAGGGTCCAGACCCCAGGGACCAGGCCCAGCCTAGACCCAGGGCCCAGACCCCAGGGACCAGGCCCCAAGGCCCAGCCTCAGGACCAGACCCCAAGTCCAGACCCAGGGACCAGACCCCAGGTCAGACTCAGGGTCCAGACCCCAGGGACCAGACCCCAAGGCCCAGTCCCAGGGACCAGAGCCCAGACGCATGGCCCAGACCAGACCCCAGGGACCAGGCCCAGCCCAGACCCCATGGCCCAGGGCCCAGACCCAAGGCCCAGACCCAGGGCCCAGGCCAGACCCAGGGCCCAGACCCCAGGGACCAGAGCCCAGACCCCAGACTCCGAGGCCCAGACCCAGGGACCAGGCCCCAGACCCCAAGGCCCAGACCCAGGGCCCAGGCCAGACCCAGACCCCAGGGACCAGAGTCCAGACCCAAGGCCCAGACCCAGGAACCAGGCCCCAGACCCCAAGGCCCAGACCCAGGGCCCAGGCCAGACCCCAGGGTCCAGACCCCAGGGACCAGGCCCAGCCTAGACCCAGGGCCCAGACCCCAGGGACCAGGCCCCAAGGCCCAGCCTCAGGGACCAGACACCAAGTCCCAGACCCAGGGACCAGACCCCAGGCCAGACTCAGGGTCCAGACCCAGGGACCAGACCCCAGGCCAGACTCAGGGTCCAGACCCCAGGGACCAGACCCCAAGGCCCAGTCCCAGGGACCAGAGCCCAGACCCATGGCCCAGACCAGACCCCAGGGACCAGGCCCAGCCCAGACCCCATGGCCCAGGGCCCAGACCCAAGGCCCAGACCCAGGGCCCAGGCCAGACCCAGGGCCCAGACCCCAGGGACCAGAGCCCAGACCCCAGACTCCGAGGCCCAGACCCAGGGACCAGGCCCCAGACCCCAAGGCCCAGACCCAGGGCCCAGGCCAGACCCCAGGGTCCAGACCCCAGGGACCAGGCCCAGCCTAGACTCAGGGCCCAGACCCCAGGGACCAGGCCCCAAGGCCCAGCCTCAGGGACCAGACACCAAGTCCCAGACCCAGGGACCAGACCCCAGGCCAGACTCAGGGTCCAGACCCCAGGGACCAGACCCCAAGGCCCAGTCCCAGGGACCAGAGCCCAGACCCATGGCCCAGACCAGACCCCAGGGACCAGGCCCAGCCCAAACCCCATGGCCCAGGGCCCAGACCCAAGGCCCAAATCAGACCCAGGGACCAGGCCCAGACCCAAAGGCCATCATATACAGCCCATTACTGTAAGATTTATTGCTGTGTTTTCTGTGATACGTTCATACACACCGCACATTACTGTGAGTTTTATTGCTGTGGATTCTGTGATACGCTCATACACACTGCATATTACTGGGAGTTTTATTGCTGTGGTGCTATGTTATGTCCTTTTTTTTTTTTTTGAAGGGGGAGAAAAGCTGTTAGAGGTTGAGGGAGTGCCGGGGGGCCCCACCGTACTGTTTAGTAAGGTGCCCCATCATTTCTGATGGCTGCCCTGATTCTCTGTCTTCTCCTCCTATGATGTTCGGCATGGGCAACATAAATTACACATCAGAATACATTATGCCGCTACCGTGTCGCACTTTCAGCCAACATTAACCATATTCCCGTCCCTCCAAAGAAACACCACAAACCTATATAGGAATCAGCAATCTGGCAAGTCTGGGTGCGGGTTCTTGAGGTCCCTCAATTGCCATACAATGATGATGATCACGCAGCACCAGTTATGAAAAAGGAGAGTTTTATTCCTCCCAAGTGGACCAGGCACCGTTTCAATTCCAAGTGAAGCTCCAAGCCTTTGCAAAGACTCACTTGGAGTTGAAACATTGCCTGATCCAGTTGGGTGGAATACAACTCTCCATTTTCAGAATTGGTGTTGCTTGTCATCACTCATTCCTCCAAATAAATAGTCTGCTCATCTATTTCCCAACATGCCATCATGACCGTATATATCTCTTTATTCCTCACCAAGTCCCTTCTCCTTTCAGCAAACCCAGACCTGTCAAAATTCTGATGGACGATAAAGTCTTAGGTCATATGCTGAATGGGGAGATACTCCCTGCAAGACGATGTAAGGCCAGCACTATGACTGAGAAAACATCTCAAAAGAATCCCCCCCCCCGAGAAATATCCTTCCACAATTTGGCAGACGTTCGGATGCTCTTTCTGAATTGCTCTTGATTACTGCCAGAAGAGTTCATTCCGTCCTTACCACCTAGATATGTATATATCCTTTCACTACATCTTACAGCCATGTCCCTCTCACTACTGCACACCAGACATGTTCTTGTTCTTCCATCACAAAGCCTCTAGTCTAGACTGTCATTTTCCAAACACTTCCCTGTCTCTCCATCAATATCAAGAAAACGGTCCCTCTTCAGCCATCTTTGCCCCAACCCGCCATTTTGTTTGCCATATTCAGAAACACCCTACATTCCAGCCATGGCTATATCTCTCTTCCGCTGTGGTCCATCCACAACTCCAACTCTGATTATCTACACTTGTTTCCTTTGATTTTCTTTGGCTTTTGAGGTGTGCAATAGGGATAAAGGAGTGTAATGGATAAAGAGAACCAATCGTGGAAGGAATAAGTGGATGGACAGTATTAAATTACCGTGCAAGATGTCAACACACTTCACATTATGAAGTCACACATCATACAAAAGAAGTAGCAAATGGGAGTTGGGAATCAGACGTGTGGCCAGAGGGTGTTGCACGTGGCCTGCAACTTCGGGGTGATACTTAGAAACATTAAGGTCCACCCTTGTCCATTGTTTCCCTTATTCCGGGGAGGTCTATTTCACTGTTGACTGTGAAAAGTGGGGAGTGCATTCCAGGGTGGAAAGCTCCCTTTATGTGCAAATATGTATGTGATGAAGGCAAAGAGGAAGAGGAAACAGCAGGCCCGATTCCAGCAACATTAACATGAACGAGTGAGCCATTAACTCTATCGGTTCTACTTTTTTTCTGAAAATTCTTTATGGTGTAGCAGATCTCTGTACCCTGAATGGGTATATCTGCTAAAGTCAGCTTCCTCCACTACTCTGATCACTAAACCTCTTGCTTGGTATCACCTTTCTGCCCAGACATCAGCCCAAAACTTGATGTAGGGTAATGTTACCGGCTGAGTGGAGTAGAGGTAACATCACTGCTCTGCGTGGAGAGAGCCTGTGGAGACATGGGTCTGATCCCAACGAGCAACCTCTCCAGTAAGTGTCCTTGGGCAAGACACCTAACGGTACATACTCGCCACCCAGGACATACTTGAAAATGAGAGAAATCTCAATGTATCCTTCCTGGTAAAATCCATTCTCAATAAAAAAAAAATGTAGAGTCACCCAAGAACCTGTCGAGACATGGCTAAGAAATCCCATAAATATAGCAGGTGCAAACAGTCTACAAATATAACCCTTTTTGTAAGTCCAGACCATATATAAATAAAATACAACCGGAACTCCAAATCTGTCACGAAAGAATATTCAAGGTAATCGATAAATGTAATAAAGACATGAAAATGATGCGACTAATTGACCAGGTCCTCATTTTACAATGTTGAAGATAAACATGAGCAAAGAGAAATAAGAAACAGGGAGAGGGAAAGAAAAAGTGATTTTCCGACTGATCGATCCGTACGTAACTCCAAATCTCAGCAGGTGAGCAAAGGGTAGGGTTCATTCATCAGGAACTGGTCCAGAAGATCCATAGTTTGTGGCTCCCTTTCTATTCCCAGTTGAGACATACCACCACTGGCTGGAAATCTGCATAGTAAACAGGCGCAAAAATAAAAAATATAATTAACAATATAACTCTACAAAACAAAAACAGAATGATCCTTACATTGTTTATTAAGGTTGTGTATGGTGGATGAAGACAGGAGAAGTCACCTTTTGAGGATCTGTACTGTAAGATACGTATATCTGTATTTTTGTTGGTGTTTACTCCCCTACAACTGTGTGATTGCAAAAATAAAAAATGCAGGGCTCTATTACATTCTTCACGCAAAAATGCACGGTAAACGCGTGAATTTTTGCGTTAAACGTTAACGCGCGTAAATTAACGGTGGTATTACAATCCGTGTGCATTTTTTCATCCGTCAAAAAATAATGCGCAAAAGAAAGACGCGCAAAAACTCGCGCATTAACGTTGCGCGCAGAAATCGGTGTGTGGACTGTTTTTTCACGTGATTCAGCCAATCAGAATTAAGAACACAATTGTCTCACGTTAAGTTTTTGTGCCTGTCAAAGTCAATCTGCGCATATATGCTGCATAAAAAAAAAACACGCACAACTTCTCAATTTTATTGTTTGGGTATGTGTAGAATGTGTAACTATACTTTGCTGTATTTTTTTTTCGGGCTGGTGTATTTGGTTTCGGCCGGGACGTTCAGATTTGCCATTACCACCAGCTTTTCAAAGACGTTAAAATTATGCGTGCAAACGCTGTGCGTTAAATTTTGCGCATAGATTGTAATACCATCCGCATACCAGCGCACAAACGCATTTGCGCTCACAATGTTAAGTATAGGACATGCGCAGTACAGTACGCTCGCGCAGCGTTCGCCAGGTTCCCTGCGGTAGACGTATACGCGCATTTTTTGCGCAGACATTGTAATACGACGTTCAGCGCAAAGGGTTTTGCCCCTCACGTTAATGCGTTTTTGCGCACGCGCTGACATTTGCGCGAAGAATGTAATAGAGTCCGCATTTTAGAAACGTCACAATGAAATTAATTCACTCGTTTTTCTTGTACTCGGTTCCCAGTTTCTAGTTTAAAGGCAGCTCCAGAAATATTCAATATCATGTAATGCTATCTGGCTGCTAGTGGGCTGTACGTGGTAAGCGCATGGTGTACGCTGCTCATGGAGCATGGAGTCAATGTACCCAGCTAGCGGAGCGTTCTGGCTCGATGAAAAGTTTGTGACTCAAAGCGCCCTATTCCTTGCCGATGATCCATGTGCCTTGAGGATATCTCTCAGCGGAGTACGGCTGTCATCCAAGCCCAAACCGAGCAGAACAAACATTGGAGTCTGGCCAGAAATAATCCTGCTCACACAGCCACCTCCTTCCCCTCCTTTTCCTTGCTGTGCCTTTGCTTTACACAATACCGTATATTCCCCGCTCAGATCTCTTAAATCATACCTCCCAGAAAAACTCAATCTGAGCTCCTGGCAAGTGAAGGACAGCATGTCTGGTGGCAAATACATAGACGATCAGGTAGGCACGGGCATTGCTTTGCGGAGTTTTGGCTATTGGGATTTCTTGACCGTCGGTTATTAAATGGCTTTCTTGCTTTATTTTCACATGGTATATTTTGTACTTACACCGGGGTGGATAAGGAATAGAGTTGACCGTATCATACAATATACCGGCTTACGTAATCAACCCTTCGGAAACATCAAATCCAATGGCAGCCAAACTGGTAACACCCAATGTTCAGCCACTTCTGCTCATTGCGTACAGAATGTTATCTCATCTAAATACCTTGATACAATAGTAACATTTCATGGAGGAGTACGCAATGGAATGCAGCTTGGCTCTCGCCATAGGGGTATTTACGATGCTTGGCGCTCTTACCCATTGATCAGTTGCCGAAGGAGAAAGGTCGGGGCGAAAGATTAGCGTCTCACAGGTGTGCTCTGCGGAGACAGACCTCGTTTTAGGACAATGGAACTCTTCTTTACATTGTCACCTGAAATAACCTGGAAACACCGACAAAACTATGCTATTGCTGGCAGCGGTCACCACCAACACCCTAGGGGAGTTATTGCTAACCTTGTCGCCCCTCTATACACTTCAGACCTGCACGCCTAGAACATATAAGGGTGACCGATCATCCTCTGGCGTGTAGTTCTGCAACATCTGTCGTGCAGAGGTTAGCAATCGCTGCCTTACAGAGACAGGACGCTGTGCTAAGCACTTGCAAATTTCAAGGCAAAAATGATCAAACTTGTGGAAGAAAAAGTAAATCGGTAGTGAAGCTTACTTTTAAAATTCTCCTAGTTTGCAAGAGTTTTAAATCACGCAGCACGCTATTCAGCGAATAATCCCCCCCAAGCCTTACTTTCTTTTTATTTATATTGAGGTAAAAGGTATAGTTTTAATGTTTTTTTGTTGTTTATTTTCGCAAAAATTGCAAAACAGTGGTAGAGGTAATGTTGACTATAATAAAGTTTAAAAAAAGACAAAAAAAACGATTTAGAAAGATGCTTTTTAGGACACGACTGCTTCCCAAAAAATTCAGAAAGTCTCCTTTGTGTTTAGCTAACTTGCTATTTGATTAAAGAGATGACGCTAATGGTTATTATTTGATGTGTTTGTCAATCCTGACCCAATAATATCACAGCATCAGAAACACGTTTAAACGTTTCTCCACCGTTTTCAGGAAATACATTAAAACGCGATATATATGTTGGTTTTCGCCGACGCCCAATAACTGTTTCGGCGACTCCAATTTCGGCAAAATGCGTTGACCATTCGGTAAATAGTGAATTCACCATATTTTTGCCGAAATTGGTCGAATTGCAAAGCACCTAAACTGCACGCAATTTTGGTGCTTTTTGAACAGAAGTGTGGGAACTCACCAAAATTTCTGCTTCTCAATTGGCCATTGACATCGTGGACATAACCCACCACACACTCAAACTATATATTTATTTATTTAGAAAGTATTTTACAGGAAGGATACATTGAGATTTCTCTCGTTTTCAAGCATGTCCTGGGTCTAAGGTAAAAATATATGATAAATCATATTTTAAGGACTCATGTCATTGAACACCTGGATAAACGCTTTATAGTGCGTGGGACCAATGGGAACTCAGTTCCCCTTGCAAAAATAATGGGGAACTGCGTTGTCAAGCATTCCCCCTCAACTTGACCCCTGGTTAGGGTGTTTTGTGATCAAGGAGTGAATAGTGTAAGGGAGGTTGCACAGTTATAGGGGATTTGGAGAAAACGAAGGTGGGATCGTGGTAAATGTGGTCCTAGGGAAGATGGGATTTTAGCGTTAGGGGCGTTTAGTAGTGAGGGGGGTTTTAGGGTCAGGGATGCAGTTTCTATCAAGGCACACATCATGCCAGCACTGCATATAAGAATGCTCTCTGTCTGCATTGTAATCTCATGTGACATCATGGCCTAAGCAATAATGATGTCACTTTTTGCTGTTGGTGAGTTTTATTTGCTATAGCAACAATATATGTCCTGTGTTACACTTTTAAGCTCTGCCTTTGTATTGGTGAAGCCGCGAGGGGCCTCGTAGCCTCTTTTCTAACAGAATTAATAATCTGAAGTACCCATATTACATCACACAACTTGCCTCTATGCACGAGAGGCGAACCATATACCCAGAATACGTGTATATTTGAGCAACACTGGTCTGTAGCAAACTGGGGATCCCCAGTGTAGAATAACAACAAACCAAACACTTTTTTAATTGTTTGTAATGCCAACAATCTGGGCCCTATTACATTCTTCACGCAAAAACGCACGTGCAACGCGTGAATTTTTCCGCAAAGCGTTAAACGTTAACGCGCGTAAATCAACGCTGGTATTACAATCCTCGCGCATTTTTTCATCCGTCAAAGAATAACGCGCGTAAAACGGACGCGCACAAACACGCGGGCAGCAGCGTTGCGCACAGAAATCAGTGTGCGGACTGTTTTTTTCACGCGATTCAGCCAATAAGAATTAAGAACCACAATTGTCTCACGTTAAGTTTTTGCGCCTGTCAAAGTCAATCTGCGAATATATGCTGTATATAAAAAAAAAAGCACACACAACTTCTCCATTTTATTGGTTTGGGTATGTGTAGAATGTGTAACTATACTTTGCTGCGGATTTTTTTTTGGGCTGGTGTATTTGGTTTCGGCCGGGTTGATAGAATTTGCCATTAACACCAGCTTTTAGGAGTTGCTAAAATTATGCGCGCAAAGGATGTGCGTTACAAACTGCGCATAGATTGTAATACCATCCGCATACCAGCGCAGAAACGCATTTGCGCTCACAATGTTAAGTATAGGACGTGCGACGTACAGTAAGCTCGCGCAGTGTTCGCGCAGGTTCACCCGCAATAGACGATTACGCGCGTTTGTTGTGCTGACATTGTAATACGACATTCAGCACAAAGGGTTTTGCCCCTCGCGTTAATGCGTTTTTGCGCCGGCGCAAACGTATGCGCGAAGAATGTAATAGAGCCCTCTGCGTTTTGCTGCCTCTCTGTACCATCCCTGGGATGTGGCTGCAGCGATGTCAGGAAAAGGAACATCCAATCTGCATGTCCCACAGCTTTCTAATTTTACTCATCCCCGGGGGCATTGAGTGCTTTTTAACCCACAGTTACAGATAATGTCTCGTATTGTGCTCTTGCAAAACGCAAAATATTATTGTGTCTGCAATGTTAACCCTTCCCGGGTCAGAGTGGCACGCAGTATTCAATCAGGATAGTGATGGCCCGGCTGCATTAACATGTGGCCTCACAATAGTATTAATTCAAAGGAGCAATGATCACCAATGTTTACATTATAAGAGCAATTTTTACAGGTTTATTGTCCTTTATCTGAAATGCTCGGGAGCAGAATTGTTCATATTTTGGGGATATTTGCATAAAATAATGTTGGGGATGGAAGTCAAATCTAAACAAAGCAACTATACGCTTCATACACACCTTATACACACAGCCTGCAAGGCTATATACAATATATTTGACGATTTTATCCCCATCACATGAGGTATGGGGTTGGTTTCCAATTTTTATGTAAAAACCCCCCAAATATTTTCCATTTCGGACAAAGTATATCTAAACCTGATTAGCAGTAATGTGTTAATAATGTGTCAAAAAAAATCCAAAAAATGTGACATAATTTCACTTTCATGAATTGACTCTAGAAGCAAAATGTAAGGCCCCTGTAACCTTGTGCAGATCAGATCACCTTCAACTGGCTCTCCAACTGCCCTGGACCTCTTCTCAGTCTCATGATGCTCATCTTCAATAAAGCTGGGGGAAGAAAGACCTTATAATTTGCCCCTGGAAGCTGTAAGAACATGAGGACACAGCAAGGGTTAAAAAGTGCCACCCTACACACCCTGACCACTTTAGTTTTTTGAAGTGGCCAGGGTGCACACAGCCCCACCCCGTGACGATCTGCTGAAAGCGCTAGGTAAAGCGGAAGAGTTACGTCCGGTAACACCGGCAGCCGGGATATTGAATATCCCGCTGTCGGTCACCAGATCAGTCACTGGTGATGTCAGCTCTCTGTGTGTGTTGGCGTCACTGGCAACGGGTGACGTCCTGAGAGAGGCAGCTGATGGATTGGTTCTGCATATGCGCACGCAACTCCAATCCGTCGTTCTGCGCAGGCGCTATGGAACTTGTGTACCTAAAGTGCGCAAGGTCCGAGTGAAGCGCAATCTGCATTGTCTACGCTACGCAAGTTGTGTAGGTGCGCTAATTGCGTTGGAAGCTGAAGGGGCTTCCATGTTTCGGCAGCCCCCGAGCTGAAGAGGAGGAGCAGCCTGAACCGAGGGAGAAAAAGGTGAATAAAATCACTTAAAATTGAAAAATAAATAAATAGAAAAAAATGAGGTAGAGGCTGTCAGTGTTTGCCCAATTATTAAAGTGCAAAAGTATGGGTGGGTGGGGTTAGTAGGCAGAATTGTCAGAAATGGTCACTTTTAGGCCAAAACAACCAAACCGCATTGCGATCTATATCATACTTTCCCTGGGTCCTGCAAACCTGACCATGCCCAGATAAGTATATAATATAATGTCAATGCTGCAGGTCCCCTCTATCCATTAGACTCAGAGGACAGTCTATTGGCTGAGCATCATGAGAGCAGTGGTCCAGCACAGCTAGATGGGTATCCCCACCACCAGGCACCTCCTCCCCATCAGAGAGGGAATCCCTGCAAAGATGCCAGATCCTTCTCAATCCCTGAGCTGTGCAGCAGAGGGTTTTGCAGGGGGAGAGGTTTGCAGGGTGGGTGCACTGAGTGCATGTGCTGCCCCCAGCTTGGGGTGTGACAGGGATTGCCTGTTTGGGAGGAGGGAGGGAGAGGGGGCTGCGTGGGATTTAGGAATCCCCAAAGGAATGAGGAATATTCCTGCTGCAAAGTTTGTGATGACCCCTGCTGGAGGGAGCCTGTGCAAGGGTACAGAGGGGTGTGGTGTTTTGGGTGGATCCTTTTTATAAAGCAAGCCTTAGTGGTGCTGGGGGAGAGAGAGAGAGGACTCTGCTCTGCTCCATCTGACAGATCTGCTGCTTCCATCTATGGTTACAAGTTGCTAAACTGTATCTTTGTTTCCTTTTTTTTTATCATTCTCTTTTTCTCTTTCCCCTCTTTCCTCTTGCCTGCACCTCCCCTCCTTTCCCTCCCTCCCTTCCTCTCCCACCCCATCACACCTGAATTCACCCCCCAGGGGGTACTGTACACTACGCCTATCATCAGAGATCAAGGCAACATCTATAAACCCAACAACAAGAGCATGGCCGACCACTACCTGATGGAGCAGGCTGAGCGTGATGCTCACACCAAAGAGATTGACCTGGTCAACAGGGACCCCAAGCACCTCCATGATGATGTGGTCAAGGTGAGCCTGGCTGTGGGTGGTTGGGGAGTGGACACCAGGATGATGTGGTCAAGGTGAGCCTGGCAGTGGGTGGTTGGGGAGTGGGCACCATGATGATATGGTCAAGGTGAGCCTGGCAGTGGGTGGTTGGGGAGTGGGCACCATGATGATGTGGTCAAGGTGAGTCTGGCAGTGGGTGGTTGGGGAGTGGGCACCATGATGATGTGGTCAAGGTGAGCCTGGCAGTGGGTGGTTGGGGAGTGGGCACCATGATGATGTGGTCAAGGTGAGCCTGGCAGTGGGTGGTTGGGGAGTGGGCACCATGATGATGTGGTCAAGGTGAGCCTGGCAGTGGGTGGTTGGGGAGTGGGCACCATGATGATGTGGTCAAGGTGAGCCTGGCAGTGGGTGGTTGGGGAGTGGGCCCCATGATGATATGGTCAGGGTGAGCCTGGCAGTGGGTGGTTGGGGAGTGGGCACCATGATGATGTGGTCAAGGTGAGCCTGGTAGTTGGGGAGTGGGCACCATGATGATGTGGTCAAGGTGAGCCTGGCAGTGGGTAGTTGGGGAGTGGGCACCATGATGATATGGTCAAGTTGAGCCTGGCAGTGGTAGTTGGGGAGTGGGCACCATGATGATATGGTCAAGTTGAGCCTGGCAGTGGGTAGTTGGGGAGTGGGCACTATGATGATATGGTCACGTTGAGCCTGGTAGTGGGTAGTTGGGGAGTGGGCACTGGAGATGGACATCTGTACATGCTGATGGTGATAAGCCTTAGTGAAACCCTGCCCTTATACTGCTGTGTTTGCATCAGACCCACAACTAGTAATTTATTTGGCAAACACCCCCCCCACACACACACACACACACATAAACACTATTTCTAAAGTTTGCACCCTCTCTGGGCTTGGTTCTGTGTTTTCTTTGTAAAGTAAATGCTGTTATGGGGCAGGATTCCGAAACAGGAGTGTAACCGTGCCGCGACATTCTATAAAGAGACATCTGAGCGGCAAAAAATTGGAAAAAATTATATTGGACCATCCCTAGTTTCTGATAGAGCTGTTCCCATGGAAACAATAGAACATTGTTTCCATGGGAACAGCTCTATCAGAAACTAGGGATGGTCCAATATAATTTTTTCCAGAGCCGATACTGATTATCGGCGGGCTCTCTGGCCGATTAGACAATATCCGGTGCCGATATTCTGTATGTTTTAAAGTTATGAGAATGCGACACAATGTCTTACGCAGCTCTGACGCTATCAATCTGAACGTGCTTAATAAAATATTAAACGTTGCACACTGTCTGTTTTATTTACTCCGTTTGACAGAGCCGCCCCAAAAATCACCGCTTGTACTCCCTGCAGTAATAACCGGGTCACCCCTGTGTGCTGAGCTCATCACCGTTCTGGGCTCATCGTGTTTCAACGTGATTTAAAGTCATGTTGTATTTGGCGACGCGCTGGTCATGTCTTCCACATCCTAGATGGAAAGCGGAGGACGTGCCCAGCGCGTTGCCTGCAGTCAACTGGATAAAATAACCCCCTACACAAGAGCTTACATTCTAATATGGGCTATGTATGCAATTTCACATTGTACATTGTACTATTCAATCCTTTAATAATTATTATTATTTATGTTTTTAATCAATCAGAAATGGGAAAACCTGTTACTGCATCTTTCTAAGAAAATAAGCAAATTATAACAAAAAAAGTATTTTTGGCGCATTTCACTTCCCAACTATTATGTATAAAACTCTGTACTAGACTCCCGGCGTGGGAAATGGGAAGGTGAGTGATGTTCATGTTTTTATAATTAAAAAGTGGACAATTTGTTTTCGAACAAAAAACAAAAATATAAATAATATACAATCTATATTTTTATTCTTACAAACAGCGCGGGCATGTTGGGTATCACTGGAGACCCCAGACTCTGGCCTTCCCACCGACACCTAATATGACCCTGTAGGTCAGGACTGTCAAAATGCCCCCCCCCGCAGATGTTGATTCCTACTCTTCTCAGAATTCTTTGAATGCAATAGATGGCCAGGGAATCATGGGAGTTGTAGTTGAAGGACAACTGGGGGGGGCGTTGAGTTTGACAACCCTGCTGTATGGGAGATACAGCGGCCCGAAGGACCGCTGCATCTCCTGTATGTGGAATTTCCGCCATATGGGGGGGAGCCCTGATTCTGACATCATCGCACAGGACAAGGACTGACATCCAAGATGTCAGCCTGCAGTGCGATAAGCCCTAGATTGGCGCGGATCGGCGCCGAGCTGCAGGACGTCGTGTGCTGCAGGTGGAGTGATCCGTCGCGGTGCTTTATTGTCAATATCGGCAAATAAAAAGCTGATACTGATTATCAGTAATTTTCAGAATATCGGCACCGATAAGCGACAAAACTGATAATCGGTCTATCGCTATTGGAAGCCCCTTGCAAAACGTTTTCCCATCACACACTGTAGTTTGTGGGGCAGCTCTTGCTCTGAATCCATGGACACCGCTGACCGTTATGTTATTTTAAATGAAGACAAGCCCTAGGGTACATGTGTCACCAGGTCACGTGCCCCCCCTACTCTCTACCACTGCCACAATACCTCATGTGTGAAATTGTGTCATATATAAATATATATTATACGAAACGTCGGTACTTGCTTTTTAAATATGCTTTAATAAATTTTATTTATATTTTTTTGATTGAATGCGGCAATCTGTTGGAGATATGTATGTATGTATGTGTGTATGGTCGGGAAAAAGCTGTAGATCAGTGGTTTGCAACCTTGGTCCTCCAGATGTTTTGTAACTACATCTCCCATGATGCACAGGTTCATTAGATCGTGAGAGCCTTCTAGTTCTAAAATATCTGGATGGTCAACATTGCTGACCCCCTGCCGCAGGGAATAGATCTCCCAAAAATATAATTCAGCTGCACTGTGCCGACATGACGGCAAACCTGAGAAAAAGTGGATAGAAGGAGCTATAAAAAGATAGAGGGGTGGGTGAAACTCCATCTCTTCCCTCAGCGATGACCCATGTTTGAGGCGGGGCTTACAAAGCAGATTTAAACCCCTCCCACAACTTCAAGCTATAGAGCAGGGGTCGGCAAGCTTGGCCCTCCAGATGTTTCGATTCTACGTCCATTATTATCATCATTTATATAGCGCCAACTGTTTCCGCAGTGCTTTCCAATAACCAAAGGGAACCAGACACAAATAAAGAAGCATATGAACGGGGACAAGAGGTGTAGAGGGCCCTGCTCGCAGGAGCTTACAATCTATTTCCCATGATGCTCATACAACTCAATGAGTGGCTGAGCATCATGTGATGCGTAGCTCCAAAACATCTAGAGGGCCAAGGTTGCTGACCCCTGATTATAAAGCCTTCCAACGTATGTATTTATGATCATGCCATGTATGATAATATTTTGTAACTAAATTAGTTTTTGTGTATGTCAGGTGTGTTTACATATTTTGATGTATATTTGGGTGGGATGCTTTGAATTGGGGGATGTGTGTGTGTATAGAGGCCTTCTTCAAATTGGATTCACTAAAGGATTTGTGTATGTATGTATATATATATAAACCAACTGATGTTTTATTGCGTATGCATTAAAAAAACAACCAACATTTTGGCGCTAGGAGCATTTATCAAGGTTGTGATTATATATATATATATATTAGATAGGCCGTGTTAGTCCAGATGCCAAAATCACGAGTATAGCAGTACGTGGGGGTGATACCTTTTTTTATTGAACTACCGTTACATTTAAAAAACAAGCTTTCGAGAGTGTTCCTCTCTTCTTCAGGTCTGGAAGCTACACTGATCAGTATCTTAGAATTGAACATTAAGGGGCACATGGGTGAGGGTAGGTGTCATAAACGGTGAGAGTCAAATGGTATGGTCAAAATGTGAAAATAACCACATGAGCGATCTTAAGCCCATGAAACAACAGCGATATAAAACAACAATGATAAGATCATGAGAACATGAAAGAAAAAAAAGAGAGTAAAAAAAAAGGAACAGAAAAGAAAACCAGAAAAGAGAACCAAGTACCAGCCAGAATTCTGAATGTTATGTGACAATATGATAATGGGTTAAAAAGCCAGAATCCACATTGAGCCCTTCTTTTATAGTGTTAAAATATGTGATCATTTTAATTTCAAATGTCTTGCATTCACGATCGCCTTTAAAATCTCATGCAGGGACTGAAACATTGAATTATGCTACCATAATAAAATAATTTTTTTCTTTCAACAAGAAGACTCTGTGTGCGTCAGGAACCTTGATTTTCTATGTATATATATATCTCCTTAGGTAATTTCACGGGTGAGATCCTTTCTATGGCGCTGATCTGGAAAAGGTACAGGCTGCTGCCTAACTTGGATAGAATGGCAGTGTTACACACCTGCCTGTATTGGTCGAAGAAAGATGTGGTATATCCGTGTCTGGCGCTGTCTGTACTTAGATATCTGTACTCAGGTATCCCTTACTCCGTAGAGTGTAATTGAGCACCTAATGTAGCTTATTAAAGCTGGTAGTGCTGTGATTGTTTATCTAATGTAGCTATGCTTTGCTACATACCCACGGAATGCACTGTATGTAGCAAAGCATAGCTACATTAGATAAACAATCACAGCACTACCAGCTTTAATAAGCTACATTAGGAGCTCAATTACACTCTACGGAGTAAGGGATACCTGAGTACAGATATCTAAGTACAGACAGCGCCAGACACGGATATATATATCTCCTAATGACTGTGGATGCCCTCAGGGTCTTGGGTAAAACCAATAAAGCTTTATTTAACCCCTTCACGATGGGCAGGCATCGCCCATCATGCAGAGGTTAATGCCAGCAAGGAGTACAGGTACATCTCGACGACAGGTGCCGCCAAGGGCCTCTAATTTGGCCCATCCACATAGCTGATGTATGTCATTGGCTGCAGGGGGCTGGCCTGAGTTCAGCTGGCTGTGGGGAGGGGCCAAGGCGGCCCATTGAAGAAAGTGGGGCGTACCTGTATGCCTCGCGTCTTCAAGGCCCGCCTACCGCATGGACAGCATAGAACGTCCTGCAGCGGGGAGGGGTTAAGCAACATTAAATAAAACGTTTCGGCTCACGCATAATAGATAAAGACACCAGAAAAATATATCTGTATCACCTTGATAACGCCTGTGCATGAGCCATAAGGTCGGTTGTTTTTAATGTAGCTTAAATAAAGATTAAGGCTGGGTTCACTTCACCCCTAGACGTTTTTCAAACGTGTGCAATACGCGCGTTTTTTTTATGCGCGTATTGCGTATCCGAAAAACGTGCAAACGCGCATTGCAGCGTGTTCGCGGCTATGTCTATGGCCGCGAATGCACTGCTATACGCCCCAAAGAGGCTCCCGTACTTCTTTGGGCGCAGGACGTTTTAAAGCACGTTCCTTCGTGCTTTAAAACGCCCAGGTGTGAACGGGTCCCATGGGAATACATGAGATTTCCCCGTTCATGCGTTTTAAAGCACGCAGAAACGCGCTTTGAAACGCATAGGTGTGAACGGGGCCTTATAGTTTTATCCAAGACCCCGAGTGCATCCAGAGTCATTTGGATAGAATTGCTTTCGGATTTAAGCACCAGGGCTTTAACCATTTAAGGACACCTAAGGATTGAGTGCAGGTTCCTTGTTACGTGTGTGTATATATTTATATATATATATTTTTACTAAATGTGTACCTGCTCGCAACATGTGGTGTCCTTGATGTGAGCTAAGAGGAGTAAGTGTGTGATCTATTGCAGCAAACATGTCCTGACATTTCAGCTTTCTGTCATTTGTCATGTTTTCCATTCATAAGTGCAACCTGTAAAAACAGTTTTGGGTTTGAAGGCTGACAGGGGATGTGTTTGTTGTTCCTGCCTGTTCTTGAACTTGGAAAGCCAATCGAGCAGTGTTCCAGGTGACACCGGGGCCAGGTTCAGTCAGTGTTGCAATGCACACACTTCCTTTTGACACCAGAGCGTTGCTAAACCAGAGACGCCATGAGCCCCACCTAAGCTTAGCACTTCATAGGGGAATGGTGGCTTCTCACAGCACAGCTGAAACTACTTCGACTTTATTATATTCATTGGTTTCTCTCTAATCTCAAACCTCTGACGTATCCCTGTATCCAGGGCTCAAGTCCTAAAAAAAAATAAGTGTGGGAACTCACCATCATTTCTATCCATTCTGGTCTTACAGATTACTGGGAGCCGCAGCAGCTGCAGCGCTTCTTTATGCGTGTGAATGTCATTCCTTTTGCAAACACTGAGCAATTGTCATTCCCATGCCTTCCCTATGTGCTTAAATCCAAGAAAACACTTAAGTATAGACAGTTTTATAAAGTTGTGTCTATATAGAAAGGCTTTGCAGCTTCCCAGAATATCAGCCAAAAGGGAACTAAGTTCCTCCTGCTAAAATAGTGAGGGAACTGCATTCCCAAGCGTTCCTGCAGCACTTGACCCTCTGCCTGTATCATATTCGAAGGATATTTCCCCCCGTCCCCCACCTGCTTTTTCACGCTGACAGGCAGTACATGAATGGTGCTGCTCAGCAAAGTGTCATGTTAAGATTGATCTTTGGTGACGTGAATCCATACCCACCCCACCCAGCGTCAGCAGCAGCCGGGGAATTTTAATTTCCTGGTTGACAGTTACTAGTGACGTCGGCATGCAGGGAGCTGTAAGTGTGTGAAGAGAGTTGCTTACGTGTGGGAACTATATGTGTGTGAAGATATTTGTGAGTGAGCGGTAGGGATGCACTGATCTGTCTTACCCAGAGTTCCTTGCTGCATATGGGGAATGTAGCACATGAGCTCTGTGAAGCGGTTCTCTGAATTGCTGGGATGTGTAAATGTCTTCTACAACTATAAACTTTATTATTTGCTATGTGGAGGCTTATATTCTCACTTTTTGCCCTCCACCATAACTGTAGTGTGTATTGATTTGCCCTAGGGGTAAAGCGTCACGGTCTATCTCCTGCTGATGAGGGTATAATAAGCCTGAAACAGCTGTCACTGTGACTCGTTGCATAAACCTGACCTTTGTTAAAATGCCATCTAGTATGGAACTGGCAAGGAGGGTTCTGTGTTAAAACAGACCAAGGAGGTAAAAAAGTTTGGAATTGTGGACTTCATTTGCATGTCCTACCCAGAGTTCTTTGCTGCATATGGGAAATGCAGCATGAGCTCTGTAAAGCAGTTCTCTGAATTGCTGGGATGTGTAAATGTCTTCTACAATAAGATATATATATATATATCTTGTTAGGGTGTGTGCAGTGGTTAAATGGGGTGTATGTCCATACATTTCAGTGTTAACATAAACTGGACAGGCTGTCAGCAAAATCCTAAATTATTTATTGGAAAGCGGTCACATAACTTTAAATAAAAGTATCGGTATCGTGGTGAGTACCTGGGGAAAAAATATCAATACTCTGTCTTTAACAAATGGTATCGGTGCATACCTCTGTGCGGGGGTTGTATATGTGTAAAGATAAAGACAGACGCAGACCTAGTCCTTGGTGAAAATCCTGATGGCAGATTGAAGTGTTAATGTTGATCCCTCTTCCATTGCTACGGCTAAGGCTAGGGTCAAACGAAAGCATTTTTACACGCGAACGTAAAAAAGTGCGTCCGAACGCATTGACGTATTTTTTTCATGGAATTCGCGAAAACGGTCATACGATGCGCATTTTCGTGCGTGATTTTTTACGGATCCAAACCAGGAAACTTTGGGTGTCTGGACGTTATGTTGGCTGGACATTAGCAGCGTCTGACGTCTCCTAATCACGCACACACGCCGCTAGCGGACGCAGCGCACTCTGTACGTCAGTACTAGCGGTTCTGCGTTCTCGAAAAAATGCATTCATTTTCCACTTGCGTGCGACCGTACTTCGTATATTGGCCGTCATTGCCCGTCATTTGCTGCTAGTGCGGCCGTGATTATGTGCGCCAGAACGCACGTTAAAAGTGCGCTGGTCTGACCCCAGCCTTAAACGGAGACGGTAAGTAATAAAATCGGCGTCTCCGAATCTGCGCAGCTATTCTGGGGTAGGTGCTTTGTTAGCGCAGGGCAGCCAGATACATGCAGCCATGCCATGTACCACCGCAAGTATCAGCTCCTGGAGTCTACAGGACTCCAGTGAGCCCTGAGCATCTCGGCCCTGCACGAGCTCGCAGTACCAGAGGGGGACTAGGATTACGTTCTCAGTCTCAGTCTGCTCCTGGGACTCTCCACTGTGGGATGAGAGGTGAGCATGGGATCTTTGAATGGGGGTTTCCACAGCGTGTTAAGTTGTTAGGCTCGAGACTGGCACATCTTAAATGCTGTGGTCACCAGGGCTAGTGGATTGATTAACATAGGGGTGTTGGAGCTGCAGCTCCAGGATCATTGCTCAAAATAGGCCCAGTAGAAATTTAACCATGTCAGCACCAATCTCTGCGCCAATAGTGCTGCGCCTGTCCACACAGAACCTCCAGGGGATATATATATAATATATATATTTATTGTTTGTATACAGGGCTGAATTAACATAAGGGCAGATGGAGCAGCTGCTCCAGGCCCATGCCCCAGAATAGGCTTACAGAAAGGATAGATTTGTCTGTATCTCCACCTCCATAGCAGCTACAGGGTCAAGTGAGGTATCACCGGAAAGGCCAGATAATGACCTTTCCAATGATACCAAACTTGACCAGGTTTTATGTAACAATAAAAGTAAAATAATAAATATTTTTTTCTTTTTCTTTCTAACACAGCAATATTTTTCACTTTTCAATTATAAAGGGAACAATGATGCTGCAGTAACTCACCATCTCATTTTTCATGTCACTAACAAGTGTGGAGGTGATGGTACAATCCATTATTACGAATTGTTGCATCAAGAACCTAAACCGCCACACTGCAGCGCAGTGGACTGGGGGGGCTTTGGAACCCTGCGCCACTAATCTTTACATCTCGCAAGGTCAACTGAGGTGTCATCAGACAGGACAGAGTCTGGCCTTTGCGTTGATACCAAACATGACAATGTGAAATCGAAAAGAAAAAGAAGACAAAAAACTTTTTTTATTTATTTTTTGTTCCAAAGCAATGGTATTGTCCATTTGTCGCACATAAAATGAGCAATACCACTGCCATTACTCAACGTCTCCTTTCCCATGCTGGGAGCAAGGTCAGTGTTTTATACATAGTCATATTATTCATAAAACACCATTATCCAAAGCACATGGGAAATATCAAATTTGTTGGTTAAAATTGTATATTTTCTCAGAAAAATGCAGTAACAGGTTCCCATTTATTTTTTTTTAAACAAGAATTCCCTATAGAATATATAACCAGAGGTTTGGATGATAAAATATTTTACACTCTGTGATGACTGAACTGTGAATGGAAATTTACTCCCACAGTATCCGCCTGGTTAGATATACCTGTATATGCAATATTAAATAGCCTAAAATAGGTTTTCATTTCACTAAATTCCAAAAAAAGCCACCAAAATATTCATCTCCAGGCCCATAGAGATCTTAATCCGGCCCTGTGTGTATATATCTACAGTATATCTCCATCTATATCCTGGAAGTTCTGTGAGGAACAGTGCAGCACTATGTCAGACTGGACACTAAGGTTGCCAGATTGACCACCACCACCTGGTACCCGGGGCGGACCCCCCCCCCCCAAGTATGCCCCTGGACACATATGACTTATTCGTGCCAATGGGCAGTGCATGAAAAATTCAACCCTGCAGAATGTAGAATCTATATGCTGCAGGTAAGAAGTCCTAAAGGAATCCCAGGTGACCTGTCCTGATTTCCTTCCTGCAGAATATGAATTCTACATGTCGCAGGGCAGCAGTTTTCCCTGCGCTCTCCCTCTGCATGACATAGTAATGTGTCCAGGAAAACCTGGCCGATCTGGCAATCCTACTCAACACCAATAAAATCTGCAATTTCACAGGCAAATATTAAGTGCGCTGCTCTGTCGGCTAAATTCTTTCCACGTGAACTTTTTACACAAGTGCTACATTGAATGGAAATATGTGCTAAATAAGTAAACGTGCCTCTGCCTGGGATAATGGGCAATGAATTCTGTATTGTCAGCTGCCCACTCTGAAGCGCTAATGTTAAATTCCACATCTTCTCATGGCACAGCCGCACGCACAGGGGCGTCAGAAATAACGCCTAGATACAAGGACTTAGAACAGAAAAAGAAATCATATTGTTTCTGACCTTTATTATAACAGTCCATTACTTTATGTTAATTGTTTTTCAAACGGTTTAGTCTATAGGTTGTTTAATATTAACCCCTTAAGGATGGAGGCAATTGTATACGTCCTGATCAAAACACTGGTATAGGGGTTATTCACTAACCTCCGAATTGGTCAAAAAGTTTTGTCCTGTGTAAAAAAGAAATAATAAATTAACAAAATATATAATATATATATAAGAGAGTAAGCACTCTATTAAAAAAAAAGAACAAAATTTATTTAAACATACTAAAAGGTGACCAAGTCGACGTTTCAGCAGTTTGAGCTGCAGCTTTTGTTTCCCTGCATCGGCTGCTGAAAGCCCAATATGTCAGGACATTCTTCAGCCAATTTTAAACCGTTTTAGCATCTCAGGCACTATGCCCACAGTTCTAAAACTTTGGGGGCACCTTCTGCGGCCCAAAAGCAAACAAATTTTATTTGCTTATGTACTTCAGAGCTGCAGATCAAGATAACTTGATAGGTGCCTTTTTGAAGTCCTGAGTTATCTCTATCGAGAGTGAAGGGGTTAAAGTATAGCCTGACACCAGCCTCGAGTGTTTGGATGGGTGTGTGTGTGTGCGCGCAATCTCACAGTCAGGAATCCATTAGTGCTCAAGTTCTAATGTGTTAGATTCACTTGTATGCTCCTGTAGACAGTTTGTTTTGTGCTCGGCTTGTGTGTTAAAGTGACATTTGGTTTTCGCTTCCTTAGGATGCATCGGTCAGTTTCTCTTGCGTCCGTTTTCTTCTTGCTTTGGGTGCCTCTTTCACCATTTCAGACACTGGTTTGCGATCCACGTTGATCTGTCAATGGGCAGAATGTAGGGGTTCCATGAGTCTTCCTCAGTTTTCTGCAGAATGAAAATGACTGGTATGGACCTTAACTAAACCTGGCTATAATGCTGGCCTCGCGGTCAAGGCCTGGCACTTTGAAGTTGGCGGCCATATTTTTCTTATGTGTTTGTATACATTGTTTGGGATTTTCTATTCACTTTCATGTCTGCCATGCCAGGCCAATTAAATTGGTTTGGATGCAGCTGCTCAATGCTTCCTAGACTTACAATGGTGAGAAGATTCACTCCACTGGACAGTCTCAGTTTTCTGTGACCTTTGCAGGTTTTCAGGGGAAATTTACCCACTGGAACTCCGGGCTCTTGCATTTTATTTATTTTTTAAATCCAGGGACTAATGAATGCATACCTTAGTATATAGCAGTGATGGTGGACCTTGGCATCACAGATGTTTCAGAACTACTTGTCCCATGAGGCCTAGTTATACTTTAGGCTGGCTGAGCATCTTGGGAAATGTAGTTCAGAAACATCTGGGATGCCAAGGTGCACCATCACTGGTTTATAGCATTACACAGTTTGTGTGGACACCCAGGTATGTATTCAGGAGAGGACACACCTGAGTTTAAAATTATTCAGTCGCAGAGAGATCAATCATGTGATGCCTTTTTTTAGATTTCATGTTTACGTTGGGCTTAGGGTTGTCGTCTTTCAACGGGGAAAAAAAGGAGGAAATCCTTATTTTACATAATATATACATGTGACATCACAGGAAGTGACATCACAGGAAGTGGGAGCAGTAACATATTTACAGGGAAAAGCTCCTAACCCTTCCCTTAAAAATCAGCAGCCAATGAAACGCTCCGAGTTGTAGGCGGGACTGTCGTGGTCCATAGACGCTAGGGGGGCGTACTATGCTGTCCCTGCAGCGGGAAAGGATTAACGGATGTGTATAAAATGACAGGCACATTGTATCTCCAAATTTTTCCACAAATTCTCCTACTTTTCAATGAGAGTCATAGCTGACGCCTGGAGCTGCCTTTTGGTTCTTTTTTTTTGTGATTACCTGTTTTCAGTGTCTCTTTGGGCAATTTTTCTGATTTATTATCCTCTGACTCGTGTGCCTAATTGTCAACATTCAGTTTATTTCACTTGAACTCCACTGCAAGAGCTGTTGAGTCAGGATTTCCAGCCGTATGTGATCTGCTCTAGTCTTGTGGAGCAGGTCATGGTTTTGTGGGATGAATTCCCTTTAATTTACTTACACAACCATTGCTGTTGCTGGAATACCATATCATGTTGCAGAGAGACGATCCTGCATCACTGGCATGCTCTTTATTTTTCCTTTTTAATTATGAATTCTTCAGAAATCAAATGTTTTATCGTATACAGTCACAGAACACTTAACACAATTTTGCATTGTAATACATGGAAAAGCAATCCTTCATATCAAACCTGATTTACATATCTTTTTAAAGTAAGAATAGTGTGCCCATGTGGGGAAACAAAATCCTCTGTTTTATCGCTTTCTAGTCACCCATGTATTACTGTAAACAACCTGCAAATAACAGCCCCAAACCTCACTCTAACAAAAAGCTTATAAACGTTGTTGCTGCAATACAACAGCCAGGGAGAGGGCAGAATACAGGAAGAGATCCAGGGTCAGTCACTGCTGTACAGGGAGTAGATTCAGGGGGTTATAATGAGTGAAAATCCCTGTACAGTACAGATACGAGGTGTTGCTGTAATTTCCATACACAGGCATTATGCAGCACATACAGATACAAGGTGTTGCTGTAATTTCCATACACAGGCTTTATGCAGCACATACAGATACAAGGTGTTGCTGTAATTGCCATACACAGGCATTATGCAGCACATACAGATACAAGGTGTTGCTGTAATTGCCATACACAGGCATTATGCAGCACTTACAGATACAAGGTGTTGCTGTAATTGCCATACACAGGCATTATGCAGCACATACAGATACAAGGTGTTGCTGTAATTGCCATACACAGGCTTTATGAAGCAAATACAGATACAAGGTGTTGCTGTAATTGCCATACACAGGCACTATGCAAAACATACAGATATAGCATTGCTAATAATCTCATGATCACTACAAATCCCCATAAGCAGGAGATCTCACCATTTTATTATCTGTCTGCAGCACATTTACTGCATCTGACACAAGGTCATTTCTGCCTGTATGCTGATAATGCAGACTTCATGTGACATTGCGCAAGATAAGGGACACCATCTACAGTTTAGAACCTTTCATCCCAGAAATATCTCTGTAAAGGACAAACGAATACATGAAGAATTAAATGAGCACATTTTTATTAATTTGAATTATACGATCCCACATCCCATGTTTCAAATAAATGTTATGAAAAGGTTTTCAAGAAAAAGAGCTTAATGTTGAAGGGGTTAAGTTTCATAACATATAAACAATGTAACATATCCCTTTTCATACTGACAGATTTTTTTTATTTCCATTGCATGTGTGTGCATGTTGCTACTTTCATTCGCTGGAATATGTTATCACATCAGTCTTGCTCACTCCTCATATAAGCTGGACGTCTCATTGAAAGACGTTTGAAAGAGAGCCAGAGATCAGGAGAAAGTTAGAGGGATTTGAAAAGATAATTCTGGAAATCTTTCTTTATATTCTTAAGGGGTTATTCAGTAAGCAGTGAAATTTTGGTGCTTTCTAGTTCGGTGCGATTCAATTTTGCCGACCCTAGGGCGAATTCACTATTCACCGCAGGGTCACCGAAGTGCGCCGAACATGGAGTTGCCGAAGACCGCCGAACTGCAAAAAAAACCGAAACTCTGCTATTGTTCTATTAGGTGTTTACCAACCAATAAAAATGCATTAAACTGTGTCTAAATAATAAAAAGGTCCTTTAAAAAGTAATAAAATGGTCAGCCACAGAATAAAAAAATAAAACTTTAAAAAAAATTGGGAATCAATAGTTTCGTCTTAAAAAACTACAAAAAGGTGTTCTAAAAAATAAATAAAAAGGCTTCTTGCTGAAAAAAATGTAAAACGATAATATTGTTTCACATTGAATTCTATGGGATTCGCCTGTTTAAAGCTGTCGAACTGAACCACCGAAAATTAGGGCATTTCGCTGACACTTCGGTGCAGTTAGCGTCTCTGAATAGATTAACCATTACTTTTCTATGGGACAATTTTGCTGCTGATGAAAATCGCTGATCTGCGGCGAACTGCACTGTATTTCTCTGTCACTTCGCCAGTATTTGGCGAATTGACAGTTTAGTGAATAGACGAACTGCTACGAAATCGCACCGTATGGTTAAATTCACCATTTGGTGGCAAATCCGTCACTTTCTGAATAACACCATACTGACATCCCTATACTGTGATCTACTGCCTCCTCTGGCCACGAGTGAAGAACACTAGGAACTAATAGTTTCCAGTGTCCTCCTGCTGGCCCTGGTTCAAATACACTTAAGCAGTGCTTGAGTAGCATCACTCTTCTCTTCAGGGAGCGGCGGTACCAGCAGTGGTCCTGAAGGATGCACTGCCTGTATCGACTAGCATCTTCCTCCTTGGCCCTCTGGATGTGTTGGAACTACATCTTCCATGATTCTCAGCCAACATAATGGCCGTGCATCATGGGAGATGTAGTTCCAAAACATGTGGTGAATCAAGAGTGGTGACCATTGCACTAAGGGTTATTGGCTTGCAGTGATATTTCCCTCAAGTGGTTCCATGTCACCAGGTTCGTTGGAATAGGGCCCCAAGCTACTGGTAGAGCTTTGTTGCCAGTGTGTTACCGAATCGGTGGGAATCGACAAGACCTTTGGAAAAATGCTTGATATGCTTTAATTTGACCTGCAGACAGAAGAAATTATTGTTTCATTCATGCATTCTTAGTATATACTGTAATTTCACGTGTTTTTTTACCTTTTGCCCTGGAAGTATACATAAAGCAGTAACATAATAGAGGTCAAGTCAAGGTTAGACTTTCCCTTTCTGTTCTTGTAGCTTTCAAAGAGATCTTTTAGAAAAAGCTACTTAAAAAAAATATCTAGGAATACGAATAACTTGATGAAGTCCTAACCCCCTTCACTACCATTATCAAGTATACTCGTTCTTCAAAAGCCACCTTCATCCTCCCTCTGAATCCAGCCAGCAAGGTATTCTTCAATCAACACAATTTTTGCCACATTTTTGTGTGTTTCGGTGTGCGTATGCCCTCATTTTGCAGTGAGTTTTCGGCAGCTTTTCGGCAGCTTTACCCTGCATTACAGCGGCCCTGTGGTGCTTGCTGAATACACCGCAGGGTCGCCGAAATGGGATCGCCAATCGCACCGAATTGAAGAGCACAAAAAGTCACCGAACGTGCAGTGGCTTTTCGATTCTCTTTGAATAACCCTGTCTGTGTTTCTTACCCACAGCCACCATTCACCTTCATCCTTCTCACTGCTGTATCACCCGCCCGCCCCAACCACCCAGCCAGCCCCTATCCTAATTATATAAGCTCCTTTTTCCAGCTGCTTCACTATCTGTTTAACCTTGTCATGCCCAAGCTCTTAGTCTATCATCACACAGCGTCTGCTATACGCTCTATATCTCCGCACTCCCCCTGCTCCCTTTTGTTTCACATACCCCAGTCCCTTAGATTGTAAGCTCACAGGATGTCTGGCTGAGCACTTGTATGCACTTGTGTATGTTTTACTATTTATTATGTCTACTGTTTGTGCTTCCCCATTGTAAAGAGCTACGGAACCTGTTGGCGCTGTATAAGGACTTGTAACTGTAACTCCTGCAGGTGCCTCGAGATCGAGTAACCTCGATGTGATCTGAATCTGGGGCAATGCATACAAATTTCCTTATCGCGCATGAAATAAATTTGCAGATGGGCTTCAGAATAACATTTCAATACATCGGATATGACAGCTGTCGTGGTAAAATTATTTGTCGGTTTTCTTTTCTACGAGGAAACCACGGAGCTCAAGCTGTAATGTACATGTAGTAGCATTTTCTGGCCAACAGATGGAGCCCTCTGTCTGTAAAATAGGGCTTACCTACGGTGAACATCTACAGTGAGACACCTCTGTAGATAGTTACGGTGCGGGTAATGGAAAGTCATTTTCCATAAAAACACTGGATCCTGCCAGTGGTTTTATGGAACTTTATTTAGTAGTGAAGGGGTTAATACTCGGAAGACATTTTTTTTTTTAAATCGTCCTCTGTAAAGCTCATCTCTGCAAAGTGAACGTTTACACAAGGAAAAAAGGGATCCACGTTATTTCTCTTTTTTTTTTTTCTTCTTTTTTTTTTTCTTTCTCCTCGTAATTTTTTGCAGATCCTCATGTAATGAGCAAAGTTTTTCCAAACAGTTGTTGGGCAGCTGCAGGCTCTGCTCGTTTCTGCTTTGGAAGCCGTCACAAATAACAGTCCAGGAGAAAAACACAACTGAAGGTTTGCCATCTGTTTTTGGAAAATTGTAATGAAAAGCAGTTTTGCCAGTAAACTTTTTTTTTTTTTTTCTTCCGTTTATATGGAAACTGTAATTGCTCGAGCCGCGATAAAACGTTTCAGGGGGTTTAAAGTAGAAAAAGAAAACACATGTTGCGATTCTATGACATCTCACTAGGAGGAAATTATCAAAAGTGTGTTTTGTGTTCTTTAACACTCAGCAAAAATAAGTTATCAGATTGTTTAACACACGTGGGGATGTTCCTTCTGCAAATTCTATTCACTGAGCATGTGAAATGCTAAAGCGATGCATTAACCTCTTCACCACCAAGGGGCCCTATTACAATCTTCGCGATAAAACGCTTTCGCAATGCGTGAATTTGTGCACTTAGGCTGGGGTCAGACCAGCGCATTTTTAACGTGCATTCTGGCGCACTTAATAACGGCCACACTAGCAGCAAATGACGTGAAATGACGGCCAATATACGAAGTACGGTCGCACGAAAGTCCGGCCGCGCAACGCAAGTGGAAAATGAACGCATTTTTTCGAGAACGCAGAACCGCTAGTACTGACGTACAGAGTGCGCTGCGTTCGCTAGCGGTGTGTGTGTGTGATTTGGAGACGTCAGACCCTGCTCGTGTCGGGCCAACATAACGTCCAGACGCAAAAAGTTTCCTGGTTTGGATCCGTAAAACATCACGCACGAAAATGCGCATCGTATGACCGTTTTCGCCTATTCCGTGAAAAAATACGTCAATGCGTTCGGACGCACTTTTTTACGTTCGCGTGTAAAAATGCTTTCGTTTGACCCTAGCCTAAGTGTTAAACATTAACGCGTGTAAATCAATGCTGGAATTACAATCCTCGCCCATTTTTTCAACGTTGCGCGCAGAAATCAGTGTGCGGACTGTTTTTTTCACGCGTTGCAGCCAATCAGAATTTCAGAACCACAATTGTCTCACGTTAAGTTTTTGCGCCTGTCAAAGTCAATCTGCGCATATATGCTGTATCAATGAAAAAAACACACACAACTTCTCAAATTTATTGTTTGGGTATGTGTAGAATGTGTAACTATACTTTGCTGCGTATTTTTTTTTGGGCTGGTGTATTTGGTTTCGGCAGGTTGATAGAATTTACCATTAACACCAGCTTTTAGGAGTTGCTAAAATTATGCGCGCAAAGGCTGTGCGTTACAAACTGAGCGTAGATCGTAATACCATCCGCATACCAGCGCACAAACGCATTTGCGCTCACAATGTTAAGTATAGGACGCGCGCAGTACAGTAAGCTCGCGCAGCGTTCGCGCAGGTTCACTCGCGGTAGACGTATACACGCGTTTGTTGCGCTGACATTGTAATACGACGTTCTGCGCAATGGGTTTTGCCCCTCGCGTTAATGCGTTTTTGCGCCGGCGCAAACGTTTGCCAGAAGATTGTAATAGGGCCCCAAGGCTCTTATTAGAAGAACTGGAGACTTCTTTTATTCTATTATTTTTTCCAGTTCGGTGGAATTCGTTGGGGCAATATCGGTGCTTTTCGTCAACGTCAGACAAATGCATCGGTGACTCCACTTTCGGCAAAATACGGCAAACCATTGATAATAGTGAATTTGCAGAACTTTCGAAGAAATGAGCCGAAAAGCACCGAAATTGAACTCCGTTTTGATGCTTTGTGAATACACCCCATAACGAATCTCCCGTTGTGCATATTACTGTATGTTTATTTTTGCCCCCAAAATCATCTGGTTGTTGGACGTTATGTCTGACCCTCTGCAGAATTTTCCCGTATGACATTTTCGCACTGTTTTTAGAAAGGGAGCAGAGCTTCTTTTCGGAGTTGGACACATTTTGTTTCACGTATTTGTCGACTGATAAACTAATCTTAAATGGAAAGGATGAACATTCCATAACAGCTTAAGGTGAAGGCTTTGCATTCTTCACGAGAGACGATAAGGAATGAATTTTGCACTTGGAGATCACAGGCAAATGTTTCAATGGCCGGAGAATGACTTCAATGACTCTTTAATCTGATGGGGCAATAAATAACCTCGTGTGTCATTGGAATAGCGTAGAGTCGGTTAATCCTTTGGATATTCTGCTGGTGATGTGCAAAATATTATTTGTTTTATGAATTTAACAAGGAGGATTTGTAATATGCACATTAGAGGTGTGCACGGCTGGAAAATTTGTTTTGTTTTTGCTATTTTGTTACATAATTTCATTTTGTTTGGTATACCGGATTGATTCGATAGTTGATATCGATTCGGATCACTTAATAAAACCCCAATTAATCAAATTTTGCTCAGGAATCATTTAATCAATAGTTCTCTTATGAAACAGTATAACGAATTAAATTAGATATATACCGTTTTGTTTTGTTTTCGTTTCAATTCGTATCAAATCAATTCTTTACGAAGCGAATGCACACCTCTAATTCAGAGGACAAGGAATAAAAAGTTGTCTTTATCTTGCACTCCTCCTTCTTCAAGTGTGCAACGTCTATAAATTAAATCGTGGAAATACAGGTAGAAAATAGTTTAATTTTTACTGGTGTTGTAGACAATCCATCATAACTGGTTCAATGTCAAATGCCCATGGAGAGGGAGCCAAACGACAAATAGAAGCTCAACACTGGGCATCTTTGTCCTCCTGCTGTCATCTAATGACTGAGGAAGTGGCCAGTTAGCCCAAGATCCTTGAAGATGCTGATCTTGGCCATTTAATAGAAACCATCTAACCACGACAGCCATATTTATTGCAGTTTCCTTAGTGAGGAATGTCCATGAACACCGGAAAATGGAGGTCCATTCATAAAGTCCTGAATTGCTGGGTGACAGAAACAACTGGAGGGTGGGTGGGTACGCGGGTACCAAGGGGATTATTCAAACAGCACCAGTGTTTGCTGAAGTTGCAAACACGTCAATAATTGCCCTAGAAACTGTGACAAACAACAGCGTTTCACAGATGTATAATCCAAACTGCACCAAGAGAAACTTCACAGTGAAGATTCCCCTGTGGCTGTTTGGATTATTCCTTCGCCCTTGCAGCAAAGACGATTTTTGGCCGGCGTTTCCTTCTTCAGCAAACACTGCCACTCTTTGTATAAACCCCTAATGGTTGGTTGGAATATTACCTCTTTCTGTTTGTCTTTGTGCATTTTGGTTTCCGTCCAAATATAGTTTTTAGCCAACTTGCTGTATCGTTGGATGTGTAACAGGTAGGTCAGCTGCAAAACTGCAATATTTTTATATTTACCGAATCCAGTCTTTTGCGGTTGTTTGTTTGGCAGATTTCAGGTTGGAAATTATAGATTTAGTGACACAACCTGAAAGCTCGATGATGGACATGAAGGTTTAGAACTAAGAGAAACCAAAGGATTGTAGGGATGCAGCATTGTGGAGGCACCTCATAAGGTTCACCATATACTGTATATTCATGGAACATTTACCTTGTTTTTTATGATTACCTTTGTACCAATTTTTGGCTTGTATCTTGACCCTTTGTCAGGGCTACTGACCAAACCGATGCTGGTTCCTCACTCCCTGTGACTGGGCCTCCGCACCATCTTGCCTCTTGCACCATCTGGCGTCACTGTCTCCTCAGCTCACAGTCAGGTTGACCCTAGCCAGTGACCATGCACCATTCTTCCTTCAAGTGAAAGCACTTGTGAAGCAGGCTGGTGCTTCCACTCTGTGACTTATACTAACTCCTCTTGCATTATTTTGATTGACACCTCAGCACATGCAGCCTGTGTCTCACAATGATGATGTCACTCCTTTTCTGTAAATAGCCTGCACCCCTTTTCCCTAGTGCCCTGCTGTGGTTCTTGCTGTTCAGACCCATTAGTGCACGCTCTATACTCGTTGCTGACCCGGATCTGTTTATTGACTTTGCTGATTTTTGGAATCCCGACTTGACCTTGGCTTTGCTCTCTCATTCTGTGTACCACTGTATCCCTGACCTCTGGCATGTTAATGGTTACACTCTAGTTTAGCCATATGGTAGTTTTGGTTTTAACACTGACCATTTTAAGGATCGGTGTAGGGCTTAGTCCTGTTAGTTTAGGTATTGCCTGAGGGTTCATTCCTATTCCTGACACCCTTCCAATCTTTATTACCATGGCCTTGGGGTGTACTATTACTCTCGTTGTGTATGGCCTTTGGCTTGTCTGACTCGGATTCTCTTCGTCCTTTTGTGTGTGTCTGTCCTTAGATGGTCTTTTTATCTGGACATTCTAGGGACTGGTAGCTAGGTTGTGCTTAGTTTCTGTGTGTTAGTGTTTTCTCCTCCTGGTGACCGAGACAACGCTCTTATCACCTGGCTGATTTATACATACTCATACTTGCATCGTCCGACAGGTACCTCACTCACAAGCCTCACTCTAAGATCTCTCATCCTGGCCAACAAGAATGATGTCATCCATTGGTTATCCAGTTGTATTTCTAGTGTTTTTGTCATTGTGTCCCTGATGTCCCCCTCCTGGGCTAGATAAATACACTGGACCTCCCTTTCCTTGTCCTCTTGTGGGTTTACCTCGAGCCAAATAGCATGTTTCCCGGCTACTGGTTGATTGTTGTTACTGTCCCGGCTTATTTGACGTCCCGGTTCTCATTGCTCCTAACCTTGGCATGCCGCTATATTTCCTGACCCTGGTTTATTTACAAATTTTTCTTACCTTGTTTAATGGGATACTCTACTCAATCTGACCACGTTACAGTTTTAAAGTTGTCAGGAGTGCCCCCCCCAACGTCAATCTGGAGCAATTGCTGAATGAAGTGGAGGAATTTCCGGCACCCCACCAGGCATGACCAATTTCCCGGCTGCCGTATACTAGCAACATCGCCATGCAGAAAGCATTCTGACGGCATAGCAAATGGTCTGAGAGGCAGCCAATGGATTGGATTTGTGCATACACCTTCAGCTCCGATCCACTGTACATCCATAATACGTAAAGTGCTCAAATCCCATAGTGCTGGTCAATTTGTGGTTCCTATGCCTGGGTTTCTTGGGTTCAAGTTGTGCGTCACCCTAAGGTCCATAATGCCAAGCCATCGCAGACTGTTCTTATTCTTAGATCCCTATTAAATTGTATAAATCCTCTCCACTGGATGTTCCTGGCAGCCCCGGTACCGTATTCACCGGCCCCAGTCCAGTGTTTAGTTGTTAAAAGCAACAAGTTTGATTTGCGTATACGAACTGACAGAGATATGGATGGCTGCAATAAACTCTATCCTAATTTGGAGTGAAACATCTTTCCATATTCATTTTTACCCCTGTTCTTGGATGAATGTTTGGTTAAAGTGACATTTACAGTCTGTGGATCTATTTTTCACGTTTTGATCCAGGCTGCTCGGGGCTGAGAATATCCAAGGAAAATTTTAGCTTTTTTTCTACATTAATTTTGTCTTTCCATAGTAACTTTAGGATCACTGTGCAATGAACAAGCTGTTCGGTGCAGAGATAAAATACCAGGTGAGTAAATAGAACGCAACCACTTAAAATCTTCTAACACTGAATAACGTTAATGACGTTAAAACTAAACAGAGGCTATTCTGCTGTCAAAAGGAGTGGTTTGTATCACAACACCAGTGTTATTTCAATGATAAATCTGTTCCATTGCCCTGATTAAATAACCACTTGAGACTGGAATGGCAGGAGCCTTTGATTTTATATACATATATATAAAATTTATTTTTTACAAGTTAACCGCCACTTATCCAGAAAGCTTGGGACCCTGAGCATTCTGGATTTCAGTATCTGGGAGAATCCAATGTCCGAGAGGAAGGAGATCGTGGCGGGAGAGCTACGATCACCTTCCTGTTGCAGTGTGTACACACCCAGTGATTGCTGTGTGGGGTTACTCTGTGGACATGCTGCTTAGTCATCGTGACTCCGGGCAGCATGTCACACATTGGTGCTACCCAGAGACTCCCATTGTGTGCCATGCTCAGGAGCTCTGTCTCAGATGAGCGACCTGTTCGGACCGTTCCTAATCCAGAGATACTGAAATTTGGAATGTTCTGAAAATTCCAGATTTCTGGGTCTAGAATTCTGGATTAGGGGTGTCCAACCTACTATATCCAAGAATTTCCCCATTTAGGGTGGGTGCATTATGTGCGTCTGTTGTGAATTCCCCCCCCCATGCATCTGTTGTAGTGTTTTGCTGGATTGGCTGGGAGGACCACGCGATGTACTGTGTGTACTTTTATTGCACAATACTATGAACGAACATGGATTTTACCTCCCCGTTGAGCCACTATGACGGACATTGGATGGGTCTACAAAGCGTGATCTTTCATAGGAGGCTTGTGCTTTGTAGAGCTGTGAATTTGTGCGCACAGCGAGGTGGCCACCTGGGCATCCGTGTGGATAGAAAGTATGTTCTCATGGATGTTCTTTCTGTGCCCGTTGTGGCACGTTGTGTGCAGCTGCTGCGGCTCCCAGGACTCTTTAAAACCAGAATATACAAAAATGTTGGTGAGTTCCCACACTTATTTTTTTAGGACTTGACCCCTGCACAGGGCTAGATGGGAAATTTGGTCTGGAACGTGACAGACATAACAGGAATGGTGCTTCCGGGTTGATGTTACAGCTAACCCAGTGCGACTCCGGGTCTTATGTCAATTCTTCCATGGCTGTGGGCTAGGTGCGTTACACATTTGGGCGTCATTCTGTAGGTATTTTACTGCGTCGAGGTTCCGAATATCTGAGATGGCCGAGCCTATTGGTTCAATCCAAAATATTTGAAGCTTCCAGTATTCCGAATTGGCTAGTTCCAAAATGTTTGGATTCAGAAATATTCCGAACCGAATTTTATGCCTTTGCACATGTCAACCTGTTTCTGTTGTGTCAGTGATATGGAGCCGCGAATCCTAAAATTGGGTGGGAGCTGCTCACGCTAATCACGCATGTCAGCAAAACAATGTTCTCCTCCTGTCCGGTTTGCGGCAAAAAGAAGAATCGGATTGGGTCATCCTCTATGTTGCAGGATGAGGGCTAAGTATGGAATTTTTTTTCTGTATATTTTTTGCGTGTGTATCTGAAAAGTTAACTGAACCCCAGGATTTAGCAGCCGGTAACTTTAGTCACATGACCTGTGGAAGGCCAGTAGTGAGTGTCCTATCAATCCAGTTGGCTCAGTGCAAATGCAGTGAGAGAATTTGGCTGGAAAATAGTTCTGCGTCCAGGAACCTTTCCATGAAGCTACCAGCACTCACTGATTCGAGCATCTAGGTGGTGAGAAACTCCTGCACTCAGAGGGCTGGATTAGTCCCCTGAGAACTCTCCTGGGAGAGGGGTGAGGGCACTATGATCACTGTGCCCATTCAAAGTACACTACGTGGTCACAGTGTCTAGAGTGTCCCTTTAATGACTCACTATTGACTTCACTGGAATAGGGTTATACCCTTATAGGGTTGGAGAGGAGAATCTTTGGAGGTAACAGGCTGGTATTTTTTGTCTCTGGTTCTGTGTGTCTATTTATAATACATATACACTGTCTGGCCAATAAAAGTCACACGCTCTAATATTTAGTTGGATGTCCTTTTGCGGTGATTGCGGCATGCATTCGCCGTGGCATTGTTTGGATAAGCTCACGCAATGTCACAGCATTTATTTGCATCCAGAGCGGCATTAATTTGTGGCCAAGATCTTGTATTGATGATGGGAGAGTCGCGGCGCTGTGTAAAGTCTTCTCCAGCACCTTATCTCAAAGATTCTCAATGGGGTTAAGGTCTGGACTGTGCGGTGGCCAATCCATGTGTGAAAATGATGTCTCATGCTCCCTGAACCACTCTTTCACCATTTGAGCCTGATGAATCCTGGCATTGCCATCTTGGAATATGCCCGCTGTGCCATCAGGGGAGAAAAAAGCAATCGATGGGAAAACCCGCTCAGTCAGTATATTCAGGGAGTCACATGACCTCATTTTATGCTGAAACCTATTAATCACTGCAGTAATTATCCAATGGAAAGCGAGAACCTATTGGCTGAGTTACATCCAGGTGGGGACTTTTTTAGGCCAGGCAGCGTATATCCATTTATCTCTAATCTAAATGTAATTTATACATAAACCCACAATGTACACAGTCTCTGCTCCTGGACCTCTTTCATTCTTCCTATTCAGGTGTTCCTGTTCCGGCTTTTGTATCATACTTTAAGTGTAGCACAGCGTTCTGCAGCTGGAGGAATCCCTTTTTACAATGTATATATTCAATATTCCCGTGACGGTGTGGGTAAATGATGGATGGTTTTAAGATTTCCCCTTGCAGAATTCATTAGCTTGGTTGGTTTTGTTTGATCAGAAGCCAGTCATTGTCCTCCGATACAAAAACAATAGCTTCTTATTGAAGGCGCTGAAATCGCCGCTCTGCTTCAGTTCCTGTTTAGCACTTAAATGCGCTTTTTATTCTTTATAAAAATAAGCAAAAAGCACAAAGAGGTGCGATCCCCGGGGAAGAGAGCCAAAAACATCAAGCAGATGCTCAACGCGTCTCCCTGAAAGTGAACCAGTCACATTAGATGTGAAGAGTACCCATTCCTTCATCTCAAAGACAATGGAGCTTTGTTCTGGTGATACTTAGAGTGCAGATTAAAGAGACACTCTACCTGACCACGTTGGTGTTTTAAAGCAGACAGGGTGTACATCGTCGTCCGTCCCCCACCCAGTGCGGATCTGCTGAAATCGATGGCTGAAGTGGAGGGGTTTCTACTGGTTGCGGGTCACTAGTGATGTCAGCACACTCTCAGCGTGCTGACAGCACCCTCTACCAAACCGCCAGCGATAGAGAGCGGTCTCAGAGGCAGCCGATGGATTGGATCTGCGCATGCGCACGCAACTCCAACCTGTTGTGTACAGGCACTACGGAATGCGCAAACGTAAAGTCCCGAGCAAAGTGCAATTTGCATTGCCTACGCTGCAGGAAGCTGTACGGACTTCCGAATTTCAGAATCTCCTGAGATGAAGGGGAAGATCTGCACACCGAGGGAGAATCGGTGAGTATAATCACCTAAAATAAAATAATAAATAATATTGCTCTTGCTGGCAGCAACATCTGCCCAATTATCAAAAGGCAAAAAAGGGGAGGGGGTATTTTTTTTGAGTATCCCTTAAAAAATCATTTCCAAAACCAAGTGCTGTGTAGCCATATGCTTAAATTGTCGCTCTACACTCAATACCCAATAATGACAAAGCAAAACACACAAATCTGATATTTCAGGGTTTTTTCTTTAATTAAATTTGCAATGTTTTCAAAAAAAAAAAGTTTGGGCCCAATTGCAAACTAACTGCTCTAATCAAAAGACAAAACTGCTCCGGCAGCTATCAGGACCTTGCCGCTTTGCTTGCAGCTTGGAGATTGTGGCTGCTTGCTGTAAATTGACTTCGTAGAGGCACCATTCATTTGCGGCTACCAAGAGAACGAGCTATTTCTCCAAAAAAACAACAAAAAAAAAGCTGCTATTCGAAATCAATACCGGCTTTCTGACCCTGGTGGTAAGGGATTTGCAATATCACTTAACACTTTCAAATAATCACATAAAAAAAATCTCAAACTTGCCTCTTATCCCGCAGGGCAGAGGGCGATGCAAACCGCCATTTTGTCCGCAAAAAGAGCTGCTATCCAGAAATGAATACTGGCTTTCAGACCCTGGTGTTAAGTGATTTTTGCTTTTGCAAAATCACTTAATACATTCAAATAACTTTGGGGTTTTTTGATGGGGTTAACTGTAATTTCGCAGTGCAGACGGAGATGCGAATCTGCTGCTTCCTCTGACCATGAGCAACAAGGACGACTGGGAGCAACCAGTTTCCAGTGTCCTTCCGCGGTTCCTCCACAGCTCAAGTGTAACTAAGCTCATACAAGTAACGCTGTGTTTCATCATGGAGTCCTGTGGACTCCAGCAGCCGATACCAGCAGTGGCCAGTATCCGCAGTTTTCTATTATTATGGCTTGAGGTGCTGATACAGGGACTCAGTCATGATAGCATCAGTAGAAGGCAGACACCAAGGGTTAACGGCTCGCAATGGCTTTTCCCCTTTGCACCTCCCTGTCCTCCACTCGGAGTCAGGCCCTTGCTTTTAACTTGAAGACTCTGTTGAGTCAACATCATCACCACTGGTTCTACAATAAAATTGCTCTATTTCTGAAGCAGTGGAGTGTCCGAGCCTTCCTTATGACTCTTTGTTTTAACCAGTGGTCAAGTGCTAACAAAAAAGATGTGTAGGACCTCGTCAAGATTTCTGTTCCCCAATTAGCAATGATTATCTTGCACTTAACACAACACACACTCAGATCTGATATATTTATGTGTATATGTGGATTTTAGCAAAAATACATGATAAATCCTATATTTATTGTGAATTATCCAGGAAAGATATCATGGAACACCTGAATAGAAGCTTTATAATGTACAGGTCCAATGGTGGGAACGGAGTTCCTCATGCAAAAATAGTGGAGGAACTGTATTCCCAAGTGTTCCACCTCAACTTGACCTCTGATTTTATCCTTGTCATTGTGGGGGTATTGAATATAGATTGATGCGCATAAAATAATTCTTTAAACCATTTTGGCATACAACTTCAACGAAAAAAAAACTGAAAAAGGGGTATTTCTGAACGCTTATTGAGAGCTGTGGAACTTCATATTGACTCAGGTCATCACAAAGTTGCTCAGAACATTATTGCCCGAAGCTTGACATAGACCCTTTTAATTCTAACCATCGGTTTTCATAGAACGGAAAGTTACATTTTTCTACACGTTGACTTCAGTGATCCTATAATTTTGCCAACTGCTCAGCATATGTGACTGCAGATGTTACGTGTCTCCGCAAAGCTAGTGCGCACATAGTTTCCACTTGTAACACAAGATATTCCTAAATGGTTTCCGTGGCAACCAGTGTTTTGAGTCAATATTTTCTAAATGAATGCCAGAAGTTTCTGAAAGGGTATCGACCAACGTGTCTTAATTTCAGTTTACTTTTAATGGTGGTTGTATTGTAGATTCCGAATTAATCACTGCTTATTTACGGACTCTGGGTAAACCTCATCGGGATAAGCCAACAAAGTCACTCGGTACCGGCAGATCAAATCTTCGGTGTAAAAATAGAAATTATGCTACAGGAGCATGTCCTCTACATACTACATACATATTACTCTATGGTCCCAAACACCTGGGTCGGCCGTTAGAAATCTTGGAGCCCATTATAGAACCACTGGTCGGGCCCCCCTCCCTCAACTACCCGTTTCAGTAAACCAATTAAAAATATAACTAGTGATGCACTGAAATGAAAATTTCGGGCCAAAATTGCAGGATCAGCTCGGCCGAAAAGTGATACCGAACCAAAAATCAGTCATCCGAACCTGAGTCTGGAGGCCTGGCTTAGCCAGGGGCTCGCCTGAGCCTAGAGGCTGGCCGAGCCGATGACCCAGCCGGCCTCCAGGCTCAGACACGCCCTCGGCTCGGCCAAGCCTCCAGGCCCAGGTTCAGATGACTGATTTGGGGGGTGAGATCGCGTTGTTTACATTCACATACTCGCCCACATTTACCTGAGCTCCACCAGTGGTCTCCATGGTAGTGCTTCTGCATCGGATGCACAGGTCCACTGCTTCCCGCTCTCCATGTGTGCACCATCAGAGATGCTGGTTGCAGGGATGACATCACGGACGCAGAAGTCTTTGACCCTGCGGACTGGTGATAGCTTAGCCGCTGGTAGAGGGCTTCCCCCCAGGCTAGTGATTAGTCACTAGCCACCGATGCATTATATGAGATCTCGGGTTCCCAGCGCCATCTTGGTTCCAACCTGTGTGAAGCAGCCAACTGGAGGAACCCCACGGCTGGTATCATGGCACGAGTCACTCGTTGCCTTCTGCGGAGGAGGAAGTGCCGACCAACAGCAAGATCCATCTATCCTTTATGGCCCGACTACCGAGGCTAACACCGATGAGGGGTCGCCCAGGTGCGAGGGCAGTACCCAGTGAATTCCGGAGATTGTGGTGTTTGACGGCAAGCCGTGACAGTTTATTATATTAGCATTTTTATTTCACAGGCTTCACTTAATTATTAATTTTATTAATATTTACAATTTTTTTTATACTTTTTAATGTTCTATCCAGCTGTATGAAAAGGTTATTTTATTGACCTCCACCAATCAGATCACATTTTTCATACTTTATTAGTATCTCCTTTATCTCATCTTCTTTTTGGTGTGCGTCTTCGTGAATATATGTATCTGCATATCATTGATTCACACTGCGCCGCGTGGTATCCCCACACTACGCATCAGAATATAATATTTGTCCTGCACGTCTTTTTATAAGGATAAATAATATGAAAGGCCATAAATAAATAGTAATTAGGTTAGAAATCCTTCTAAAAATATTTCCGTAACTCGACATTAGAATGCGGGTGACATTATAAAGGGGGACTACGTGTTGGAGTTTTATTAAGATGATTTTTTTTTTTTAATCCAATTGAAATGTGGGGGAAAAAAAATTACTTTCAGACTAATAAAATATCAGTGGAGACTCTATAATTCATTTAAAAATCCCTTTGATGTTATTCCCAGGAAATGTGACAGCTACCTTGGCCAATATAGCTTGTTTTATGCCGCTCGGTTTCTGTATCAAACTTAAATAATTTTGCTAAGATCATTTCCATAGCTTATGGGCAGAAATGTGAGGTTTTTATTGTGATTATATTGGAGTTACTGCCTCTGCTGATTGGGGTGATGCCCTCGTGCCATCTTAGTTAACCAACTTGAGGATAGTCAATCCTGCACTTCATTGTGATACATATATGTATTTTTTATTATTTTTTTACATCAAACTAATGATTTAATGGGAGGAATATATATATATATGTAAATTTTAAAGCAGTCTACCCTTGATTCGTTATAAGAAAAAAAGGCAATCTGCCGCAGGAAGTAGCTCCCGAGTGTAAAACTAGTTTATTTAGGATTCCAGCCGCCACATACCACGGATTTACCTGTTTAATGCCAGGCGAGGACAACTTTTACGGCTTATTGTAGCGGGATGACTTTAATGACCGCTCAGTGTTTAATTTTCAACTCGCCGCTCTGTAACCTTTTCAGATCGTTATCACACGAGCGAGACGGAAAAAAGTGCAGTATTATGATTGCGGAATAAACGGTTTGGATGTGTCTTAACGTTATCGGCGGATATTGTATTTATTCATCCGGAAAGATTAAAAAATAGAAAATGTTATTGTTCGTTAACAAACCTTGAGTTGCATCGCCGGAGCCAGAGACTAAACTTTAAGATGAAGACGTCTCTTTGTGTTACATGATGAATTGTGCAGTAAGGGGTTGATCTGCGGCGCCTGAGAAATTTGGTTTGAATATTCGGCGAATTGCCAACTTTTTGAATAGCCGAATGGCCACAAAA
The DNA here is from genome assembly GCA_009667805.1 of Leptobrachium leishanense. Taxonomy (NCBI): domain Eukaryota; kingdom Metazoa; phylum Chordata; class Amphibia; order Anura; family Megophryidae; genus Leptobrachium; species Leptobrachium leishanense. The sequence goes on from CM019065.1 coordinate 374,105,737, forward strand.
ATTGCACCGTACAGGGAAATTTCCTGTTCGGTGCAATTTTGTGGCCAATTCAGTGCACTTTGAATCACCCTTTTAGTTTTCACAGAGCTCCACAGCAATAAAACTCAGTGTTGTGCAGTGCATATGAGTGTACACGGAATCCACAGCAATAATACTCACGTAATGGGCAGTTAATATGAGCGTACACAGGATCCACAGCAATAAAACCCATGTAATGGGCAGTGCATATGAGCGTACACAGGATCCACAGCAATAAAACTCATGTAATGAGCATTATGTATGAGCGTGCACAGGATCCACAACAATAAAACCCACGTGATGGGCAGTGCATATGAGCGTGCACAGGATCCACAGCATTAAAACCCACATTATGGGTAGTGCATATGAGCGTACCCAAGATCCACAGCAATAAAACTCACATAATGGGCAGTCATATGAGCGTACACAGGATCCCCAACAATAAAACTCACATAATGGGCAGTGCATATGAACGTATACAGGATCCAGTGCAGTAAAACTCACGTAATGGGCAGTGCATATGAGCGTACCCAGGATCCACAGCAATACAACCCACATAAAGGGCAGTGCATATGAGCGTACACAGAATCCACAGCAATAAAACTCACGTAAGGGGCAGTGCATATGAGCATATACAGGATCCACAGCAATAAAACTCATGTAATGGGCAGTGCATATATGAGCGTACACAGGATCCACAGCAATAAAACCCACAATTTGGGCAGTGCATATGAGCATACCCAGGATCCACAACAATAAAACCCACATAATGGGCAGTGCACATGAGCGTACCCAGGATCCACAGCAATAAAGCCCACATAAAGGGCAGTGCATATGAGCGTACAGGGTCCACAGCAATAAAACTCACGTAAGAAGGCAGTGCATATGAGCATATACAGGATCCACAGCAATAAAACTCATGTAATGGGCAGTGCATATATGAGCATACACAGGATCCACAGCAATAAAACTCACATAATGGGCAGTCATATGAGCGTATACAGGATCCACAACAATAAAACCCACGTACTGGGCAGTGCAAATGAGCGTACCCAGGATCCACAGCAATAAAACTCACGTAATGGGCAGTGCATATGAGCGTATACAGGATCCACAACAATAAAACCCACATATTGGGCAGTACATATGACCGTACCCAGGAACCACAGCAATAAAACCCACATAATGGGCGGTGCATATGAGCGTACCCAGGTTCCACAGCAATAAAACTCATGTAAGGGGCAGTGCATATGAGCGTATACAGGATCCACAGCAATAAAACTCACTTAATGGGCAGTGCATATGAGCATACCCAAGATCTACATCTTTTTTTAAAAAAATACTTTACTGTCCTCAGCTGCAGGGGCGGGCAACCAGCTGTTGACATTCGGCCTGTTGCTGAGATGTGCCCCCTAGGTCCTAACTTTTGAGTTAACTGCAACAGGATGGTAATTAGGGTTAGGATTTTGTAATCCTAACGCTAATTAACTCTTTGCGCTCCCCATGTTAAGCATAGGGAGTGTAAAGTACAGTAACCTCATGCTGAAAAACACAAGATCAGAATAGCTAACGGGTTTTTTAACCCGTTAGCGTTTGGATTGTAATATGGTGCTCCCGCACTAGGGCAAGCACAGCTACTATTAACACTCACACAGGTGAGCACTAACGTTAGCATTAGGAATGTAATATGGCCCCTACTGTACTGATAGGGATATTAGCAATGCATCGTGCTCGACTTGCGATTACAGTGGTTAATGTAGAGGCTTTTTGGGCTATAGTTTACTGCTCAGCATGGAATACGCCCTGTATTTGTCCAATGTATCTAAGTTTGGTGGAATATCCTTATGAATTCCCTTTTGTGAATAGAAAACAAAGGAAGGTGAACAATGTTGGTCTAACCGTGATGAAATTCCCTCTTTTGTCCTTCTAGATTGACTTCTTGGATGTCATCGCCGAACCCGAAGGGACACACAGTTTCGACGGCGTCTGGAAAGCCAGCTTCACCACCTTCACCGTGACAAAGTACTGGTTTTACCGCCTGCTGTCCACGATCTTCGGCTTACCGCTCTCGCTGGTCTGGGGCATTTCCTTCGCCATCCTCTCATTCCTCCACATCTGGGTAGTGGAGCCGTTCATACGAATCTACTCGATCGAGATCCAGTTCTTCAGCCGAGTCTACGCCATCTGCGTCCACGCCTTCTTCGATCCGCTCTTCGAAGCCATGGGGAAGGTCTTCAGCTTCGTTCGAATTACCGTACGCAAAGAAGTATAGATGGGGGGGGGGGGCAGCAGGATTCATCCTCCGGGCCTCGTTCTTCAACTGAAGCTATTTTTGATTTTGTTTTTACAAGCACTGACCGAAGATCAAAGAATCACTAGATGAATTTATATCCAGATGCAAAGTATTTATCCATACAGCGTCGTTATTGCCGTTGTGAAGTCTGTATATTTTAGGAAACAGACTCTTTGTGAAATACTGTATTTTTTTTTAACGTTCCATCCATGTATTACTCACATGTAACGTGCATAGGAGTGCTTTGGAGATCAAAAAAACCCATCGATTAGAATTCCGAGTGGTTTCTTTTACTGTTTGTTATTGTTCTATTGCAGCGGAGTAAACAATACGGCTTGGCAAGGTTTTCAAAGAATGTTCTCTCCATTGTAATGTCAGCTAAACGCTGAACTTTTATTTCACTGAGTTGATTTTTCAAACCAATAGCGAGAGCACGGACCCGGATGAACGGGGGGATTATGTAAAATGCAAATAGCTTTCAGCATTATCCGCAGATATATGATGCAATGAATCCTCAAAAGTGCCAAGAGAACTTCATTTCACTTTGCTTTTGTGTTTCAGTGCGCAACGAAGGGCTTCAGCGTTATCTTTTAGCTCGAGGGACACACTGTGGCCGTCAGAGAAGGAGTTTTAGCCTTCTAAACAATAGAGGTGTGCACGGCTGAAAAATTTGTTTCGTTTCGTTTTCGGAATTTCGTTTCGTATTTCGTTTAATTTTGGATCGATTCGATAGTTGATATATCAATTCGACATTCGGATCACTAAATTAAACCCCCAATTGATCAAATTTTGCTGTTAAATGACAAGCTAGGGTTAAATATTGTGTCACAGATTTAGTAGCAGGGACAGGCTGCTTGCAAAACGAAATTAATTTGTTTCATACAGTCATTTGCTGACTGTAGTACTTGTATTGTATGCATTTTAATTTAAGATCAATTCGATAGTTGATATATCAATTCGGATTACTAAATAAAACCCCAATGAATCAAATTTTTATTTTATGATGACACAGTATAGCAAACTAAATTTGTTATATGCCGTTTCGTTTAGAATTCGGATCAAATCGATTCGTTATTTCAGAAGAATTCCAATTCGTTACGAAATGAATGCACACCTCTAGTAAACAATAAAGGTGCTCTTTGAATGAGCGTTAACGTGTTCATTCTCACTGGATTTTACTCCACATTAAACACCCAGGATATTCTGGCGATCCTGTAAAGCAGCTGTTTTCTCGTCGATTCAGATACTTTAAAAGGATTCGGTGGAAATTCTATTTGTAGAACCTTCAGATTGTGTAGAATTTCTAGTGATGCATAACAACAATACACTTTTAAAATTGATAGGAGTAACAACAAATCCCCTGCTTTTTATTAACTTCCTGTAAGGTTCCAGCCTCTGAAGAATTTTAAAAAATTATATATATATATTATGCATTTTTTAATTAGATATTTTTTTCTTTATTACTCTTCTTGGTGACACAGGGAATTACTGTGAAACATAGCTTCCTTCAGACACATAACAATTTGCTGATAACCCCGCTTTTCTTGACTTGTAAATATTTTTTTATTTGTTTTAATTCAGAGCCAAGTATTTGCAGAAAAACATTCACAAATCAAGAAAAGAGTTGGTTTTTTTTGTTTATAGTTTTGTTTTTTTTGTAATATTACTCTTGGGTTTCCCATTCAGAGCCAGGTATTTCTGGGGAAATAAAGATGTTGTTTTTTTCTTTTTTCCCTCAAATACTCAAAGAAAGGAAAAATAAAAAATGTATCTATCAGTTTGAATATCTGCCAAATAATTTTACATTATATTTGGTTTGTTTCCATAGATATTGTAAATGAGAAATTCATAGTATAACATTTTACTAAGTCGGCTTCTTTAATATGTGTTTTATTATTTTGTTGGGGGGGTTTCCACGTGGTTTTATAAGCTTTGCTCTTACACTAGGCGACATTATACTGTGTATCAGTTTACAGCACACCGCTTGATACTTACTGTTGGGTTATGTGCTTGGGTCACATACAGTAGTTAGTCATTTACTATACTTAGTCATCTACTGCAATGTTTGTTGTTGGTTTTTTTTCTTTTCTTTTTAATTTTAGTACTAAAAGCTGTTCTGCTCCATAAAGTCGAAAACATTCTGTGTACGATGCACGTGTTCTTTCATCTGTCATTGAACTGACTCTTGGAATGCAATGACCAAATAAATCACTTATTCAACTGCCATGGGCAAAATGCACGAGGAATCTGTGTTTGTATCAGCTCGACTTCTCTACATGGTACCAAGGTGTTATCACAAGAATAACAGTGATGATGTACCTCACTATACAAGACAGCCTAGTGGTGAGAGTGCTTGGCGATGTATGCTTTGAATCACAAGCTTTGCCCCCCCCCCGATGTATCTGAACTATACCACCCATGATTCTCTGTTCATTTATTGCATGCAAAGAATTCTGGGAATTGTAGGCAACGAAGATCCAGGGAGCCAGAGTTTGAGATCATTGCTTTAGAGCAGTGGTTCTCAACCTGTGGACCCTCAGGACCCACAATTGTCCTTGGTCATTAAGTCGCGACCCAAAAATAATTGAATTTCTGAAACATTATAATTTATTCCACAAAACATGTGCAATATTCTACAATGTATGCACTTTTTACCCAATTTTGTAAATAAACAGGGATTCTTTCCAAAATGGATAGTGCAGTAATCACAGAATTAGTGAAAACGAGAGTGCAGCAAAAACCCAATAAAATAAACTGTAATTGAAACATATGAAATTAATTAGAATTTATGGGAAAACTGGGGATGATTTTGCTCTTAAGTGTCTCAAAGTCTGGGGTGATGGTAGACAAAGCAACGCTAATTTAAATCACTACTGATTGAATAATAAAATATTATAAAAAACTTAAACTCACATGCTCCGCGCTCCCTCGCCGTCTGTCTCTGCGCACATTTTTCTCCACAGCAGCAGCCTGCCCTCTATGAGCCTTCGCAATTTGCGTAGCTAAATGCTACGCTAATCGCGTAAGCTCAAGATGGCTAAGAGATTGAGAAGTCTGCAGCGCACGTCTAGCGCTGCCTTCTTCTTGAAACTACTCTCTTCAGGACCTCAGAGAGGCACTGAGAGCAATGAAATACCTTGGACCAATGGGAAAGCACCATAGGTCCAAGCCATTCAAGAAACCCCTCCATGGGAGGCTGGCCTCCCATGCATTGATTGACGCATGGGAAGTTCCAGCACACGGTTGCTGGTGAGGGAGGTAGAGGTAGCCGCGCCGCCTGAGACCCAGTCCTCCCCGGTCGCGACCCACTACTTGAGAAACACTGCTTTAGAGCATGGGTCAGCAACCTTGGCCCTCCAGATGTTTTAAAATTACACCTACCATGGGGAATGTAGATCCAAAACATCTGGAGGGCCAAGGTTGCTGACCCCTGCCTGCCTTACTCCATTGGTCCACCAAAAGATGATTGTTCTGATAGGTAGGACAAGCACCGAGAGCTCCTTTCAAACAGCTGGTCAGTCTGCTGGTGCCCTCTCCGCAGCCCAGCAGCATATCCGACACAATGAATACAAGGGACACTCAAAGTTGCAATTATGGATGGTTTATTGGAGAAACAAATAGCAACGTTTTGGTCAGAGGACCTTTACTATTAATATCAGGCGGGAGGGGGTTAACGCCGACATGGTGCACTAGTATGCTTCGCTGCCAGGTGCTGCGGAGGTCCTCTCCTTTGGCCCACTGACGCGCAATGCACATCATTGGCTGCCGGGGTACGGCCTGGTTCCTCACTTGGTAGTGAAGAGGTTAAAAGGATGATGCTGACCTAAATTCCTTCGATATACATTGAAGCTACAATTAACCTTGGGAGTCTAGCAGTAGGTTGATATTGTCCCACACTGACAAATTCCTTTAAAAACCGGCACTATTGGTGGCAGCTGTATTGGTTTTATGACACCTAAGGTCATGGATCACTTTAGCGTTGTATAATATTGGTTTGGCTGTTCTTTCTCAACCATGCGTCCTATTCCATAGTTGTCGTTATGTTGTGAATCTCAAACGCTAAGCGTTATAGCAGACGTTATTAGCTTAATTTTTTTCACCTCGTATTCCAACCTTCCCTTTTAAAGAAGACCTTAGCGTCTACTCTCGCGGCTTGCGTTCCTTACTGCACTTGGCGTCTGCTATTCTTAACACGGAACGTGTAAGTCATTAAAAAATGCAAGAATAGCGACCAATTCCAAGATCATGGATAAACTTAGGGCTACATTACATAGCTGGTGCTAACGTTATCGCTCACCTGCATGAGCATTAACGTTTGCTGCGGTGTCTACCGCATATTACGATCCAAACGCAAACGGGTTGGGTAACCCGTCAGCGTTTGGTACCTTGCACTTATCACAGTGAGGTTACAGTACTTTGCACTCCCCATACTTAACATGGGGAGTGCAAATGTTAATCAGCGTTAGGATTCCAAAGCCCTAACGCTGATTAATGTCTGGCTGCGGCTAACAAAAAGTTAGCCACAGCCTGGACTTGGTGCTAACGGATTCCGCTGGTGCACAATCCGTTAGCACCAGTCGAAAACCCCTAGGAAAATTCAGATACTCACCTCCTATCCCGCGGCGAGGGCCGCGGTTTCATCCGCTTCCTCCGTCCGGCGGGAGCAGGGAGAAACTGGGGGAAAAGTCCCCCAGTCTCTCTCTGCGTATCACTATGCCGAATGAGATCCGGCAGGTCAAGTGACCGCCGCAGTCTGTTTCAATAGAGTCCTATAGACTCCATTGAGAGGTTGCATGCGGCGGCGCTTGACGCTGCCGCTCGCATCCCGGGGTTTAGCCCTTGCTAACAATGCAGGCAGTTTTTTAAGTGCCTGCATTGTAATTTTGCGTTAAAACGGGTGCGCTAGGGTGAAAACTACAGGAAAACTTCTCCATAGTGTCCCCGTTTTACCGCAAAACATGTAATGTAGCCCTTAACGTCTCGTGCAAACCAGGGAAATGTAATCCCTCCTATAAGCTGGTGTGGCGCTCATAACGACACCTAAACTCTGGTTAAGTTTACACCACAGGGGGTTAATTAGCGTTAGCTGCATGCGCAGCCACTTTCAGCAGCGCCAGCTGGTAATTTCACTTTGCAACGTCTTGCTAAGAAAATCGAACGTCTCCAGCCGACTTTAGCGCTTCGGTCGGAATATGGACGTTTAAGGTGAGATGCTAATGGTTAACAGCCGGTGTGCGATTTTTTTCCACTAGCGTCTGACTTTTAACAACAACCACGGAATCGGGCCACATGTGTTTTATGTAATATACACGTTCAAGTGTGATTAATATAGATCCTAGGGGCATATAGAGACCTCCCACCTTTTGCTTTTAATGTACAGAGACCGACTGTGACAAGGGCACGCACATAATGACATTACCGGCTACCTAGCTTGGATGCAAACCTAAACGTGACATCATAATCCACTTGCCCGCTGAATCGACTGTAACAGACATTTCTTGACGAGCCACTTATTTCCGCTTCAATGATCCAGATTTTAAACGCGGTCGTGGCTGATATCTGTGGCACGTTTCTGCATGTAAAGCTGCTGCACAATAAAAGGTTTAACTTGCGTCAGACTGGATTATTTAAAACGTGTAATATACAAAGGCGGACCTCGATGCGTATCGGGAGACCTCGCCGGGAAAGATTATACAAGGTTTAAAGTACAATATATTGGATGGCTGACTGTGACCATCCTGCAATTTATGTTAACACAGGATTAAATTGCTTTACTAGCCGTCCAGGCACTTCAAAGCCTAAAGGGAAGAAGAAACTGGTGTAAAATCTACATATAAGGCAATGTTACAGCCAGACCTCATCCTAAAGGCATACCGGGAATTGTGTGGGTTCAGGCTTGATACTATTCATAAAGCAGCAAATTCTAGCCACGTCCTGCAATACAGAATATTTATATTTTTTGTACAAACCTAAAAATATAACTATGTATATATATATATATATCATCTTTCATTAAATCCTGCATTCAGAAAGACTGTAGGGGTTATTCAGAGAGCACCGAAATGTCACCGACATTTCGGTGCTCTCTCGTTCCCCGCACTTTGGGAATCAAAGCTCCCCACCCTGCGGTGAATTCAGCATTCACCGCAGGGTCCCCGGAATGCAGAAAAAACCCACAATGAAATCCCACGGAAAAATCTGCCGGAACCACTGCACACACCGAACACGTCGGAAAAAGCCGCCGAGCCGCCGATCACGACGCAGACCAGCAAAAAAGCCGACAAGCTGACAAACACGGTGAAAAAAACAACAAAAAAAAACAATACAATCGAAAGTGTCAAAATTGAAACGCCTTTTTGCAAAAAACAACTACTGAACGAAACTGTCTGGAATTTACATATAAGATCATATGAATAATAATAGAAAGGTCTGTTACAGAAAAATGAAGAAAAAAAACGGGGGAAGATGGGAGAAAATTTTTGACAAAAAAAGCCTAGAAGATCCTACAAAATCTAAAAATAAAGAGACTTTATACTGCAGAATAAAATAATAAATGATTTATTAGATATTGTATTAAAACGGAAATATTTTTACCATTGAAGCCTATGGGATTCTCCTGAATAAACATGTTGAATGAAACCACCGAACTGCAGGGCATTTCGGCAACTTTTCTCTGCTGTTGGGTGTCTCTGAATAGATTAACCATTGCTTCTCTATTAGGGATTTCACTGCCGCCGAACAGGCACTGTACTGACTGGCAGTTCGCCAAAACATGGCGAACTGCCTACTCTCTGAATAGCCGAATGGCTCTGAGGCTAGGGTCAGACGAACGCATTTTTATGTTGTCTGTGAAAAAGTGCGTTCGAACGAATGGACGCATTTTTTCACAGAATACGTGATAGTGGTCATACTATGCGCATTTTCGTCCGTGATTTTGTACGGATCATCAATAAAACTCTTTTTGTGTCTGGACGTTATGTTGGCCGGACATTAGCAGCGTCTGACGTCTCCTAATCACGCACACACGCCGCTAGCAGACGCAGCGCACTCTGTACGTCAGTACCTGCGGTTTCACGTTCTCGAAAAAATGCGTTCATTTTCCACTTGCGTTGCGCAGCCGGACTTTTGTGCGACCGTACTTCGTATATTGGCCGTCATTGCCCGGCATCTGCTGCTAGTGCGGCCGTGATTAAGTGCGGCTGCACGCGCGTTCGCACTGCCTCAGTCTGACCCTAGCCTGAAATGGCACCGTACGGGGAAATTCCCTGCTCGGTGCCATTTCCAGGCCAGATCGGCCTTCTCTGAATAACCCCTATTGTATTTAGGTGCCTGGTGCAACGCTAGGCCATGTAAAGAATTTAAAGAGTGCTGACTCCTGGAGTGCCACTTTAACTATCCTGGAACAAGAGCTAACACTCTATGGTTTTAATAATAAAAGAAAAACAACAAACTTTTTTGCATGTTTATTATTATTAGTAATAGTATTATTATTTATTAAGTGCCAACACATTCCACAGCGCTGTACAAAGGTACATTGGGTAAAGAGTAAAGACAAGACAATTCTACAATACACCAAAAAGGCAATCAATATTTCACCAACAGATACAGGAGGGATTGAGAGCTCTATTGCTGTGGGAAATTACAATCTACGTAGGTAAAGGGGTGAGAAAGGAGGAGAGGACCGCAGGGATGGGAATGATGTTTGCAAACACCGTTTGGAGTCTGTAAGTGCTGGAGTTCCGCACTGAATGATGGAACCTAACTGGAGCATCTTCCTTGATTTTGCCAAGGCCTTTGACACAGTAGATCATAGCATCCTATTACAAAAACTTAAAAACTCTGGCATTGGTGATCGCACGCTAACCTGTTTTCAATCATATGTATCTGATCGGTCGCAATATGTGTCCATTTCTGACAGCAAACCCTCCCAGTCATGTGCGTGTGTACCCCAAGGCTCAATACTCGGCCCCCTGTTATTCACGATGTTCATAAATGATCTGCCCAACATCTGCAAAGCCTCAACTGTACACATTTACGCAGACGACACTGTAGTCTATACCAGCAAACAAGATCTCCCGCAGCTGGAGGCCGTGCTGCAAGAACAATTCACAGGGGTAGAAAAGTGGATCAAACACAATAAACTTTGTTTAAATACTGACAAAACGGTAACGATGCTCTTTGGAACAAAACCTAAACTGCACAAATTGCAAAATCCCCACTTATGTGTCAGGACAAAATCAAATGGCACGCTGACCACAGTCACTTCTCTCAAATATCTAGGTATGTGGTTAGACCCAAATCTATCCTTTGGTCCCCACATCGAAAAACTCTCATCTAAACTTTACCCCAAACTAGGTGCCCTGTACAGAAACAAATCCTGCCTGAGCCCCGCGGTAAGAAAGCAGATTGTACAACAAATGCTTATGCCGGCTATTGAATACGGAGATGTAGTGTATGCAGCGGCCCCGCAAACACACCTTCAGAAACTTACTACATTGTATAACTCATTCTGATGCTTTGTGCTACAATGTAACTACATGACCCACCATTGTGACATGTTAAAAGAACTAAACTGGCCATCGCTGGAGTCTAAACGCACCCTTCACCATTTCAACCTGGTGTTTAAGAACTTTTCTGGGAAGCTACCACCCTACCTGAATAGGCTGCTTCCCCCAGCAGCTCCCTCATCCTATAACCTCCGATCCAGGACCAGCACCTTACTTGCAATACCACAATACAAAAAGAAAGTGGCTCGATCCTCATTTTCCTTCAGAGCACCGCAGTTATGGAATAACCTCCCAGACACCATCAAATCTTCCCCCAGTCTAAAGTCCCTTAAGAGCTCCCTATTAACATACCTCAATATAGAATGCACCTGTAAACATGTAACATAGTGACTATATACAGAATGCACCTGTAAACATGTAACATAGTGACTATATACAGAATGCACCTGTAAACATGTAACACAGTGACTATATACAGAATGTACCTGTAAACATGTAACATAGTGACTATATACAGAATGTACCTGTAAACATGTAACATAGTGACTATATACAGAATACACCTGTAAACATGTAACACAGTGACTATATACAGAATGCACCTGTAAACATGTAACATAATGACTTTATTTATTTCCTACATATTTATTTTTCTGTTAGTCTGTATATTTGTTTTGTGTTAATATCTTGCATTTTACTAATTTGTATTTCTGTAACCACTCAATGTTCTTGAACCCAGGACATACTTGAAAATGAGAGAAATCTCAATGTATCCTTCCTGGTAAAATCCTTTATAAATAAATAAAATAAATAAATATCATATACAGTGGCCAAAAAAAAAGTCACCACCTGGATATAACCAGTGGCGTAGCGTGGGTTGTCAGCGCCTGAGGCAACGCAAGAATTGCACCCCCCCTCCCACCCGTGGACACATTGATGCCCTTCCACCATTAGAGCATTATTATTATTCTTTATTTATAAAGCGCCAGCATATTCCGCAGCGCTGTACAATAAGCACAGTATAGACAGGGTTACAATACATTGAACAACATTTGACAAACAGTACAGGAGGAGATGAGGGCCCTATTCCCGTAGGAACTCACAATCTGGGAGGGTTGGGGTTGGAAACAGGAGGATAGGACTGTAAGGTGAGAGTGATTGATGGTTGTATCAGTGGTGTATTTAGGTTTTGTGCTGCCCTAGGCCTGACTAAACTCGTGCACCCCCTAATTTAAATTTGAGGCACCCCCTCCTGTCAAGGGCACACCTCTTCCTGGTTAATCCCCACCCTTCCTCTTTAAGCTCCACCTTTTTCTCTTAGAGCTCCGCCTTTTTCTCTCTTTATATTAAAAGTGGATACCAAGTGCCTACTTGTATATTTTGTATACCATTTCAAATGTATCTATTGAGAAATAAAATTATGAAATGTTTAAATTCAAGCATTTTTACAAAGAACAGCCACGCATGTGTCACGCCGCCCCGCGGCACGCCGCCAGCCGGGTCCCTTACCTCGGAGGCAGGCAGGTGCCGAGCGGGTGGCGCTGCGGCGCTCCTCACGCTCCAGGTGCGGGCTGGGAGCATCCCCGGGTCCTGCGCCGCCCCCTACGAGTTCTGCCGCGTCTGTTCGGGTGGGTCGGCGCGGCCATGCCGTCCTGTCCACCCTGAGCATGGCGGCGAGTGGCGTCTGACGTCACAGGGGCGGGCGCAGGGATCTGGGTGGGAGGTGCAGACCTAGGGGGAGGTCCTCAGTCCCGGTGGACCTGATGGGGAACTGCACCTGACACCTCCAGCTCCTTGATTGTCCTGGCTCAGAGGAGGGTTGATTGGTGGAGGGATTCACAGTGGGATGTGTCTTGACGATTCTGCACCTATATAGAGTTTCCCTGCCAGTATATCATTGCTTCAGCGTTGTATCACTCCTGCCAGTGTTACTCTTAGAAGCTTCTCCCTATGTTTATTCTGTGTACCAGTACTTGGCTTATTACCCGACCTCTCTTTATTCGCCGTTTGCCCCTGACCTCGATTGTGAACCTGACTACGTTTCTTTGATATTCCTTTGGTACCGCGATATACAACTTACTACGCAAACTCTGCACCTGGGTTCTCCCATCCCACCGAGCACCCCTGACACATGTCAAGTATACTGGAACACAGCCTCTCTAATTGGTTGAACAATAAAATACACAGAAATGTGCACTGCATATGAGCGTATCACAGAGCTGTACAGCAATAAAACTCACAGTAATGTGCAGTGTGTATGAGTGTATCCCAGAGCTCCAGGGCAATAAAACTCACAGTACTATGCAGTGTGTATCACAGAACCCACAGCAATAAAACTCCCAGCAATGCAATGTTTGGTGTGTGTCAGTGTATCAGAATCCACAGCAATAAAACTCCCAGTAATGCAATGTGTGGGTCAGCGTATCAGAATCCACAGCAATAAAACTCCCAGCAATGCAATGTGCGGTGTGTATGAGTGCATCAGAATCCACTGCAATAAAACTCCCAGCAATGCAATGTGTGGTGTGTGTCAGCGTATCAGAATCCACAGCAATAAAACTCCCAGCAATGCAATGTGTGGTGTGTATGAGTGCATCAGAATCCACTGCAATAAAACTCCCAGCAAACCGAGTGTATATGAGCACACAGCAATTATTTATTCTACATTTACCGGCCTCTGTCCGCGGTAGGGCTGTGTGTAGAGTCAGCAGAGACTGTGTACAGACTCAGCAGGAGGTCCCTCCAGGCCACGATAGGATCACGGCTGTGCCTGTGCGTGGAGCCATCTTGTCAGCAGTGGGGTGCCACTGCCAGAGGGTGCACCGTGGCTTTGATTCCCTTCCCGGTGGGTGTTCAGTCCAGAATAGAGTGACAGTCCATGTTAACGAAAGGGCGGGCAGCTGCGTGCATGCGTGTCACGTGGTTCAGCCAGTCAGGTGGTACTGAGACTCAGTACCACCTGACTGGCCGGACCGAGTGTGACCTGCACGCAAGCAGCCTCACCAGGAGCCAGGCAGCTCAATGACAAATTTCTATCACTGCAGTGCTGGTAAAGGAAAGGTCCACTTTAAACAGCAGTAAGCAGACAGAGCTTCATATTCTGCTGATAAACCCCCCCCCTTTACTTGCCGTTTACTGTCATCTTCTCTCTCTGGACACAAATCACATCCCCCTCCCCTCTCCTAGAGCTGCTGCGGGGCAGGGGAGGAGCTATGGAGGGAGGAGAGGGGGATTTTTATTCTATTCGATTTTATTCCGTATGCAAACGCCATGCTCCGCTGCTCGTTGTTTGAGAACACAGCTCAAAGCTGACACACAGTGACAGTGGAACCTCCTAGTACCCCCTAATGACACCCCAATAATCACTGGTACCTGGGGCGGCCCGCCCTCCGCCACTCCTCTAAGTACACCACTGCTCTGGTGATATGCTCACACACAAGTTTGGCGAACTGCCAGCAAGTACGGTGCAGTTTGAAGGCTGTGCAAATCCCCATAGAGAAGTAATGGTTAATCTATTCAGAGAACACAAAACAGCAGAGAAATGTCAGTGAAATGCCCTGATGTTCGGTGGTTTCAATCAGCAGGTTTATTCAGGTGAACCCCATAGGTTTCAATGTTAAAAATATTCCCGTTTTTTATGCAATATCTAATAAACCATTTATTATTTTAATCTGCAGTAAAAAGTCTTTATTTATTTATTGATTTTTTTTTGTACCTTTTAGTGATTTTTCAGAATTTTTTGGGCTAAATTCCCCCCCTTTTTTTTAATAGCGGTTCTTCTTTTTCTGTAACAGAACTTTTTATTATCAATCATAGGATCTTATATGTAAATTCCAGACATTTTCGTTCAGTAGTTCTTTTGAAAACAGCAGGCCATGGGTTTGCGGTGGCAGCATACAGCGGCCGACTCCATGCACTTTAGGGACCCTGCGGTGAATGGTGAATTCACTGCAGGGTGGGGAAATTTTATTCCCCGAAGTGCAGGGAACTACAGAACACCAAAATGTTGGCGTCATTTCGGTGCTCTGTGAGTAACCCAATTAGTGGTGAGGTTTTTTGTTGCCCCCTGGAAAGTGAAAGCCTAGGCCTTGCCTACCCAGAACATACTTGAAAATTAGTGACATCTCAATGTTTCCTTCCTGGTAAAATAGTTTTCAAAAGTAAAAAAAAAAAAAAAAAAAATGTGTTTTTTTTTTTAGGGGTGGGGCCACCCAGCGGGCCACCGCCCCCTGGAAAGTGCCGCCCTAGGCCTGGGCCTTGTTGGCCTAGGCCAAGATACACCAGTGGGTTGTATCAGTGAGTTGGGTGGTCAGATTCTCTAAATAGGAACGTTTTAAGGGAGCGTTTGAAGGAAGAGAAGTTAGGGGAAAGTCTGACCGTATGAGGGAGAGCATTCCAGAGGATGGGGGCTGCGCCTGAGAAGTCCTGCAGTCTGTCATGGGAAGAGGTGATGCGGGGAGACGCTAGGCGCAGGTCGCTGTTTTGACCTTAGGGAGCGGGCTGGGGTGTATTTGGTGATTAGTGAGGACAGGTAGTGGGGAGCTGAGTTAGTGAGGGTTTTGTAGGTAAGGATAAGGATTTTGAACTTAATTCTGCAGTGGATGGGGAGCCAGTGAAGGGACTCGCAGAGGGGAGCGACAGAGACAGAGCGGCGGGTGAGGTGGATTAGCCGGGGGGAGGCATTCAGGATGGATTGTAGGGGGGAGAGGCGGGACAGAGGGAGGCCAGATAAGAGATTATTCCAATAGTCAAATCGGGAGATTACCAGGGCGTGTATGAGTTGTTTTGTGGTGACAGCGGTAAGAAAATGGCCGAATTCTGAAAATATTACACAGTTGGTAGCGGCAGGAGGAGGAAAGAGACTGGATGTGGGGGATGAAGGAAAGAGCGGAGTCAAGTGTAACTCCAAGACAGCGAACCTGGTTTGATGGGGAGATAGTGATACCCTCCACTGTGATAGAGAAGTCAGGAGGTGAGGAGGCATTAGAGGGAGGAATAAGTAGGAGCTCAGTCTTAGACATGTTGATCTTTAGGTGGTGAGAGGCCATCCAGGAGGAGATGCCAGATAGGAAGTCGCTGACTTTGGATAGGACAGAGGGAGAGATCAGGGGTAGAGAGGTAGATCTGAGTGTCATCAGCATAGAGGTGGTAATTAAAGCCAAAGCTATTAATGATTTTTCCCAGGGAGGAGGTGTAGATGGAAAAGAGCAGAGGACCAAGGACAAAGCCTTGAGGTACACCAACAGATAGAGGCAATGAAGGGGAGTTACCAGCAAAGGACACAGAGAAGGACCTGTTGGATAAATAGGAGTCAACCCAAGCGAGTGCAGTGTCACTGAGACCAAGAGAGCTGAGGGTCTGTAGAAGGAGGGGGTGGTCAACAGTGTCAAAACCAGCCGAGAGTTCAAGCAGGATGAGAATAGAATAGTGGCCGTGTTTTTTAGCAGTTAGGAGGTCATTGGTGACTTTGAGGGCAGTTTCAGTTGAGTGTATGGGACGGAAGCCAGACTGCAGGGGGTCAAGTAGGGAATTGGATGACAGGAAGAGGGAGAGGCGGTTGAAGACTAGTTTTTCTAAGAGCTTAGATGTGAAGGGAAGCAGGGATACAGGGCGGTAGTTGGATGGAGAGTTGGGATCGAGGGATGGTTTCTTTAGTAAAGGGGTAACTAGTGCGTGTTTGAAAGCAGATGGGAAGGAGCCGGTGGAGAGAGATAGGTTGAAGATGTGTGTGAGAGCAGGGGTGAGGGAGGAGGAGAGGGGAGGAATTAGATGTGAGGGAATGGGTTCGAGCGGGGACGTGGTGAGATGTGAGGAGGACAATAAGGAATTGACTTCCTCCTCAGTGGCTGGGAGGAAGCGGCAGAGGGTAGCAGAGGGGGCTTCTGGAAGTGGACGTGGCAGATAACTATCTTGTGTTGGGATGTTGCTTAGAGTTTTATTGAGGAAGAAATCTGCCAGGTCTTGAGCGCTGAAGGCAGATGAGGGGGGAGGTGCGGGTGGGTAGAGGAGGGTGTTGAAGGTGGACCAGAGCCGTTTAGGGTTGGAGGACAGCGTAGATATAAGAGATGAGAAGAAGGACCCCTTACCCCACAAGCACATGTATCTTAACTGTGATACAGCAACCACTCTGGATACTTGGTTCCATCCAGGAACACGGTCCTCTAGGCAGGTAATAAACAGCCACAGACTTGAAGTTGTACAAATGAGAGGGCTTTTTATTCCAGCATAAACAAACACCACACTTGGCTTTGAATCACTATCGCACAGATTATATCCCAGCATGGATTAATGAAGAACTAACAGGGCACATTTTATATCTCAGCATGGGTTAATGGGCAGCTCTCAGATTTTATCCCAGCATGGGTTAATTTGCAGCTCACAGGGCTCTGATTATATCCCAGCATGGGTTAATGGGCAGCTCATAGGGCACATTTTATATCCCAGCATGGGTTAATGGGCAGCTCACAGGGCACATTTTATTTCCCAGCATGGACTGATGGGCAGCTCACAGATTATATCACAGCATGGGTTAATGGGCAGCTCACAGATTATATCACAGCATGGGTTAATGGGCAGCTCACAGATTATATCACAGCATGGGTTAGTGGGCAGCTCACAGGGCACAGATTATATCCCAGAATGGGTTAATGGGCAGCTCACAGGGCACAGATTATATCACAGCATGGGTTAATGGGCAGCTCACAGGGCACAGGTTATATCCCAGAATGGGTTAATGGGCAGCTCACAGGGCACAGATTATCATTATTCAAAGAGAATCGAAACGTCACCGCACGTTCGGTGTCTTTTCGTTCTCTTCAATTCGGTGCGATTTGGCGATCCTATTTCGGCAACGCTGCGGTGTATTCAGCAAGCACCACAGGGCCGTCGTAGTGCAGGGAAAAGCAGCCGCAAACCCAACGAAAACTCACGGCAAAACCAGGTGAACGCACATCGAAACCCGCAAAAACATCTGGATTAACCCCGCCGAACATGCCGGAGAAACCCGAGCAGGAGTCGATCACAGTGCAGAGCAGCTGCCGGAAAAAGCCGGCACCTGCCGCAACCACAGCAAAAGGCAACACAACCAAATATTACTGTGTGTGGCATTTTCTTGGCCAGGCAGTGTGTATAGACATACATTATTTTAGAATAAAAAATAGAATTTATGTTGATACTTTATTTATTTTATTTATTTATTTATAAAGGATTTTACCAGGAAGGATACATTGAGATTTCTCTCGTTTTCAAGTATGTCCTGGGTTCAAAAACATTGAGTGGTTATAGAAATACAAAGTAGTAAAATGCAAGAAATTATCACAAAAACAAATATACAGATTAACATAAAAATAAATATGTAGGAAATATAGTCACTATGTTACATGTTTACAGGTGCATTCTGTATATAGTCACTGTGTTACATGTTTACAGGTGCATTCTGTATATAGTCACTATGTTACATGTTCACAGGTGCATTCTGTATATAGTCACTATGTTACATGTTCACAGGTGCATTCTGTATATAGTCACTATGTTACATGTTTACAGGTGCATTCTGTATATAGTCACTATGTTACATGGTCACAGGTGCATTCTGTATATAGTCACTATGTTACATGTTCACAGGTGCATTCTGTATATAGTCACTATGTTACATGTTTATGTTTACAGGTGCATTCTGTATATAGTCACTATGTTACATGTTTACAGGTACATTCTGTATATAGTCACTGTGTTACATGTTCACAGGTGCATTCTGTATATAGTCACTATGTTACATGTTTACAGGTGCATTCCGTATTGAGGTATGTTAACCGTAGCGTCTAGAGTCCAGTGATGGCCACTTTAAAAAAAATATATTTTTTCCTAGTATGCCAGGGTTCTAACCACCCTCCAATTTTGAGAAATTCAGTCAAGGGGAGGCGGCAATGTGCTCTCCAAGAAAAAAAGGAATATTTATTGATACCAGCTTTGTCTTCTATGGCTCATGTAGGATTTACTATTTTTGTCATTCTTAATCACCTCATCTATAAACAAACACAAAAGTAAACTTGCCTTTTCGAAACACGCTTACCACCAGATCTCACCACCAGATGGCACCAAAATAGTCTCCCAGCAGCTACTCAATGCAGATGCTGGATAACAAGTCTGAAAGGCAAGTAAAAAAGGAGCAGTGATGTGTTATTAGGTTGCACATCACCTGGAGATCTTGTTTACTAGGGATGAGCTGTTCGTGTTCGGACGGTTCGGAGTTCGACCCGAACTTAGCCTGTTCGAGCAGATCGCGAACCCCGAACATTTCCGGGTGTTCGCCGCATGTTCGACCACAATGGACCACAATGCATTTTACCACTGGCCTGAAGCTCGTAATTGGCTACAGCCTTGCACCTGACCACAGGTCTGGTGCAAGACTGGTTGAACACTATGCCAATCACCGCTCAGAGTCCTGATTGGGCAAATTTTGCACAATCATGGGCTCACAGAGCTAAGTCCCGCAGTTTTCAACGCGCCGATTCTGCACGCATTTCAGAGGAGATTTCAAAGAAGATAGTTGTGTGTGTTGTTACTGCCGGTCTGCCACGCTACTGGGGGGGTCTGGGGGGGTCTCATTTCGACCACATATCAGGGAATTTAGGTGATGTGTGTCTTGTTACTGTGCCAGCAAGTTTTTGTTGGGGTTTACAACTTTATTTAAAACATTTGTGAATTGAGGTGATCTTCTGTGTCTCGTCACACAGCCAGCAAGTTTTTTTGGGGCTCACTAATTTCTTTAAAACACTTGGGAATTAAGGTGATCTGTGTCTCGTCATACAAAAAGTACCACGCTGTATTTTGGGGCTCACTAATTTCTTTAAAACACTTGGGAATTAAGGTGATCTTCTGTGTCTCGTCACACAGCCAGCAAGTTTTTTTGGGGCTCACTAATTTCTTTAAAACACTTGGGAATTAAGGTGATCTGTGTCTCGTCATACAAAAAGTACCACGCTGTATTTTGGGGCTCACTAATTTCTTTAAAACACTTGGGAATTAAGGTGATCTGTGTCTTGTCATACAAAAAGTACCACGCTGTATTTTGGGGCTCACTAATTTCTTTAAAACACTTGGGAATTAAGGTGACCTGTGTCTCGTCATACAAAAAGTACCACGCTGTATTTTGGGGCTCACTAATTTCTTTAAAACACTTGGGAATTAAGGTGATCTGTGTCTCGTAATACAAAATGTACCACGCTGTATTTTGGGGCTCACTAATTTCTTTAAAACATTTGTGAATTAAGGTGATCTGTCTCTTGTCACTGGCTGCCAGCTATCAGTGTGTCTCACTGAGTTATACCAGAGTTATTTAAATCTTTATACCAGAGTTGAATCAGAGTTCTGTATATATTAATCCATATATCACTCACCATGTCTGAAAGAACAAAAAGGACAGGCAGACGCTCCCAGCCACAGATAAGAGGGCAAGCAGCCCCTGTGTTGGGAGGCTGTGTCTCTGGTCGTGGTGGACGTGGTGCATCCTCTGCAGGGGCACGCTTGTCCTTTCTAACTGGTGCTGGCCGTCTTAAGCAGCAGCAACATACAGAGGACTTGGTGGATTGGCTAACCAGGCCATCCTCATCCTCCGAGTCCTCTGCCAGCCAGGCTTGTAGTGCTTTACAGTCCACCTCAACTGCCAAAGCATCTAATGCAGCCTCCATGTCCACAGCTGCTCCTGCCGTAGCCTCGCTATCACACACGGAGGAGTCAGCTGAATTGTTTGACTACAATGAGAGTGACATGCTGCTTGAGGATGCGCAGCAAGTACAGTGCTCTGATTCAATCTCTGAGGTTGAGCAAGGGAGTATAATCAACCTAGAGGAAGGGGGTGCCAGTGATGACACACAAATAACTGGCACTCATGTTGCCCCAGCAGCTGCAGCATACTGCCAAGTTGGCTCCAGTGACGAGGAGATAGGGGGTGAAGATGACATTGATGATGATGAGGTCACTGACTCCACCTGGGTGCCAGATCGAACTGAGGAATCAAGTGAGGAGGAGGGGGAGGAGGAGGAGGCACAGCAAACACGAGAAACAACATCCTCTGTGACCAACCGTAGCACTAGCCAGTCCAAGGCATCACATGTCAGAGCTGCTCCGGTGCAGAGCGCTGTTGTCTCAAAGAACACATGCAGGAACTCTGCTGTCTGGGAGTTCTTTAAGAACTGTGCAGCAGACCCCACCGTTGCTATTTGTAATCTATGTCAGAGGAGGCTGAAGCGTGGGATAATGTAATGCCCCGAGACGCCAGCGCCGCAGGAAACCTAAAAGCAAGCCAGTTTCCTGTAAGGAGACTGGTAATTCCTCTACAACAACCAGGCTGATCCAGCAACCAGGTGCTGACTAATACATCTTTATTTCCCATCTACAAAAAGGAACCACTCCCAAGGCACAATGCTTCTGCATTATCTTGGTGCACACCAAGCTGAAAGGGAGCTGCCTCCTGTTACTCTATTCATCCATCCATTTCCTTACTATTTGTTTCCTCCAGCATCTCCTTTCTCTGTGCCTATGGTCTACAGGATTCCCAGAACCTGCTTGCCCTGCATCCCGCAGAATCCACTGTCCAGTTTCCTGCCTCCATCCTCTGAAAGCCTCAGAACCTGCCTGCCCTGCATCCCGCAGAATCCACTGTCCAGTTTCCTGCCTCCACCCACTGAAAGCCTCAGAACCTGCATCCCGCAGAATCCACTGTCCAGTTTCCTGCCTCCATCCACTGAAAGCCTCAGAACCTGCATCCCGCAGAATTCACTGTCCAGTTTCCTGCCTCCATCCTCTGAAAGCCTCAGAACTTGCCTGCCCTGCATCCCGCAGAATCCACTGTCCAGTTTCCAGCCTCCATCCTCTGAAAGCCTCAGAACCTGCCTGCCCTGCATCCCGCAGAATCCACTGTCCAGTTTCCTGCCTGCATCCTCTGAAAGCCTCAGAACCTGCCTGCCCTGCATCCCGCAGAATTCACTGTCCAGTTTCCTGCCTCCATCCACTGAAAGCCTCAGAACCTGCATCCCGCAGAATCCACTGTCCAGTTTCCTGCTTCCATCCTCTGAAAGCCTCAGAACCTGCCTGCCCTGCATCCCGCAGAATCCACTGTCCAGTTTCCAGCCTCCATCCACTGAAAGCCTCAGAACCTGCATCCCGCAGAATCCACTGTCCAGTTTCCTGCCTCCATCCACTGAAAGCCTCAGAACCTGCATCCCGCAGAATTCACTGTCCAGTTTCCTGCCTCCATCCTCTGAAAGCCTCAGAACTTGCCTGCCCTGCATCCCGCAGAATCCACTGTCCAGTTTCCAGCCTCCATCCTCTGAAAGCCTCAGAACCTGCCTGCCCTGCATCCCGCAGAATCCACTGTCCAGTTTCCTGCCTGCATCCTCTGAAAGCCTCAGAACCTGCCTGCCCTGCATCCCGCAGAATTCACTGTCCAGTTTCCTGCCTCCATCCACTGAAAGCCTCAGAACCTGCATCCCGCAGAATCCACTGTCCAGTTTCCTGCTTCCATCCTCTGAAAGCCTCAGAACCTGCCTGCCCTGCATCCCGCAGAATCCACTGTCCAGTTTCCAGCCTCCATCCACTGAAAGCCTCAGAACCTGCATCCCGCAGAATCCACTGTCCAGTTTCCTGCCTCCATCCACTGAAAGCCTCAGAACCTGCATCCCGCAGAATTCACTGTCCAGTTTCCTGCCTCCATCCTCTGAAAGCCTCAGAACTTGCCTGCCCTGCATCCGCAGAATCCACTGTCCAGTTTCCAGCCTCCATCCTCTGAAAGCCTCAGAACCTGCCTGCCCTGCATCCCACAGAATCCACTGTCCAGTTTCCTGCCTGCATCCTCTGAAAGCCTCAGAACCTGCCTGCCCTGCATCCCGCAGAATTCACTGTCCAGTTTCCTGCCTCCATCCACTGAAAGCCTCAGAACCTGCATCCCGCAGAATCCACTGTCCAGTTTCCTGCTTCCATCCTCTGAAAGCCTCAGAACCTGCCTGCCCTGCATCCCGCAGAATCCACTGTCCAGTTTCCAGCCTCCATCCACTGAAAGCCTCAGAACCTGCATCCCGCAGAATCCACTGTCCAGTTTCCTGCCTCCATCCACTGAAAGCCTCAGAACCTGCATCCCGCAGAATTCACTGTCCAGTTTCCTGCCTCCATCCTCTGAAAGCCTCAGAACTTGCCTGCCCTGCATCCCGCAGAATCCACTGTCCAGTTTCCAGCCTCCATCCTCTGAAAGCCTCAGAACCTGCCTGCCCTGCATCCCACAGAATCCACTGTCCAGTTTCCTGCCTGCATCCTCTGAAAGCCTCAGAACCTGCCTGCCCTGCATCCCGCAGAATCCACTGTCCAGTTTCCTGCCTCCATCCACTGAAAGCCTCAGAACCTGCATCCCGCAGAATCCACTGTCCAGTTTCCTGCCTCCATCCTCTGAAAGCCTCAGAACCTGCCTGCCCTGCATCCCGCAGAATCCACTGTCCAGTTTCCTGCCTGCATCCTCTGAAAGCCTCAGAACCTGCCTGCCCTGCATCCCGCAGAATCCACTGTCCAGTTTCCAGCCTCCATCCACTGAAAGCCTCAGAACCTGCATCCCGCAGAATCCACTGTCCAGTTTCCTGCCTCCATCCTCTGAAAGCCTCAGAACCTGCCTGCCCTGCATCCCGCAGAATCCACTGTCCAGTTTCCAGCCTCCATCCACTGAAAGCCTCAGAACCTGCATCCCGCAGAATCCACTGTCCAGTTTCCTGTCTCCATCCTCTGAAAGCCTCAGAACCTGCCTGCCCTGCATCCCGCAGAATCCACTGTCCAGTTTCCTGCCTCCATCCACTGAAAGCCTCAGAACCTGCCTGCCCTGCATCCCGCAGAATCCACTGTCCAGTTTCCTGCCTCCATCCACTGAAAGCCTCAGAACCTACCTACCCTGCATCCCGCAGAATCCACTGCCCAGTTTCCAGCCTCCATATATTTCTCCCTTGCTATAGTTTAGTTTTAGTCTAGTATAGTTTAGTTTAGTATTGTCCTATCTGCCTTCAGTTGAAGCTTATTATTGTTTATTTAATGTGATCCGTTCTATATTCTTCTGTTGACTTTTGTTTATTTCCTAATAAACCCTCCTTTTATTATATATCTACGTTTCTCAGCTAGCATCATTTGCATACAGGGCTCAATTCTACCTCCCTGGACCCAGCTCCTTACAGATAAACACCGGACACTTGGGTACCACGTGCTTGAGGCGACATATGAACAAGTGCCACACATCCCGTTGGGGCAAAACTTTGCGTCGGTCCTCCTCCTCCTCATCTGTCTCTACCCACACTGTATGTCCTGCCATGCAATTGCCTACAACCTCCACCGACAGGGATGATGCTACAGTAATGGATGTACCAGCAGGTCCTTCCTCACAATGTGACATCATCCCAGCAGCTGAAGATTTACGCAGTCAGATTACGTTGCCGCAGCTGCTGCTGCAGCAAAAAAAATATATAGTCACAACCATCCCCAAGCACAGCGTCTAAATGCCAGCTTAGCAAAATTACTCGCATTGCAGCTGCTGCCTTTCCAGCTGGTGGACTCTGCTCCCTTCCATGAATTTGCTGAATGTGCTGTATCACAGTGGCAGGTTCCAAAACGCCATTACTTTTCACGCAAGGCCATTCCAGCACTATACCAGCACGTGGAAGACAATGTTATCCAGTCATTGGGAAAGGCAGTCAGCAGCAAGGTGCATGTCACTTTAGACACGTGGTCCAGCAAGCATGGACAGGGTCGTTACATTTCCTTCACGGCACACTGGGTAACTCTGATTGCAGCTGGGAGGGATCCAAGACGGGGCTCTGTGCTGGAGCTTGCTCATCCACAACGCCTCCAGAAAGCTCCTCCTCCTCCTCCCCCTCCCCCCACACCGGGTCAGAAATGTTGTCAGCTCTGCAGGGGCAGGTGCAGAGATGGTTTACACCATGCCAGCTTGAGCTGGGAATGATCGTCTGCGATAATGGCAGCAACCTTCTCTCCGCCCTACGCAAGGGTAAATTGACGCATGTACCATGCCTAGCATACTTCCTAAATCTGGTGGTACAGCGTTTCCTAACCAAGTACCCAGAGCTGCCAGAGCTTCTCATCCAGGCCAAAAAAGTCTGCAGCCACTTCAGACCGTCATTCTCAGCAAGCGTTCGCCTGGCAGAAATTCAAAGAAATTCCACCTTCCCACAAACCGTCTGATCTGTGACATGCCCACCAGGTGGAACTCGACATTAGCAATGCTGCAGCGTCTGCACAAGCAGCAGAGGGCCATCAACAAGTACCTGTGTGAGTATGGCACAAGGACAGGTTCAGGTCAACTTGTTTCCCCCCCCCGCAGTGGCTGATGATCAAAGATGCATGCACTGTACTGTCACCATTTGAGGAGGCAACGAGGATGGTGAGCAGGGACAGTGCATGCATCAGTGACACAATTCCATTAGTGTTCCTGCTGGAGCACTCCCTGCGGGGAATTATAGATGTGGCTCTAGAGGCAGAGCAGCGGGAGGAAGAGGAGGCCTTCCCTAGCTCTCAAGGCCCCAGTCTTTCAGCAGACAGCATTCCAGCGGGTCCTACTCAGACCAGACAGGAGGAGGATGAGGAGGAGGAGGACTATTTAAGTAGTGGGGGCATTGAAGGTGGGGATTCCTTAAGACAGGGTTTCGTGTGCCCAGAAACAGAAGGGCTTGTGCGTGACTGGGAGGAGGAAGTGCACGATACGATCATCCTCATTGACCAGGAAGACTCGGCAGCTAATGCCACCTCCAACCTATGCTGCATGGGCTCCCTAATGATGCAAAGCCTACTAAAGGACCCAAGGATTCCTGCTATCAAGGAGAGGGATCATTACTGGTTGGCAACCCTTCTTGATCCCCATACAAGGGGAAAGTTGCAGAGCTCATCCTGCCCGCACAGAGGGAGCACAGGATGACAAAACTTGAGGACGCTCTAAAGCGAAACTTGTGTAACACCTTTCCAGGCACTGTTAGATTACCAAGTGCTGACAAACGTGCTTCTGAGGCTGCAGGTGATCAGAGGAATAGCGGTGAAGGCCAGGGCCGCTTGACTGATGCATTTTTTAATTTTTTAGTCCTCGGCGCCCAGGGACATCAAATGTAGGCACCCATTGCCAGCGTCTTCACCATATGGTGCAGGACTACCTAGGGGCAAGGGCAGACCTGGATACCTTTCCAGCAGATGATCCACTGGCTTACTGGGTGTTGAGATTGGATCACTGGCCAGAACTTAGCCAATATGCTATGCAGCTACTAGGTTGCCCTTCATCTAGCGTGCTTTCCGAAAGGACGTTCAGTGCCGCTGGAGGTTTTGTCACAGACAAAAGAGTGCGTCTGTCCACTGACTTTGTAGACCGGCTCACATTTATTAAAATGAATCAGTCCTGGATCAGCAGCTATCAATCCCTTGATGCCGAAGTAACGGAATAGATCGGGTATGTCTTCTGCATGCACAAAACCTCCAGCACTGAACTCTTCCACAATACCACAAAAGGGTTACGGTGTGAATGCACTTGCTGCCATGAAAGGCACAATATTTGGCTGCACTGACGCCTGTGCCAGATTTATATCATTTTAATTTTTTGAACAGCAGGGTCCACCCCTGCACTCTTCCACAATACCACAGAGGGGTTAGGCTAGGGTCAGATGAGCGCATTTTCTACGGACTGTGCGTCCGTGCAGTACGGACGTACTTACTGACTGACGACAAGGTAGTGGCCACACACAGTCGTTTTTTTTCACTGACGTATTTTTTGACTGATGTAGCAGGGAAAATAAATTACAATGAAAGAACATTCTGTCCGTCAAAAATACTGGACGTATAAATGCAGTCCGTCTGACCTTGTTGCATCACTCACACACAAAGCTATGCGGACGTTGTGGACGTGGCGCACTCTGCACGTCCGTTCTAGCAGTATTACGTTCTTGCCTAACCTGCGTCCGTTTACAGCGTCCGTCAGCCCCCGCACTTCTGTGCGGACGTACTTCGTTTGTGGGGCTTCATTTAACACAATTGTATGCTATCACGGACGTACAGTTGTGTTCAAAATTATTCAACCCCCAATGCTGTAAAGGGTTCTAGGGAATTTAGTGTACATTTGTAATTGTATTCAGAATGAAATCCTACAAGGACTTTTTAAAGAACCATATGCAACTAAAATGACATCAATTGGTTTTGTAATACAGTAGTAAATGTTTCTTTTGTGAATTCTTCATTGACACAATTATTTAACCCCTTAAAGACTACCACTCTGAAGAACAGAGGTTCATTCAAGTGTTTTCAATCAGGTATTGAAAACACCTGTGGATGTCACGGAGCAGCAATAAAGCATAATAAGCACCAATTAGGCAGCTTTAAAATGACTGTGATACTCAGCTCCTTCTAGACATTTACTGGTGTGGTTACAAACATGGTGAAGTCAAGAGAATGGTCCAGGAAGAGAAGAGAAGAGGTGATTACTCTTCACAGGAAGGGCAATGGCTATAAGAAGATTGCAAAGATGTTAAACATACCCAGAGAGACCATAGGAAGCATCATTCGCAAATTCAAGGCAAAGGGCACTGTTGAAACGCTACCTGGTTGTGGCAGAAAGAAGATGCTGACTTCGACTGCTGTGCGCTACCTGAAGCGTAGAGTGGAGAAAAGTCCCCGTGTGACTGCTGAGGAACTGAGAAAAGATTTGTCAGATGTGGGTACTGAAGTTTCAACTTAGACAATACGGCGCACACTGCGTAATGAAGGCCTCCATGCCAGAACTCCCAGGCGCACCCCCTTGCTGTCTCCAAAGAATAAGAAGAGTCGACTGCAGTATGCCAAAAGTCATGTGGACAAACCACAGAAGTTTTGGGATAGTGTTCTGTGGACTGATGAAACAAAATTAGAACTGTTTGGGCCCATGGATCAACGCTATGTTTGGAGGAGGAAGAACAAGGCCTATGAAGAAAAGAACACCTTGCCTGCTGTTAAGCATGGCGGGGGGTCAATCATGCTTTGGGGCTGTTTTGCTTCTGCAGGTACAGGGAAGCTTCAGCATGTGCAAGGTACCATGAATTCTCTTCAGTACCAGGAGATATTGGATGACAATGTGATGCAGTCCGTCACAAACCTGAGGCTTGGGAGACGTTGGACTTTTCAACACGACAATGATCCCAAGCATACGCGCTGATCGCGCTGTCGCGCTGATCGCCTTAACCGGACAGTTTGCTGTCTGCCGGGTGCCCGTGTTAGGCATGTGGTTGACAGAGTTGATAGATTATTGGGAGGGGCTGGAGATGACCCAGCTGTCATGGTCCATATTGGTACCAATGACAAAGTAAGCGGAAGATGGAAGGACCTGAAGAATGATTTCAGGGAATTAGGAAGTAAACTGAAGAAGAGGTCCTCCAAGGTAGTATTTTCTGAGATCCTACCTGTGCCACGTGCTACAGTGGAAAGGCAGCGGGAAATTAGGGAGGTCAATGCGTGGCTTAAAGCTTGGTGCAGGAAGGAGGGCTTTGGGTTTTTAGAGCACTGGGCTCATTTTGCACTGGGGTACAATCTGTATAGTTGTGATAGATTGCACCTGAATGGAAGAGGGTCTGCTGTGCTAGGGGAGAGGATGGTTAAAAGGTTGGAGGAGACTTTAAACTAGTGGAAGGGGGGAGGGATACAGTATCTTACAAAATGGAGACAGAGCAGATAGCGGAAGGGTTTCAGTTCAGACTAAGGGGGGTGGAGCCGGGGGGATGGGTAATGTCAGAACAGTGGAGGCATGTAATGTAAAGTCACATTCAGCATGTGTGGGTAGAGACAACATTAAATGTATGCTTGCTAATGCAAGGAGCCTCAATAACAAGATGGGGGAACTAGAGGCAATAGCATACACTAAGCAATACGACATTATAGGAATAACAGAAACGTGGTGGGACGAAACACATGACTGGGCTGTAAACTTAAACGGTTATACACTGTCTAGAAAGGATAGGAAACATAAGAAAGGGGGTGGAGTGTGTTTATATGTAAATCAGGATTTAAAGCCTAATATTACACAACTGGAAAGCGATGAGGGAAATGTGGAATCCTTATGGGTAAATATTTCGTTGGGGAATAAACAGGGAAGTCAATTATTGGTTGGCATATGTTATAAACCACCTAATATAGATAATGATGAGGAAGAACAACTGTTAGAGCAAATTAGGAAGGCTGCAGATCATGGTAGCACTTTAATTATTGGAGATTTTAATTACCCGGACATTAATTGGGATAGTGGGACTAGTAATTCAGCAAAGGGAATCCAGTTCCTGAACATTTTAAATGATACCTTCATGTCACAACTGGTAGAAACACCAACTAGAGAGGATAACTGTCTGGACCTGGTTATAACAAATAATGTGGATCTTTTCTCAAATATTAATGTAAAGGAACAGTTGGGAAACAGCGACCATAACATGGTGACTTTTGAAATAAACTCAAAAAAACACATTCATAAGGGGCATGCTAAAATATATAATTTTAAAAAGGCCAACTTTATTAAAATAAAGGAAGCTCTCAATGTCATTGACTGGCAGAAACTCTTTCACGGGAAAAACACTGAGGATAAGTGGAATATCTTTAAACTAACACTAGAAAAGTACATGTCACAATATATTCCACTGGTTAATAAATATAAAAGAAACAGACTGAAACCAATGTGGCTTAGTAGGAAGGTAACTAAGGAAATGAAAAATAAAAAGAAGGCATTTAAAGCTTTTAAATTTGATAAATCTGAGGCATCCTATAAAGCATATAGGGCAGCCAATAAAGCATGTAAAAATGAGATTAGATGGGCTAAACTAGAAAATGAAAAAGAAATAGCCAAAGAGAGCAAGACCAACCCTAAAAGATTCTTTAGGTACATAAATTCTAAAAAACCCAAGAGTGAAAATGTAGGTTCACTAAAATCTGAGTCAGGGCTATTGTTAACTGAAGATCAGGATAAGGCAGAAATTTTAAATGATTATTTTTCTTCAGTATTTATCAAAGAGAAACCTATAACAGGAGACATGAAATTCATTAATAAAAACTTACTAATACAAAGTGACTGGTTGACTCAGGACAAGGTTTTACACAAATTAAACAATGTGAATGTTAATAAAGCCCCAGGGCCAGATGGAATTCACCCGCGAGTACTAAGAGAGCTATGTGTTGAAATATGTAAACCTCTGTTCTTAATCTTTCAAGATTCTTTTCTTTCAGGAATAGTACCAGAGGATTGGAGAAAAGCTGACGTGGTCCCTATATTTAAGAAAGGTTTAAAATTTGTGCCTGGGAATTATAGACCTGTGAGCTTAACATCTGTGGCTGGGAAAGTATTTGAGGGGTTACTAAGGGATAGTATTCAGGAATTTATTGGGAGGTATAATGTAATTGGCAAAAATCAGCATGGTTTCATGAAACACAGATCATGTCAGACTAACCTAATTACGTTCTATGAGGAAGTAAGTAGAAGTATAGATCAGGGGGTCGCAGTGGATGTGATTTACTTAGATTTTGCCAAAGCTTTCGACACAGTTCCACACAAAAGGTTACTATTTAAATTAAGAAAAAATGGTTTAGATGAAAATACTTGTTCTTGGATAGAAAACTGGCTAAAAGATAGGGTACAGAGAGTGGTCATAAATGGTACATTTTCAAGATGGACACCAGTGGTAAGTGGTGTCCCTCAGGGGTCTGTTATAGGACCAATACTATTAAATTTATTTATAAATGACCTTGAGATAGGCATTGAAAGTCATGTATCAGTGTTTGCAGATGACACAAAGCTAGGAAAAGTAATACAATGTGAGCAGGATGTTACTTCGCTGCAGAGGGATTTAGATAGATTGGGG
This sequence comes from Leptobrachium leishanense, assembly GCA_009667805.1. Taxonomy (NCBI): domain Eukaryota; kingdom Metazoa; phylum Chordata; class Amphibia; order Anura; family Megophryidae; genus Leptobrachium; species Leptobrachium leishanense. The sequence continues at coordinate 374,136,441 of CM019065.1, forward strand.
GACTGGGCACTTAAATGGCAGATGAAATTTAATCTAGATAAATGCAAAGTTATGCACTTTGGAGTGAAGAACACACAAGCAATTTATACCCTAAATGGTACGGAGTTAGGGAAATCCAAGCAGGAGAAGGATTTGGGAATAATCATAGACTTCAAACTAAGTAACAATGTGCAATGTCAAACAGCAGCCGCCAAGGCCAGCAAAGTACTGGCATGCATTAAAAGGGGAGTTCACTCACGGGATGAAAACATAATTTTGCCTCTGTATAAATCAATGGTCAGGCCGCACCTTGAATACGCCGTGCAATTTTGGGCACCTGTCTTAAAAAAAGATATTATATCGCTAGAAAAAGTACAGAGACGGGCAACTAAATTAATAAGGGGGATGGAAGGGTTAAGTTATGAGGAAAGACTAACAAGCTTAAACCTGTTTAGTTTAGAGAAAAGGCGCCTTAGAGGGGATCTGATAACCTTATATAAATATATACGGGGCCATTATCAACCATTGTCTGATAACCTATTCATTAACAGGACTATACATAGGACAAGGGGTCATCCATTTAGACTGGAAGAAAGAAAATTTAGCTTAAAGCATAGGAAGGGTTATTTTACGGTGAGAACAATAAAGCTGTGGAATTCTCTGCCTGTTGAGGTGGTTGGGTCAGAGTCTGTACAGACTTTTAAAAAACGACTGGATGACTTCCTGCAGACACAGAATATTAAGGGTTATAATATTTAATATGTGGGTAAAAGCTTCTTGATCCAAGGAGAAATCTGACGCCATTCTGGGGTCAAGAAGGAATTTTTTCCCAGTATGTTGCATATTTCAGACTGGGTTTTTTGCCTTCTTTTGGATCAACAGCAGTAGGTTATGTGGGAGAGGCTGAACCCGATGGACGCATGTCTTTTTTCAGCCTATATAACTATGTAACTATACCTCCAAGTCCACTAGAGCATGGTTGCAGATTAAAGGCTGGAACATTTTGGAGTGGCCATTGCAGTCACCTGACTTAAATCCGATTGAGAACCTCTGGTGGGACTTAAAGAAAGCAGTTGCAGTGCGCAAGCCTAAGAATGTGACTGAACTGGAGGCTTTTGCCCATGACGAATGGGCGAAGATACCCGTAGATCGCTGCAAGACACTTGTGTCAAGCTATGCTTCACGTTTAAAAGCTGTTATAACTGTAAAAGGATGTTGTACTAAGTACTAAGATTGAATGTCACTTGGGGGTTGAATAAAACTGATAATGATGTGAGCACAGAAAAGACATTTGTGGTTATTTCATTATAAATGTTATGTTATATTTGTCTGACCTACACGTGCCTCTTTGATTTAATTGTAAGCAAGATGACTGAATGATCAAAATCAAAGTCAAACTGGCCAAAACACTCAATTTCAGTGGGGGTTGAATAATTTTGAACACAACTGTACTTATGTGCGGGCAACACGGACGTTAACACTGCATTCGTCTAACCCCAGCCTTACTGTATGATGATACTTGAAGGCCTGGCATTAAAGGCACAATATCTGGATGCACTGACGCCCTTTACCAGATCAAAAAATTTTCAATATAGGACCGCATGGTCCATCCCTGCACTCTTCCACCATAACACAGAGGGGTTACTGTATGATGATACTTGATGGCCTGGCATTAAAGGCACAATATCTGGGTGCACTGACGCCCATTAACAGATAAAAAAAAACACTTTTCAATATAGGACCACATGGTCCACCCCTGCACTCTTCCACAATACCACAGAGGGGTTACTGTATGATGATACTTGATGGCCTGGCATTAAAGGCACAATATCTGGGTGCACTGACGCCCATTACCAGATCAAAAACTTTTCAATATAGAACCACATGGTCCACCCCTGCACTCTTCCACAATACCACAGAGGGGTTACTGTATGATGATACTTGCTGCCCTGGCAGTCTTGCACCAAAGGCAGAATATCTGGGTGCACTGACGCTTTAACCAGATGCATATCTTTTAATATAGGACCGCAAGGTTCACCCCTGCACTCTTCCACAATAACACAGAGGGGTTACTGTATGATGATACTTGCTGGCCTGGCATTAAAGGCACAATATCTGGGTGCACTGACGCCCATTAACAGATAAAAAAAACACTTTTCAATATAGGACCACATGGTCCACCCCTGCACTCTTCCACAATACCACAGAGGGGTTACTGTATTATGATGGCACTTGCAGGCCTGGCACCAAAAGCACAATATCTGGGTGCACTGACGCCCATTAACAGATAAAAAAAAAACACTTTTCAATATAAGACCACATGGTCCACCCCTGCACTCTTCCACAATACTGCAGAGGGGTTACTGTATGATGATACTTGATGGCCTGGCATTAAAGGCACAATATCTGGGTGCACTGACGCCCATTACCAGATCAAAAACTTTTCAATATAGAACCACATGGTCCACCCCTGCACTCTTCCACCATACCACAGAGGGGTTACTGTATGATGATACTTGCTGGCCTGGCAGTCTTGCACCAAAGGCAGAATATCTGTGTGCACTGACGCCCATTCCCAGATTCATATCTTTTTAATATAGGACCGCATGGTCCACCCCTGCACTCTTCCACAATACCACAGAGGGGTTACTGTATGATAGTACTTGCATGCCTGGCATTAAAGGCACAATATCTGGGTGCACTGCCACTGACACCTGTATCAGATTCATATCCTCAGAGGGGTTACAGTGTGACGGCACTGTTGCCGACGCTAAAAGCCCAATTTTAAAGCACCTATTGTTACTTTCATCCAAAGCCTGCATAAGTTTCACAATAATTTAGGAAAAAAAAACACTAAACTTTTTCTGCGCGTCCTAAAATGTCTTTTCATACAGGCTGCCGCCTCAAGCAGTTGTTTATGGATAGATTAAAGGAAAAGCATTTACCGTCATATGAAACATCATTTTTTTGTTTTTAAGTGTTTCTATACATCCTAGAAATCCGCCACTTCACGGGCAGGTTATGGGGGGACCTCCTAGGCACGATATTTGAAGGAATTTTTGGTTTTTATTTTTAACCCTTATTTCATGGAAAACTCACTGTCCCTTTAAAAATGTTTTTTTTTAACTTTTTGTCCTTGTTTCCTGGCCCCCAGGGCACTACCCGGACCCCCATACACCTTTTATGGCAAATATGTAGCATATATGCCCTCTTGGAGGGCACTCTAAAAAACCGAATTTTCAGTCCCATTGACTTGCATGGGAGTTCGGGTTTGGGTTCGGGTCCGGGTTCGGTCCCAAACAAATGGGAAGTTCGGGTTCGGGCTCGAACTGAACTAGGGGGGTGTTCGGCTCATCCCTATTGTTTACATTTCCTTGTAAAAAAATAATAACATATATATTTTATATAGGTAAAAGTATTTGAAATAAAAATGCATCTAATTTCAAAACCATTACTCCAAACTTCATCAGGAGGGATCTGTTTTGGCGTATTCTTTATAGCAGATTTAAAATTGTTAGGTAATGGCCTGCAGTTTTCTCATACATTTGAAAAAGTGTTCTATTGCATGTATAATTTGCCATATTAAGCCTAAGAGTGCTATATTTTTTTTTAAATGGCTTTACTTTATAAAGGTTTGATAATTGATTGCTTATTGACACCTTGTCTTAAGAGAATATACACTATATCAGTGTTTCTCATCTCCAGTATCCAGGTCCCCCTATCAGGCCAGGTTTGCCGGATATCTGAAGCACAGAACAGGTGATATGATTTGCTGCTCAGTGATTGCAGGATTCAGTCAGCATTTCCCAAAGGTGATCCTTAAAACCTGGCCTGTTAGGGGGACCTGAGGTTGGGAAACTTAATGATTGAACTCAGGTGTATCAATCAGAGCCTTTGCCACAGGTGTATGAAATCATACACCTAGCCATGCTGTCTGCATTTACAAACATTAGTGGAATACATAGGTGGTTCTAAAGAGCTCAGTGAATCCACACGTGGTGCTGTGATAGGACGCCACCTGTGCAATAAGTCAGGCATAGTACACTCCACTGACTTAAATGGTCCCTTCGCCCAGCAGTTGGCGCATGCTCTTGGCTGCTGCAGGATGGCCTTAACTCAGGCTGTCCCTCTGTTGCCAATGACACGCGTTGTGTGGCAGTGTCTAAGCAGGCCAGAGGAGGGGCAAGAGGGGTGTACCCTTCACGCGGACCCCAGATACATGTATACCCAGACATCAGACTCTCCAGATACCAGTATACCCAGATATCAGACCCCAGATACATGTGTACCCAGATATCAGACCTCAGATATCAGACTCCCAATACATGTATACCCAGATATCAGACCTCAGATACATGTATACCCAGATATCAAACCCCAGATACATGTATACCCAGATATCATATCAAACCTCAGATATCAGACACCCAATACATGTATACAAAGATATCAGACCCCAGATACATGTATACCTAGATATCAGACCTCAGATATCAGACACCCCGATACATGTATACCAAGATATCAGACCCCAGATACATGTATACCCAGATATCAGACCTCAGTGGTGGCAGAGAGAGGGATCCTCGTGGTAAGAGTCAGGCAGGGTGCGGCCAGATACCGGGGCAGGCATGGCAACAGAAGCTTTGCTGACTTCAATGGTCCCTAGCCCAGCAGGTGGCCATAACTCAGGCTGTCCCCTGCAGCCAATGACATGAATTGTGCGGCAGTGGCTAAGCAGGCCGGATGAGGGACAAGAGGGGTGTATCCTCCACGCAGACTCCAGATACATGTATACCCAGACATCAGACCTCCGATACATGTATACTCAGATATCAGATCCCAAATACATATATACCCAGATATCAGATCCCAGATACATGTATACCCAGATATCAGATCCCAGATACATGTATACCCAGATATCAAACCTCAGCTATCAGAGCTCCAGATACATGTATACTTAGTTATCAAACTCCAGATACATGTATACCAGGTATCAGACCTCAGATAACAGACCCCCGATACATGTATATCCAGATATCAGACCTCCCGATACATGTATACCCAGATATCAGACCTCAGATATCAGACCCCGATACATGTATACCCAGATATCAGACTTCAGTGGCATCAGAGAGAGGGATCCTTGTGGTAAGAGGCAGACAGGGTGTGGCCAGATACTGGGGCAGGCATGGGCAACAGACACTCCGCTGACTTCAATGGTCCCTAGCCCAGCAGATGGCCTTACCTCAGGCCATCGTCCTGCAGCCAATGACACGAATTGTGAGGTAGTGGCTAAGCGGGCCGGAGGAGGAGCTCGATTCAGCGGTTGGCAAGAGGCGCACACCCTCTGCGCGGACCCCAGATACATGTATACCCAGATATCAGACCCCAGATATCAAATCCCCAGATACATGTATACCCAGATATCAGACCTCAGATATCAGACTCCAGATACATGTATACCCAAATATCAGACCTCCATGGCGGCATAGAGAGGGATCCTCATGGTAAGAGTCAAGCAGGGTGGGCCAGATACTGGGCCAGGCATGGACAACAGGCGTCTGGTGCGCACAATCTGACGTCATCAGAGAGGACCACCACCGCCATCCTGGAGTCTCCAGCTGGCCCGGGCCTAAAAAAAATAACACGGTGTCAGGTCCCACGGCGACGCCGCAGAAAAAGAACCAAATCCTGATTCCCACCCTGGTAGCCTGCTAATGTATTTGTTAATACACATTCCTTCAGACCTCCTGCAGCAGCATTATATGTGTCTCATTAGCATTGACTGGTGTCCTTTAAGAGAACCACACCAGCATCCAGCCAATGTTCTGACATTAACTTCTGAACCTGCCATTGAAAGGACATGCTATATGTGCTCCAGAGCCTGGTGGCTATCCTGTCTGATCTCCTGTGTACCGAACCCCAGCCTGTATTTGGACCATCCACGTAAGCCGCCAGCCCATGACTCCCTCGCTTGTTTTCTGGACTATTCTTCATGATATTTACTGAGACGCTCTTCGCGGATCTACAATTCATCCAAGTCTCCAGCTTCCATTTGCACCAAAGACTGTGTTTCCAAATATCTTCTATTTGTTTCCAAGGACTTATTATTTATACAGATTCCTGCCTTTGTTTGACATCCAGTTTATTCAATATATATATTTCCTGCACCAACCCTTTTTGTTGTTGAATATTTATTTGCTTCATCCCGGGATCATTATCCACATCACCGGAACCCGGTCCCTTACACACGGCCACCTAATTAAGGAGCCATTACTGCCTGAGCCCCCGTCCAGTTGCAGAATGCCAGGGCCTGGTCGCAAGTGCGATCGCAGCAATCCTGGTAGTTCCGCTACTGGCTGAAACGATCGTCGGGGTTGCTGCACTTCTCGTGCAGGGATGATATCCTTGGCATTCAGTACTGGCCGCTTGTTCTGGGTGGCAGCGTCTGATTTGCATATAGAGCAGTCATCCCTGTAATGGCACAATCGAGGTAAAACTTTGTGAGACCTGAGCGGGCCCCACTGTAGAGCAGGCCACTAGTGCCGTTGGTCCTCAGGAACCTCACAAACCTCTTTTTTCTCAATATCAATATACATACTTTACATTGGGATACAATAACTCTTAACTCTAATGCAGGAAAGTAATATTGTGCTTACATTGTGTACATATATTTTGTGTTATTTATACTGATTATGTTTTTATTGGTATATTTTTAGGACATCACATTCCTGCAAATGCTACAAACTATTAATCAAGTCGTAACGTTTCTAAAGTTCTATATTTGGAAGCCTGGTTACTTAACACGAGAGCTGCTGGAGGAGGAAATAAAAGCAGCAGATTGAGTCCAGACTCCTCAAGCTAAACAAATACCATGGCAGGTCCCATTTCAAACCAAATCTCTCAGCTTGTAGCCGAGCTTGGCTCTGTTACTATAAAGTTTAGCAGCTCTTTAATCAAAAAGGTTAATGTTACCCTGAGGCAATCTGGAATCCGTTAGCAATCATTTAGCGATGCCCAGAAAAGGAGAGCATAAAGCAAGAATCTGGGAACATTCTTTCACCTAAATGTAACATAATTACTGGATTGAGGTATGCTGTAACGATTTAACCAACTCAAACAAACCCACAAAAGTAACAAAATACTACATGTGTGTCTGCTTGCTACCCATCTCATTATCTATCCATCCACATTTATCTTCGTATCTATCTTTCCATCACATCTATCTATCTATTTAAGGGACGAGGTGCAGCAATCCATGAAGCCCCCTCCTGTTGCAAGGAGTTTTGGCACCCTAGGCAAAAACGTATATTGCTCCCGGCCCCTCCCCATGCACTGAACACCTCCAGGTCCACAAATATCGGCTCCAGACAATCAGTGTCCCAATTTTTCCCATGTCCACGGTGACCACTTCAGTCTATCCCATTTTAATGTAAAGTGTGCTGGGTATATTTCACAGAGCTCCACAGCAATAAAAATCACAGTAATGTGCGGTGTGAATGAGCGTATCACAGAGCTGGGCAACAACAAAACTCACAGTAATGTGCGGTGTGTATGAGCGTATCACAGAGCTCCACAGCAATAAAACTCATAGTAATGTGCGGTTTGAATGAGCATATTACAGAGCTCCGAAGCAATAAACCTCACAGTAATGTGCGGTGTGAATGAGAGTATCGCAGAGCTCCACAGCAATAAAACTCACAGTAATGTGCGTTGTGAATGAGCATATTACAGAGCTCTGCAGCAATAAAACTCACAGTAATGTGTGGTGTGAATGAGTGTATTACAGAGCTCTGCAGCAATAAAACTCACAATATTGTGCGGTGTGAATGAGCGTATTACAGAGCTCTGCAGCAATAAAACTCACAGTAATGTGCGGTGTGAATGAGTGTATTACAGAGCTCAGCAGTAGGGATGAGCCGAACACCCCCCGAGACCGGTTCGGGCCCGAACCTGAATTTTTCCAAATGTTCGGGTCCGAACCCGAACCCAAACCCGAACCCCATGCAAGTCAATGGAGCTGAAAATTCGGTTTTTAGAGTGCCCTCCAAGAGGGCATATATGCTACATATTTGCCATAAAAGGTGTATGGGGGTCCGGGTAGTGCCCTGGGGGACAGGAAACAAGGACAAAAAGTTTAAAAAAATACGTTTTTAAAGGGACAGTGAGTTTTCCATGAAATAAGGGTTAAAAATAAAAACGAGAAATTCCTTCAACTATCGTGCCTAGGAGGTCCCCATAACCTGCCCGTGAAGTGGCGGATTTGTAGGATGTATAGAAACACTTAAAAACAAAAAAATTATGTTTCAAATGACGGTAAATGCTTTTCCTTTAATCTATCCATAAACAACTGCTTGGGGCGGCAGTCTGTATGAAAAGAGGAGACATTTTAGGACACGCAGAAAAAGTTTACAGATTTTTTGGGCTAAATTATTGTGAAACTTATGCAGGCTTTGGATGAAAGTAACAATAGGTGTTTCAAAATTGGTCCTTAGGGTCCCCAACAGTGCCGTCACACCGTAACCCCTCTGAGGATATGAATCTGATACAGGCGTAAGTGGCAGTGCACCAAAATATTGTGCTTTTGGTGCCAGGCCTGCAAGTACTATCATACAGTAACCCCTCTGTGGTATTGTGGAAGAATGCAGGGTGAACCTTGCGGTCCTATATTAAAAAGATATGCATCTGGAAAAGGCGTCAGTGCACCCAGATATTCTGCCTTTGGTGCAAGACTGCCAGGCCAGCAAGTATCATCATACAGTAACCCCTCTGTAGTATTGTGGAAGAATGCAGGGGTGGACCATGTGGTCCTATATTGAAAAGTTTTTTATCTGGTAATGGGCGTCAGTGCACCCAGATATTGTGCCTTTGGTGCCAGGCCAGCAAGTATCATCATACAGTAACCCCTCTGTAGTATTGTGGAAGAATGCAGGGGTGGACCATGTGGTCCTATATTAAAAAGATATGATTCTGGTCAAGGCGTCAGTGCACCCAGATATTGTGCCTTTGGTGCAAGACTGCCAAGGCAGCAAGTATCATCATACAGTAACCCCTCTGTAGTTTTGTGGAAGAATGCAGGGGTGGACCATGTGGTCCTATATTGAAAAGTGTTTTTTTTTATCTGTTAATGGGCGTCAGTGCACCCAGATATTGTGCCTTTTGTGCAAGACTGCCAGGCCAGCAAGTATCATCATACAGTAACCACTCTGTAGTATTGTGGAAGAATGCAGGGGTGGACCATGTGGTCCTATATTAAAAAGATATGATTCTAGTCAAGGCGTCAGTGCACCCAGATATTGTGCCTTTCATGGCAGCTAGTGCCTTCACACCGTAACCCTTTTGTGGTATTGTGGAAGAGTGCAGGGTTGGACCCTGCGGTTCAAAAAATGTAAATGATATAAATCTGGCACAGGCGTCAGTGCAGCCAAATATTGCGCCTTTCATGGCAGCAAGTGCATTCATACCGTAACCCTTTTGTGGTATTGTGGAAGAGTTCAGTGCTGGAGGTTTTGTGAATGCAGAAGACATCCCCGACCTATTCCGTTACGTCAGCATCAGGGGGTTGATAGCTGCTGATCCAGGACTGATTCATTTTTATACATGTCAGCCGGTCTACAGAGTTGGTGGACAGACGCACTCTTTTGTCTGTGACAAAACCTCCAGTGGCACTGAACGTCCTTTCAGAAAGCATGCTGGATGAAGGGCAACCTAGTAGCTGCATAGCATATTGGCTAAATTCTGGCCAGTGATCCAATCTCAACACCTAGTAAACCAGTGGATTATCTGCTGGAAAGGTATCCAGGTCTGCCCTTGCCCCTAGGTAGTCCTGCACCATATGGTGAAGACGCTGGCAATGGGTGCCTACATTTGACGTCCCTGGGCGTCGTGGACTAAGAAATTTAAAAATTCATCAGTCAAGCGGCCCTGACCTTCACCACTATTCCTCTGATCATCCGCAGCCTCAGAAGCACGTGTGTCAGCACTTGGTAATCTACCAGTGCCTGGAAAGGTGTTACACAAGTGTCGCTTTAGAGTGTCCTCAAGTTTTTTCATCCTGTGCTCCCTCTGCGCGGGCTGGATGAGCTCTGCAACTTTACCCTTGTATCGTGGATCAAGAAGGGTTGCCAACCAGTAATGATCCCTCTCCTTGATAGCATGAATCCTGGGGTCCTTTAGCAGGCTTTGCATTATTAGGGAGCCCATGCAGTGTAGGTTGGAGGTGGCATTAGCTTCCGAGTCTTCCTGGTCAATGAGGATGACCGTATCGTGCACTTCCTCCTCACAGCCACGCACTAGCCCTTGTGTTTCTGGGCACACGAAACCCTCTCTTGAGGAATCCCCACCTTCAATGCCCCATTACTTAAATATTCCTCCTCTTCCTCCTCCTGTCTGATCTGAGTAGGACCCGCTGGAATGCTGTCTGTGGAAAGACTGGGGCCTTGAGAGCTAGGGAAGGCCTTCTCTTCCTCCCGCTGCTCTGCCTCTAGAGCCACATCTATAATTCCCCGCAGAGTGTGCTCCAGCAGTAACACTAAAGGAATTGTGTCACTGATGCATGCACTGTCCCTGCTCACCATCCTCGTTGCCTCCTCAAATGGTGACAGTACAGTGCATGCATCCTTGATCATCAGCCACTGCGGGGGGGAATAAAAACAAGTTGACCTGAACCTGTCCTTGTGCCATACTCACACAGGTACTCGTTGATGGCCCTCTGCTGCTTGTGCAGACGCTGCAGCATTGCTAATGTCGAGTTCCACCTGGTGGGCATGTTACAGATCAGACGGTTTGTTGGAAGGTGGAATTCTCTTTGAATTTCTGCCAGGCGAACGCTTGCTGGGAATGACCGTCTGAAGTGGCTGCAGACTTTTCTGGCCTGGCTGAGAAGCTCTGGCAGCCCTGGGTACTTGGTTAGGAAACGCTGTACCACTAGATTTAGGACGTGTGCTAGGCATGGTACATGCGTCAATTTACCCTTGCGTATGGTGGAGAGAAGGTTGCTGCCATTATCACAGACGATCATTCCCAGCTCAAGCTGGCGTGGTGTTAACCATCTCTGCACCTGGCCCTGCAGAGCTGACAGAATTTCTGGCCCGGTGTGGCTCCTGTCCCCTAAACAAACCAGCTCAAGCACAGTATGGCTTCTTTTTGCTTGAGCCATTGCGTAGACCCTGTCAGGTGTCGGTTTAACTGCCACTTCGCCAGAGAACGAGAAGGAGGAGGAGGAGGAGGAAGAGGGAGAGGTGGTGGTAGTGGAGCAGACAGACCTCATACAAGCAGCTTTCTGGAGGCGTGGTGGATGAACAAGCTCCAGCACAGAGCCCCGTCTTGGATCCCTCCCAGCTGCAATCAGAGTTACCCAGTGTGCCGTGAAGGAAATGTAACGACCCTGTCCATGCTTGCTATAGTGCTGGAATGGCCTTGCGTGAAAAGTAATGGCGTTTTGGAACCTGCCACTGTGGTGCAGCACATTCAGCAAATTCACGGAAGGGTGCAGAGTCCACCAGCTGGAAAGGCAGCAGCTGTAATGCGAGTAATTTTGCTAAGCTGGCATTTAGACGCTCTGCTTGGGGATGGTTGGGACTATATTTTTTCTTACGTTGCAGCAGCTGCAGCAACGTAATCTGACTGCGTAAATCTTCAGCTGCTGGGAGGATGTCACATTGTGAGGAAGGACCTGGTACATCCATTACTGTAGCATCATCCCTGTCAGTGGAGGTTGTAGGCAATGACATGGCAGGACATACAATGGGGGTAGAGACAGATGAGGAGGAGGAGGACCTACGCTAAGTTTTACGCCAACTGGATGTGTGGCAGTTGTTCATATGTCGCCTCAAGCACGTGGTACCCAAGTGTCCGGTATCTTTCCCACGCTTAAGCCTCATCTGACATAGATTACAAATAGCAACGCTGCGCTCTACTGCACATTTCTTAAAGAACTCCCAGACAACAGAGTTCCTGCATTTGTTCTTTGAGACAACAGCGCTCTGCACCGGAGCAGCTCTGACATGTGATGCCTTGGACTGACTAGTGCTACGGTTGGTCACAGAGGATGTTGTGCCTCGTGTTTGCTCTGCCTCCTCCTCCCCCTCCTCCTCACTTGATTCCTCAGTTCGATCTGGCACCCAGGTGGAGTCAGTGACCTCATCATCAATGTCATCTTCACCCCCTATCTCCTCGTCACTGGAGCCAACTTGGCAGTATGCTGCAGCTGCTGGGGCAACATGAGTGCCAGTTATTTGTGTGTCATCACTGGCACCCCCTTCCTCTAGGTTGATTATACTCCCTTCCTCAACCTCAGAGATTGAATCAGAGCACTGTACTTGCTGCGCATCCTCAAGCAGCATGTCACTGTCATTGTAGTCAAACAATTCACCTGACTCCTCCGTGTGTGATAGCGAGGCTACGGCCAGGGCCGGCGCTAATGTAAGGCGGCACAGGCGGCCGCCTTACTGTGCTGGCCTGCTGCCAGTTTGAGGGGCGGAAAAATCAGATTTGCGGCGGCGCTGCAGTGTGTGTGCCTGTCTCAGTCCCATCCCACGTTCTTAACACGAGCAGGCACACTGTGTAATTTGGCGCCGCCCCCACACGTGATCCACATAGCCCAGGAAAACAACTGCAGGAGGAGCCACCAGCCCGCGTGCTTTCACTCTGCTGCGATGGAGGAGCGAGGCAGAGAGGAGATTTATTACCAGGTGTGAATAAACTAATGGGAGGGGGGTGTAGATTAATATACTGGGGGGGCTTTAAATTGCTGCACTGGGTCTGGGGGCCGTAAATAGATATACTGGGAGGGCTGTAAATTGCTATACTGGGGTGCTGTAAATAGATATACTGGGGGGGCTGTAAATTGCTATACTGGGTCTGGGGGCTGTAAAGGGATATACTGGGTCTGGGGGCTGTAAATATATATACTGGGGGGCTGTAAATTGAAATACTGGGTCTGGGGGCTGTAAATAGATATACTGGGGGGCTGTAAATGGATATACTGGGTCTGGGGGCTGTAAATGGATATACTGGGTCTGGGGGCTGTAAATAGATATACTGGGGGGCTGTAAATTGAAATACTGGGTCTGGGGGCTGTAAATAGATATACTGGGGGGGCTGTAAATGGATATACTGGGTCTGGGGGCTGTAAATGGATATACTGGGTCTGGAGGCTGTAAATAGATATACTGGGGGGGCTGTAAATGGATATACTGGGTCTGGGGGCTGTAAATAGATATACTGGGGGGGCTGTAAATTGCTATACTGGGTCTGGGGGCTGTAAATGGATATACTGGGTCTGGGGGCTGTAAGTAGATATACTGGGGGGCTGTAAATTGCTATACTGGGTCTGGGGCTGTAAATGGATATACTGGGTCTGGGGGCTGTAAATAGATATACTGGGGGGCTGTAAATTGAAATACTGGGTCTGGGGGCTGTAAATAGATATACTGGGGGGCTGTAAATGGATATACTGGGTCTGGGAACTGTAAATAGATATACTGGGGGGTAAATTGAAATACTGGGTCTGGGGGCTGTAAATAGATATACTGGGGGGCTGTAAATTGAAATACTGGGTCTGGGGGCTGTAAATAGATATACTGGGGGGGCTGTAAATGGATATACTGGGTCTGGGGGCTGTAAATAGATATACTGGGGGCTGTAAATGGATATACTGGGTCTGGGGGCTGTAAAATATATATACTGGGGGGCTGTAAATTGCTATATACTGGGTCTGGGGGCTGTAAATGGATATACTGGGTCTGGGGGCTGTAAATAGATATACTGGGGGGGCTGTAAATTGCTATACTGGGTCTGGGGGCTGTAAATTGATATACTGGGTCTGGGGGCTGTAAATGGATATACTGGTCTGGGGGCTGTAAATAGAATATACTGGGGGCTGTAAATTGCTATACTGGGTCTGGGGGCTGTAAATGGATATACTGGGTCTGGGGGCTGTAAATAGATATACTGGGGGCTGTAAATTGCTATACTGGGTCTGGGGGCTGTAAATGGATATACTGGGTCTGGGGGCTGTAAATAGATATACTGGGGGGCTGTAAATTGAAATACTGGGTCTGGGGCTGTAAATAGATATACTGGGGGGCTGTAAATGGATATACTGGGTCTGGGGCTGTAAATGGATATACTGGGTCTGGGAACTGTAAATAGATATACTGGGGGCTGTAAATTGAATACTGGGTCTGGGGGCTGTAAATAGATATACTGGGGGGCTGTAAATTGAAATACTGGGTCTGGGGGCTGTAAATAGATATACTGGGGGGCTGTAAATGGATATACTGGGTCTGGGGGCTGTAAATAGATATACTGGGGGCTGTAAATGGATATACTGGGTCTGGGGGCTGTAAATAGATATACTGGGGGGCTGTAAATTACTATACTGGGTCTGGGGGCTGTAAATGGATATACTGGGTCTGGGGGCTGTAAATGGATATACTGGGTCTGGGGGCTGTAAATAGATATACTGGGGGGCTGTAAATTGCTATACTGGGTCTGGGGCTGTAAATTGATATACTGGGTCTGGGGGCTGTAAATGGATATACTGGGTCTGGGGGCTGTAAATAGATATACTGGGGGGCTGTAAATTGCTATACTGGGTCTGGGGGCTGTAAATTGATATACTGGGTCTGGGGGCTGTAAATGGATATACTGGGTCTGGGGGCTGTAAATAGATATACTGGGGGGCTGTAAATTGCTATACTGGGTCTGGGGGCTGTAAATGGATATACTGGGTCTGGGGGCTGTAAATGGATATACTGGGTCTGTGGGCTGTAAATAGATATACTGGGGGGCTGTAAATTGAAATACTGGGTCTGGGGCTGTAAATAGATATACTGGGGGGCTGTAAATTGAAATACTGGGTCTGGGGGCTGTAAATAGATATACTGGGTCTGGGGGCTGTAAATAGATTTACTGGGGGGGCTGTAAATAGATATACTGGGGGGCTGTAAATTGAAATACTGTGTCTGGGGGCTGTAAATTGATATACTGGGTCTGGGGGCTGTAAATAGATATACTGGGGGGCTGTAAATTGATATACTGGGTCGGGGCTGTAAATAGATATACTGGGTCTGGGGCCATAAATAGATATACTGGGGGGCTGTAAATTGCTATACTGGGGGGCTGTAAATTGATATACTGGGTCTGGGGGCTGTAAATTGATATACTGGGTCTGGGGGCGTAAATAGATATACTGGGGGGCTGTAAATTGATATACTGGGTCTGGGGCTGTAAACTGATTTACTGGGGGTGTAAATTGCTATGCTGGTGGGTGTAAAATCATGTACTGGGGGTGTAAAATGATATGCAGGGGGTTTGAATAAACTGATATTGGTACATTACCTTTTTTTATTGCTGTGGCTCTGTTATACACTCATTCACACTGCACATTACTGTGAGTTTTATTGCTGTGGATTCTGTGATACGCTCATACACACTGCACATTACTATGAGTTTTATTGTTGTGGAGCTCTGTGATACGCTCATGCACACTGCACATTACTGTGAGTTTTATTGCTGTGGATTCTGTGATACGCTCATACACACTGCACATTACTATGAGTTTTATTGTTGTGGAGCTCTGTGATACGCTCATGCACACTGCACATTACTGTGAGTTTTATTGCTGTGGAGCTCTGTTATACACTCATTCACACTGCACATTACTGTGAGTTTTATTGCTGTGGATTCTGTGATACGCTCATACACACCGCACATTACTGTGAGTTTTATTACTGTGGAGCTCTGTGATATGCTTTTACACACTGCACATTACTGTGAGTTTTATTGCTGTGGAGCTCTGTGATACGCTTTTACACACTGCACATTACTGTGAGTTTTATTGCTGTGGAGCTCTGTGATACGCTTTTACACACTGCACATTACTGGAAGGTTTATTGAAGTGAGCTCTGTAATTTGCAGTGTGTATAAGTACATCAATAAGGTAGACGTATCTTATAAACCTGAATTGCTCCTGGTGAGGGTATAAATAAAACCCACCAGTTTCTCTCATGGCTGAGAAGCCGCATGAGGACATGTGGTTGCTTAGAAAGCAGCTTTTGGTTTCACTAGGAAGGACTAGCCTGACCCAGAGGTGTCGTGATGCGGCAGAAGAGCTTACACTTTAATGACCATTCAAATAAACCAAAACCTCTGTGTTTTGTTTAACATGGAGCTACAGGGGTGAGCAGGGCTGGACTGGGACAGAAAATCAGTCCTGGATGTCATCCAGACCGGCCCAATTTAATTATGCAAATACGCACAAAAATAGTATATAATCCAACTGGATCGCTCAACCAATCGCTCTACAGATACTGGAGTTGCTGCAGAGCGATTGGGTAAAGCACCGCAGTGGCACTGACGTCAAGTGTGCACCATGCCTTAAGGTGAGGCGGATGCGCAGAGGGTCTCACCGGCACGCTGGCCGCAATATGAGACTGCGTCTGTTTTGCAGTGTGGAAGTTCTCACCTCACCCATTAAGGGCAGCGCGAACCACGCGGTGAACCAGCATTCACACTGGCCCACAGAGCCATCGGCCCACCGGGAATCTCCCTGTAGTCCCTATGGCCAGTACATGCCTGGGGGTGAGCGCAAATGACAACTTATTTTCTTGGTATGTTTTAGAGATTATTATGCATCTCAATGCTGATTGACATGGCATGGTAGGGATGGGGGAGGGGGCACCAAAACGCACCTTCGCCTGAGTAGACAAAAATGCTTGCACCGGCCCTGGCTACGGCAGGAGTAGCTGTGGACATGGAGGCTGCATTAGATACTTTGGCAGCTGAGGTGGACTGTAAAGCACTAGAAGTCTGGCTGGCAGAGGACTCGGAGGATGAGGATGGCCTGGCTAGCCAATCCACCAAATCCTCTGTATGTTGCTGCAGGTTAAGAAGACGGCCAGCACCAGTTATAAAGGAAAAGTGTGCCCCTGCAGAGGATGCACCACGTCCACCACGACCAGAGGCACAGCCTCCCGACACAGGGGCCGCTTGCCCTCTTATCTGTGTCTGGGAGCGTCTGCCTGTCCTTTTTGTTCTTTCAGACATGGTGAGTGATATATAGATTAAATATGTACAGAACTCTGATTCAACTCTGGTATAAAGATTAAAGATTTACAGAACTCTGGTATAACTCAGTGAGACACCCTGATAGCTGGCAGCCAGTGACAAGACACAGATTACAATTCGCAGAAACCTCCTATAAATCATTGAGACCCCCTGATGGGTGCCAGTAACAAGACACAAACTACGATTCGCAGAAATCTGCTACAAGTCAGTGAGACCCCTGATAGGACCCCCTGATAGCTGGCAACAGTGACAAGACACAGATTACAATTCGCAGAAACCTCCTAAAATGCAGTGAGACCCCTTGATGGGCGGCAGTGAAACCTCCTATAAATCAGTGAGACCCTTTGATGGGTGGCAGTGAAACCTCCTATAAATCAGTGAGACCCTTTGATGGGTGGCAGTGAAACCTCTTATAAATCAGTGAGACCCTTTGATGGGTGGCAGTGAAACCTCCTATAAATCAGTGAGACCTTTGATGGGTGGCAGTGAAACCTCCTATAAATCAGTGAGACCTTTGAAGGGTGGCAGTGAAACCTCCTATAAATCAGTGAGACCCTTTGATGGGTGGCAGTGAAACCTCCTATAAATCAGTGAGACCCTTTGATGGGTGGCAGTAAAACCTCCTATAAATCAGTGAGACCCTTTGATGGGTGGCAGTGAAACCTCTTATAAATCAGTGAGACCCTTTGATGGGTGGCAGTGAAACCTCCTATAAATCAGTGAGACCCTTTGATGGGTGGTGTCACGGTGGCAGTACCACCAGGCACGCACCACCCTATACTTGCCCTCCGATCCTTGGAAGTGGTCGGTCTGTATATATATCCCTATGAATATAACTCGCAGGAAGGTGAGGCCTTGGTTCCTGAGAGAAGCCCCTATATGCAGAGATGCAGGGTAAACTGCAAGGACAGGTGAAAGCAAAGGGTTAACAAAAGACCTCTGTACGGCAATACCAAAGATTCCCTGCACTGAAAGACCGGTCTTTAGGATAGCCGGATCTAATCTAAAGGAAAGTATTACCTTGAAGCCGTACAGAGTCTTTTGTTATATGCAGATGACAGGGTTACCTGGAAACGGTACAGGCAAGGAATATAGCATAGAATAGTCAGAGGAAAGCCAAAGGTCATAACCAGAGAGAGTACGTCATACAGGATACAGGAATCAGAACCAGAAGGGAAGTCAGCCAAGCCAAAATCAGTAACCGGGGAATCTGAATGGAACATAAACAGCAAAAAACAAAATACAGCAATAGACAGAACAAAATACACAGAAGGAACTGACATAAACTGGAACAGAAATAAGAGGCAATAACTGAACCAGGATTAACAAACGGAGGATATCAGGAACACAGCAAGGAGCTTTCAGGACACAGGATGCAAGGAGACCAGGCAAAGGAAAATGACCCAGCAATGTCCTATAGGTACATTGCTCTAATATAGTCAGGGGAATCAAGGCAAGGGTCAACAGGTGAGCAGCACACAGAACACCAATTAACCCCTGGGAGGCCACCCAGGAATTGGCAGCAACAGAAACACAAGGGAAAAAACACAATATACAAATACAGAGGGCAGGAAGACAGGGTTGGAACGTGGGAACGTGACAGGTGGCAGTGAAACCTCTTATAAATCAGTGAGACCCTTTGATGGGTGGCAGTGAAATCTCCTATAAATCAGTGAGACCCTTTGATGGGTGGCAGTGAAACCTCTTATAAATCAGTTGAGACCCTTTGATGGGTGGCAGTGAAACCTCCTATATATCAGTGAGACCCTTTGATGGGTGGCAGTGAAACCTCTTATAAAACAGTGAGACCCTTTGATGGGTGGCAGTGAAACCTCCTATAAATCAGTGAGACCCTTTGATGGGTGGCAGTGAAACCTCTTATAAATCAGTTGAGACCCTTTGATGGGTGGCAGTAAATTTCATATCAGTGAGACCCTTTGATGGGTGGCAGTGAAACCTCTTATAAATCAGTGAGACCCCTTGATGGGTGGCAGCCAGTGAGAACACACGGATTATAACAATTCCCAAATATTTTGTAGAAATTAGTGACCCCAAAAATACTGTGTGGTACTGGCTGTGTGACAAGACACAGATCGCCTCAATTCACAAATGTTTTAAAGAAATTAGTGAGCCCCAAAATACTGCGTGGTACTGGCTGTGTGACGAGACACAGATCACCTCAATTCACAAATGTTTTAAATAAATTAGTGACACCCAAAATACTGCGTGGTACTGGCTGTGTGACAAGAGACAGATCACCTCAATTCACAAATGTTTTAAAGAAATTAGTGACACCCAAAATACAGCGTGGTACTGGTTGTGTGACAAGACACAGATCACCTCAATTCACAAATGTTTTAAAGAAATTAGGGACACCCGAAATTATATACTCCGTGGTATTGGCTGTGTGACAAGACACACATCACCTCAATTCTCAAATGTTTTAAAGAAATTAGTGAGCCCCAAAAAAACTTGCTGGCTGTGTGACAAGACACAGAAGATCACCTCAATTCACAAATGTTTTAAAGAAATTAGTGACCCAAAAAAAACTTGCTGGCACAGTGACAAGACACACATATCAATTCCCTGATATTTTGTAGAAATGAGATCCCCCAGACCCCCCCAGTAGCGTGGCAGACCGGCAGTAACAACACACAACAATCTCCTCTGAAATTTCCTCTGAAATGCGTGCAGAATCGGCGCGTGGAAACGTTATATAGTGTGCTGCAGGACTTAGCTCTGTGAGCCCATGATTGGGCAAAATTTGCCCAATCAGGACTCTGAGCGGTGATTGGCATACTGTTGAACCTGTCTTGCACCAGATCTGTG
The DNA here is from genome assembly GCA_009667805.1 of Leptobrachium leishanense. Taxonomy (NCBI): domain Eukaryota; kingdom Metazoa; phylum Chordata; class Amphibia; order Anura; family Megophryidae; genus Leptobrachium; species Leptobrachium leishanense. The sequence continues at coordinate 374,156,328 of CM019065.1, forward strand.
ATCAGGTGCAAGGCTGTAGCCAATTACAAGCTTCAGGCCAGTGGGAAAATGCATTGTGGGCCATTGTGATGCATTGTGGACTCGAACATGCGCCGAACACCCGGAAATGTTCGGAGTTCGCGATCTACCCGAACAGGCTAAGTTCGGGCCGAACTCCGAAATGTCTGAACCCGAACCGCTCATCCCTACTCAGCAGCAATAAAACTCACAATAATGTGTGGTGTGAATGAGCGTATTACAGAGCTCCGAAGCAAAACTCACAAATAAGTATAAAATAAAAATGATGTTAATATAATAATTTTTACATTTATTTTAATATTTTTTTTAAACACAATTATTTTAAAATAAATAATATTAAAATAATTGTATTTAAGAAAATATTAAGATAAATATAAAAATGATTATATTAACATAATTTATATTATTAAAAACTATATATACTTGTTAAGTTTCCTAACTTTTGTTGCAGGGAGGGGACTGAATTCCTCTTCAGCCAGTGGAAGAGCCGGGCCAGCCGTGCAGCCTAGCTGAAGCCCCTTGGCCATGAGACCTAGCTGAGTCCTCAGCGGCCGAGGCAAGGCCTTGTCATCCCCAGTGGCCATGCGGCCTAGCCGAGGCATCAAGGAGGTAAGTAGAAATTATGTCCAGGAGACTTAAAAAATGACAGTTTTTGTCGACTTCTGGATTTTAGAATTCCGGGGGCGAGGGTATGAGGGTATGAGCCCAGGACGCAGTGACAAACCGGCAACGCAGATGAACTTTAAAGTGTGGTTTATTGGAATATATCCAAATACAGAAACAGAATGGTATGGTTGTAGGTCCAGAGTAAGGGAGAAAGGTAGGGCAGGAAACGGGCTGACAACAGAAGGCAAGGAGGAAAGACAGAGCTGAGAAGTAGGGATGGGCTGCCGGTTCGAAGTTCAAAGTTTGCGAACTTTGAACTTTTCGGGACGTTCGGCAAGAAAAAAAAAGTTTTCAAAAAAATTATTAAAAGATCCTACAAAAATCTAAAAATAAAGAGACTCTTTACTGCAGAATATAATAATAAACGGTTTATTAGATATTGAATTAAAACGGGAATATTTGTAACATTGAAGCCTATGGGATTCATAAACATTTCCCACTCATTGTTGGTCAAACATTTCCCACTCCTTGTTGGTCAAACATTTCCCACTCCTTGTTGGTCAAACATTTCCCACTCATTGTTGGTCAAACATTTCCCACTCGGTGATAAAACATTTCCCATGGCTTTAAATCACGTTTAAACATGAGCAAACGTGGTAAAAATTAGCTCGGCGCACAGTTGTGAAATGGCTCAGCACTCAGCAGTGAAAGGGTTAAAAAAATATTTTTTTATTTCTTTTCATTGTTTCCTGTCCCCCAGGGCAGTACCCGGATCCCCATACACCTTTTATGGCCAATATCTTGCATATACAGGTGAAACTCGAAAAATTAGAATATCGTGCAAAAGTTAATTTATGTTAGTAATCCAACTTAAAAGGTGAAACTAATATATAAGATAGTTCCAGCCGTGATTTGTCATAATTGTGATGATTATTGCTTATAGCTCATGAAAACCCCAAATCCACAATCTCAGAAAATTTGAATATTACATGCAATCAATAAAACAAGGATTGTACATAGAACAATATGGGACCTCTGAAAAGTATAAGCAAGCATATGTACTCAGTACTTGGTTTGGACCCCTTTTGTAGCAATCACTGCCTCAATGCGGCAATGCGGCATGGAAGCTATCAGCCTGTGGTACTGCTGAGGTGTTATGGAAGACCAGGATGCTCCAATAGTGGCCTTCAGCTCTTCTGCATTGTTCGGTCTCATGTCTCTCATCTTTCTCTTGGCAATGCCCCATAGATTCTCTATGGGGTTCAGGTCAGGCGAGTTTGCCGGCCAATCAAGCACAGTACAGTATTCCCATGGTCATTGAACCAGGTTTTGGTGCTTTTGGCAGTGTGGGCAGGTGCCAAGTCCTGCTGGAAAATTAAGTCAGCATCCCCACAAAGCTTGTCTGCAGAAGGAAGCATGAAGTGCTCCAAAATCTCCTGGTAGACGGCTGCGTTGACCCTGGACTTAATGAAGCACAGTGGATCAACACCAGCAGATGACATGGCTCCCCAAATCAACACACACTGTGGAAACTTCAAAGTGGACTTCAAGCATCTTGCAGTGTGTGCCTCTCCATTCTTCCTCCATACTCTGGGTCCTTGGTTTCCAAATGAGATGCAAAAGTTGCTCTCATCAGAAAAGAGGACTTTGTACCACTGAGCAACAGACCAGGTCTGTTTTTCTTTAGCCGAGGTAAGACGCTTCTGACGTTGTTTGTTGTTCAGGAGTGGATTGACAAGAGGAATACGACATTTGAAGTCCAGGATTCATCTGTGTGTGGTGGCTCTTGATGCACTGACTCCAGCCTCAGTCCACTCCTTGTGAAAGTCCCCAACACTTTTGAATGGCCTTTTCCTGACAATCCTCTCCAGGCTGCGGTCATCCCTGCTGCTTCTGCACCTTTTTCTTCCACACTTTTCCCTTCCACATAGCTTCCTATTAATGTGCTTTGATACAGCACTTTGGGAACATCCAACTTCTTTTGCAATTACCTTTTGAGGCTTTCCCTCCTTATGGAGGGTGTCAATGATGGTTTTCTTCACAACTGTCAGGTCAGCAGTCTTTCACATGATTGTGATTCCTACTGAACCAGACTGAGAGACCATTTAAAGGCTCAGGAACTCTTTGCAGGTGTTATGGCTGAATTAGTTGATTGGAGTGGGGCACTTTGAGCCTAGAATATTTCACCTTTTCACAATATTCAAATTTTCTGAGATTGTGGATTTGGGGTTTTCATGAGCTGTAAGCCATAATCATCACAATTATGACAAATCACAGCTTGAACTATCTTGCTTTGCATGTAATGAGTCTGTCTCATATATTAATTTCACCTTTTAAGTTGCATTACTGAAATAAATGAACTTTTGCACGATATTCAAATTTTTCGAGTTTCACAGTGTATACCCTCTTGGAGGGGACCTTAATTTTAGATTGTTCGAGCCCATTGACTTGCATGGTGTTCGAATTATGTTCGAGTTCGCTGTCGAACTTTTTTGGGTGTTCAAATGCGAACCGAACACGGGGGTGTTTGACCCATCACTGCTGAGGAGTACTACAACAGGACGGGATAATAAGACAGAGACACAGTGGATAACTCCATAGGATATACACAGGAGGCACAATGTGGCAGGCAGGAGGGACATGAAAAGGGCTGGCTAGGAGCAGGCAGAAACACTCATAGCACAGAACACGGACTGGAGGCTGAATGGGAACACAGCTGGAGGATCTGGATGGGAACACAGCTGGAGAATCTGGATGTGTACACAGCTAGAAGATCTGGATGGGAACACTATTGGAGGAACTGGATGGGTACACTGCTGGAGGATCTAGATGGGAACACGGCTGGATGATCTGGTTGGGTACAAGACTGGAGGATCTGGATGTGTACACAGCTAGAAGATCTAGATGGGAACACTGCTGGAGGATCTAGATGGGAACACGGCTGGAGGATCTGGATGGGTACCCTGCTGGAGCATCTGGTGGGGTAAAAGGCTGGAGGATCTGGATGGGTACAGGGCTGGAGGATTTGGTTGGGTATATGGCAGGAGGATCTGGATGGGTACACAGCTGGAGGATCTGGAGACTGCGGGTATATGGTTTGAGGATGGATGGGTACACAGCTGGAGGATCTGGATGGGTACACTGCTGGGGGAACTGGATAGGTACACGGCTGGAGGATCTGGTTGGGTACACAGCTGGGGATCTGAATGGGTACAAAGCTAGAAGCTCTGGATGGGAATACTGCTGAGGATCTGGTTGGGTACACTGCTGAAGGATCTGGATGGGTACACTGCTGGATTATCTGGATGGGAACACGTCTGGAGGATCTGGATGGGTACACTGCTAGAGGATCTGTTGGGGTACACGGCTGGAGAATCTGGATGTGTACACAGCTAGAAGATCTGGATGGGAACACTGCTGGAGGAACTGGATGGGTACACTGCTATAGGATCTAGATGGGAACACGGCTGGAGGATCTAGTTGGGTACAAGACTGGAGGATCTGGATGTGTACACAGCTAGAAGATCTGGATGGGAACACTGCTGGAGGATCTGGATGGGTACACGGCTGGAGGATTTGGTTGGGTATATGGCCGGAGAATCTGGATGGGTACACAGCTGGAGGATCTGGAGACTGTTGGTATATGGTTTGAGGATGGATGGGTACACAGCTGGAGGATCTGGATGAGTACACGGCTGGAGGATCTGGTTGGGTACACGGCTGGGGGATCTGAATGGGTACAAAGCTAGAAGCTCTGGATGGGAACACTGCTGAGGATCTGGATGGGTACACTGCTGAAGGATCTGGATGGGTACACCGCTGAAGGATCTGGATGGAAACACGGCTGGAGGATCTGGATGGGTACACTGCTAGAGGTTCTATTGGGGTACACGGCTGGAGGATATGGATGGGTACACGGCTGGAGGATTTGGTTGAGTACATCGCCGGAGGATCTGGATGAGTACACGGCTGGACGATCTGGAGACTGTGGGTACATGGCTTGAGGATGGATGGGTACACGGCTGGAACACAAGCTACACAGGTTGCAGGGGTGGAACACGGCTTGGAGAACAGATAACCCTTAAGTAGGGAAGCACAGGCAGTGAATTAGGTGCACCTGAGACTGCTGCAGAGATCGCAAGGAGTAGGCAGTTCATTCCAGGAAAGGTGCTGTCCTGGTGTTTCTAGGCGGAGCAGCACCGGTTTGGTCCTTACTGCGGCAGCGACAGCGTGAGCAGTGACATAAATTGATGCAATTATCCTTTTCCCTCTTAAGAATATTTTTGGTTATGCATATTAATGGATTGATTAATTCTTTCCCGTTGATATCTATGTAGAATTCCACGTGTAGGTGCATTATGCCCCCCCCCCGAGGAGCCGATACGTCGATGTTCCTTAGAACAAATAAACAATGGCCCAGTGGCATGTTGCCTGACCAAGAGCCGAACGATAAGCGCTATTTAGAGAGTTAATTGGAAAGAACCAGGCCGCATTTAATGCATAGCACGGCAAACACCATTATTCCTTTTTCATTAAATGTTCTCGCATGGTACACAGCTTAATGCAGTCCATCAACGTAAACTTGTTTAAACACCGAAAATTGCTTTCTGCGGGTGCTCGGAGCCGGTTTCAAAGACATAGAATAAATACTGATGTGATGGAGGGGGGAAATGACAGCTTGAAGGAAACTGGATTGAAACTGTCACCCGCGTCATAATCAAAACCCCCTTCAACAAACAGAACGCAGTGTGAACTTCAACCCTAGGCATTCACCAGCTAAATGTCCCTTATGTGTGATGAAACATAGACTGATCTAAACTATGTGCATGGGATCACTGCAGAAAGAACCCCCGGGACCTTCAGGAAGGGGGACATGACTGATGGCCTGGGCCTGTAAGTTAAGGAAGCAACTGGAAGGGTGTAGAATTGATTAAAAAGTGTGTATACGAGTATACACTATACAGTGTGGGCGCTTGTTAATTTAAGTTAATTAAAGTGCTATGTGAATGAATAATTAATTGCTGCCTAAGTATGGTAAAAAGCACATAAAAAACAACCAAAATACGTGCCAAGATTAAGACAGAAGGATAAACAAGACCATACGGCGCATAAAACAGTGAGCAGTTGGTTAAATGAACAACTGATTAAATAGAGGTAAAATGTGAAAGGTGTCCTTTAAGGTATAAAAAGTGTCCTTTAAAATGCAAGAAATGTCCTTTAAAATACCAAACAGATGAGGTAAAAGAGTACGAAAAAATCCTTTTTTTAAAAAAAATTATTATTAAGTCAATTTGTGCAAAAAACAGTGTAAAAAAAGTGCAATGGTTTAATACTCAAGGAGTGTTGTTGATTGAAGTCAAGTGCAACAATCTTCTCTGTGGTGTAGATATCAAATCTTCTCTTTAAAGGTGTCCCTCAGAGAGAAATAAAGGCAATAATAGTGCAGATGGTCATACTGGGATGAAGTAATTTAATAAAATGAATATATCACTCACATTTATTAGAGCCTAAGGGAAATCCAGGCTCAAGGAAAATAGCTTGCGGCCAAATATAGGGTGGCACGTCCCTCCTTTCATCTATGGTGGTTACTAGATAAAGCAGAGAAGATCGGGAGACGGCACTCCCATAGCGTAACTCTGTGCAATACAAGTGGAGGATTAAATTACAATTGGTCACACTCACCAGTTGTAGAGCCTCTCAATTCCAGGCTCAAGGAGTATCGCCTTGGGTCCTCTTAGGGTGGGAGCCCAAACCTCTTTGGTGTAGCAGCAGTTGATCCAGATGTCCAAAAAAAGTGGAGAAATAAGGAAAAGTGGCGAATGCAAAAAATATAGGTAATGAATTTATTTGAATTAATAAAATCCTGGACAAATTGTACCGAGACGCGTTTCGGCTAAAAGCCTTCCTCAGTCGGTATATTTAGTGTCCATAAAGTGCAAACAAAGTAACTTAAGTTACTTTGTTTGCACTTTATGGACACTAAATATACCGACTGAGGAAGGCTTTTAGCCGAAACGCGTCTCGGTACAATTTGTCCAGGATTTTATTAATTCAAATAAATTCATTACCTATATTTTTTGCATTCGCCACTTTTCCTTATTTCTCCACTTTTTTTGGACATCTGGATCAACTGCTGCTACACCAAAGAGGTTTGGGCTCCCACCCTAAGAGGACCCAAGGCGATACTCCTTGAGCCTGGAATTGAGAGGCTCTACAACTGGTGAGTGTGACCAATTGTAATTTAATCCTCCACTTGTATTGCACAGAGTTACGCTATGGGAGTGCCGTCTCCCGATCTTCTCTGCTTTATCTAGTAACCACCATAGATGAAAGGAGGGACGTGCCACCCTATATTTGGCCGCAAGCTATTTTCCTTGAGCCTGGATTTCCCTTAGGCTCTAATAAATGTGAGTGATATATTAATTTTATTAAATTACTTCATCCCAGTATGACCATCTGCACTATTATTGCCTTTATTTCTCTCTGAGGGACACCTTTAAAGAGAAGATTTGATATCTACACCACAGAGAAGATTGTTGCACTTGACTTCAATCAACAACACTCCTTGAGTATTAACCATTGCACTTTTTTTACACTGTTTTTTGCACAAATTGACTTAATAATAATTTTTTTAAAAAAAGGATTTTTTCGTACTCTTTTACCTCATCTGTTTGGTATTTTAAAGGACATTTCTTGCATTTTAAAGGACACTTTTTATACCTTAAAGGACACCTTTCACATTTTACCTCTATTTAATCAGTTGTTCATTTAACCAACTGCTCACTGTTTTATGCGCCGTATGGTCTTGTTTATCCTTCTGGAAGGGTGTAGAATCCCTGGGGCCCCTCAGGAGGGGGGGGCTGGATGATGCATGGGCCTGTCAGTCAAGGAAAAGCTATGGTGTTATTGGTGGTGTGTTTGCAACAGTGTTGCTTACCTGGACTAAATATGCTGGTGATGGGTGCAGGGTTCTTCCTCTTGTTCCTGCCAACGTGAGAAGTGCATCAAGGTGAGACCCGCCCACCCACCCTTGGATTTCATCCCATCGTGTCACAGCTGAAGATTGGCAGTTTTCCCTGGACAGCAGTGCTTAAAGGATGTATGAGCCGCCATCGGGTGAGGCCTGGGGGAGACCAACCTCGCTTGCGGGGGACGAGCTCATTTGTGGTTTGGTAATGCCTATTGCATGGAGCGATAGGGCAGGGTTGTGAGTAAGCACTGCGAGGGATGGTTGTATATGGTTTAATAAAGCTGTGGCCCATGCACATTCCAACTGACATTTATGCGTTGTGTTTTATTCAGGTTATTGGGGTATGGGCTGGGAAGGTCTCAGGCTTAATCAGTCATGGTATTTTCTGCATGCATGTCTAAGGCTATACGGGGGTTATACACCGGGCCGGATCTACAATTAGGCAAAGTAGGCATGTGCCTACAGGCGCCAGCCACAAAGGGGCATCTTTATCTGTAAAAGTAAAAATAAGAAACATGTAAAATAGAAATAATAATAATAAAAAATTAAATGATTTTTTTTTCTTTACTTTTTTGGCTTTTTGAACGTGCAAACCCCGTCACCCATGGTGCTATGGTGGACACCGTTTTCTGTAAAAGTAAAACTTTGAAAAAAAAGAAATTAAACATTTTAAAAATGTAAAAGAAACAAATTTAACAAAAATTAAATTTACACAATTGGGGTTATTTGGGTGGGGGCAAGAGAGAGGGGGGCCCTCATTTCTGCACCTCTACAGGCTCCTGAGATGTAAATCCAGTTCTGGCTATACACGTGTGAGGTCTTTTAATTACACCGGAAGATTTCATCAGTAAATAACTATGTAAACTGTAATATATATATATTCAGTATAAATTCCCGCACTCTGAAAATTCCTTCTGTCTCCAGCCTGGTGCACGCCCAGCTCACATAGAAACAAATATCGGCTGCACTCTAGGGGCTCTATTACATTCTTCGCGCAAATCTTAACGCGTGCGCAAAAATGCATTAACGCGAGGGGCAAAACCCTTTGCGCTGAACGTCGTATTACAATGTCCGCGCAAAAAATGCGCATTAACGTCTAACGCGGATGGACCTCTGCGAACCCGTTGCGAGCGTAATGTACTGCGCGTATCCTATACTTAACATTGTGAGCGCAAATGCGTTTGTGCGCTGGTATGCGGATGGTATTACAATCTTTGTGCAAATTTTAACGGACAAAGTTTGCGCGCATAATTTTAACGTCTTTGAAAAGCTGGTGTTAATGGCAAATTCTATCAACCAGCCGAACCCAAATACACCAGCCCAAAAAAAAATACGCAGCAACGTATAGTTACACATTCTACACATACTCAAACAATAAAATATAGAAGTTTTGCGTGTTTTTATTATTGCTACAGCATATATACGCAGATTGATTTTGGCAGGTGCAAAAACCTAACGGGAGACAATTGTGGTTCTTAATTCTGATTGGCTGAATCGCATAAAAAACAGTCCACACACCGATTTCTGCGAGCAATGTTAATGCGCGCGCGTTTTGCGCATCTTTTTTACGCTTGGAATTTTTTTGACAGATAAAAAAATCCACGCGGATTGTAATACCAGCGTTAATTTACACGCGTTAACGTTTAACGCTTCGCGCACAAATTAATGTGTTGCGCGAGCTTTTTTGCGCAAAGAACGTAATAGTTGAGCGCGTCCTCCGCAGCGAAGTGGTTAAACCAATAAAAATGTGTCCATGAGCGCAGGAGAGAAACCCCCCCATGACCCATTAGGAACGGGGGGGGCATGACTGCTGGTCTAGGGGCTGGGTTGTAAGGTAGCCTGATTGAAGGGGATTGGTGATGGTGTAAACATGTTTATAATCAATATAAGGGTCATATAAGAGTGAGAGGGGAGGGGTCCCCTTCTGATTTCTCCAGCGAGGCCGACACATCAACAATTTTCTGCCCTCCCACCCATTATGGGTTGAGGGACCTTCAAGTCACAGCTGTGGAAAGAACCCTGGCCAATGTCGAAAACGTTTAAAGGTAAACCGCCAAAATGGAGGGCTCTGGGGAGACGCACCTGGTGGCTGGCTGATGGCCTCAAAGGTAGCGAACTCATGGTTAAAGCGAAGGAGAAGCTGCCACCCGTACAGTGCTGCACGTGGGCAGATGTTAAGGATGGAATACAAATTATTTAAGTGATTCTGGTTGATGTTCTTTTAAAATAAAAGCTGTGGCCTATGCCCTTCCAAATTAGAAATGGTGTTACGTGATTATTGATGGTGGGAATGGGTATTGTACGACAGATCGCAGACATCAGCAGTAGGGATGAGCCGAACACCCCCGAGTTCGGTTCGCATTCGAACTCGAGCTTTTCAAAAGTTCGAATTCGAACTCGAACACGAACTCAATACAAGTCAATGGGACTCAAAGTTCGATTTTTAGAGTGCCCTCCAAGAGGGCATATATGCTAGTTATTAGCATATATAAAAGGTGTATGGGGGTCTGGGTAGTGCCCTGGGGGACAGGAAACAAGGACAAAAAGTTTAAAACAAACGTTTTTAAAGGGACAGTGAGTTTTCCATGAAATAAGGGTTGAAAGGTATTTTAATATGATAGGTAGTTTTTAATTCTTGCATTAGTGTGAAATCCCCCCTCCCATTTAAAGTGTCAAACCCTGCAAGTCTTTTACTTGCATAGGATGTTAGCTTATGGAATTTAGCTGATTTCCTGTCTGTGCAGGAAAAGGGTGTGTGGATAGGGTAAGCTAGAGAAAAGCCATCTCTGAATCATATGTAGTAATTTTTGTCTCACTGTTGGTTAAACTCTGACGTAGAAATGTATATGTATGCTGATTGGCTATAAGTTCTTTGAAATCTAATAAAAAGTCTGTCTAAGGAAGGATGTTTCAGACATGACTGACGCTACATTGCTTTCTGGCTGATTTTGGTGTCTCTCGCCATGGCGTAGCGCCGCGTCTGTTTTCAACTTTGATATATGAGAAGAAACTTGGAAAAGGTTTATTGAAATTTCGTAAATGGTAATTATTATAGGGAATTTGTTTTTGTTGGCTTAAAATTCTAATTTATCAGTTGTTGTCAGAAGTGGGATTTGCCATTCGAATGTATCCTTACATTTAAATGTACCCTTACATTTGCTTGTTCAGATTTTGCGAACTTGCCTCTAGGCTTGGTTTTTGTTTATTTTCCTTGAAGTTAAAGCTATGGTTCAGAGCTTGTTGATTTTTTTTGTGCAAGGTTGGACTCTTTGTCTTGGTTTGTTTTTGTCATTTTATGTATTGTAGTAAAGGAAAAATCGTTTGAGTACCTCACGTGTGTTGTTTGAACTCGCCCGCTGTGCTGAGTATAGTGTATTGTATATGCTGGAAATTGAACTCATAAAAAAAGAAAAGAGATGTTTCTAGTTGTATTGTCTCCGTTCTGTGTCTATCTTGTACTTCAATTCTGGTGTTTCTGACTCATCCATATCTTGTAATTGGGAGCATTTTATTTTAATGATTAGGTTTGGTGTCTTCTCATATAGCAAGATGGAAAACAAAATAGCGTTGCTTCCGTTGAGAGCAATTTTTCTTTTGCATTCTCGCCATTTTTTTTTTTTTTAAATTTTGTTTCTTGCCATTGATTACGTCTGTTTATTTAAATGTTTGTCTTTACTAACTATTAATGTATGTGTTTATCTTTGATGTTTTTTGTATTTCGTAGTTTTGATAGTGGTTTTTATATGTAATTTATGTATAGGGACTGCTTCTCTTACTACAGGTTGCTTCATTTCTATGTGTCTTTACTGCCTTGCCTCGTGTTAAAAAAAAAGGAACAGGAAATGGAGACAATAGGGCTTTACTTTTACAGTAAATTTCAAAAGCGTCTGCTTCCTTTTTTTGTAGAAAAAGTTTTTACCTTCTCTTTGTTCTTTTTTTTATTAAATATCTTTTTTGTAATGTATAATGGAATGTGTAGTGCGGTTTAGCAAAGCAAGTTGGATAGTTGAGTTGTGGAACTGTTACTGCATTATACAATGGAGACAGATGTGGAATAAAAACGTAATTATAGGAGCTGTATTTACTGTAAATGGATGATATAAGTTGATGTATGATATATATAAAAAATTTGTGTATCAAGGTGATGGGCGTCAATCTGCCTTAATATAAGTTATAAATTTTCCCAAAAGAGGCGTGGTTGGTTATTTTCCTCTGGTCTTTGTTTGAGTCCAGCACAAAGGGATTGACCACAACTTAATATAGGTTATATGTTTTGCCAAAATGGCTGACTGAGGTCAAGGCGTGGTTGGTTATTTTCCTCTGGTCTTTGTTTGAGTCCAGCACAAAGGGATTGACCACAACTTAATATAGGTTATATGTTTTGCCAAAATGGCTGACTGAGGTCATTTACAGGTTTTGTAACTTAAAAGGAAACAAAATAGCAAAACAAGAGGACATAGTCTTAGATTAGAGGGGCAAAGGTTTAAAAGTAACATCAGGAAGCATTATTTTACTGAGAGGGTGGTGGATACATGGAACATTCTTCCAGTAGAAGTGGTAGAGGCTAAAACAGTAATTGAATTTAAGCAAGTATGGGATAGGCATAAGGCTATCCTAAACAAAAGATAAATCCAGGTAAAGTATCCATGTAATTGGGCAGACTAGATGGGCCGAAAGGTTCTTATCTGCTGACATTTTTCTATGTTTCTATGTATAATGGAATATATATGTAGGTTCATCATAATACAGTATGCAAAGAGGTCATGTTTAAATTGTTTGGAATCTAAGAGGATGAAGTGATATAAAGCTGAAGGATTTGAGTGAAAGTTTAATGGAAAGCGCCTACAGGTTTTGTAGCGCTGTACAAAGGAAATTAGGCAGATTTCAAATGAGAGGTGTTTTTTTGTTTTATTTTAGTTGACTAAGGGAGATGGAAGGTTGTAGTTTGGTATCTTGAGTATTGTTTGTTTGTTTTCTTTTTTCTGCAGTGGTAGCCATATGTCTAGTTTTATTTTTTGCTGTCTGATGTTTTTGTCTTGTGGTGTGAAGTGCAACAACGTATGACTGTGCCCCCATTGAATATTCTTGGAGGGAATAAAACAGGTTGTAAAATAGCTGCACAAACACCTCACATTTGAATGTTTGTTTTTAACCAATATCCTTAATAATGATTGTAGTTTTAGATGTTTATTAAGAATCTTTTTCTCTGAGTTTCCTCTGAGAACTTTGTGCTAGTTAACGCGTCAAGTTTTAAACATGCCCTTCTATACTTTCTTTCCCAGTTCATGATATTTTTGTTATTTTTCTTTTATTTGAATTGAAGAGCATTTTGAGAAAATTGGTGACCGTTGCAAAAGTAAAAAAAAAACAGTTTTCACATTTTTCTCCCAGACCCTCCATTTTCTCTCTCTCATGACCACTCCTTTTTCTTTGTGTCCAAAAATGTGTTGCATTTTTTTTCTCCATTTTAAAAGTATTTTAACCATATAAATTTTAAAGTTTTTGACAGGTTAATAATACAATTTTTCCCAAGTTTATACTTTAGGTGAAAATTACCCATGCATGCCAACTTTGCTCAAGCTGGATGGAAGATTATTGAATACCAATATTGATAAAGCTGTTGGAATTGAAGGAAATTTACTCAAACACATTATCATTTCTCATTGCAATTTTACATCAACCGGATAACAAGGAATTATCAGACACCAGACAATAAAACATTCTAATTTATCAACACCTCATCAATAAATCATGCGATTAAAGAAGATCATTGATTTGGAAATAAAACTTAAGACATATCAGTTTTACAAAACAGTTATTTTCAACCAATAAGACAGAAGACAAAGAAAGAAGAAGATAATGTATTTTTATATGCTGATGGATTATCTTTGTGTTGTCGTCTAAGTGATAATTATTTTGTGTCTTTTATTATTTTATATTTTATTATTTTTGTTGTTCGGTTACAATCAATATTGTTCAAATTCCCTGACACATTTAGGATTATTGAAGATCACATCCAAATAAAATTAGAGTTAATTAATGTATTTAGGAACATATAATTTAATGCATTTGCATAAATACGTTTCATGACATATATAGTGGTAAATGGAAAGTTTTAATTCGGTAAAATTAATGCTGTTTTTATTTTTTTGATTTCATTTGAGGATTGGTGTGTTTTATAAACACCAGGTTTGTTTCAAAACACCGAACAAGACTGAATAGGATAGTAATTAAATATTTTTTGATATTTAAATGGGTGGAATATGCACTTCGGCTATTTCCCTTTTGAGCCAAAGTTGCATATATATGTATATATTTTTTCTTTTCTTCTCTAATGCAATGAGTCAGAAGTAATATGATTTTTTTCTTTTTTATTGCGTGAGACCGATAGGTTTCGCGGGGAAATTTTAAAATATATTATCTGTGTCTCTTCTTGTGTAAATTAACATTTTTATTGTTTTCGTGTACTTGAGAGTGACAATGAATGAATGTGTATATGATTAGCGGGGTATACCATATTTTCTTTTCTTATTATTTTCTTTATTGTTGCTAAAACCGTATCACATCATCAAGAAACCTGACAGTCACAATGACTGCATATGGAACGAATCATGGACATTTTGTGTCAAGGTCAAAGGTCACAGGTAATAAGCAACCAGTGCAAAGAGACAGCTTGTTCAGGAGTCCCTATGGTGGGAGCTCTGATGACATTCAATGATTATGCGTCTCAAGCTGGGATGTTGAAAAAGACCACACCTTGATCTCGCACTGTGGACTACGGTATTAGATTATGGAATATTATTTTTTTTATTTAATCCCCTAGATAAGTGTGAGAAAGGATTGGATTTGTGAAAATGAGAATGTATTTCTTGAGTGTGTGTGTGAATGCAGGTGTGTATGCGTTTTGTGGAGTGAAGCTGAACATAGGAAAACACACAGATATAGATCTGACTCATGTTGATTTATTAGATAAATGAACTTACATTCAAGTTATTATATTTTTCTTGTTCGGTGAATTATATTTTGGGAAATGGGAATAAATAGTTATTTAATGTCTAGATTAGGTATTTTTGCCTACGCTCCAAGTGTGGTTCGCTGGAAGAGTGAATCTAGATAGATAAGTGTATTTTATGCTCATAAAGGGCCTCCTTGGGGAATCCTTTTCGTATATCGTACAGGTATTAGGCGAGGATACTATGGCCCCAGGTATAATTAGTTTAATTGTCTAGTTTGTTTTATCCATTTTAGTGATCACGATTGTATATGTGATCAATGAGACGATTTAAAGGTATTTTAATATGATAGGTAGTTTTTAATTCTTGCATTAGTGTGAAATCCCCCCTCCCATTTAAAGTGTCAAACCCTGCAAGTCTTTTACTTGCATAGGATGCTAGCTTATGGAATTTAGCTGATTTCCTGTCTGTGCAGGAAAAGGGTGTGTGGATAGTGTAAGCTAGAGAAAAGCCATCTCTGAATCATATGTAGTAATTTTTGTCTCACTGTTGGTTAAACTCTGACGTAGCTGTTTGACCCTGCGAGAACATTTATTGTTTATTTTTATGATTCACTGCTGACTCTCTTCAAGATACTGTTTTTCATTATTTTCTTTATGCTGTGCTATTGCAGATGACCATGAGTGGCCCTGCGAGGCCCTCACTCTACGTTTATTTGTATGATGACATATTTCAAAATAAAAATTTTGAATAAAAAAAAAAAAAAACTCTGACGTAGAAATGTATATGTATGCAGATTGGCTATAAGTTCTTTGAAATCCAATAAAAAGTCTGTCTAAGGAAGGATATTTCAGACATGACTGACGCTATATTGCTTTGTGGCTGATTTTGGTGTCTCTCGCCATGGCGCCGCATCTGTTTTCAACTTTGATATATGAGAAGAAACTTGGAAAAGGTTTATTGAAATTTCATAAATGGTAATTATTATAGGGAATTTGTTTTTGTTTGCTTAAAATTCTAATTTATCAAGGGTTAAAAATAAAAACAAAAAAATCCTTCAAATATCGTGCCTAGAAGGTCCCCATAACCTGCCCGTGAAGTGGCAGATTTCTAGGATGTAGAGAAACATTTAAAAACAATGTCCGTTCCGGGTAGTGCCCTGGGGGACAGGAAACAAGGACAAAAAGTTTAAAAAAAAGGAATTTTTAACCCCTTCACTGCTGACGACGTGTGGTACACGTCCTCAGTTACTCCCGCTGTATGCTGAGGAGGACGTGTCCCACACGTCATCAGCTTTGTGGGACCCCTGGCGGAGATACTCACCTCTTTGTCCGGGGTCCCGCGGCGTTCTGACTTCAGCGTCCTCAGACGCTGAAGTCAAGCTCCTCCCAACGTAAAAGACGTCATCACGCCATGCGCGATGATGTCATTTCCAGGTGACCCCCGGCCAGGGCCGGTGCAAGCATTTTTATCTAGTCAGGCGAAGGTGCATTTTGGTGCCCCCCATCCGTGTTATGTCAAGCCAATCAGGATAGAGGTGCCATGATAATCTCTATATATACACATATATATATACACACACTAGGGTTGCTCATGTAAGTATATTTGCCCCCAGCTCATATAAGTATATTTGCCCCAGCTCATATGGGTATATTTACCCCCAGATCACATGTGGATATATTTGTCCCCAGATCACATGTGTATATATTGCCCCAGCTCATATGGAGATATTTGCCCCAGCTCATATGGAAATATTTCCCCTCAGCTCATATGGATATATTTGCCCTCAGATCACATGTGGATATATTTGCCCCCAACTCATGGATATATTTGCCCCCAGCTCATGGATATATTTGCCCCCAGATCACATGTGGATATATTTGCCCCCAGCTCATGGATATATTTGCCCACCAGCTCATGGATATATATATATTTGCCCCCAACTCATGGATATATTTGCCCCCAGATCACATGTGGATATATTTGCCCCCAGATCACATGTGGATATATTTGCCCCAGCTCATGGATAAATTTAATAAGTCCCCATTTCTATTTTTTGCACAAGCGCACCCCATAGAAAATATAATCGCAAATGTTCATGTGATAAAAGGTGAAAAAAAAACCTTTACACGCTGCAGATGAATAAAAATTCAGGTTTTATTGCATTTTTTTCTTATAATATACAGGCAGAACATGACGAATACATATAAAAATGATATATTATGAATCTGCCGGAAAGAACGATATATAATATGTCTGGGCCGTATAATAAAATGTGGCTTCAAATCGTGTTTAAACATGATGAGTGAAAGCGGTAAAAATTAGCTCAGCACACAGCGGTGAAATGCCTCAGCAGTGAAAGGGTTAAAGGAACAGTGAGTTTTCCATAAAATAAGGGTTAAAAATAGAAACGAAAAATTCCTTTAAATATTGTGCCTAACCTACCTGTGAAGTGGCGGATTTGTAAGATGTATGGAAACATCGTCATCACAGACCCACACACGACACCTGGCACCCCCAGTCTGCATACAATGTATCAAATTCATGAGACGGACTAATTAGAAGCACATGTTATTTCCAAACACTAATTAAACACCTGTTGTTTATGCCGTTTGAGAGCACAGGTCATTTAGAGGTGAGAATCTTTGCACCCAGACATTAGTTTTTAATTCAATATCTAATAAACCGTTGCTTATAATATTCTGCAGTAAAGAGTCTCTTTATTTCTAGATTTTTTAGTATTTTTTAAGCATTGTTAATACTTTTTCAAAAAAAATAATAATTTTGAACTCGAACCGAACACGCCAAAAAGTTCGAAGTTCGCGAACTTGCGAATGGCCAAAGTTCGAATCGAACTTCGAACTGATCGAACCGAACAGCTCATCCCTAATCAGCAGTCATGAGGACACACAAGATTTATATACTGTATATATATTAGTCATGCACAGGCATGGTTCTTGAGCTGTGTCAGATTTAAACGCAGAATGTGTGTTTTTTTTCCTGTCTTCTTTTCAAAGGAGTTGGAGTTGGCGCAGCGGACAAAGAAATATGGTAACCGGGTCATGTTTGGACTAGGCTTGTGCACCGATTTTTTTTTCGGTTCGATTCGGTTCGATTTGTTCGGATGTTTAAACTTTTCGATTCTGCTCTTTTCGACCGATTTCTGTTTCGATTCGGTTCGGCTCGACTCGTTTTTCGTGTACATTTTTTTTTCGGAATATCGACCATTTTTCGTATTTTCGGGTCACTTTGCTCGTTTTTTGTATCGACTTTTCGTGATTTCGGGACTTTTCGTTTTTTCGGAACGTCTGTTCTCCTCGACCATTTTTCGTATTTTCGTGTCACTTTGCTCGTTTTTTGTATCGACTTTTCGTGATTTCGGAAATTTTCGTTTTTTCCGAACGTCTGTTCTCCTCGTTTCAAAGCTGTCTAACTCTATTCGTTTTGACGTAAACTACTATGGTTTACTTTTTTATACTTTATATATTTTTTTATAATAAATTTTTGGTTTGTTTTTCGGATCCGATAATTCATTCTGTCGATACGATAATTCTGGCGATTCTATCGTGTTTTTTTTAATTAAATAAAGATCCTTTTTTTCTTATGAATATACATTTCACAACTTTATTTAATCACATTAAAAAATGGTATGAAAGCCAAGGAACAAAAAAAAAAGAACAAAACGATTTAAAAAACGCTAAACTGACCCGAATGGTCTGACTTTAAAAATAAAAACCAGAACAAAAAGGTTTTAAAACGGAAAAATAGTTGATCAAAATGATCTGAAATGAAAAAAAAATAAAAAATCATTTAAAACAGACAAAAAAAAAATTAACCCTTTCGCTGCTGAGGCATTTCACGGCTTCCCTTCACGCCTGTGTGCGGCACTGCGGTCTGCTGCTGAGCTAATTTTTAACAGTTTCGCTCCTCTTGTTTAAACGCGTTTTTTTGAAGCCTTATTTTATAATATGACCCAGACATGTTATATATCGTTCTTTCCGGCAGACTCGGCAGATGATTCATAATATATCATTATCATATGTATGCGTCATGTCCTGTCTGTATATTATAACAAAATATGCAATAAAATTAGAATTTTCAATGTTTGTTTTACAAGGTATAAAGTGTTTTTTTCACATTTTAACATGAGTGTTTGCAGTTATATTTTATGAGTTGCGTTTGTTAAAAAAAATTGAAATGGGGACTTGTTATATTTTTTTGGGTGAAAATTACACTATTTTTAACAAACGCACCCCATACAAAAATCCTTAGTGCAGCATCATTGTTCACATTATAATTGAAATGGGAACAATATTGCTGCATTAACAAAACAAAACAAAAAACCTGTTTATTTTTTTTTATATTTTAGTTTTTTATAATTTTTAACATTGTCATGTTTGGTATTGTTGGAAAGGCCATGCTCTGGTCGATCCAAAGATACCAAACATTAACCAACCGATAGCTGCCGCGGATCGGGAGTTCCAATGAACCCCCTATCTCCACCATTGGTCACAGTTAGGGGTTAACTCCAGAACTGACGTCATTGTGACGAGGTCTTGGGACTGTCGGCAGCTGCCATTCCCCCACGCTGTTGTCTTCCTGCAAAGACGTGACCATGTTGGCGGGCAGCGTCTTAGCGGGCAGCGGTGGGAGAGAGAGAGCTCATAGCTGGGAGGAGGTGTTGCGTGAAGCTGCAAACAGGGACAAATAAACTAGACCTGAGCCGTACTGAGGATCTTTGGGTTGTGTCGGAGAAGACTTCACGCAGTGCTGCCATCAATATTTTTTGATAAATTCTTGGTTATACAATGAATGTGACTGTGGACAAAAATCCGTGTTGTTGTGACATCGCCTAAGCTTAACAAAACCATGCCACGGTAATCAAATCTTAAGACAGTACAACAAGGTTGTGTTAGTGTGTGACATTTTTTGGCCATACAGGAAGTGTAGAATGTGCACAGTCACATTCATGGCCACAAATATGTTGACAAATTTATGACAAAGGGTCCATAGAAATGTCAATACATTTATGTACATATAATTTTAACAGTGTGGAAACCAAGCAATACATATTAACTTATTAAGTAAGGAAAAGCAACGCACACAAACAGGAAAATATAGAACAAATAGAAAATTTATTTACAACATGGGGAAGGGAAGGGAACATGCCAAGGATGGCAAACTGCCCAACAGGGGCACAAACAACACAAACAAACATAGTGTAGTGGAAATAGACTGGAAGATGGCCGCCATTGTAAGCCAGGCGACCACCATCTTGTTCAGAATATTGGTTCACTTGAGATAGTTAGGCAGTTTTTAGCTGAAATTAGAAGCAGGCATACATAGAAACTAAGGAATGTGCTGAGATTGGAAGAAAAACAATCAAAGCGCTGAGAAAGGTCTCCGCTGTTTTCGACACAGAGAAAGGATACATCAAGGTCGTTGGGGCCCGCAGAAATACAAAGGAGTATAGAGATCAGACCAGGTGCCTTTTGTAACAAATGAGTGAAGACGCTAGGGAACGGGGCGCAGCCCGGAACAGTGGGAGCAACTAATTATGATTCACTGAAACTAACATGAAGTTTGCCAATTTACAGCCAAATTAATAAAATGTCTTTTGTATTAGCCAAAGGGAGGTACTAACCCACGTGGGGTGGCTAATTGGGATGTACCTAATCATGTATTTTGAGGTATAAAATCTCATGTCACTGTGAAAATCGCTGCTCATTCCTTGCGATTGAATCCTGTTTGAGCATCTGTTGTGATAACACAATAAAGTTTGCCTTTCCTGAAGAGACTCGTGTTCAGACAATCCTTGCTCGTGTCCGGTCCGGCCTCGTCTTGAGTGAACCTGCAGATTCCGGTTACATTTCGGGAGGAGGCTGCCACTGGTCTCAATGCCGCTCCAGGATGTCAGCGGCATTGCTTATATGCTCCCGCAATTCCTGGAGCAGTTCCTGGATGGCATTGATGGTCGTAACAGCCAGGCGTAGCTCGCCGATCACCTCCCGATTTATTATCCTGACACTGGAGGACGTGTCCGGTCTGGCTTCTCCTTCTATATATCCAATAAATGAAAGAAGGAAAATACAGTAAGTAAAGCAGGTTTCTATTTTTGACTGAAAGTCTTGAAAAAATATAACAGTAGTATATACCAGTGCTGGCGGCCTCCTGAGGCTCCAACTCCTCCTCCGACTCCTCCTCCTCCACCACCACCGTCAGCATATCCGGTGCTATATCTAAGAAATTAAAGAAATAAAAACTACAGTAAACAACAAAACTGATTTATTTTTTAACAAAAGTCAATGCAAAATACAACAGTAAAAAAAAAAACCTGGACTCGCGGCCTCCTGCTGCGGCTCCGGCTCCCTCTCTCCATCGCCCTTCTCCTGCTCCTCCTCCTGCTCCTCCTCTTCCTCCTCCTGCTCCTCTTGTGCTATACATAAAAAAATTCAATTAAAATACAGTAAACAAAAAATGTTTCTGTTTTTGATCAAAAGTCGTTGCAAAATAAAACAGTATATACCAGCGCTGGTGGTCGCCCGTGGCTCCTCCTCCTCCTCCACTGGGGCACTGGTGCCCGCCGGGGCAGATGCTGCCTTCTTCCTGTCTTCTGCCAAATCCAAAAAATAACACGTAAATGATGCAGACTGGAAAAAATGGTATATTTATACAATATATTGCCGAAAGTATTGCGACACCCCTCCACTACCCACTAGCACTACCAGCTTGACACACCACTACTCCCATCTCATAGTTCTAAAGTCACAAAATATTTATTTATTTTTTCCCCTGCACATAGACATATATTACCGTTCAATTATATATTTTTTTCAGAAGTAAACATTACGTTTATTCAATAAAAACTATTATTTGTGTTATGTGCATACAAAACGCATTGTGCTGACTGCTTTTAGTTATTTTATAGATGCCTCAGCCTCAGTTTCACTTTCAGTTTCTGCGAATAAAACTGTGGATATTGCAGAAACAACAGAAATTCGCCATTTTGTTTTGAAATTTGCATCTAAAGCGTTCAATAATGACACTGCTGTAGCAAACTGAATTGCTGCGCTGCAACAATTCAGCAGCTGCTGAGGACGTATTGAACGCGGCTCTGTTTGGATGCACTTTCAGAAGAAGTACATGTCCCATCCTACCACTTAGGAGAGACGCAGAGATTTTTATTGATGCGCAGATGGGAGCCAATATTGGGCAAGCTGCGGGTCATCTCGTATGCATCACTCAATCACAACAACCTCCCCCCCCAGCACACTACAGACTATACACACAGTGCCAAAAGAAATCCAGCATTGTAACTTCATCTACATACATCAAATGTCACAATTTTCACGAATACGTAAAATCACAAAAAGGAAGAGCTATGGCAATTTGGCAAAAATGCATGTATGACGAGTCGTGAAAACGCAAAGCTATACACAATCACATTGCATGAAAAAAGGACTAGATAAATCAACGTATTTCTGTGCACATTAGCACATGCAAGCACATTATTATTATTATACAGGATTTATAAATATAGCGCCAACAGTTTGCGCAGCGCTTTACAATATAACATGACACTTACGTTTGGCTATGACGCGACGGATGTGCCTCAGCTGCTCCTGCTCGCGCGTCTTGAGGTCGGACCAGCGTTTTCGGAGCTGGTCCTTCGTCCGGTCCTTCCCGAACAGCTCCAGGATGGTGGTGTGAACCTTATTGAGGATACGGTCCTTTCTAGAATTATTCTTCCTGCCGTAAGGGCCCTTACGGCAGTCGTAGTCCTTAAGATCAAAGATGCGGACCAGCTCCAGCATCTCGTCAAATGCCATGTTGCTGGCCCGCTTCTTTCTGGGTGGTTTCATGGGTGCAAGAAGATGAGGAGGTGTCTGAATCGCACTCGTCTCTTGCAGCCATGATGAATAATAAAAACAATATTTTGTCCAAAAAGTTGTCAAAAAACTGGCTCAATAAAGTTACGACATCGCGTGCGCGCATGCGCGACCCGCGGACGAATCGGATCCGACCCGATTACGAAGGAATTATCGTATCGACAGAATTATCGGATCATTGGAAACAAAAAAAACAAGTGATACGCATTTACAAATACAAAATTTACAGAATCAGCGATATAACCGATAATAGTTAAATATACGATGTCCAGAATTACCGAAATGGAACCGAAATCACGAATGGAACCGAAATCATGAATAGAGCAAAAATAAATTTCGATTTGACACATTTCAAGTCCATTCGAAAAATCCAAAAATTTTTCGTTTTGGCTCGGAAAACTTTTCGGATCTATCGGTTTTCGGGTCCGACCCGATTCGGAAATTCGGCCGAATCCGAAAACACGAATCGGGAAATTTCGTGAAAATTCCGAAATTCCGAAACCCGAAATGCACATCCCTAATTTGGACTCAAATGAAGCCATTTGTCCCGATGATTAATAATATCAGAGTAACGGGGACAGCAAAGCCCAACTGGCAGTTATTAAGATATTCTTAAATATCCCACAAGGGCAGGCCAGATGCTTCAATGGCCACGTGCCTGTAGTATTTACGACCCTTATCTGATAATCTGCTCTCTTGGATGGAGAGTAGGGATGAGCTGTTCGGTTCAATCGGTTCGGAGTTCGATAACAACATTGCCTGTTCGCATACTACGAACATTTCCGTGTGTTCGCCGCATGTTCGCCCACAATGCACCACAATGCACTTTTCCACTGGCCTGAAGCTTGTAATTTTTTTTGGGATTTTACCAGGAAGGTTACATTGAGATTTCTCTCGTTTTCAGGTATGTCCTGGGTGGTGAGTATGTACTGTTGGGTGTCTTGCCCAAGGGCACTTACTGGAGAGGTGCTCGTTGGGATCGAGCCCATCAGTCCACAGGCTCTCTCCATGCAGAGCAGTGATGATACCTCTACTCCACCCAGCCGGTCGACCACAGGTCAGGTGCAAGACAGGTTCAAGACTATGCCAATCACGGCTCAGAGTCCCGATTGGGCTCACAGAGCTAAGTCACACTATATAAGGCTTCACACAGCGCTTCAGCACGCGTTTGAGAGGAGATTGTTGTGTTAGTGTGTGTTCTCACTGCCAGTCTGCCAGCAGCTATTGGGGGGGTCTAATTTCTACAAAATATCTGGGAATTGTTCTAATCTGTGTGTTCTCACATAGTTTACTTAGGCTGAAAAAAGACATGCATCCATTGGGTTCAGCCTCTCCCACATCACCTACTGCTGTTGATCCAAAAGAAGGCAAAAAACCCAGTCACTCCCAGCAACTATTTTGGGGGTCAATAATTTCTACAAAATATCTGGGAATTGTGGTAATCTGTGTGTTCTCACTGCCACCAGCAATTTTGGGGGTCAGTCATTTATAGAAAATATCTGGGAATTGTTGTAATCTTTGTGTTCTCACTGCCAGCAAGTATTTAATACAGGCTGCCGCCCCAAGCAGTTGTTTATGAATAGATTAAAGGAAAACCATTTACCGTCATTTGAAACGTCATTTTTTTGTTTTTAAATGTTTCTATACATCCTAGAAATCTGCCACTTCACGGGCAGGTTATGGGGACCTCCTAGGCACAATATTTGAAGGAATTTTTCATTTTTATTTCTTAACCCTTATTTCATGGAAAACTCACTGTCCCTTTAAAAACGTTTTTTTTTTACTTTTTGTCCTTGTTTCCTGTCCCCCAGGGCACTACCCGGACCCCCATACACCTTTAATGGCAAATATCTTGCATATATGCCCTCTTGCAGGGCACTCTAAAAACCGAACTTTTGAGTCCCATTGACTTGCATTGAGTTCGGTTCGAGTTCGAATTCGAACTTGAACTTTTGAAATTGTTCGAGTTTGAGTGCAAACCGAACACGGGGGTGTTTGTCTCATCCCTAATGGAGAGCAGGATCAAAACCTGATCAGGGGACCCATCCATGAACCAGATATTGGTGGGTGAGGGGCCAGTTCTTTTTACAGGGTGCTCAACCTAATCTCAGTGTATTTCGTAAGGATTTATGTTGAAGCAACATCTAAGAACAAGGGACGTACACTGCCGAGATCCCCATGTAAGAGCTATCTATGTAAGTTAGGCTTCTGTTTTTAAGTCCCATTTTATTTTAAGAACTGTATTTTCACATTTTATTATATTTTGTATATATTGTTTGTGTGATATTGGCACTGTGTAAAGTTTTATTTTGTCTTTTGCCATTAAATCTTTGTAATCCAGTACGGTCTTTGCTCTAGATGATTCATGCTCTCCTGTAAGCTTTGGTCAGCGTTATCATCGAATTTACCATTTGGGAGATATATAAGCTGTATATGGTAGGCTCTTGAATTTTGGGTGCTATGCAGTTAAGGGGGGTTTTGAAAGTGCCCTATTACTTTCCTGGTGGCAGCATATAGTCGGAAGGGTGTTTACGTTTTGGGGGGCTAGGTTGGCATCACTTTGGGCCTTGAGAGGGGGTAGAGTTAGTAAGTCCAGAGGGTTAGAGCTGTTAACCCCTGGTACACCCTTTCTCCGCACGTAACGACTGGGCAGATAGCGGGTGGTCATCACATATACTGTAGATACTCGAGTATACCGCTAGATTTTGGTGACTAAAATTTACCTTAAAATTGGAGGGGTCGCGTTATATTTGAGACGTGCATCACGTGTAAAAAAAACTTGACTTGCTCAGGGATCCCAATTCTCCCTGAAGTTCCGGTAGTCTCCCTGAATAGAATGTGGACTCCCTGACGCCCGCAAACACTTCAGGAACTCCCAGATTTGAGAGAGGAGGGATCCATCATGGTCAGAGGGCATGCTCGGATAAAGCCAATCATTCAAGATTGACTTAAAACCGAGCATGCACCCCCGCTCCACGATGAGGTGGAGCCTGCCTGCTGGAGCCAGAGGTGAGAAAACTACACCTCCCGGCATACTGGCTATTGGTGAATGATTCACTGCATTGGTCACCTCGCTCTGCCGGCCATCTTATCGCAAGTAAAGAAGACGGGTTGCTGGCGGGGCTTCATACTTAGTAACAACTACAATCATTCTAGACCAGAGTATCCTGGCCTGAGGGGTATCCTGACTGTGTTAAGAGAAGCTCGAAGAATTTTAATTGTTTACCGATACAGTATACTTCTATAATTTTGCTTCTCGCATTATATTCGAGTCTTGAGTATTCTCTTATTTCTACAATAATTCTCTATCCATCGCGTTATGTTCGGGTCGCGTTATTCTACGAGTATCTACGGTATATATTTATATATATTTTTTATTTTTTAATTCTTAAGGTACTAGCCAGGCTGAAATGTTTACCATTTCTTAGCCCAAGTGGTCAGCCACAAATTCTACAGATAGAAACAGGGTTATTCAAAGAGAATCGAAAAGTCACCGCACTTTCGATGACTTTTCGTTCTCCTCAATTCGGTTCGATTTGGCGATCCCGTTTCGGCGACCCTGCGGTGTATTCAGCAAGCACCACAGGGTCCCTGAATTGCAGGGAAAAGTCACTGCAAACACACCGAAAACTCACCGCAAAACCCAGCGAAGGCACACTGAAAACCTGCAAAAACATCTGGATTAACCGCCAGAGAAACCCGAATAGGAGCCGATCACCCGACACCCCAGACGAATGGAGTAAAATAAAAAAAACTGTTTGCTTGAATGTTTGAAAAGTGAAACGCTGTTTGCAAAGAAACTACTAAGCGAAAATGTCTGAAATTTACATATGAAGTCCAATGAATGATAATAAAAAGGGCTATTACATAAAAAAGAAGAAAAGTTTTTTAAAAAAATTTAAATATGAAAAAGGTTTTTGAAAAGAATAATCCCGAAAAATGCTTAAAAGATCCTAAAAAATCTATAAATAAAGAGACTTTTTACTGCAGAATATTATAAGGGACGGTTTATTAGATATTGAATTAAAACGGGAATATTTTTAACATTGAAGCCTATGGGATTCGCCTGAATAAACCTGCCGAATGAAACCACCGAATGGCAAGGCAATTCGGGAACCTTTCACTGCTAGGTTTTGCTCTCTGAATAGCCAAAGCATTGCTTCTCTATCGGGATTCACTGCCCTCGAACAGGCACCGTATGTGCAGGCAATTCGCCAGGATTTGGCAAATTGCCTGCTCTCTGGATAACCGAATGGCCAAGAAAGGTAACTGAACGCGATTTTCAGCGTTCGGTTCCCTTTCGGCAGCCATTCGGATCTCTTTGAATAACCTGTATGGGTCAAATTTACACCAGCCCTAAAAATTTTATAATAATAATAATATATAAACCCATGGTAGCAAAGACACAGTCCCAGGTGTTCAATAAAACACATAACTCCAGAGAGCCAAAATAATGCTCCTAACTCATCTGGGCGTAATAAAAGGTATGTTTTATTGAGTACACCCTTGCTACTATGGCAATATATATATATATACGGGTTGTGGTTGCAAATGACATCTGTCTTACTTTTATGCATCCTGGGTCTGTTATTCCACAGAACCCTTTAATCAATGCCATGCAAGCAGTTCTTTGAATTGCTGTGATGTGCAAATGGCTTCTGCAATAATAAACATATATCTATTATTTTTTTTTCAACGCATGCAAACTATTTCCAGTTCCTTTTCTGTAAATATTAAAAAAAAGAAACTATTATTCCCCTATTACTAAATTCTATGGTTTGTAATAAATCCATGGAGTTGAGTTTATCTGTCTATCTCTATAGCTGTCTGTCTTTCTATCTGGGTTTCAGCATAATGACGGCCATCTTGGAATCACAACACATTCCTCAGAACCCGGGTGACAATTACTGATACAAAAAAGAGACCAACAAAGATCACCTGACTTCATCAGCCAATCAGGTCTCCGCCATTACAGAAAACAGGAAGTGATGATTTGATCTTTCCTCTGTGTACAAATTCAGACAATTAAAACAATGTTGTCCAAACCTTGTCCCTCCATATGTTTGAAACTACATTTCCCAGAAGGCTCTGTCAACCTAAATCAATGACCGAGTATCATGAGAGACGTAGTTCCAAAACATCTGGAAAGTCACCCCTGACTTTTCCTGGTTTCTCTCAAGGTGCCGCTTCACCTAGTGAGCTTTTTACTTTTTTTTGCTCTCAAGAGAACACGAGAGAAAACTAATCATAATGTGCATTTTTTCACAATTTGGGGCTGTCACATAGAAAACAAGGTCTGGGTCGTATAATAAAATGTGACTTCAAATTGCGTTTAAAGGCGATGAGCGAAACCGGGAAAAATGAGCTCAGCACCCAGGAGTGAAATGGCTCGGCAGCGAAAGGGTTAAATGCCCCAAAGAGTTCTTCGAAAATCAAATCAAATATATCTAGAAGAAATATTTAAAGGAAACACAAAAAAACACGGACAGACACAAAAATAAGGAGGGGAGGGGCCAAATAAAGAAAGAACCGTTATTTTGATTATATTTAGATGGAAATGTCATCACAGCCTCCACGTATTGTACTATTTTAGGGGTAGAAATCATTTATAACAATGTAAAGTAGTGGATGAAATGCCGCTGGGAACAATAACCAAACTGCTTATGTTTTGTAGCTTGTTTTGGCTGGATTTGCATTTCCTTTTTTTTTTTTTGCTTTGTGCTTATATCCTATGGGATATCCACTCTCACAACCTGATACTACCATACAGATTCCTGAAATTTTTTTTGTCTTTACAATCATTTGAACATTAACCCCTTCACCACCGCAATTGTGTACACACGATCAGCAGCAGACACAGCAGCCCGAGATCATGTTAACACAATCTGGAGCTATGTGTGTTTTTGCAAAGGAAATGTATTTGCATACAGACTTCAGACGGTGCCCCCAAAGTTTTAGCACCGTGGACATGATGCCCGAGGTGCTAACACTTTCTAAAACCAGCTGGAAATGTGTCTGACTGTCATCTGCCCTAGCTGATCCTGCACGGAGACCAGAACTGCAATAACTTCATTTGTCCAGCAGATGGCGACATCTGCCTGCCTTATAGGTCATTACAATAAGGAATACATTGGGATTATTCCCAAATATTTCTTACTGTATAAATATATTATAAATCATAAATTATTATAAAATAATCAATAATAAAATTAATAAAAAATAATTTAAAAAAACACTGGTTAAATCAATTGGCATGAAGGGGTTAAGATGTTTCATTATTTACCCTTGTATAAAACTTAGATTTTTTTAAAATCTGTGTACTGTATGTACATTTAAAGGCTCTTTCTATATTATATGCGTTGTTATCTTTAAGTCTTTTTTGTTTTCCTTTTTTTCCATCCCAGATAAATAAACAAAAGAGAAAGTAATGAATACGATGAGCTCTATTACATTCTTTGGGCAAAAAGTAACACGTGCGCAAAAACGCATTAACGCGAGGGGCAAAACCCTTTGCGCTGAACGTCGTATTACAACGTCCGTGAAAAAAATGCACGTTAACGTCTACCGCGGGTGGACCTGCGCAAACCCTGCATGTGCGTAATATACTGCGCGCGTCCTATACTTAACATTGTGAGCGCAAATGCGTTTGTGCGCTGTTACGCGGATGGTATTACAATCTATGCAAAAAATTTAGGCTAAGGTCAGACGAAAGCATTTTTAACGTGCGTTTAGCCGCACAAAATCACGGCCGTGATAGCAGCAAATGACGTCCAATGCCTGGCAGCATACGAAGAACGGCCTCACGAACGTTCGTCCGCGCAACGCAAGTGGCAAACGAACGCATTTTTTCTAGAACGTCAAACCACTACTACTGACGTACAGAGTGCGCTGCGTCCGCATAGCGGCGTGTGTGCGTGATTAGGAGACGTCAGACACTGCTAATGTCCGGCTAACATAACGTCCAGACACAAAAAGTGTTTTATTGATAACCGTACAAAATCACGGACGAAAATGCGCATCGTATGACCGCTATCGCGTATTCCGTGAAAAAATACGTCCATTCGTTCGAACGCACTTTTTCACGGACAACGTGAAAAATGCGTTAGTCTGACCCTAGCCTTAACGCACAGCCTTTGCGCGCATAATTTTAACGTCTTTGAAACGCTGGTGGTAACGGCAAATCTGAACGTCCTGGCCGAAACCAAATACACCAGCCCGAAAAAAAAATACAGCACAGTATAGTTACACATTCTACACATACCCAAACCAATAAAATTGAGAGGTTGTGTGTGTTTTTATTATTGCTGCAGCATATATATGCAGATTGACTTTGACAGATGCAAAAAAACTAACGGGAGATAATTGTGTTTTTTAATTCTGATTGGCTGAATTGCGTGAAAAAAACAGTGCGCATATGGAAGAGCAGTTTGGAATGGAGGCAACTAATTACCAAGATTCAATTGTTCGTCTGGAACAGGAAGTACAGCATATGAAAGAAGAAATGGCACGTCACCTGAGGGAATACCAGGACCTGCTCAATGTGAAGATGGCTTTGGATATTGAGTTTGCAACTTACAGGAAACTCCTGGAGGGAGAAGAAAGCAGGATTGCTGTTCCGATCCATTCATTGTCAAGCCTTAGTATAAAAAGCTCAGGTTACCCAGCAGCTCCTGAAACAGATCATACAGGGTTATCCAAAGAGATCCGAATTGCTTGAGAAAGGTAACCGAACGCTGAAAATCAGTGTTCGGTTACCTTTCCTGGCCATTCGGCTATCCAGAGAGCAGGCAATTCGCCAAATCCTGGCGAATTGCCTGAACATACGGTGCCTGTTCAGTGCCTGTTCGAGGGCAGTGAAATCCCCATGAAAAAGCACTGCTTCAGCTATTCAGAGAACACAAACCAGCAGTGAAAGGTTCCCGAAATGTCCTGCCATTTGGTGGTTTAATTCGGCAAGTTAATTCAGGCGAATCCCATAGGCTTCAATGTTAAAAATATTCCCCTTTTAATTCAATATCTAATAAACCATTCATTATAAAATTCTGCAGGAAAAAGTCTCTTTTTTTATAGATTTTTTAGGATACTTTAAGCATTCTTTTTAAAAAATTTTAAAAGTCCTATTTTTTTTTTTTTTTAAGTTTACTTCTTTTTTCTGTAACAGCCCTCTTTATTATCATTCCCTGGACCTCTTGTGTAAATTTCAGACATTTTCGCTAATTTATTCACTGCCTCCTCTGCGTCTCAGCTGCTTCGGCTCTGTGTGATTCGCTCCTGTTCGGCTGCTTCGCTGCGTGTGATCGGCTCCTGCTCGGGTTTTTCGAAGGTTAATCCAGATGTTTTTGCTTGTTTTCGGCGTGCATTCGGTGGGTTTTGCGGTTAGTTTTCGGTGGGTTTGCGGCAGCTTTTCCCTGCAATTCGGGGACCCTGTGCTGTTTGCTGAATACACCGCAGGGTCACCGAAATGCAATCGGCAAAAGGAACCGAATTGAAGAGAACGAAAAGTCACCAAACGTGCGGTGACTTTTCGAATCTCTTTGGATAACCCTGATAGCTCTGAGGTGCACACTAGGAAAACGGCTGTAATTAAAACCATTGAGACCCGCGATGGAGAGCAGGTAGTCACAGAGTCCAGGAAGGAGAAGTCATCAGAAGGAGAGAAGTGATGGAAACACACAATGCCTTTCTTAAACCTATAGTTATCCCAAATGTAGAAGCCATGGAGCAGTCTGGCTACCCTAATTGTGTGATATTGAGGTTCAACTCTTAGGCTAGGGTCAAACGAGCGCATTATTCACAGCGACCGTCATAAAGTGCGCCCAAACGGATTTTTTCACGGAATGAGCGAAAACGGTCATACGATGCGCATTTTCCTGCGTGATTTGTTACGGATCCAAACCATGAAACTTTGGGTGTCTGGACGTTATGTTGGCCGGACATGAGCAGCGTCTGACGTCTCCTAATCACACACACACACGCCGCTATGCCGCTGCAGCGCACTCTGTACGTCAGTACTAGCGGTTCTGCGTTCTCGAAAAAATGCATTCGTTTGCCACTTGCGTTGCACGGCCGGACTTTCGTGCAGCCGTACTTCGTATATTGGCCATCATTGCCCGTCATTTGCTGTTACTGCGGCCGTGAATAAGTGCGCCTAAACGCACGTTAAAAATGCGTTGTCTGACCCCAGCCTTAATTTGTCATATATTTTCTACAGAATATTTCAGTGTGAATACAACCGTCCATTTACTTAAGTTCAGAGCCAACCCTTCCATGTTTGAGTTTCAAGGCTGAATGTTGTTTTATTATATATTTGCGTGATATTTCCCCATAATATTTTTACACGACTTATGGTAAAAAGCTTTAGTTTTACTTAAGCATATTTAACATCATTCCTATACTTTACAGAATTGTGACATTGCTCTTTTACCACATTTTAACACATAGGGATACATATTACCAGTCTATACCATTCACTGCTGGATTGAACAGCCAATAAAGGGAGAAAATGGTAAACATCTATTTTATTCAGACTGTAGCAAATGAAATGACCACGTGTTCTTCATATGCTTGTTTGTGCACCTTATACAATCAGATTTTAAACCTTACTTGTCTAGTTATAATACAGGCCTGAGTTGTAGACGAATTGCATTTTTTAAAACATACTGGGTAATTCAAAGAGATCCGAATGGCTGCAGAAAGGTAACCGAACGCTGATTCTCAGCGTTTGGTTACCTTTCCTGGCCATTCGGCTATCCAGAGAGCAGGCAATTCGCCTAATCCTGGCGAATTGCCTGCACATACGGTGCCTGTTCGGTGCCTGTTCGAGGGCAGTGAAATCCCATGAAAAAGCACTGCTTTGGCTATTCAGAGAACACAAACCAGCAGTGAAAGGTTCCCGGAATGCCCTGCCATTCGGTGGTTTCATTTGACAGGTTTATTCAGGCGAACCCATAGGCTTCAATGTTAAAAATATTCCCATTTTAATTCAATATCTAATAAACCGTTCATTATAAAATAGTGCAGTAAAGAGTCTCTTTATTTATAGATTTTTTAGGATCCTTTAAGCATTTTTCTGGATTTTTTTTTTTTTAAAAAAGTCAGATTTTTTTTAAGTTTACTTATTTTTTCTGTAACAGCTAGACATGTGCACAGCACAAAATTTCGTTTTGAACTAATGGAGTAGTCCTAAAATGCAATTTATTTAGTTACTAAAGAAATTCATTTTCAGTTCTTTAGTATGAAAACTAATTTCATCCGAAAACCAGTGGATACAATTACTATTGTAGTGGCTCCTCAGAGGGCTGAGATTGCTGCTTGTTACAGTATCTCTCACTCTCAGCACAATGTGGGCCATATTACATAGTTGGTGCTAACATAACCAGAGCTGTTGTAAACGTCCCAGAGCCATTGTAGCCTATGGAGGTTTTCAGTTTACAACAGCTCTGGTTAAGTTAGCACCAACATTGTAATACTGCCCCGTGTCAGGCAAAGCTGTTACAGTAACTGACTGCTGCTCATCACAGCGCTCAGAGTTTCCGTAAAACTAGTAAATAATATTTTTATATATAAGAGGTTAGAACAAAATTATTTCCTTGTTTTACTGAAACTCTGAGCGCTGTTACAGTCAGTTACTGTAACAACTGAGCCTGATACATTGTACTGAGAGATAATGTAACAAGCAGCCGATCTCAGCGCTCACAGCCACTGGATTTAAAGGGCTAAAAAAAGGCTCCTCTCTGTATAATGTTTAGAACATCCTCTTGCATTAATTAATAACCCTCTCTGTATAATGTATACAACATCCACCTGCATTAATACCACTCTCTGTATAATATATAGAACATCCTCCTGAATTAATTAATGTCCCTCTCTGTATAGAACATCCTCAATTTATACCTTTCTCTGTATAATGTATATAACATCCTCCTGCATTAATACCCCTCTCTGTATAATGTACAGAACATCCTCCTGCATTAATTAGTGCCCCTCTCTGTATAGAACATCCTACTGCATCGGGATGTGGAGGGTGCAGAACTTTGGATGTTGCGATGTTGCGCTCTTCATTGCTGGTCTCCTTCACTCATCAATGTAATATCACAAAAAGGACTGAAACTAAAATGTAGTGCATTTTATTTTAGTTTCTTTCATTTTTTTGTACTGAGCAGTTTCGTTTCTCTTGAGTCATACTAAAACTAAATTATCCCAAAATTCTGACTAAATCGTTTTAGTACTAAAACGAATGCACATGTCTAGTAACAGCCCTTTTTATCATTCATTGGATCATATGTGGATTTCAGACATTTTCACTCCGTAGTTTCTTTGCAAACAGCGTTTCACTTTTCAAACATTCAAGCAAACTGTTTTTCTAATTTATTCACTTCATTCGTCTGCGGTGTCGGCTTTTTCCGGCAGCTACGCTGCGTGTGATCGGCTCCTGTTCGGGTTTTTCCGTGGTTTTCGGCGGGTTAATCCAGATGTTTTTGCGGGTTTTTGGCATTTGCCGGGTTTTGCGGTTAGTTTTCGTCAGGTTTGCGGCAGCTTTTCCCTGCAATTCGGGGGCCCTGTGGTGCTTGCTGAATACACCGCAGGGTCACCGAAATGGGATCGGCAAAAGGAACCGAATTGAAGAGAACGAAAAGTTATCGAACGTGCAGTGACTTTTCGATTCTCTTTGAATAACCTGATAACTTTGGTTTTAATAGCCAAGTTGTGCTAAATTGGCGAGGGTTTAATCTCTCATGAAAGTCAGCGAGAGAACATAGCTTCATTTATACACCATTTGTATACTTTTATTCCAAGTACTAAGTGTTAGACACAGACACTTGTTATGAAGAGACCACATTTCCCTCAGCTGCTGTAGAACCTCTCTGCTCCAGGATGTAACACAATAAAATCCAAGCTTGCCTGTTGATTGTGGATGCTGGCTGCTGCCTAAGAAAGGAAATGCTTAAAACACAAGACAGCTGTGAAGTGACCCTGGTGCTATATCTTCCCTGCCAATATGTATGGGCTGGGATCCTGCCTCGAAGTTTTGTAGCAATTTGTATGTGTGCGTATGTGCCATGTCCGCTTAACCAGCCAATAAGACCATTTACAGCAACAACAAAAAAAAAACAATCGGCACACCGATTTTCTGAGCGCAACGTTAATGCGCGCGCGTTTTTGCGCGTCTTTTTTACACGTGTTATTTTTTGACGTATGAAAAAATGCGCTCGGATTGGAATACCAGCGTTAATTTACGCGCGTTAACGTTTAACGCTTCGCGCAAAAAAATCACGCCTTTACCGTGCATCTTCGCCATGCATGAAGAATGTAATAGAACCCAATATGTTTTCTTTAAGTTGAGAAAACAAAAATATGACCCATTGTCTGGATAAGTTGGAGAAAAAACTGTTTTTACAAAGTCTAATACTTGATATTTACATTTTTTTCCCTTGTGAAATTGTGATTTTGATTGTGAAAACTCAAAGCGCAGATTTCTCCAGGACATACGTTGATTAAAGTCAATGTTTGCCCCTAAACATCTGTAAATGTGCATTTTAGGCTACCTGATAATCCTGGGGTATGTGTATAACAGCGATTTATCATTTTGTGAGCACTTCAACCCTAAAAGAACAAATAAAACCGTGTGTTTATTCAATGTAATTGTCAATTAAATGAAAATATGTAAATGTTATGTACGGTCTATTAATAGATGGCCGGAGCTGGTGCGGGCTATCCATTTTTAATGTGTTTTCATTATATGTTGTAATGAAATGATTAAACCCCAGAGTACGCTCTCCGCATTGATAGAAATCAAAGGGAAAATGCCAGGGAGAAAACTAAGGTAAAGTTCAACAAAGTCAACTAATATTAAAATACTAATGGAGAAGCACGGACTCGCCAAGCTCTATTTAACAAATAAACCGTAACGGCGACGAGGCTCAGTCTGCGGAAGGAGAAATCCTCCTAAATATTAATTGTTTGCTCCCCCCAATAAAACACATTATAATCCTGACCCCTGAGGAGGATAAATGAAAGATACGGAGCTGGTCAAGAGACGACGTGAGAGGAATATATAAAATAAGTATATTCCTATAATCAACAATCTAAAAAAAACACAAAATATTTAAAGTAAGAAGAAAATATTCAGACGTTTATTATAAATGTATTTATTTATTTGCAAAGTATTTTAGCAGGAAGGATACATTGAGATTTCTCTCGTTTTCAAGTATGTCCTGGGTTCAAGAACATTGAATTGTTACAGAAATATAAAGTAATAAAATGCAAGATATTAAAAACAAAACTCAAATATACAGATTAACCCAGAAAATAAATATGTAGGAAATATAGTCACTATGTTACATGTTTACAGGTGCATTCTGTATATAGTCACTATCAGGGTTATCCAAAGAGATTCGAAAAGTCACCGCACGTTCGGTGACTTTTCGTTCTCTTCAATTCGGTTCCTTTTGCCGATTGCATTTCGGTGACCCTGCGGTGTATTCAGCAAACACCACAAGGTCCCCGAATTGCAGGGAAAAGATGCCGCAAACCTGACGAAAACTAACCGAATGCACGCTGAAAACAAGCAAAAACATCTGGATTAACCTTCGAAAAAGCCGAACAGGAGCCGAACAGGAGCCGAACATGAGCCGAATCACACAGAGCCGAAGCAGCTGTGACGTAGAGGAGGCAGTGAATAAATTAGAAAAACCATTTGTATGAATCTGGGAAAATGAAAAGCTGTTTGCAAAGAAACTACTGAGCGAAAATGTCTGAAATTTTCACAGGAGGTCCAGGAATGATAATAAAGAGGGCTGTTACAAACAAAATAAGTAAACTGGAAAGGAAAAAAAAAAAATCGGACTTTTAAAAAAAAAAAAAAAAAAAATCAGAAAAATGCTTAAAGCATCCTAAAAAATCTATAAATAAAGAGACTTTTTGCTGCAGAATTTTATAATAAACGGTTATTAGATATTGAATTAAAACGGGAATATTTTTAACATTGAAGTCTATGGGATTCTCCTGAATTAACTTGCCGAATTAAACCACCGAATGGCAGGGCATTAGGGGAACCTTTCACTGCTGGTTTGTGTTCTCTGAATAGCCGAAGCAGTGCTTTTCATGGGATTTCACTGCCCTCGAACAGGGACCGAACAGGCACCGTATGTTCAGGCAATTCGCCAGGATTTGGCGAATTGCCTGCTCTCTGGATAGCCGAATGGTCAGGAAAGGTAACCGAACGCTGATTTTCAGCATTCGGTTACCTTTCTCAAGCAATTCGGATCTCTTTGGATAACCCTGTATGTTACATGTTTACAGGTGCATTCTGTATATAGTCACTGTGTTACATGTTTACAGGTGCATTCTGTACATAGTCACTATGTTACATGTTTACAGGTCATTCTGTATATAGTCACTGTGTTACATGTTTACAGGTGCATTCTGTATATAGTCACTATGTTACATGTTTACAGGTGCATTCTGTATATAGTCACTATGTTACATGTTTACAGGTGCATTCTGTATATAGCCACTGTGTTATATGTTTACAGGTGCATTCTGTATATAGTCACTATGTTACATGTTTACAGATGCATTCTGTATATAGTCACTATATTACATGTTTACAGGTGCATTCTGTATATAGTCACTGTGTTACATGTTTACAGGCGCATTCTGTATATAGTCATTATGTTACATGTTTACAGGTGCATTCTGTATATAGTCACTGTGTTACATGTTTACAGGTGCATTCTGTACATAGTCACTATGTTACATGTTTACAGGTCATTCTGTATATAGTCACTGTGTTACATGTTTACAGGTGCATTCTGTATATAGTCACTATGTTACATGTTTACAGGAGCATTCTGTATATAGTCACTGTGTTACATGTTTACAGGCGCATTCTGTATATAGTCATTATGTTACATGTTTACAGGTCATTCTGTATATAGTCACTGTGTTACATGTTTACAGGTGCATTCTGTATATAGTCACTATGTTACATGTTTACAGGTGCATTCTGTATATAGTCACTATGTTACATGTTTACAGGTGCATTCTGTATATAGTCACTATGTTACATGTTTACAGGTGCATTCTGTATATAGTCACTATGTTACATGTTTACAGGTGCATTCTGTATATGGTCACTATGTTACATGTTTGCAGATGCATTCTGTATATAGTCACTGTGTTACATGTTTGCAGATGCATTCTGTATATAGTCTCTGTGTTACATGTTTGCAGGTGCATTCTGTATATAGTCACTGTGTTACATGTTTGCAGGTGCATTCTGTATATAGTCACTGTGTTACATGGGAATAGGGTCCTCATATCCTCATGTATCTGCTGGCAGGAATACTGACCTGTCTCCTGTATGTATTGTAGAATTGTCCTGTCTTTACCCGTTACACCTTGTACAGCGCTGCGGAATGTGTTGGCGCCTAATAAATAATAATAATAATAATTATAATAATAATAATAATAATGGAGTCCCGTGGACTCCAGGAGGTGATACTCATGTCGCTGCTGTAGTGCTACTGCGTGTATCACTGAGGGTAGTTCTGCATTCAGGGGCGAGGTGTTGAGACAGCGGCTGCCCGGAATAACGCGCTAAAATGGGTGGAAACCTGAAGGCGCAGATTTGCTACATTAGTATCCCCATTTTAGCATTACCTATGGAATTTAGTCCCAACTCTTTCATCAGGTGTAGGAGCTGAAACGATCGTTGTCTATGACTAGGTTTTAGGAAGGTGAAACAAAGTTTTGATTTTTATTGAAAACCATGGAGTGCTGGCTATTACTAGACGGGTGTGAACTATGTTGTCTGAGCTGAGTGTCCATGAGCGCAGGAGAGAAAAACCCCCCGGACCCATTAGGTGTAAGGGCAGAGGCTATGACCCCTGTGTAGTGTTGTATGTATGGAACCCAATGGCAAGCCGAAGAAGGAAACCAGGAGATGTATGATCAGTTGAGCTTTTACTGGATGAAACAAAATATAAGTCCAGAACAAAAGGTAACGCAAGATTTCTTTGATAAGAGTAAAGTCCAGAACGAAGGATTGTAGGGGGCAAACAACACGAGTTGTAATCTTTGAAATAGACCAGGGTAGAGGAATTGGACTTGAAGATAGGGTCTGGAACTGGTACCGTGGGTATAGAAGCAAGCCTGGAGATGGAACTGGTGCCGTGGAAGCAAGCCTGGAGATGGAACTGGTGCCATGGAAGCAAGCCTGGAGATGGAGCTGGCGCCGTGGAAGCAAGCCTGTGGATGGAGCTGGCACCGTGGAAGCAAGCCTGTAGATGGAGCTGACACCGTGGGGGCAAGCCATGGAAGCAGGTCTGGAAGCAGAGCTGGTACCGTGGAAGCAGGTCTGGAAGCGGAGCTGGTACCGTGGAAGCAGGTCTGGGAGCAGAGCTGGTACCGTGGAAGCAGGTCTGGAAGCGGAGCTGGTACTGTGGAAGCAGGTCTGGAAGCGGAGCTGGTACCGTGGAAGCAGGTCTGGGAGCGGAGCTGGTACCGTGGAAGCAGGTCTGGGAGTGGAGCTGGTACCGTGGAAGCAGATCTGGAACTCAGAATTCTCTTGGAGCAAATACGAAGAGGGACCACTGGATAACGTGGTGGTGAACCACAGTATAACCTGGTTAATGAACTGGGAAAGGCGGCAGATTTAAATAGGGTTCATAGGATCATAAGAACACCGTTCACCTGGGGCTCGTAGGTGGAGTTGGGATACCTGAGTACTTGATAGGTTAATTGGTGGCATACGAGGATCTCCAGTGCAGGTGTAATGCAGTACCTTTACTTGATCAGCAGAGGGCGCCAGAGTACCTAGGTCTTCATGCTTTAGGATGGACGATCGCGCATGCGTGCTTGGTTTCTGCTCAGTTGGATCCCGGAGGCGGCGTGGGACACATCCTGGCTCTCCTCCTCCGAGCTGAAGACCGGAACCAGGGAGCGGCGCGCCACGAGGGACCTCAGGTGAGTATACAGAGTGTCCCAACATGGCGGCCGCGGTCCGGCCGCGGCGTGGGGCATGACATTAGGAGGGGGGGCATGACTGCTGGTCTAGAGGCTGGGTTGTAAGGTGGCCTGATTGAAGGGGATTGGTGATGGTGTAAACATGTTTATAAACAATATAAGGGTCATATAAGAGTGAGAGGGGAGGGGTCTTACCTCTTCTGATTTCTCCAGCGAGGCTGACACATCAACAATTTACCGCCCTCCCACCCATTATGGGTTGAGGGACCTTCAAGTCCCAGCTGCAGAAAGAACCCTGGCCAGCGTTGAAAAAGTTTAAAGGTAAGCCGCCAAAATGTTGGGCTCTGGGGAGACACACCTGGTGGCTGACTGATGGCCTCAAAGGTAGCGAGCTCATGGTTAAAGCGAAGGAGAAGCTGCCACCCATACAGTGCTGCGCGTGGGCAGATGTTAAGGATGGAATAGAAGTTATTTAAGTGATTCTGGTTGATGTTCTTTTAAAATAAAAGCTGTGGCCTTCCAAATTAGAAATGGTGTTACGTGATTATTGATGGTGGGCATGGGTATTGTACGACAGATCGTAGACATCAGCAGTCATGAGGACACACAAGATTTATATACAGTCAGGTCCAGAAATATTGGGACATCGACACAATTCTAACATCTTTGGCTCTATACACCACCACAATGGAGTTGGAATGAAACAAACACAATGTGCTTTAACTGCAGACTGTCAGCTTTAATTTGAGGGTATGTACATCCAACTCAGGTGAACGGTGTAGGACTTACAGCAGTTTGCAGATGTGCCTCCCACTTGTTAAGGGACCAAACGTAATGGGACAGAATAATAATCATAAATCAAACTTTCCCTTCTTAATACTTGGTTGCAAATCCTTTGCAGTCAATCACAGCCTGAAGTCTGGAACGCATAGACATCACCAGACGCTGGGTTTCATCCCTGGTGATGCTCTGCCAGGCCTCTACTGCAACTGTCTTCAGTTCCTGCTTGTTCTTGGGGCATTTTCCCTTCAGTTTTGTCTTCAATAAGTGAAATGCATGCTCAATGGGATTCAGGTCCGGTGATTGACTTGGCCATTGCGTAACATTCCACTTCTGTCCCTTCAAAAACTCTTTGGTTGCTTTTGCAGTATGCTTTGAGTCATTGTCCATCTGCACTGTGAAGCACCGTCCAATGAATTCTGCAGCATTTGGCTGAATGTGAGCAGATAATATTGCCTGAAACACTTCAGAATTCATCCTGCTGCTTTTGTCAGCAGTCACATCATCAATAAATAAAAGAGAACCAGTTCCATTGGCAGCCGTACATGCCCACACCATGACACTACCACCACCATGCTTCACTGATGAGGTGGTATGCAGTTTGCAGATGTGCCTCCCACTTGTTAAGGTGGTGTATTTATTTATTTATTTATTTATAAAGTATTTTACCAGGAAGGATACATTGAGATTTCTCTCGTTTTCAAGTATGTCCTGGGTTCAAGAACATTAAAATGTTACAGTTGTTACTGAAATACAAAGTAATAAATGCAAGATATTAAAAACAAAACACAAATATACAGATTAACACGGAAAATAAATATGTAAGTGATATAGTTACTATGTTACATGTTTACAGGTGCATTCTGTACCGAGGTGTATAGAGCCAAAGATGTTAGAATTGTGTCAATGTCCCAATATTTCTGGACCTGACTGTAGATATGGGATATATATGGGATAGATATGGGATAGATAGATAGATAGATAATAGATAGATAGATAGATAGATAGATAGATAGATAGATAGATAGATAGATAGATATGGGATAGATAGATAGATAGATAGATAGATAGATAGATAGATATGGGATAGATAGATATGAGATAGATATGGGATAGATAGATAGATAGATAGATAGATAGATAGATAGATAGATAGATAGATAGATAGATAGATAGATAGATAGATAGATAGATAGATAGATATGGGATAGATAGATAGATAGATAGATAGATAGATAGATAGATAGATATCGGATAGATAGATAGATATGGGATAGATAGATATGGGATGGATAGATAGATATGGGATTGATAGATAGATAGATAGATATGGGATAGATAGATAGATAGATAGATAGATAGATAGATAGATAGATAGATAGATAGATAGATAGATATGGGATGGATAGATAGATAGATATTAGTGATGAGCCGAACACCCCCGTGTTCGGTTCGCATTCGAACTCGAACAATTTCAAAAGTTCGAGTTTGAATGCGAACACGAACCGAACTCAATGCAAGTCAATGGGACTCAAAAGTTTGAGTTTTAGAGTGCCCTGCAAGAGGGCATATATGCAAGATATTTCCCTTAAAAGGTGTATGGGGGTCCGAGTAGTGCCCTGGGGGACAGGAAACAGGGACAAAAAAGTAAAAAAAAAAACGATTATTGATGGTGGGCATGGGTATTGTACGACAGATCGTAGACATCAGCAGTCATGAGGACACACAAGATTTATATTCAGTCAGGTCCAGAAATATTGGGACATCGACACAATTCTAACATCTTTGGCTCTATACACCACCACAATGGAGTTGGAATGAAACAAACACAATGTGCTTTAACTGCAGACTGTCAGCTTTAATTTGAGGGTATGTACATCCAACTCAGGTGAATTGCCTCCCACTTGTTAAGGGACCAAAGGTAATGGGACAATTGGCTTCTCAGCTGTTCCATGGCCAGGTGTGTGATATTCCCTCATTACCCCAATTACAATGTGCAGATAAAAGGCCCAGAGTTCATTTCAAGTGTGCTATTTGCATTTGGAATCTGTTGCTGTCAACTCTCAAGATGAGATCCAAAGAGCTGTCACTATCAGTGAAGCAAGCCATCATTAGGCTGAAGAAACAAAACAAACCCATCAGAGAGATAGCAGGAACATTAGGCGTGGCCGAAACAACTGTTTGGAACATTCTCAAAAAGAAGGAATGCACCGGTGAGCTCAGCAACACCAAAAGACCCAGGAGACCACGTAAAAGAACTGTGGTGGATGACTGAAGAATTCTTTCCCTGGTGAGGAAAACACCCTTCACAACAGTTGGCCAGATCAAGAACACTCTCCAGGAAGTAGGTGCATGTGTGTCAAAGTCAACAATCAAGAGAAGACTTCACCAGAGTGAATACAGAGGGTTCACCACAAGATGTAAACCATTGGTGAGCCTCAAAAACAGGAAGGCCAGATTAGAGTTTGCCAAACAACACCTAAAAAAGCCTTCACAGTTCTGGAACAAGAT
Organism: Leptobrachium leishanense; assembly: GCA_009667805.1. NCBI lineage: Eukaryota > Metazoa > Chordata > Amphibia > Anura > Megophryidae > Leptobrachium > Leptobrachium leishanense. The sequence goes on from CM019065.1 coordinate 374,199,023, forward strand.
CTTATGGACAGACGAGACCAAGATCAACTTGTACCAGAGTGATGGGAAGAGAAGAGTATGGAGAAGGAAAGGAACTGCTCATGATCCTAAGCATACCACCTCATCAGTGAAGCATGGTGGTGGTAGTGTCATGGCGTGGGCATGTATGACTGCCAATGGAACTGGTTCTCTTGTATTTATTGATGATGTGACTGCTGACAAAAGCAGCAGGATGAATTCTGAAGTGTTTCGGGCAATATTATCTGCTCACATTCAGCCAAATGCTGCAGAACTCATTGGACGGCGCTTCACAGTGCAGACGGACAATGACCCAAAGCATACTGCAAAAGCAACCAAAGAGTTTTTGAAGGGACAGAAGTGGAATGTTATGCAATGGCCAAGTCAATCACCTGACCTGAATCCCATTGAGCATGCATTTCACTTGCTGAAGACAAAACTGAAGGAAAAATGCCCCAAGAACAAGCAGGAACTGAAGACAGTTGCAGTAGAGGCCTGGCAGAGCATCACCAGGGATGAAACCCAGCGTCTGGTGATGTCTATGCGTTCCAGACTTCAGGCTGTGATTGACTGCAAAGGATTTGCAACCAAGTATTAAGAAGGGAAAGTTTGATTTATGATTATTATTCTGTCCCATTACTTTTGGTCCCTTAACAAGTGGGAGGCACATCTGCAAACTGCTGTAAGTCCTACACCGTTCACCTGAGTTGGATATACATACCCTCAAATTAAAGCTGACAGTCTGCAGTTAAAGCACATTGTGTTTGTTTCATTCCAACTCCATTGTGGTGGAGTATAGAGCCAAAGATGTTAGAATTGTGTCGATGTCCCAATATTTCTGGACCTGACTGTACAATGTAGTAAGTTTCTGAAGGTGTGTTTGCGGGGCGGCTGCATACATTACATCTCCATATGCAAAAGCCGGCATAAGCATTTATTGTACAATCTGCTTTCTTACCGCGGGGCTCAGGCAGGATTTGTTTCTGTACAGGACAACTAGTTTGGGATAAAGTTTAGATGAGAGTTTTTCGATGTGGGGCCAAAGGATAGATTTGGGTCTAACCACATACCTACATATTTGAGAGAAGAAGGTCAGCGTGCCATTTGATTTTGTCCTGATACAGTACATAGATGGGTATTTCCCAATTTGTGTAGTTTAGGTGCTGTACCAAAGAGCATCGTTACAGTTTTGTCAGTATTTAGAAAACGTTTGTTATCTGCATTTGCAATCCACTTTGGAGACACACTGCTTATAATGAAACAAAAATGGTCACTACAGCTAATATAAATATTATTTAATTTCAGGATGTGAGATGCTAGATAATAATATGTTTAGAAACTCCCTGAAAGTTCCCGTTATAATATATCATTGTGAGGCTTGCTATAAAGCAGGGGGTGTTATATGTGCAATGTAAAGCAGCGGTAGATGTCTCCGCTCCCGGTGTGTCGATGCACAGTTTATTTGTGACAGGACTGGGGGGTGCAGAGAACAGTGTGAGTGATGTGGAAATAAATACCAGGAAAGTACAAACTATTTTCTTGACATTTATTTCCTGACACAGAAGTGAATGAAAACAATTGCCTTTGTTCAGGATCTCAGTTAGCAGGAATGGGGCTCTTGATGACATGTGGTAAGAAATGGTTTATTTTTAGCAGTGATCTCGAACCAAGCACAACTGGGACAGGGGGATCTGAAAGCGTTATATATAAATATATATATTATTTTTATAGTATTTAAATTCGATGGGCCGTGTTAGCCCAGGTGCCAAAATCACGAGTATAGCAGTACCTAGTGATACCTTTTTTTATTTGACTAATGTTACATTTTATAAGACGAGCTTTCGAGAGGATTTCTCTCTTTCTCGGGTAAGCATCCAGACCTTATACTCTCGAAAGCTTGTCTTTGAGGCCGGCGTCAGACGAACACAGTGCTCACGTCCGTGTTGCCGCACAGTTTAACGTCCGTCGTAGCATAGAATCATGATCAATAGAGACCCACACATGAAGTTCGTGCGCACCGAACTGCGCAAGCACAACACACGAGGCAAACGGACACAAGTTAGGCAAGAACGTAAAACCGCTAGGACGGACGCGCAGAGTGTGCCACGTCCGTCTAGCATTCTGTGTGAATGATGAGGAGATTTCAGACGCATCGCATTTGCGACGTCCAGCACCTTGACGCACACAATGGCTTTTCATATCATCTATCAATTTGTATCGTTTTTCATATTAATTTTGTTTCTCATAATTCCCTTTTTTTTGTCAAAAAAAACAGACCGTGCGGTGTCTACAGTAGCTTCCGTCAGTACGTCTGTCCGTTGTGCACGCACGCAGAGTGCATCAGACTGCGTTCATCTGACATTAGCCTTAAATGTAACGTTAGTCCAATAAAAAACGTATCACTACATACTGCTATACTCGTGTTTTTTATATATAGATGATGCATATATTGGAATTTCAGTGTCAGCTGTCCTTGCTCCTCTCGGCAGGCATTGCTGGATTTACAATGACACAAAGTAGACGTGTGCCTGCAGGCGCTCACCACAGAGGGGTGTCTTGCTCTGTTAAACTAAAGAAATTTCTGTTTTACATTTTTTTAGTTAAACACAGACAGGCTCCTTCCTTTCTCTATGAAAGAAAGAAAAATGCTTAAAAAATAACTGCAGAAAAGCCAAAATTAAAAATAATTACTTTTTTTTTTTTTACACAATTTCCTCTTCTTTTTTAAGTTTTACTTAGAAAGCGCTCCCTTCGCAAGGAAACTTCCTCTATAAAAAAATTGCAATAACTTGTTTTAAAAGAATTTTAATATTATACATTATTTTTTTTTATAAAGTAGAATTTTAAAGTATTTCCCCCACTTTATGCGGGCGGGCGGGGGGGGGTCCAGATTTCTGTGCCTACCGGCTCCTGAGCTTTAAATCTGGCCTGTCGGCAGGTGCACAACTGGGTTCCCTTAGCATTGCGGTGGAATAAGGTGGAACAGGTCCTGAGAGGGTTGAAAGTAGAGAAGCATTAGTGATCCAAATATTTCCCTAAAAGGTGGAATATGCACGCCAGAAGGGGTAGGTTATTTCACATCAGCACGTCTGTAACGCAGAGGCGTTTCTGGACCACACAATGTCAGGAGAGAGAGACATTGCAAGAGGCACAGGGCCCAAGTGGACCCATCTTTGGGGAGTATGGAGGCTGTTCCAACACAAGCAAAATGTGTCATAATGGTGTTTGTAACATCAACTGGGGTTTACTGGTCTCCGGTTGAGGACTAGACCCAAACCTGTTACAGCGTCTGTCCCTTCTCTCCAAGCAGATCCGAAGCAGCTTCCCTTCTCTCACAACTAGGGATGGGCTGCCGGTTCGAATCAATTCGAAGTTCGATTCGAACATCGGCTGTTCGAAAATTTGCGACCTTTGAACTTTTCGGGATGTTCATGGAAAGTTCAAAATTTTCTAAAAAAAAATGCCTAAAAGATCCTAAAAAAATCTAAAAATAGAGAGACTTTTTACTGCAGAATATAATAATAAACGGTTTATTAGATATTGAATTAAAAAACGGGAATATTTTTAACATTGAAGCCTATGGGATTCTCAAAAAACTCATTGTTGGTCAAGCATTTCCCACTCATTGTTGGTCAAACATTTCCCACTCAGTGTTGGTCAAACATTTCCCACTCAGTGTTAGTCAAACAATTCCCATGGCTTCAAATCGCGTTTAAACATGAGCAAAAGCGGTAAAAATGAGCTCAGCGCTCAGCGGTGAAATGGCTCAGCACTCAGCAGTGAAACGGTTAAAAACGGGGTGGTTTTTTTAAAACTTTTTTTTCATAGTTTCCTGTCCCCCAGGGCAGTACCCGGACCCCCATACCCATTTTATGGCCAATATCTAGCATATTAAAATACTTTGCAAATAAATAAATATATGCCCTCTTGGAGGGGACCTTAATTTTCGAACGTTCGAGCCCCATTGACTTTTATGGTGTTCGCATTGTGTTCGAGTTCGCGGTCAAACGTTTTCGGGTGTTCGAGTTCGAATGCGATCCTAACACGGGGGTATTCGATCCATCACTACTCACAACCCTCAGCCAGAACTTGAGGGAGAGCTGTATAATTCTATGTATCTCTCCCAAACACCAGACAAGACTTGATGATGTTCGTAGATCGTATTCGATGAGGACCTTGACATCTAGCAGGTTGTGGGTTGTCCACGGTGTGTCCGCAGATGGCTGATGAGGCCTAGTCGAGCACTAAATGTTCTGCCACACGTCGAGCAGACATGTGTGGGTACCCCTGTTGCAACATTTGCAGTTCTGGCTTTGCGAAATGCTCGCTTCTCTTGTGCTATGGTTGCTCTTCTGTCCTCAAATATCTGGCAGCCTTGGAGGATCAGCGTTCGCCATGTCGATCGATCTTGTGCCAAGATTTCCCAGGAGGTGATATCAATATCCATGGACTTGAAGGAGGCTTTCAGTGTATCATTGTATCGTTTCCTTTGTCCCCCGTGCGACCGCATTCCTTGAGACAGCTCACCGTAGAGGAGCTGTTTGGGGATGCAATGATCGGGCATCCTTGCAACATGACCTGCCCAGCGTGTCTGGGCTTTCATCAGCAGGGTGTAAACTGATGGCAGGCCTACTCTAGAAAGGACTTCTGTGTCTGGCGCCTTATCCTGCCACCGGATCCTAAGAAGTCTGCGGAGGGATGTCATGTGGAAGCGATTCAGTTGCCTAGCATGCCTCCTGTATTCAGTCCACGTCTCACTGGCATACATCAGGGTAGTTAACACTACTGCTTGGTAGACTTTGAGCTTTGTATCAAGGCCACAGTGGTCCCATACGTTGGGCAATAGTCTGCCAAATACAAAGCTTGCCTTGGCTACTCTGCAGTTGACCTCAATGTCAATTGTCACTGCGTGGGAAAGGATGCTGCCTAGGTATGTAAATTGGTCCACTGCTTGCAGCTTTTGTCCCTTCACTGTGATGGTGGGCTCTTGATGTTGGGCTTTCGGAGCTGACTGATGCATCACCCCGGTCTTCTTTGTGTTAATAAGGAGGCCGAAGTTGACGCATGCTGCTGAGAATTTGTCCACACTGGCTTACATTTCCTGCTCTGATCCAGCATTCAGGGCACAGTCATCAGCAAAAAGGAAGTCTCGTAGCACAGTATCCTTTACCTTGGTGATAGCCTGGAGTCTACGCAGGGGGGTGTTCGATCCATCACTACTCACAACCCTCAGCCAGAACTTGAGGGAGAGCTGTATATTTCTATGTATCTCTCCCAAACACCAGACAAGACTTAGTGCAAGAAAGAAGAATAATCATTAATTTGAGATGGAGTTTATACGGGAAACGGGGAGGGGTGGTAAAATGACACAATCAACAGAATACATTGTCTACATGAGGGGGATGTGAATTCCTTCAGGAGACACAGAAACCTGATCAGTTACACTAGACGAGATTAGCAAATAAACAACATCAATCAATCTAAGGACAAACAATCACACAGACAGGGATAGACAGTAATGACAATAGGTCTACATTAGATTACTGACACAAACTAAGCTCCTAAAATGCAATCAGTTTACCAATACATTTAACACATTAAACCTTAGGTTCCCATTTATGCTCATTGTCTTTCAGAGTTGGCTTTGCCACGTTGGACCGCGGTCCCTTGGCAGGAGGACAGCATCCACACTTCTCCATGTATAGACACTTCGCCGTGTATAGAAACTGCAGGGACCAGAATGTGATGCTACAAAATCATCCTTGATCTGTGACTGGTTATCAGTCTGTAGGTTTACTTACTTGTAATTAATGTTACATTTGCATTTTAATAGCTTGAAATAATTGGGTGTGATTCCATCACCTGTTTATCTTCTCTCCTATAAGCCCAGAATCTGTACTCACTGCTGCAGACATCTCGAGATGGGACAAGACCTGATTACCCAGCAGCCAGACAGAAATAGTTCATTTATTATGTTCATTAATGTGGTAGCAGGTTTATCACGCTGATATAGAGTTGCCAAGTCACCCATTTTTCCCTGGACACATATCATTTATTCATGCTGATGGGCAGTGCATGAAAAATGCCTCCCACGGAATGTATAATCCAAACACTGCAGTAAACAGATCAGAAAGGAATCCCAGGTAATATGTCTTTATTGCCTTCCTGCAGTATATGAATTATACATGTTGCAGGGCAGCACTTATCTCTGTGCCCCCCCTCTGCATGAAATAATAATATGTGTCTGGGAAAGCAATGCAGATCTGGCAGCACTATGTCGTGAGTGGTTGCATTTACAAATAATGAAAGAAAACAATGTAACACAATGAATGAAAAAATATAATCAGTGTCTACCAGCTACAAAAAGTATTCACCAATCTGCTACATTTTCATCATAGAAACACATGATTATACATAATATACATATGGACTGACGCCTTCTCATATATTCAGGGACTGTGATAATTAAACTCATTGTAATGCAGAGACTGCCATCTAGTGGAAAATCTTTTCACAAAGGAATTCTTTCATAGAAGTAAACCTTTCACTACCGGACACGGGTATACTCGACTTTGCCTTATAATACAATGAAAAACAAACATGAAATAACAAAGATTCGTGTATAAAAACACCTCGCTTGCATACGTTTTTAATACAAGACTTGTACTCTATGGTAAAAAATGAAATTCTTTTAGATTGTAAGCTCTTGAGCAGGGTCCTCTTTTCCCATTGTTCCCTGTGTGTCTAACTTGTATGTGTATTTGTTTGTTTTGTCCCATCCATTGTACAGCGCTGTGGAATTTGTTGGCGCTTTATAAATACCTGTAATTGTAACTCTCACGCCTGTCACCCTGTATTATTGTGAAGTAGCTATATAAGGAGCAGTAACAAAAAGCTCAGCAAACTTTGCTGCTGCATTACAACAGCCAGGGATTTTGCAGAATACAGGGAGAGCTCTGTGATCACTCACTGCTGTACGTGGATAAGATTCAGGGGGTTATAATGAATGAAAATCCCTGTACAGTACAGATGCAAGGTGTTACTTTATTTTACATATGCAGGCAATTTTCAAGTTAACATTAGTTTGATCTTATAACTATTTCAGAATAACAATTTCTATGCAAAAAAAAACAAAACACTATTTTACCAAACATTCAAGTTTCAAATTAAATACATTAATGTAATTATGATGTATCTTTTAAATTATCTCAATTCTGCCGGCTGGGTGGAGTAGAGGTAACATCACTGCTCTGTAACTGTGGAGAGAGACTGTGAAGACACAGGTTTGAATCCCGGAAAGAGCACCTCTCCAGTAAGTGTTCTTGGGCAAGACACCTAACGGTACATACTCACCACCAAGGACAGACATGAAAATGAGAGAAATCTCAATGTATCCTTCCTGGTAAAATTGTTTCTCAAAAAAATTTGAACATTGCTTCAGTTTCTTGACACACATTGCAAACTTCATTAAAAACCTGCAGCTGGGCTTATTGCCTGTAATTGTCAGCAGCCACTCAGACTTTTGTGACACCAGAACTAGGGATGAGCCGAACACCCCCCGAGTTCGGTTCGAGCCCGAACACGAACTTCCCATTTGTTCGGGTCCGAACCCGAACTCGAACCCAATGCAAGTCAATGGGGCTGAAAATTCGGTGTTTAGAGTGCCCTCCAAGAGGGCATATATGCTACATATTTGCCATAAAAGGTGTATGGGGGTCCAGGTAGTGCCCTGGGGGACAGGAAACAAGGACAAAAAGTTAAAAAAAAAACGTTTTTAAAGGGACAGGGAGTTTTCCATGAAATAAGGGTTAAAAATAAAAACAAAAAATTCCTGATACAGGCGTCAGTGGCAGTGCACCCAAATACTGTGCTTTTGGTGCCAGGCCTGCAAGTACTATCATACAGTAACCCCTCTGGGGTATTGTGGAAGAATGCAGGGGTGGACCATGTGGTCCTATATTGAAAAGATATGATTCTGGTCAAGGCGTCAGTGCACCCAGATATTATGCTTTTGGTGCCAGGCCAGCAAGTATCATCATACAGTAACCCCTCTGTGGTATTGTGGAAGAGTGCAGGGGTGGACCATGTGGTCCTATATTGAAAAGTTTTTTATCTGGTAATGGGCGTCAGTGCACCCAGATATTGTGCCTTTAATGCCAGGCCATCAAGTATCATCATACAGTAACCCCTCTGTAGTATTGTGGAAGAATGCAGGGGTGGACCATGTGGTCCTATATTGAAAAGTTTTTGATCTGGTAATGGACGTCAGTGCACCCAGATATTGTGCCTTTAATGCCAGGCCATCAAGTATCATCATACAGTAACCCCTCTGTGGTATTGTGGAAGAGTGCAGGGTTGGACCCTGCGGTTCAAAAAATTAAAATGATATAAATCTGGCACAGGCGTCAGTGCAGCCAAATATTGTGCCTTTCATGGCAGCAAGTGCCTTCACACCGTAACCCTTTTGTGGTATTGTGGAAGAGTTCAGTGCTGGAGGTTTTGTGAATGCAGAAGAGGACATCCCCGACCTATTCCATTACTTCAGCATCAGGGGATTGATAGCTGCTGATCCAGGACTGATTCATTTTTATAAATATCAGCCGGTCTACAGAGTCGGTGTCACGTTCCCACGTTCCAACCCTGTCTTCCTGCCCTCTGTATTTGTATATTGTGTTTTTTCCATTGTGTTTCTGTTGCTGCCAATTCCTGGGTGGCCTCCCAGGGGTTAATTGGTGTTCTGTGTGCTGCTCACCTGTTGACCCTTGCCTTGATTCCCCTGCCTATATTAGAGCAATGTACCTATAGTACATTGCTGGGTCATTTTTCTTTGCCTGGTCTCCTTGCCACTTGTGTCCTAAGAGCTCCTTGCTGTGTTCCTGATATCCTCCGTTTGTTCATCCTTGTTCAGTTTTTGTCTCTATTATTTCTGTTCCAGTTTATGTCAGTTCCTTCTGTGTATTTAGTTCTGTCTATTGCTGTATTTTGTTTTGCTGTTTATGTTCCATTCAGATTCCCCGGTTACTGATTTTGGCTTGGCTGACTTCCCTTCTGGTTCCTATTCCTATATTCTGTATGACGTACTCTCTCTGGTTATGACCTTTTGGCTTTCCTCTTTATGACTACTCTATTGTATATTCCTTGTCTGTACCGTTTCCAGGAAACCCTGTCATCTGTATACAACAAAAGACTCTGTACGGCTTCAAGGTAATACTTTCCTTTAGATTAGATCCGGCTATCCTAAAGACCGGTCTTTCAGTGCAGGGAATCTTTGGTATTGCCGTACAGAGGTCTTTTGTTAACCCTTTGTTGCTTTCACCTGTCCTTGCAGTTTACCCTGCATCTCTGCATATAGGGGCTTCTCTCAGGAACCAAGACCTCACCTTCCTGCGAGTTATATTCATAGGGATATATATACAGACCGACCACTTCCAAGGATCGGAGGGCAAGTATAGGGTGGTGCGTGCCTGGTGGTACTGCCACCGTGACAGTCGGTGGACAGGCGCACTCTTTTGTCTGTGACAAAACCTCCAGCGGCACTGAACGTCCTTTTGGAAAGCACGCTAGATGAAGGGCAACCTAGTAGCTGCATAGCATATTGGCTAAATTCTGGCCAGTGATCCAATCTCAACACCCAGTAAGCCAGTGGATCATCTGCTGGAAAGGTATCCAGGTCTGCCCTTGCCTCTAGGTAGTCCTGCACCATATGGTGAAGACGCTGGCAATGGGTGCCTACATTTGAGATCCCTGGGCGTCGAGGACTAAAATTTTTTAAAAAAGCATCAGTCAAGCGGCCCTGGCCTTCACCACTATTGCTCTGATCACCCGCAGCCTCAGAAGCACGTGTGTCAGCACTTGGTAATCTACCAGTGCCTGGAAAGGTGTTACACAAGTGTCGCTTTAGAGCGTCCTCAAGTTTTTTCATCCTGTGCTCCCTCTGTGCGGGCAGGATGAGCTCTGCAACTTTCCCCTTGTATCGTGGATCAAGAAGGGTTGCCAACCAGGAATGATCCCTCTCCTTGATAGCACGAATCCTGGGGTCCTTTAGCAGGCTTTGCATCATTAGGGAGCCCATGCAGCGTAGGTTGGAGGAAGGCCTCCTCTTCCACCCGCTGCTCTGCCTCTAGAGCCACATCTATAATTCCCTGCAGAGTGTGCTCCAGCAGGAACACTAAAGGAATTGTGTCACTGATGCATGCACTGTCCCTGCTCACCATCCTCGTTGCCTCCTCAAATGGTGACAGTACAGTGCATGCATCCTTGATCATCAGCCACTGCGGGGGGGGGAACCAAGTTGGCCTGAACCTGTCCTTGTGCCATACTCACACAGGTACTCGTTGATGGCCCTCTGCTGCTTGTGCAGACACTGCAGCATTGCTAATGTCGAGTTCCACCTGGTGGGCATGTCACAGATCAGACGGTTTGTGGGAAGGTGGAATTCTCTTTGAATTTCTGCCAGGCGAATGCTTGCGGGAATGACCGTCTGAAGTGGCTGCAGACTTTTCTGGCCTGGATGAGAAGCTCTGGCAGCCCTGGGTACTTGATTAGGAAACGCTGTACCACCAGATTTAGGACGTGTGCTAGGCATGGTACATGCGTCAATTTACCATTGCGTAGGGCAGAGAGAAGGTTGCTGCCATTATCGCAGACGATCATTCCCAGCTCAAGCTGGCGTGGTGTTAACCATCTCTGCACCTGCCCCTGCAGAGCTGACAAAATTTCTGACCCAGTGTGGCTCCTGTCCCCTAAACAAACCAGCTCAAGCACAGTATGGCTTCTTTTTGCTTGAGCCATTGCATAGACCCTGTCAGGCGTCGGTTTAACTGCCACTTCGCCAGAGACAGAGGAGGAGGAGGAGGAGGAGGAAGAGGGAGAGGTGGAGGTGGTGGTGGTGGAGCAGACAGACCTCATACAAGCAGCTTTCTGGAGGCGTGGTGGATGAACAAGCTCCAGCACAGAGCCCCGTCTTGGATCCCTCCCAGCTGCGATCAGAGTTACCCAGTGTGCCATGAAGGAAATGTAACGACCCTGTCCATGCTTGCTGGACCACGTGTCTAAAGTCACATGCACCTTGCTGCTGACTGCCTTTCCCAATGACTGGATAACATTGTCTTCCACGTGCTGGTATAGTGCTGGAATGGCCTTGCGTGAAAAGTAATGGCGTTTTGGAACCTGCCACTGTGGTACAGCACATTCAGCATATTCACGGAAGGGAGCAGAGTCCACCAGCTGGAAAGGCAGCAGCTGCAATGCGAGTAATTTTGCTAAACTGGCATTTAGACGCTGTGCTTGGGGATGGATGGGACTATATTTTTTCTTTCGCTGCAGCAGCTGCGGCAACGTAATCTGACTGCATAAATCTTAGAAACATAGAAAAATGTCGGCAGATAAGAACCTTTCGGCCCATCTAATCTGCCCAATTACATGGATACTTTACCTGGATTTATCTTTTGTTTAGGATAGCCTTATGCCTATCCCATGCTTGCTTAAATTCAATTACTGTTTTGGCCTCTACCACTTCAACTGGAAGACTGTTCCATGTATCCACCACCCTCTCCGTAAAATAATGCTTTCTGATGTTACTTTCAAACATTTGCCCCTCTAATCTAAGACTATGTCCTTTTGTTTTGCTACTTTGTTTCCTTTTAAATATACTCCCTTCCTCTACCTTGTGGATTCCCTTTACGTATTTAAATGTTTCTATCATATCTCCTCTGTCTCGTCTTTTTTCCAAGCTGTACATGTTAAGATCATTAAGCCTTTCCTGGTAACTTTTCTCCTTCAAGCCGTACACCATTTTAGTAGCCCTTCTCTGAACTCTCTCTAAGATGTCTATATCCTTCTGGAGATACGGTCTCCAGTACTGCACACAGTACTCCAAGTGAGGTCTCACCAGTGTTCTGTACAGTGGCATAAGCACTTCCCTTTTCCTACTGCTAATACCTCTCCCTACACAACCAAGCATTCTGCTAGCATTTCCTGCTGCTCTATTACATTGACTACTTACCTTTAGATCCTCTGAAATAATAACCCCTAAATCCCTTTCCTCAGATGTTGAGGTTAGGACTGTATCAAATATTCTATATTCAGCCCTTGGGTTTTTACGTCCCAGGTGCATTATCTTGCACTTATCCACGTTAAAACTCAATTGTTACAGCTCCGACCATTTTTTTAGTTTACCTAAATCATTTGTCATTTGGCTGATCCCTCCAGGAACGTCAACCCTGTTGCAAATCTTTGTGTCATCAGCAAAAAGACATACTTTTCCATTAATACCTTCTGCAATATCACTAATAAAAATATTAAATAGAATGGGTCCAAGTACTGACCCCTGAGGTACCCCACTGGTAACAAGACCTTGTGCCGAATAAACTCCATTTACCACAATCCTCTGTTGCCTGTCACTCAGCCACTGCCTAATCCATTCAACAATATTGGAATCCAAGCTCAAAGATTGCAATTTATTGATAAGCCTTCTATGCGGAACAGTATCAAAAGCCTTACTGAAATCTAAATAAGCAATGTCTACTGCACCACCTGTGTCTATTATTTTTGTTACCCAATCAAAAAAATCAATAAGATTAGTTTGGCATTATCTCCCTGAGGTAAACCCATGTTGTTTCTGATCCTGTAATCTATGTGTTTTTAGATGTTCAACAATCCTTTCCTTTAACATGGTTTCCATTAATTTCCCCACTGCTGACATAAGACTAACTGGCCTATAGTTCCCAGATTCCTCCCTACTACCCTTCTTGTGAATGGGCACAACATTTGCTAATTTCCAGTCTTCTGGGACGACTCCCGTTAGCAAGGATTGGTTAAATAAATCTGTTAACGGTTTTGCTATTACATCACTGAGCTCTTTTAATAATTTAGGGTGGATCCCATCAGGCCCCATTGACTTATTTGTCTTTACTTTAGACAGCTGCTGTAGAACCTCCTCCTCTGTAAACTGATATGTAATTGTCTCGTTAGTGTTTCCTCCTAACTGAGATCCCTTTCCTTCCTTTTCTTCTGCAAAGACTGAACAAAAATATTCATTGAGGCAGTCAGCGAGACTTTTATCCTCTTCTACATACCTTCCTTCCTTTGTTTTTAATCTAACTAATCCTTGTTTTACTTTTCTTTTCTCGTTTATGTATCTAAAAAATGTTTTGTCCCCCTTTTTTACTGACTGAGCTATTTTCTCTTCTGCGTGTGCTTTGGAAGCCCTTATAAATTGCTTTGCCTCTTTCTGCCTAATCTTATAGGTTTGCCTATCTTCTTCACTCTGAGTTGTTTTATAATTATTGAATGCTGTCTTTTTGTTCTTCACTATTTTGGCCACTTCTGCAGAGTACCTCAGTGGTTTCTTTCCTTTTTTGTTTTTGCTAACAAGTCGAATGCAATTGCCTGTGGCCTTTAATAATGCTTCCTTTAAATAATCCCATTTCTCCTGGACTCCCTTTAAACTCCTCCAGTCTGATAATGACTCCTTCACACAAAGTCTCATTTTAGAAAAATCAGTTTTTTTAAAGTCTAAAACTTTTGTTTTTGTGTGGTGCGGCTCCATCCCTGTTCTTATATTAAACCATACTGACTGGTGATCACTAGATCCCAAATTTTCACCTACAACAACGTCCAATACCAAACCTCCATTTGTGAGTATTAAATCCAATATGGCCTCTTTACGGGTCGGCTCCTCAACTACTTGTGTTAGAGATAATCCCAGTAGGGAGTTTAGAATATTTGTACTCCTGGTGCACCCAGCTGTTTTGGTTTTCCAGTTCACATCAGGAAGATTAAAGTCCCCCATGATAATAACTTCCCCCTTCATTGCCATTTTGGCTATTTCCTCAAGCAGCAGATTATCTAGCTCTTCTACTTGTCCAGGGGGTCTATAGATCACACCTACATCAGCTACTGTATGATTGCCAAATGTTAGCGTAACCCAAACTGACTCTATGTTCACCTCGCTCACTTTTATTTGGTTCGTCTTCAGCTGCTGGGATGATGTCACATTGTGAGGAAGGACCTGGTACATCCATTACTGTAGCATCATCCCTGTCGGTGGAGGTTGTAGGCAATGACATGGAAGGACATACAGTGGGGGTAGAGACAGATGAGGAGGAGGAGGAGGACCTACGCAAAGTTTTGTGCCAACGGGATGTGTGGCAGTTGTTCATATGTCGCCTCAAGAACGTGGTACCCAAGTGTCCGGTATCTTTCCCACGCTTAAGCCTCATCTGACATAGATTACAAATAGCAACGCTGCGCCCTACTGCACATTTCTTAAAGAAATCCCAGACAACAGAGTTCCTGCGTGTGTTCTTTGAGACAACAGCGCTCTGCACCGGAGCAGCTCTGACGTGTGATGCCTTGGACTGGCTAGTGCTACGGTTGGTCACAGAGGATGTTGTGCCTTGTGTTTGCTGTGCCTCCTCCTCCCCCTCTTCCTCACTTATTTCCTCTGTTCGATCAGGCACCCAGGTGGAGTCAGTGACCTCATCATCATTGTCATCATCACCCCCTATCTCCTCGTCACTGGAGCCAACTTGGCAGTATGCTGCAGCTGCTGGGGCAACATGAGTGCCAGTTATTTGTGTGTCATCACTGGCACCCCCTTCCTCTAGGTTGATTATACTCCCTTCCTCAACCTCAGAGATTGAATCAGAGCACTGTACTTGCTGCGCATCCTCAAGCAGCATGTCACTCTCATTGTAGTTAAACAATTCAGCTGACTCCTCCGTGTGTGATAGCGAGGCTACGGCAGGAGTACCTGTGGACATGGAGGCTGCACTAGATGCTTTGGCAGCTGAGGTGGACTGTAAAGCACTAGAAGCCTGGCTGGCTGAGGACTCGGAGGATGAGGATGGCCTGCTTAGCCAATCCACCAAGTCCTCTGTATGTTGCTGCTGCTTAAGACGGCCACCACCAGTTAGAAAGGACAAGCGTGCTCCTGCAGAGGATGCACCACGTCCACCACGACCAGAGACACAGCCTCCCGACACAGGGGCTGCTTGCCCTCTTATCTGTGTCTGGGAGCGTCTGCCTGTCCTTTTTGTTCTTTCAGACATGGTGAGTGATATATAGATTAATACATACAGAACTCTGATATAACTCTGGTATAAAGATTTAAAGAACTCTGGTATAACTCAGTGAGACACACTGATAGCTGGCAGTCAGTGACGAGACACAGATCACCTCAATTCACAAATGTTTTAAAGAAATTAGTGAGCCCCAAAATAATGCGTGGTACTGGATGTGTGACGAGACACAGATCACCTCAATTCACAAATGTTTTAAAGAAATTAGTGAGCCCCAAAATAATGCGTGGTACTGGATGTGTGACGAGATACAGATCATCTCAATTCACAATAGGGATGTGCGTTTCGGGTTTCGGAATTTTCACGAAATTTCCCGATTCGTGTTTTCGGATTCGCCCGATTTTCCGAATCGGATCGGACCTGAAAACCGACAGATCCGAAAAGTTTTCCGAGCCGAAACGAAATATTTTCGGAATTTTCGAATGGACTTGAAATTTGTCGAATCGAAATTTATTTTCGCTCTATTCATGATTTCGGTTCCATTCGTGATTTTGGTTCCATTTTGGTAATTCTGGACATCGTATATTTAACTATTATCGGTTATATCGCTGATTCTGTAAATTTTGTATTTGTAAATGCGTATAACTTGTTTTTGTTTCCAATGATCCGATAATTCTGTCGATACGATAATTCCTTCGTAATCGGGTCGGATCCGATTCGTCCGCGGGTCGCGCATGCGTGCGCGCGGATGTCGTAACTTTATTGAGCCAGTTTTGACAACTTTTTTGACAGGCCAAAAAATATTGATTTTTATTTATCATGGCTGAAAGAAGTAGAGACGAGTCCCATTCGGACACCTCCTCATCTGCTTCCACCCCAGAGACACCACCCAGGAAGAAGCGGGCCAGCAACATGGCATTTGAGGAGATGTTGGAGCTGGTCCGCATCTTTGATTACAAAGATTATGACTGCCGTAAGGGCCCTTACGGCAGGAAGAATAACTCCCGCAAGGATCGTATCCTTGACAAGCTCCGAACCACCATCCTGGAGCTGTTCGGGAAAGACCGGACGAAGGACCAGCTCCGAAAACACTGGTCCGACCTCAAGTCATGCGAGCAGGAGCAGCTGAGGCACATCCGTCGCGTCATAGCCAAACGTAAGTGTCATGTTATATTGTAAAGCGCTGCGCAAACTGTTGGCGCTATATAAATCCTGTATAATAATAATAATGTGCTTGCATGTGCTAATGTGCACAGAAATATGTTGATTTATCTAGTCCTTTTTTCATGCAATGTGATTGTGTATAGCTTTGCGTTTTCACAACTCGTCATACATGCATTTTTGCCATAGCTCTTCTCTTTTGTTATTTTACGTATTCGTGAAAATTGTGACATTTGATGTATGTAGATGAAGTTTCAATGCTGGATTTCTTTTGGCACTGTGTGTACTGTAGTGTGCTGGGGGGGAGGTTGTTGTGATTTAGTGATGCATACGAGAAGACCCGCAGCTTGCCCAATATTAGCTCCCACCTGCGCATCAACAAAAATCTCTGCGTCTCTGTGGTAGGATGGGACATGTAGTTCTTCTGAAAGTGCATCCAAACAGAGCCGCGTTCAATACATCCTCAGCAGCTGCTGAATTGTTGCAGCGCAGCAATTCAGTTTGCTACAGCAGTGTCATTGAACGCTTTAGATGCAAATTTCAAAACAAAATGGCGGATTTCTGTTGTTTCTGCTATATCCACAGTTTTATTCGCAGAAACTGAAAGTGAAACTGAGGCTGAGGCCATCTATAAAATAATTAAAAGCAGTCGGCACAATGCGTTTTGTACGCACACAACACAAATAATAGTTTTTATTGAATAAACGTAATGTTTACTTCTGAAAAAAATATATAATTGAACGGTAATATATTTCTATGTGCAGAGGAAATAAATAAATATTTTGTGACTTTAGAACTATGAGATGGGAGTAGTGGTGGGTCAAGCTGGTAGTGGGGTAGTGGAGGGGTGTCGCAATACTTTCGGCAATATATTGTATAGATATACCATTTTTTCCAGTCTGCATTATTTACGTGTTATTTTTTGGATTTGGCAGAAGACAGAAAGGCAAAGGCAGCATCTGCCCCAGCGGGCACCAGTGCCCCAGTGGAGGAGGCGGGGGAGCCACGGGCGACCACCAGCGCTGGTATATACTGTTTTATTTTGCAACGACTTTTGGTCAAAAACAGAAACATTTTTTGTTTACTGTATTTTAATTAAATTTTTTTATGTATAGCACAAGAGGAGCAGGAGGAGGAAGAGGAGGAGCAGGAGGAGGGCGATGTTGGAGAGAGGGAGCCGGAGCCGCAGCAGGAGGCCGCGAGTCCAGGTTTTTATTTTACTGTTGTATTTTGCATCAACTTTTGTTCAAAAATAAATCAGTTTTGTTGTTTACTGTATTTTTTATTTCTTTAATTTCTTAGATATAGCACCGGAAGAGATGCTGACGGTGGTGGTGGAGGAGGAGGAGTCGGAGGAGGAGGAGGAGTCAGAGCCTCAGGAGGCCGCCAGCTCTGGTATATACTACTGTTATATTTTTTCAAGACTTTCAGTCAAAAATAGAAACCTGCTTTACTTACTGTATTTTCCTTCTTTCATTTATTGGATATATAGAAGGAGAAGCCAGACCGGACACTGAAAGGTCCAGCGTCAGGATGAGGAATAGGATGGTGATCGGCGAGCTACGCCTGGCTGGCACCAACATAGAAGCCATCCAGGAGTTGCTCCAGGAGTTAAGGGAGCATATTAACAATGCCGCTTGTAAGGGATTTTGGATATCCTGGAGCGGCAGTGAGACCAGCCTCCTCCTCCCCTATGTTTGTTTGTGCCCCTGTTTGTGCCCCTGTTGGGCAGTTTGCCATCCGTGGCATGTTGTAAATAAATTTTCTATTTTTTCTATATTTTCCTGTTTGTGTGCGTTGCTTTTCCTTACTTAATAAGTTAATATGTATTGCTTGGTTTCCACAGTGTTAAAATTATATGTACATAAATTTATTGACATTTCTATGGACCCTTTGTCATAAATTTGTCAACATATTTGTGGCCATGAATGTGACTGTGCACATTCTACACTTCCTGCCTGGCTAAAAAATGTCGCACACTAACACAACCTTGTTGTACTGCCTTGAGATTTGATTACCGACGTGGCATGGTTTTGTTAAGCTTAGGCGATGTCACAACAACATGGATTTTTGTCCACAGTCACATTCATTGTATAACCAAGAATTTATCAAAAAATATTGATGGCAGCACTGCGTGAAGTCTTCTCCGACACAACCCAAAGATCCTTAGTGCGGCTCAGGTCTAGTTTATTTGTCCCTGTTTGCAGCTTCACACAACACCTCCTCCCAGCTATGAGCTCTCTCTCTCCCACCGCTGCCCGCTAAGACGCTGCCCGCCAACATGGTCACGTCTTTGCAGGAAGACAACAGCGTGGGGGAACGGCAGCTGCCGACAGTCCCAAGACCTCGTCACAATGACGTCAGTTCTGGAGTTAACCCCTACCTGCGACCAATGGTGGAGATAGGGGGTTCATTGGAACCCCCTATCTCCCGATCCGCGGCAGCTATCGGTTGGTTAATGTTTGGTATCTTTGGATCGACCAGAGCATGGCCTTTCCAACAATACCAAGCATGACAATGTTAAAAATTATAAAAAATGAAAATATAAAAAAAATAAACAGGTTTTTTGTTTTGTTTTTTTTAATGCAGCAATATTGTTCCCATTTCAATTATAATGTGAACAATGATGCTGCACTAAGGATTTTTGTATGGGGTGCGTTTGTTAAAAATAGTGTAATTTTCACCCAAAATAATATAACAAGTCCCCATTTCAATTTTTTTAACAAACGCAACTCATAAAATATAACCGCAAACACTCGCATGTTAAAATGTGAAAAAAACACTTTACACCTTGTAAAACAAACAAAAATTCTAATTTTATTGCATTTTTTGTTATAATATACAGACAGGACATGACGCATACATATGATAATGATATATTATGAATCATCTGCCGAGTCTGCCGGAAAGAACGATATATAACATGTCTGGGTCATATTATAAAATAAGGCTTCAAAAAAACGCGTTTAAACAAGAGGAGCGAAACTGTTAAAAATTAGCTCAGCAGCACAGCACACAGGCGTGAGGGGAAGCCGTGAAATGCCTCAGCAGCGAAAGGGTTAATTTTTTTTTGTCGGTTTTAAATCATTTTATTTGTTTTTTTTTTTTTTCTCCTTTCAGATCATTTTGATCAACTATTTTTCCGTTTTAAAACCTTTTGTTCTGGGTTTTTATTTTTAAAGTCAGTCCATTCGGGTCAGTTTAGCGCTTATTAAATCGTTTTGTTCATTTTTTTGTTCCTTGGCTTTCATACCATTTTTTTAATGTGATTTAAATAAAGTTGTGAAATGTATATTCATAAGAAAAAAAGGATCTTTATTTACTAAAAAAAAAACCACGATAGAATCGCCAGAATTATCGTATCGACAGAATGAATTATCGGATCCGAAAAACAAACCAAAAATTTATTATAGAAAATATATAAAGTAAACCATAGTAGTTTACGTCAAAACGAATAGAGTTAGACACTTTGAAACGAGGAGAACAGACGTTCCGAAAAAAATGAAAATTTCCAAAATCACGAAAAGTCGATACAAAAAACGAGCAAAGTGACCCGAAAATACGAAAAATGGTCGATATTCCGAAAAAAAAATGTACACGAAAAACGAGCCGAACCGAACCGAATCGAAACAGAAATCAGTCGAAACGAGCCGAATCGAAAATTTTAAACATCCAAACAAATCGAATCGAACCGAAAAAAAAATCGGTGCACAAGCCAAATGTTTTAAAGAAATTAGTGAGCCCCAAATAATGCGTGGTACTGGTTGTGTGACTAGACACAGATCACCTCAATTCACAAATGTTTTGAAGAAATTAGTGAGCCCCAAAAAGATTTGCTGCCACATTGAGTCACAGTGACAAGACACAGAAGATCACCTCAATTCACAAATGTTTTAAAGAAAGTTGTAAACCCCAAAAAAAGTTGCTGGCACAGTGACAAGACACACATCACCTAAATTCCCTGATATTTGGTAGAAATGAGACCCCCCAAACCCCCCCAGTAGTGTGGCAGACCGGCAGTAACAACACACAACTATCTCCTTTAAAATCTCCTCTGAAATGCGTGCAGAATCGGCGCGTGGAAACGTTATATAGTGTGCTGCGGGACTTAGCTCTGTGAGCCCATGATTGGGCAAAATTTGCCCAATCAGGACTCTGAGCGGTGATTGGCATAGTGTTGAACCAGTCTTGCACCAGACCTGTGGTCAGGTGCAAGGCTGTAGCCAATTACGAGCATCAGGCCAGTGGGAAAATGCATTGTGGTCGAACATGCGGCGAACACCTGGAAATGTTCGGTGTTCGCGATCTAGTCGAACAGGCCAAGTTCGGGTCGAACTCCGAACCATCCGAACCGAACAGCTCATCCCTAACCAGAACACAGCACATATCAAAGGGGTTATTCAGAGAGCACCGAAATGTCACCAACTCTTGTTCCCCATAATCAAATTCCCAGACCATGAATTCAGCATTCACCACAGGGTCCCTGAAGTGCAAGGAACGGATCCGTAATTCCGCCACAAATTCAAAGAAAACCCGCCGATAGGGATGGGCTGCTGGTTCGAATCGGTCTGAAGTACGATTCGAACATTGGCTGGTCGAAAATTCACGAACTTCGAACTTTTTGGGACGTTCGTGGAAAGTTCGGGAATTTTTTTCCAGAAAAATGCTTAAAAGATCCTAAAAAATCTAAAAATAAAGAGACTCTTTACTGCAGAATATAATAATGAATGGTTTATTAGATATTGGATTAAAACAGGAATATTTTAACATTGAAGTCTATGGGATTCGACTGAATAAACCTGCCGAATGAAGCAACCGAACAGGAGGGCATTTCGGCCTATGGGATTAATAAACATTTCCCACTCGTTGTTGGTCAAACAATTCCCACTCATTGTTGGTCAAACATTTCTCACTCATTGTTGGTCAAACATTTCTCACTCATTGTTGGTCAAACATTTCACAAGAAGGGAACCAGGAAGTATGAGGTCGCGATCGCCGGTTGAGACTGCGAGTATCAGCGAGGGAGCACAGGGAGAGGTGATGTATTCAGCCCGAGTGTGTCTCAGGCTGTCATGCCCCGCTCCGCGGCCCACTCCCGGTCCAGACCGCCATGCTGGGAGAGGTGCTCTACTCACCCGAGATCCCTCATGGAGCGTCGCTCCAAGTTCCTGGTCCGCAGGATGGAGAGGGAGAGCCAGGAGACGCCCCACGCCGCCGACTGAATCCGAGTCCTGAAGAGGAAAGTGCGCACGAGCGAGAACAAACTCTCCTAAGTAGTATAAAACCAGGTACTCTGGCGCCCTCAGCTGGCCGATTAGGGGTACTGCATGGCACCTGCTCTGGAGATCCTCGAATGCCTCCCATTGACCTACCAAAACTCCAGGTACCTCAACTCCACCTACAATACCCAGGTGAAAGGTATTTCCATGATCCCATGAACCCTATTTAATTCCGCCTTCCTTCCCAGCACATTAACCAGGTTCTACTGTGCCTCCCGTCTCAGTTTCCTAGTGCTCCTCGTATCCTTTGACCACGTTATCTTCAACCCTTTGACCTGGATTGTGCCACCGACTACGCCACCTTCTTCAACCCTTCGACCCGGATTGTGCCACCGACTACGCCACCTTCTTCAACCCTTCGACCCGGATTGTGCCACCGATTACGCCTACCTTCTTCAACCCTTCGACCCGGATTGTGCCACCGACTACGCCTGCCTTCTTCAACCCTTCGACCCGGATTGTGCCACCGATTACGCCTGCCTTCTTCAACCCTTCGACCCGGTTTGTGCCACCGACTACGCCTGCCTTCTTCAACCCTTCGACCCGGATTATGCCACCGACTACGCCACCTTCTACAACCCTTCGACTCGGATTGTACCATTGACCACACCATCATCTTCGTTATTTCCTGTTGTTCTTTCTGGGACTTGCCTACGAATTTCATTCCAACCTTTTGACCGTATTGTTTTCTGGACTTCAGTTTCTATTCATGATTCACTAAAGATTGCTTTACTCTCCATCGTCTCCTGATTTCCTTACCCACAGCTTGCCATTGGGTTCCATACTCACACTTCACAGGGGACTCAAACCCTGCATTACACAGGCTTACCACTCTCAGCGGTGATATTTAACCCCAAGACACTCTCGGGATAACCGTTAGGGGGGTTTAATAAATGTATAAAAAAAGATATATATATTTTAATAAATTTTTTATTTATTACTTTTGTTTTACACGAAAACTGTTCCAATTTGATGTAATTGGAAAGGCCATGCTCTGGCCTCTCCAACGATACCAAACATGACCCTCTGATCAGGATATACGGAGGTCCAAAGGGCCCCTCTCTCTCCACCATACGAAATCCTTGGGGAACTACGGGTTTATTCACCAACTGACATCACCGCGCCCATGCCCATGTAAGTGGGCAAGGAGAGGCCCCGGAAGCCGGCCGACATCCAAGATGTCAACCAACTCTGCGAAAAGTCCTTGATCTGGCACCAATTGGGGTTAAAGAGTGGCATCGCTGGAAAGTTTTGACTTTGACCTTTCCAGCAATATCTTTTTTTTTTCTGTACGTCCTCCTGATTGGGAGGGAGAGGGGTCCAAGGACACCCCCTTTCAGGCTCTTTTTCAGTGTTACTGGGAGGGCCCATAAAATTGACTTCATCAAGCCTGTCGCAATGACGTCAGTGTGCCGGGACGGGGTATACATGTGGGGTGTGACTTCAAGGAAGTAGTAAGACTACTGCAGGAACCCAGAAAGAGAGGTAAGTATGTGGGGAAAGTATTCTTTGGGGGGGAAGGGGGGGCACTGGAGTGTTTGTCCCTGGTCTTCGGGGCCTACTAACAGGCCAGGTTTGCAGGGTATCTAAAGCACAGCACAGGTGATAAGATTTGTCGCTCATTGATTGAAGGATCCAACCTGTTAGGGTTACCTGAAGACGGCCACTGGCCTAGAAAGTCCATTTAGTGTGTTCTCATACAGCAGATCCCTGTCTGCTGAGATGCAAACTCCAAACTGAACTCTAGATGGCAGCCTGCGACCGCGCAGTCTCTGCAATCTTTGCATTCCACATATATAATTGTAACAGTGACTGGTTTAATGCTATAAGTTATTGATATCACCATACAGTTAGTTTTGCAGGAGCATCTCAAAATATTTTCCTGGTTTGGTATGAAAACCATCAAGACCTTAACCCCTTAAGTACCAAGGCTTTTAGTCTTGCTGTGCAGGCGCACAGTGGCGTCATTAGGGTTGGTGTCACCCGGTGCGGTAACTCATGGTGTCACCCCCCCCCCGAGTTTTACAGAGTTTTTTTAACTACTCTTACTCATAAATAGGGATGAGCTGAACACTCCCCGAGTTCGGTTCGAGCCCGAATGCGAACTTCCCATTTGTTCGGGACCGAACCCGAACCCCATGCAAGTCAATGGGGCTGAAAATTCGGTTTTTTAGAGTGCCCTCCAAGAGGGCATATATGCTACATATTTGCCATAAAAGGTGTATGGGGGTCCGGGTAGTGCCCTGGGGGACAGGAAACATGGACAAAAAGTTTTAAAAAAAAGTTTTTAAAGGGACAGTGAGTTTTCCATGAAATAAGGGTTAAAAATAAAAACGAAAAATTCCTTCAAATATCGTGCCTAGGAGGTCCCCATAACCTGCCCGTGAAGTGGCGGATTTCTAGGATGTATAGAAATATGTAAAAACCAAAAAACTTATGCAGGCCTTGGATGAAAGTAACAATAGGTGCTTTAAAATTGGGCTTTTAGGGAACACAGCGGAGGACCCCTCCGGACTTGGCCGACCAGTACACGGCATCACCGGCTATCTGGGGTAAACTGCCACACGGAGGGCCTCCACCTCCCCCCCCTGCTCCACACGGTGCTCTCCCCTCACCACCAGGGCCCAACACCTACTGGCACCTTATGCGGCGGCCCACAACTGCGCCCTCCAGAACTCCTGGGAAAAGGGGGAAGAAGCCCACAAGCACCCGCCCCGAGGAGAGAAGACTGCGATCGGCGCCACTGTGAATCTCGGGGGCAGAGTCGCTTCCGCCCAACACCACCTTGGACGGAGGGTCTCGGGTGCTAGTCTACTTGGCACACCACTCTGAGACCGGAAGTAGTCCCCACTCCATCAGAATTACCTGAATGCCCCTCAAAACATTATAAAAAAAAAGAAACAAGAAACATAATTTTAAATGACATCCTTGGAGGGCTGATTGGTGGTTGGGACCGACTCCATCGGTTTTTAGTCAGTGGACTCTTACCCGCCCAGCACACATCAACGAGTGACCGCATGGATATGTAGCTCGTGCGGCCAGCGCTGAACTCTGCTTAAATCCAACGGCTTCTAAAGGATAACCGAGGCATACTTTTTGTGGCTACAGGTGGGGGAATCTATTGTGCGCCCAGATGGCACCTCCCAAGGCACAACGAGTGCTGGATCCCCCGAAATCAGCTCGGAAGGAACGTAATAAGGAGGCTCAAGATAGCGGATCCCCGCAGCATGCGTTGGCCCATGACCCGGACACGTCGCCCTCGGCACCACTAGGCCTCTCTGACTCGTTGCCACCCTCAGAGAGCAGATTACACGCCATACTGCAGGACTTGCGTTCAACCATACAGGCAGACATCAAAGGAGCGCTGCAGGAGCTGAGCCGTGACGTTCTGGACTTGGGTGAACGCACCGATGCGTTGGAAACCAAGGCAGATGACTTATGCTTAGCCCACAATGATCTGGTAGACCGACATCTAGCTTTGCAAGCGGCCCATGAATCTCTGGCACTTAAAGTGGCTGACGTAGAAGATCGCTCCCGGCGTAATAATATTAGAATCAGGGGTATCGCAGAAGCAGTCACTCTAGCGGACTTACATCCATATCTTCTGGAGTTGTTTCAAGTTTTGCTGCCGGAGGCTACACCACAAGACCTACTTCTGGATCGAGCGCATCGCCTTCCGCGAGCGAAAAACCTGCCTACGTCGGTGGCTCGTGATGTCATTATCCGGGTGCACTTTTTCCACATCAAGGAGGCTCTAATGTCGGCGTCACGGAAGTCCATGCCTTTATCTGCCCCTTATGCTGATATCTCTTTCTTCGCTGACTTATCGGCTTCGACCATGTCCAAAAGGCGTGAGTTTTCATCCCTCACCAAGCTTCTCCGTAATCATAAGTTGGCGTACAGATGGGGGTTCCCAACGAAGCTCTTGATATGGAAGGATGGTATCCTCCATGTTGTTCCCGATGTCACCACTGGATTACAATTCTTGAAGGACTGGAATATTCTGGCTGATTTCTCGCCTCCGCGTGAGCCTTCCTCATCACCGATTAAAGTCTCACCGGAATGGCACAGAGTCCGGCCTAAATGATGGGTGTCTCCTTACCTGTGTCGCTTTTCAAACTGTTCGGATTTCTGGATGGTTACTTCTGTGGAGGGAGTGGTTCCTCTTCATGATCGCCTCGGGACCCTATGCCTCTTGGTTCAGCGCTGAGTTCTTGCGTTGAGCTCTGTGTAGCGAGCGTCCCCTCGTCCCCCGGTTGAGTCTCCTTAGCTGATATTTTCCGCTTCTTTATTGCCACTAGGAATGACTCATTCTTGCTGTATTTTTATGATGCAGCGTTGTTTGTTTTGTTTGTTTTGTGTTTTTCCCTTTTTAGTCTTTTTTCTTTTTCTTTTTTTTCTTTTTATTTTGTCTGTTGATATGCTCTTATGGCCCTGGCCTTCATATTCCTCATGTCTCCTCGATAGTATTTTTCATTCTACCATGCATATTATATCATTGTGGTTAATTAATCATGAGTAAGCCTCAGTTCAGTATTTTTTCAATGAATGTTAGGGGGCTGAATATTCCGTTTAAAAGACATGCTCTGTTTCGTGATTTACATAAACATAAACCGGCGATAGTCTGTGTGCAGGAGACGCACTTTGGTGCTTTGCGCACCCCACATTAGCGATCCGCTATGTACCCTGTTTCTTTTCATTCTACTGCCCAGACGAAGACTAGGGGTGTCTCGGTTCTTTTTCACAAGGACTGGGTCTTTAAATGCTCGAACCAATATACAGACCCATTGGGCCGCCTTTTGATCTTGGTGGGCACTATGAATGAACTTCCAATTACGGTTGCAAATTTGTACTTGCCTAATGTCAACCCGGTATGCTTTCTTAAAAAAGCTTATAGTAAGATTAAGAAGATGATGGAGGGGTCTCTTTTCATGTGTGGAGATTTTAATTGTGTGCCTGACACGGCTTTAGATACACGGTCGGGCCAGAACCGCGCACAGCCTCGTAAACAGCCCCCCTCTAGCCGCCAACTAAATGATTTTTTACGATCCTCTGACTTATATGACGCATGGAGAATTATCAACCCCTCGACCAGGGACTTCACTTTTTTCTCACCAGTTCACTCATCTTAGAGCCGCATTGACTTATGTCTGATACATGGCTCTACAGTCCCTCGCCTCCTAGCCGCCCGTATCGGCTCTATAACGTGGTCTGATCATGCTCCTATAACGTTGGACTTCGAGGCTGACTACCCTGCTAGGGGGATGGGGAACTGGCATCTAAATGACTCGCTTATAGTAAGTGGCGCTGATGTGTCTGATACATCGGCGGTGTTACGGGAATACTTTGCATTGAATGTGACGGAAGACGTAACCATCTCGTCAGCTTGGTTGGCCCATAAAGCAGTGGTGAGGGGCCATTTGATTCAGAGAGGGGCTACACGGAAAAAGGCATTCAATGCCCAGACGACTTCAGTACAGCGGCAAATATCTGACTTGGAATCCCAACATAAAATTAACCCTACACCTGACCTCTTGTCTCGACTGACGACCCTTCGACGGGATTTGATGCAACTGACGTTACAGTCCTCTGAACGGGCCATACGACACTTAAATCTCACTCAATATACCCAAGGCAACAAAGCTGGCCGGTTATTGGCATCTAAATTGAACTCTAAAAGGCTACAAACCAAAATTTCTTACCTCTTAGATAATGGAGGGGATAGGATTTACAACCCGCTAAAAATCTCGGCGGAATTTGCTAACTTCTACGCCTCTTTATATAACCTAAAATCAGATCCTACGACCCACGACCCAGACCCAGATGAGATAACTCGATTCCTCCAGGATGCAGAACTCCCCTCCTTATCCCGCTCACAGGCAGCAGAGTTGCTGGTTCCGTTCACAGAGGAAGAGGTGCGTAAGGCCGTTAAGGCTCTCCCAAAGAATAAAGCCCCTGGGCCAGACGGTTTCTCTAATTTATATTATCAAACTTTCGCAGACATTCTAATACCGACCCTTTCGAGACTTTTCAATCATATCAAAACCACAGGCGTAATACCCCCAGAAATGCTTCAAGCTACTATCATAACGTTACCTAAACCTGGCAAACCCCCGACGAGCTGTGCGAACTTCCGCCCTATATCCTTATTAAATGTGGATGCTAAGCTATACGCTAAGCTGTTGGCGTCTAGAATGGCTCCTCTGCTTCCCCTCTTGATTTCAGCGGAACAGACCGGGTTTGTACCTGGTAGACAGACATGTGACAATACCCGACGATTTTATAATATAATCGACATTGCCTATAGAACCAATACAACTGGGCTCCTCTTGGCACTGGATGCCGAGAAGGCATTTGACCGCCTGCATTGGGGCTATATGCGTAAGGCACTAGAATTCTTTGGCTTCCCTGCCCTATTTATTAATAGTATCATGAGCCTGTATTCCCTTCCAACGGCAAAGGTCCTGGCATCTGGGTTTCTTTCCTCCTCATTCTCCATTACCAATGGCACCAGGTAGGGTTGCCCACTCTCCCCACTCATCTTTGTTTTGGCATTGGAGCCTTTGGCCTCGCGGATTAGGCGAGACTCTTCCATCTCTGGCATCTCTACCCCAGATGGAGTTCATAAATTAGCTATGTTCGCTGATGATATTTTGATTTTTCTTACCTCCCCTGAAACCTCTCTGCCATCTCTAATGCGCCAGATTACTTCCTATGGCCTAGTCTCCTACTATAAAAACAATGTGAGCAAGACGCAGGCACTACCGCTACATGTTGATGATTTCTCGCTCTCCACCTTAAGTGCCTTGTACCCATTTGACTGGAGAACGACCTCTTTGAAATATTTATGCATCTCTCTTACCAAATCCAGGGGCTCTATCCTTAAACTTAATTATAACCCCCTAATGACTTCTATCTCCTCCCAACTGAACTCCTGGCTTGATCTGGATCTTGGATGGGATGCATGGCAGCTTTGAAAATGTGTATTTTACCCCAGATTCTTTATTTTTTCAGGAACATCCCAGTTTTTATCCCGGCACATATGTTGCTACGCATGCAAAAAATGCTGCAGGCACACATATGGAAGGGGAGGCCTCCACGCATCCCAGCTTCCACAATTAACGCAACTAGACGTAGGGGGGGGCTAGGCTTTATAAACATTACAGCGTACTACAGGGCGGCTTTATTGGCTCAGCTCCTGTCCTCCATGTCCCAGCGAGACACCCCTTTATGGTTACGGATGGAGAATGCTTACATTGCTCCTTTTCGAGTTCACGACCTGATGTGGTTTGAGACGCTCCCACACCACACATTGGAGGGTATCTTGCCTTCCACTTCCCTTTCTTTCATGTCATGGCGACTATGGGGTAGACGACTTTTACGACCCTTCTCACTGCTCAGTTTAGCTCCATTGCGCTTCCTCTGTCGCACTATCCAAGACCTGAACCTTGACCGATGGTTCCAATTAGGTCTTACACATATTAATCAGCTTTTTACAGCCTCTTCCATTAAAACCTTCCCTGACCTAACGCGTGAGTTTGCCCTTCCCACTAGCGACTGTTTCAAGTACCTTAGGGTAAAACATGCACTGACTCAACGGGGTATTTCCTCCTTTGCAGCGACGGATATTACGGCCTTTCACAGACTGTGCTTAGGTAAAAAAGTCATGAAAAAACCTTTGTCTTTATGTTATGATAGTTTATTGTCTGCGAACCCTAATAAGAAACTGCCTTATATGATCAGATGGGACAAAGATTTGTCGTTCGAGTCTTCTAAGGAGGACTGGTTCTACGCCACTGAAACGGTATATAAATACACCAGGAGCACTAATTTGCGGGAATCACATCTTAAACTTTTATATAGATGGTATCTGACCCCGAATCGTTTGGCTCATATACCCGGGCACTCCAGTGTATGTTGGCATTGCGGCACCAGTGTCGGATCTATTCTTCACATCTTTTGGCAACGTCCGCTCCTTGCTACCTTCTGGGGAAAAGTTTGTAGACTGATCTCTCACTGTACCGGAATGTCTATGCCCCTGTGCCCTAGACAATATTTATTACATATGCTTCCGATTACTATACAACAGCGACATAGAGGCATCATATCGATAATACTTAGCGTAGCTAAAACTACTATAGCACGTCACTGGCTTTCTCAAGCCAGTCCCTCAATGAGAGAAGTCATGTTATCATTGGAGAATGTTTATCTGTATGAGGAAATGTACCACAGGGCTGCTAACTCTTTAAGCATGTTCCAAGGTATATGGGAAGGTTGGGAACTCTTTGTAACTTCTGGAAACTTGATATAAATTTCATAAATGATATAAATGATATACTTGATGAGGATACGACATAAATATTGCCGTTCGTGGACCTAACTGAGCATATACATAATAATTTTTTTCTTTTTTTTTTTCTTCTTCTTTCTTTTAATTTTGTGTATTCTTATAATTTGTGTGTTTTTGTTATGCTTTAAAATGTTATAAATTTTACTGTGCTTTAGCTTAACATGGAAAAGTTTGGTTCAACCGACTGCTTATATTGCAAATCTTATGTTATTGCTAGAATTGTTAATTGTAGGATCCTGCGTGATCCCTTCATTTTTCATTATCTCAATATTTGTGATTTCTGGCATTTGTTCCTTACGTGTGAACCTTAATAAAACTTTATATGGAAAAAAAAATTGGGCTTTTAGCGTCAGCAACAGTGCCGTCACACCGTAACCCCTCTGAGGATATGAATCTGATACAGGCGTCAATGGCAGTGCACCCAGATATTGTGCCTTTAGTGCCAGGCATGCAAGTACTATCATACAGTAACCCCTCTGTGGTATTGTGGAAGAATGCAGGGGTGGACCATGTGGTTCTATATTGAAAAGTTTTTGATCTGGTAATGGGCGTCAGTGCACCCAGATATTGTGCCTTTAATGCCAGGCCAGCAAGTATCATCATACAGTAACCCCTCTGTGGTATTGTGGAAGAATGCAGGGGTGGACTTTGTGGTCCTATATTGAAAAGTTTTTGATCTGGTAATGGGCGTCAGTGCACCCAGATATTGTGCCTTTAATGCCAGGCCAGCAAGTATCATCATAAGTAACCCCTCTGTGGTATTGTGGAAGAGTGCAGGGTTGGACCCTGCGGTTCAAAAAAATAAAATGATATAAATCTGGCACAGGCGTCAGTGCAGCCAAATATTGTGCCTTTCATGGCAGCAAGTGCCTTCACACAGTAACCCTTTTGTGGTATTGTGGAAGAATTCAGTTCTGGAGGTTTTGTGAATGCAGAAGAGGACATCCCCTATCTATTCCATTACTTCAGCATCAGGGGATTGATAGCTGCTGCTGCTGATCCAGGACTGATTCATTTTTATAAATGTCAGCCGGTCTACAGAGTCGGTGGACAGACGCATTCTTTTGTCTGTGACAAAACCTCCAGCGGCACTGAACGTCCTTTCGGAAAGCACGCTAGATGAAGGGCAACCTGTACCTGCATAGCGTTGGATGCAGTGGTGTATAGCACGCCGCCACTGGACTCTAGAGCAGTGGAGCCGCTTTCTCTGGAGTGAAGAATCGTGCTTCTCCATCTGGCAATCTGATGGACGAGTCTGGGTTTGGCGGTTGCCAGGAGAACGGTACTGTTATAGGACCAATACTATTCTGTTATAGGACCAATACTATTCTGTTATAGGACCAATACTATTCAATTTATTTATAAATGACCTTGAGATAGGCATTGAAAGTCATGTATCAGTGTTTGCAGATGACACAAAGCTAGGAAAAGTAATACAATGTGAGCAGGATGTTACTTCGCTGCAGAGGGATTTAGATAGATTGGGGGACTGGGCACTTAAATGGCAGATGAAATTTAATCTAGATAAATGTAAAGTTATGCACTTTGGAGTGAAGAGCACACAAGCAATGTATACCCTAAATGGTACGGAGTTAGGGAAATCCAAGCAGGAGAAGGATTTGGGAATAATCATAGACTTCAAACTAAGTAACAATGTGCAATGTCAAACAGCAGCCGCCAAGGCCAGCAAAGTACTGGCATGCATTAAAAGGGGAGTTCACTCACGGGATGAAAACATAATTTTGCCTTTGTATAAATCAATGGTCAGGCCACACCTTGAATATGCCGTGCAATTTTGGGCACCTGTCTTAAAAAAAGATATTATATCGCTAGAAAAAGTGCAGAGACGGGCAACTAAATTAATAAGGGGGATGGAAGGGTTAAGTTATGAGGAAAGACTAACAAGCTTAAACCTGTTTAGTTTAGAGAAAAGGCGCCTTAGAGGGGATCTGATAACCTTATATAAATATATACGGGGCCATTATCAACCATTGTCTGATAACCTATTCATTAACAGGACTATACATAGGACAAGGGGTCATCCATTTAGACTGGAAGAAAGAAAATTTAGCTTAAAGCATAGGAAGGGTTATTTTACGGTGAGAACAATAAAGCTGTGGAATTCTCTGCCTGTTGAGGTGGTTGGGTCAGAGTCTGTACAGACTTTTAAAAAACAACTGGATGACTTCCTGCAGACACAGAATATTAAGGGTTATAATATTTAATATGTGGGTAAAAGCTTCTTGATCCAAGGAGAAATCTGACTGCCATTCTGGGGTCAAGAAGGAATTTTTTCCCAGTATGTTGGATATTGGCAAGCATTCAGACTGGGTTTTTTGCCTTCTTTTGGATCAACAGCAGTAGGTTATGTGGGAGAGGCTGAACCCGATGGACGCATGTCTTTTTTCAGCCTATATAACTATGTAACTATGTAACTATGTAACTTGTCTGACTGCATTGTGCCAAGTGTAAAGTTTGGTGGAGGGGGGATTATGGTGTGGGGTTGTTTTTCAGCAGCTGGGCTTGGCCCCTTAGTTCCAGTGAAATGAACTCTGAATGCTTCAGCATACCAAGACATTTTGGACAATTCCATGCTCCCAACTTTGTGGAGACAGTTTGGAACTGGCCCCTTCCTCTTCCAACATGACTGTGCACCAGTGCACAAAGCAAGGTCCATAAAGACATGGATGACAGAGTCTGGTGTGGATGAACTTGACTGGCCTGCACAGAGTCATGACCTCAACTCGATTGAACACCTTTGGTTTGAATTAGAGCGGAGACTGAGAGTCAGGCCTTCTCGTCCAACATCAGTGTGTGACCTCACAAATGTGCTTCTGGAAGAATGGTCAAAAATTCCCATAAACACACTCCTAAACCTTGTGGACAGCCTTCCCAGAAGAATTGAAGCTGTTATAGCTGCAAAGGGTGGACCAACGTCATATTGAACCCTATGGATTAGGAATGGGGTGTCACTTAAGTTCATATGCGAGTCAAGGCAGGTGAGCGAATACTTTTGGCAATATAGTGTATATATATATATATATCTTTGCACTGGGTCAAGCACTCTCAAGAAAAGCACTTTCCGTGCAAAAGTCTTGGATGTAAGACGTGTGGACGATAAGAGACGCACTTAGGGACTCCCTGTCATGGGGGCACCTGGCGTGAGCCAAGGTGGGCCCATTGTAAAGGGATATTTAGCCCTTGAGGCAGGTTTGTTGCTGGCTGCATAGACAGACCATAGCACAACAATACTAGACAAGATAAACAACAGAACAACTGGAACAGGAATGGCAGGAGAACAAGGAGAAAACAACAGAACACTAAAGGGATCCCTAACTCTAGAATAAGGAACTTGTATGGCCTTCTAATACTATAGAAGGTAACCTCCCAAGAAAGAAACAGAAACAGGAAGGGCGAGTGTTGAACAAGATACAGTGACATAATATACTCACACCCAGCAGCAACACAGGGAAACCCTGAATCGGGATAAGGTCCTTGCAACGGCCTCTAAACTAAATGAATAATATGCTGCTGGGTGATGCACTAAACAGAATACAGGACACGAGGAAACAAATAACAGAATAACAACAGGGATAAACAAGAGTGTAGTCAGAATACAAGCCAAGATCATACACAGAGTAGTTAGTCACGAATAGCAGAGATCATACACAAGAAATACCAGGACAAAATAACAGGAAGCAATGACTCAGGAAACAAGACCCTCAGGAACTAGTAACAGGAACCCATGCATGAGCAAGTGTAACGGGCGCTGTAGCGCTCACACAAGAGTAGCGGATTAGTGATCTTAATGGACAGAAATATCTGCTTGACGGTTACAAAACAATTGGTAAACACAGATTTATACTCCAAAGCCCAGGAGTACAAAAGCACAACTGATTTGCAACTAAGCTCAGATGGTTTCAAGACCAAAAGACAACTTAGTGCACATACGGAGACTTTCACCAATACAGATGACTTAAATACCAGAGTATATGTCTCAAGCTGGACTTCCAGCAGATTTCTTTGACAGTCGATGAATTGAGTAGACTGCAGGGCAGTCACAGACAGGGACATTTAAATAGGTCCTCGGATTTTATTTTACCTTATCCTGGTGGTCAGTGGGGGCTCCCTGGATCCTGGTTGTGGGGGGGGGGTCTGCCGTGGCCGCAGGTGCAGTGGCTCCCTCCCTGCGCCGCCTGTCTCTGCCACATGCACCCGGGCGGCTAGCCCGCACAGTCGCAGCTCTGTCATCCGGCAGCCGCATGCTCAAGGGGATCCTTGGGAGGCCCCGGCATGGCTGCTCTCTACAGTGGCTGATTACAGGGCAGTGTCTGCCTGATGTTTTAGTAACAAGAATGTTTTATCCTATAGGCTTCAATGTTAAAAATATTCCCGTTTTAATTCAACATCTAATAAACCGTTGCTTATAATATTCTGCAGTAAAGAGTCTCTTTATTTCTAGATTTTTTATTATTTTTTAAGCATTTTTTATACTTTTTTCAAAAAAAATAATAATTTTCGAACGTCTCAAAAAGTTCGAAGTTAGCGAACTGTCGAACAGCTGATGTTCGATTCGAACGCCAAACAGATCGAACCGAACAGCTCATCCTTATCCAGAAGCGGCACATAGCGGCCTGTCTTGTCTTAACAAAGGAAGAGTTGGCCTGGATCGCGCTCACCACCAGGGGGCAGGGCTGGAATGTGACACTCCCGAAGTAAAAATTAATAAACTTTATTGTATAAATCTTTAAAAGTTACATTGGGTCCATCGTTTAGGCACTTGCTGAGCCCTTGTCAAGGTGAGATAAAGGCTTATCGTCCACATATATGTATATATATTTATACACATCAACGGAAACACTTTCAAACAAACATATACATGTGTATGTTAGTTAATCAATGTTTACACTCTTTGAAAAGACTGTGATACACTGAACATTATTAAGTCTGATGTGCTGTGATAGAAACAAGATTAAAATGCAGAGGATGAGTTTATTGTCCTCCTTTTGTTATTAATTTAGATTTTTTTTTTCTGCTGTGGTTCAAGAAAACACTTCAAGACAATGCTCTAATAATGAAACCGTACAGTATTAATTGACAGTTCCACAGATTCCAGCACGGAGCATTAAAGCCTTTGATTCCGTTAAAATTCAAATGAGTGCCATATGCTAATTCTACGGACAGCATGTCAGCAGCCTTCTAGAAAGCGAAAATATATTCTGAACTTTCCGATCCCCAGGATAATAACTGCTAAGATATTATTGGCAAGCTGTCACTTTGACCTCTTCTGATTTTTTTTCTTTTGCTTTATAATCGTCCGCATTACTGTCTCGATCGCTGCCTGATTTGCTTTTTGAATTCTAATTATTACCACATTGTCGCATTCATTGTCATTCCTTAAAATGTAAAGAATCAACCTTTATGTATCTAAATGGAGAGGTAGTTGTATCTTCCAAATGTAAAAAGACATGCAGGTCTAGTGAAAGAAAGGGGAAACTCAGGAGAATGACTGGAGAAGTGAGAATTCTAGGTCAAAATAGCCAAACCAGAAAAATTATCCCATTTATCTGGCTTTCCAAATCGGCTATTTGGTCTAGATTGTTTTCTACTCCTGCCAGTTCTCCTGGTTTTCACCTTTCTCTGAATAACCCTGATGGTGTAACTGAAGCACACTCTACCTTTGTGCCCTCACCCTCCTTGGCACCCTTGCCCACACTTTACATGGCCTCTGTGCCTGTTGGAGAGGTGTGGATGCTGGCCTCCTGCCAGGAGATCGTGGACCCATTTGGCAAGGCTAATTCTCAAGGACAATGGGCATAAGGGTCACCTAACGTTAATGAGTTAGAAATACATTTATCTTGAAACTGTATTTTTTTAGGAGTTAGTTTGTGTTAGAGATACAATGTAGACGTATTGTTCTCCTATCTCTTTGCCCTTAGATTGATCTGATGCTCTGTTATTTAATTAATTATTTATTTATAAAGTATTTTACCAGGAAGGATACATTGAGATTTCTCTCGTTTCCAAGTATGACCTGGGTAATTTAATCCCGTCTATTGTGTAACTAATTAGGTTTCTGTGTCTTCTCTAGGAATTCAACACCCCCTCATTTAGACTTTGTATTCTGCTGATTGTGTCATGCTACCTCCCCTTCTCTGTTTCCCATATATCTGCTCTCATTTCCATTAAAGCATATATTAATTTCCCCCTGCTTTAAGCTGTGTCTGATGTTTGGAGAGCAATACATAAAAAGATACTGCAGTCCCTCAAGTTCTGGCTGAGAGTTGTGAGAAGAGAAGCTGCTGTGGATCAGCTTGACTGAAGAGAAGGGACAGACACTGTAACAGGTTTGGGTCTGGTCCACTCCACAATTGGGAGACCATTAAACCCCAGTTGCTGTTATACATGGATAGATAAGAAAATAATAGACATGTGCATTCGTTTTAGTACTAAAACGATTTAGTCCGAATTTTGGGATAATTTAGTTTTCGTATGACTCAAAGAGAAACGAAACTGCTCAGTACAAAAAACGAAAGAAACTAAAATAAAATGCACTACATTTTAGTGTCAGTCCTTTTGATATTACATTGATAAGTGAAGGAGACCAGCAATGAAGAGCGCAACATCCGAAGTTCTGCACCCTCCACATGCCAATGCAGTAGGATTTTCTATACAGAGAGGGGCATTAATTAATGCAGGAGGATGTTCTATACATTATACAGAGAGGGGTATTCATGCAGGAGGATGTTATATACATTTTACAGAGAAAGGTATAAATTGAGGAGGATGTTCTATACAGAGAGGGACATTAATTAATTCAGGAGGATGTTCTATATAATATACTGAGAGGGGTATTAATTAATGCAGGTGAAAGTTGTATACATTATACAGAGAGGGGTATTAATTAATGCAGGAGGATGTTCTAAACATTATACAGAGAGGATCCTTTTTTCTCAGCCCTTTAAATCCAGTGGCTGTGAGCGCGGAGATCGGCTGCTTGTTACCTTATCTCTCAGTACAATGTATCAGGCTCAGCTGTTACAGTAACTGACTAACAGTGCTCAGAGATTCAGTAAAACAAGGAAATAATATTGTTCTAACCCCTTATATATATATAAAAATATTATTTACTAGTTTTACTGAAACTCTGAGCGCTGTGATGAGCAGCAGTCAGTTACTGTAACAGCTTTGCCTGACACGGGGCAGTATTACAATGTTGGTGCTAACTTAACCAGAGCTGTTGTAAACTGAAAACCTCCATAGGCTACAATAGCTCTGGGAAGTTTACAACAGCTCTGGTTAAGTTAGCACCAACTATATAATATGCCCACATTGTGCTGAGAGTGAGAGATACTGTAACAAGCAGCGATCTCAGCACTCTGAGGAGCCATTACAATAGTAATTGTATCCACTGGTTTTCGGATGAATGAAATTAGTTTTCATACTAAAGAACTGAAAACGAATTTCTTTAGCAACTAAATAAATTGCATTTTAGGACTAATCCATTAGTTCAAAACGAAATTTTGTGCTGTGCACATGTCTAGAAAATAATAAGATATCCTGCTGCCTATTTGCCAAACCCAAATGTATAATAAATATCATAGGCTTTACTGTCAGTGTAATGGTCGTTGAAGTGTAAGCTCACCTGCCAACATTACAGCAAACCTCTTAGGTGAGTTCTGCAGTAACACTCACATTGACTGCTTTCTACCTAAAGGCAAAATCTCATATGAGTCAAGAATGAGTTTATTTATAAATTTCACTGATTAAGGCTAGGGTCAGATGAGCGCATTTTGTACGGACTGTGTGTCCGTGCAGTTTGGACGTACTTACTGACTGACAGCAAGGTAGTGGCCACACAGTCCATTTTTTTCACTGACGTATTTTATGACTGATGT
Organism: Leptobrachium leishanense; assembly: GCA_009667805.1. Taxonomy (NCBI): domain Eukaryota; kingdom Metazoa; phylum Chordata; class Amphibia; order Anura; family Megophryidae; genus Leptobrachium; species Leptobrachium leishanense. The sequence continues at coordinate 374,236,731 of CM019065.1, forward strand.
AGCAGGGAAAATAAATTACAATGATAAAACATTCTGTCCATCAAAAATGCTGGACGTATAAATGCAGTCCATCTGACCTTGTTGCATCACTCACACACAAAGCTATGCGGACGTTGTGGACGTGGCGCACTCTGCACGTCCGTTCTAGCAGTATTACGTTCTTGCCTAACCTGCGTCCGTTTGCCGCGTCCGTTGTGCTTCCGCACTTCTGTGCGGACTTACTTCGTGTGTGGGGCTCCATTTAACACAATTGTATGCTATCACGGACGTACTTATGTGCGGTAACAAGGACGTGAACTCTGACCCCAGCCTAAAGTTCGTCTGCCTAAAGCCTAAAGCCCAGTTCGTCTGACCCCAGCCTAAAGATAAACAAAGGAAAGGGAAGCTGTGCCGTGACCAAGCTATAAAAACCAAAACAAAACACTTAATGCACAGAATACTGGTCCTGTACTCAAACTCCTTTATGCTTGGATACAGGTGTGAATGGTAATCAACCTCACTAAATATATATTATTATTTACATATTACCAGCATTACGTGTGAGAAAAAGGTGCCAAGGAAGTACTGCTCACATTATTAAGGTATTTTTTTCTTTTTTTGGTGGTCATAAATAAGCAGGATCAATCTCCACTATTAAAATTCATGTAGAGATAAATTAGATACAGTGTATCGTTATCGATCTGTCTGTTTTTCTGTCTATCTATCCATCCATCTATCCATGGATCTACCTGTCAGTCTCTCTCTGCCTGCCTGTCCTATCGATCAATCTGTATGTATTTTATTTACCTATCTGGCTGTCTGTGTGTATGTCTGTCTATCTATTTATCTATCTATCTGCCTGTAGATAAATATATGTTGATGTTTCTCCATACATACATTATATATATATAAGTTTGTGTGCATTTATTCATCCATCTATTTACCTAACTTGGTCCTCTCTCCTACTCTTTGGGCACTATTACACTCTTCGGTTCAAAATTGTGCATGTGCACAAAAATGTGCGCGTGCGCAAAAACGCATTAATGCGAGGGGCAAAACCCTTCTCGCTGAAAGTCGTATTACGACGTTCGCGCATAAGATGCAAGTTAACGTCTAACGCGAGTGACCCTGCGCTAGCGAAAGTTTGTGCGCGCATCCCATACTTAACATTGTGAGCGCAAATGCGTTCGTGCGCTGGTATGCGGATGGTATTACAATCGATGCACAACTTTTTAAGAACAAAAGTTTGTGCGCACAATTTTAATGTCTTTTAAAAGCTGGTGGTAACGGCAAATCTGAACGTCCTGGCCGAACCCAAATACACCAGTCCAAAAAAAAAAATACAGCACAGTATAGTTACACATTCTACACATACCCAAACAATAAAATGGAGAAGTTGTGCGTGTTTTTATTATTGCTGCAGCATATATACTCAGATTGATTTTGACAGGCGCAAAAACTGAACGGGAGACAATTGTGGTTCTTAATTCTGATTGGCTGAATCGCGTGAAAAAACAGTCTGCCCACCGATTTCTGTGCGCAACATTAATGTCTTCTTTACACACAATAATTTTTGACGGATGAAAAAATGCGCTCGGATGGTAATACCAGCGTTAATTTACACGCGTTAATGTTTAACGCTGAGCACAAAAAAAATAGTGCTGCGCGGAGGAATTTGCACGAAGAATGTAATAGGGGCCTCTTTTTTTTTTGGAGAAAGGATTTTACCAGGAAGGAGACATTAAGATTTCTCTCGTTTTCAAGTGTGTCCTGGGTGGTGAGTATGTACCGTTAGGTGTCTTGCCCAAGGTCACTTACTGGAGAGGTTGCTCGCTGGGATCAAGCCCATGACTCCACAGGCTCTCTCCATGCAGAGCGGTGATGTTACCTCTACTCCACCCAGCCGGGTGTGTTTAACTTGTATGAATATTTATTATTCTGTCTCACCCATTGTACAGCGCTACAGAACTTGTTAGCGTTTTATAAATACTTGTAACTGTCTATATGACTACCCATCTATCTATCACTCTGTCCGCCTGTCCATCGATCAACCTGTATGTCTATCTTTCTATTTATCTGTCTGTCTGTTAGTCTGTATCACTATCTACCTACTTAACTGTCCGTCTATCTGTAGAAAAATATATCTATATGTTTCCCTATCTATCTATTACTATGTATCTAGATCTACTGTCAGTCTGTCGGTCTCTCTGGCTGTCTACCAATCAATCTTTATGTCTACCTTTCTTTTTATCTGTGTGTTTGTCTCTCTATCTGGCCATCTACCTGTCCGTGAGCATGTCTGTCTGTCTATCTATCTGCCTATGCATCTACTTGCCAATTTGTCTTTCTGCCTGGCTATCAAACAACCTGTATGTCCTTCTAATGATCTAACTGTCCGTCTATCCACCTGTCTGTCTATCTAGTATCTATCAACCTTAAAGTGGATCCTTAAAACCATCCTATAATGTCACTATTCTCCTATGTTTGGTCTTAGCGGTTTAGACAGCATCTCTCCTTACTGAGTTCCGCTATAAGAGATAAATCAGCTTTCCATGGCCCGTGCAATGCCGCATGACCCCTTTACCATATGGTTTTCCTCTAAACCTGAATTATTAAACATGAAATTGCGAGAATCTTATATTCTTCACATGCCTTCACGTTCCAAACGTTTTGTTGCCATCCACTCTTTGTTGGCCCATCTCAAACCTAAAGCTGTGAAATTATCATTTCACGACTTCTCAAACAAGTATCTCAAATGGTTTGAAATGTAAATCTCCATGACGCGTCTTACGTCCACAGCTTAACATTAAATTACATCTTCTTCAAGGCAAATCCCATTATTCCGTGACATACAGGGGGCACATAGACCTACATATGCTTTACATTGAACTCTCCTGGATGGAGCATATATCTTATTTAAAAAGGAAGATAAAAAAATAGAGCTGCACTGCAAAATGAGGTGCACTCATAGGGGAACATCATTATCTAACATATTGCACATGCATGTTTCCCTACAGGGGGTATAGAGCAGTGTTTCCCAAACCTGGTCCTCAGGTTTCCCTAACAAGCCAGGTTTGCAGGATATGTAGAGCACAGCACAGGGGATAGGATTTGCTGCTCAGTGATTGCAGGATTCAGTCTGCAACTCATTTAGCTTTTGCATTGTAATACTTTGAAAAGCACTCACTAGCATATCAAACCCCATTTCCATACCTATTTTAAAGCTAGAATAGTGTGCCCCCCATGGAGAAATGAAATTCTTTGTTTTTTATCTCTCTCCAGCCACCCGGTAATACTGAAACAAAAAGCTCAACAAACTTTGTTGTGACATTCCAGCAGCCAGGGATTTGTTCATAATACAGGGAGAGCTCTGGGGTCACTCACTGCTGTACAGGGATAAGATTCAGGGGGTTATGAGTGTAAATCCCTGTACAGTACAGAAACAAGGTGTTGCTGTAATTGCCATACACAGGCATTATGCAGCACATACAGATACAAGGTGTTGCTGTAATTGCCATACACAGGCATTATGCAGCACATACAGATACAAGGTGTTGCTGTAATTGCCACACACAGGCATTATGCAGCACATACAGATACAAGGTGTTTCTGTAATTGCCACACACAGGAATTATGCAGCACATACAGATACAAGGTGTTTCTGTAATTGCCACACGCAGGCATTATGCAGCACATACAGATACAAGGTGTTGCTGTAATTGCCATACACAGGCATTATGCAGCACATACAGATACAAGGTGTTGCTGTAATTGCCACACACAGGCATTATGCAGCACAGACAGATACAAGGTGTTACTGTAATTGCCACACACAGGCATTATGCAGCACATACTGATACAAGATGTTACTGTATTTGCCATACACAGGCATTATGCAGCACATACAGATACAAGATGTTGCTGTAATTGCCATACACAGGCATTATGCAGCACATACAGATACAAGATGTTGCTGTAATTGCCATACACAGGCATTATGCAGCACATACAGATACAAGGTGTTGCTGTAATTGCCATACACAGGCATTATGCAGCACATACAGATACAAGGTGTTGCTGTAATTTCCATACACAGGCATTATGCAGCACATACAGATGTTGCATTGCTAATAATCCCATTATGATCACTACAAACCCCATAAGCAGGAGATCTCACCATTTTACTATCTGTCTGCAGCACATTTACTGCATCTGACACAAAGGCCATTTCTGCCTGTATGCTGATAATTCAGATCCTGTGTGACATTGTGCAAGAAAGGGACGCCATCTACAATTTAGCACCTTTCATACCAGAAATATCTCTGTATAGGATAAACAAACACATGAAAAATTAAATGAGCAAATTTTGATTAATTTGAATTTAACGATCTCACAACCCATGTGGCAAATAAATGAATATATATATATATTTTAAAAAATCATGAAAAAGAGCTTGGTAGTGAAGAGGATAAGTTTCATAAAATATAAACAGTGTAACCTATCCATTTTCATACTGACACTGATTTTTATTACAGTAGGAGATCTGAGCCCCCCCCCCCCACATTTTAGCCTTGTGACTATAATGGCCATGGTGCTAAAATGGTTTAAAATTGCTTAACGAATGTCCTGTATTGGGCTTTCAGTGGCCAATGAACGGAGCCACTCCATTTGGCCAGTAGATGGCATCATTACAGTAAGAAATACACTGGGAATATTTCCAAATATTTCTCACAGTATATAATTAATTAATTAATTTAAAAAAAAAAAAAACATGGACTCCTGACCGTGTTTTTTATTTTTACTAAATCTCATGGGGATGTTGGGGTTAAGGCAAGAATATCAAACAATGGCCTTCCAGATTTTTCTGAACCACATCTCCCATGATGCTCTGTCCATCTATCAAAGAATTCTGGGATTTGTAGGCCACCAACACCGGGGGGGGGGGGCAGGAGCTTGAGATCCCTGGGTTAAGGCTTAATTCAAAAACAACTAATATGCTCTTTTAAGCAGAAAAATATGAAAGGTGTAATATGTGTGCGACAGCACCGTGGGAGGGCTTTATTTTCTGAGCATGAGCTGAATGAAGCTGGATAAAAATAGTCAAACGCGGAAACCCACATTCAGATTTTAATGAGTAGACCGGCACGTTATTACGACGAGCATGAAGGACACATCTTAACGTTGTGCAAGAGAAAGAAAATCTTGTCACTTTCAGGTTAGCTCTTCGTTTGAAGCCGTAGAGGTGTATTTTTTTGTACTATTATCATGGTATCGTTCAGTAAAGATGACGCGTTGAAAGGTCACGAGCCATACCATCTGACGTTCATAACGTGATATATGAAAGCTATCTCTTTGACATTTTTTTCTCTTGGTTGTCTAATCTAATGTGGAGTTTATAAAATAATTCATAATAGACCAATTCTAAAGCGAGCTAGATAAATGCACTCCTTGAACGTCTAACGAGCTCATTGGCAGAACATCAATGTCTCCGATCGGATAATTAACCGAGGAGAAGAGGAATATGCACCGTCTCAGTTATAAAGAGGTCAATACCACCCAGCAATAAAAAAAATAATGGAAGAATCGTGGAGCAGAGAGGATTATGTGATTGATGTTGAGGTATCAGTGGACGAAAGAATGAACAGGCTATCCCTTACACATCAATAATAAGGACCTTTAATTCTATGCATCAGCTCCAGACAATCGATAAAGGTTACAGATACGCGGCTCGCAGCCATATATCTCTCTGCTAAATGGCTGGTGGGAATGCCAAGCGTTTGGGACGTCGGACGCTTTAATATAGGCAACGCGAGGTACCAATGACATAAGTATGTCTTGCGCTAATTACGGTCTCGGCAGCGTGCTACCAATCTGAGAAGTTAAAGAAGATACTGCATAAATAGGTGAAAAAGTCCATCAGCAAGATCCATATATTGCGTTCCTCGAGCAGAGGTGACCACGGGGGTTAATGTAAAGCGAGTATGATTATGTCAGCAAGATGATAAATCTCCCGCGGTTAAGGTCTCGCCGTGCTTAAAGATATATTATTATGACTTGCATTAAGGAAGACGTGAATCATCCGACAAAAAAAAGGAACTTCAGCGGCCGGGACAATAGGAAAATAATGTCATAAGAGGGTCATTGCATATCTAGATCTGGTGAAAGGGAGTCAGAAATTGTAGTTTAATTTTGCGGACTCGCGGTGGAGATACAGAGTAGTGATGGGACGAACACCCCCGTCTTCGGTTCGCATTCGAACTCGAAACTCGAAAAAGTTCGACCGCGAACTCGAACACAATGCTAACACAATGCAAGTCAATGGGGCTCGAACGTTCGAAAATTAAGGTCCCCTCCAAGAGGGCATATATGCAAGATATTGGCCTTAAAAGGTGTATGGGGGTCTGGTTACTGCCCTGGGGGACAAGAAACAATGAAAAAATTGTTTAAAAAACTGTTGTGGCGGGATGGAAGTCCGCCTGCGGTCCTGCTCTATCTGACCCCCCCCTTTGATGGCGTCCGGCCCGACTACCGAGTGGCACGGCACTTGGCGTCTCGAGCGGCCTGGAGGATGAAATGGCGTTGGTCCGGCGTCTGGAGAGATGGTGCGGTGTTGCCTTGGGGATCCCGTTCCTGGGTTGAGTGTTGATGCAGGAGACCGCTGAGTGTCTCCTGCAATAGTGATTGTAGCTCTGAAATGAAGACACCAGACGCGGCTGTATGCTTTAAAACAGTGAACTGAATTTTATGGGTTTCAACAGGGTCATTTATACAACTTCACACAAACAGATTACCAACTCCCCCACCCACACAACCAGCACTGATTGGCTCCTTTCCCAGCCTCCTGTTCCCTATCAGGTCCCTTTCAGCCTTCCCATTGTCCAGGGATTAGGCAGATGAGGTCTTGGAAAAGCCTCAAATCAGCTGGCTTGCTGCATCCTCCATCTTGGGGCATGAGATCCTTTGTTTTGTGAAACCATGCTGGGATGAGCAAAATGGCGACGGGGAAAAACACATACAAACGGTTTCTTTCATACTTTTACAGTCACATCATACAGGGTACATTTTTATTACATTACACCAATAAAACCACATCTAGCAATAAAATAAGAGGTTCATAGGCTCACACGCAAAACGAAAACGAAAACAGGAAAAATGGTCTTTAAAAAGGGTTCAGTCTTTAGTCATGTGGCTCGCTGAAAAGAGCTCTCATGTCCGTTCCGTGACATTTCTCCCCCTTCTAGAGTCCGATGGACACGGTTGGACCCACACGGGTCGACTCGGGGAAGTCGGTGAACGGAGGTCTCCGGGTTCCTGGGCCGTTTTCCACGATAATCCATCGGCGTTCCCATTTTGAGGCCCGGGCCGATATTGGATTGTGAAGTTAAACGGTTGGAGGGCCAGGCTCCACCGTAGCAGGCGGCCGTTCTCCCCAGCCACTCGGTTCAGCCACACCAGGGGATAGTGGTCAGTCATGACGGTGAAGTAGCGCCCGTAAACATAGGGCTGGAACTTTCTCAGGGCCAAAACCAGGCCCAAACACTCCTTCTCCACTGCGGCATATCCCACCTCCCTGGGGAGAAGTTTGCGGCTGATGAACGCCACCGGATGTTCCCCCCCGTCGTCTCCCACCTGACTCAGCAAGGCTCCCAGTCCAAACATGGAGGCGTCTGTATGGACGACAAAACGTTTATTATAATTCGGAGGGGCTAAAAGGGGAGCTTGGGTTAGGGCGGTCTTCAGTTTTTGGAAGGCCGCCTCGCACTCCGGGGACCACAGGACTTGGCGGGGTAGGGATTTTTTGGTCAGGTCAGTCAGGGGTTTGGCGAGGGCGCTGTACTGGGGGACGAACTTTCAGTAGTAGCCTGCGGTCCCTAGGAAGGCAAGGACCTGAGTCTTGGTCCCGGGGGTGGGCCAGTTGAGAATGGCTTCTATCTTGGCGGGTTCCGGTCGCTGTTTCCCGCAGCCCACCCGGTGGCCGAGGTACTGTACCTCGGACATCCCTATTTTACATTTCTACGGTTTAAGGGTCAGGTTGGCGTCCTTGATCCGCTCTAACACTACCCCTAGATGGTGAAGGTGTTCCTCCCAGGTTTGGCTGTAGATGGCTATGTCGTCTAAGTAGGCACAGGCAAACTCCTGTAGGCCATCGAGGAGGTGATCAATCAACCGCTGGAAAGTAGCCGGGGCGTTCTTCATCCCGAATGGCATGACCCGAAATTGGTACAGGCCGAACAGGGTGATGAAGGCCGACTTCGGGGTCGCCTCCTCTGCCAGGGGAATCTGCCAATACCCCTTACACAAATCTACGGTGGTCAGATAGTGCCCCTGGGAGATCTGATCTAACAGCTCGTCAACTCGGGGCATGGGGTATGCGTCAGTCGTGGTACAGTCGTTTAACCTCCGGTAGTCCACACAGAACCGGGTGGTCCCGTCCTTTTGGGGACCAACACTACGGGGGAGGCCCATGGGCTGGCGGAGGGCTTGATAACCCCCAGCTCCAGCATCTCCCGGATTTCAGCCCGCATGGGTTCGCGGACTGCCTCCGGGAGTCGGTAGGCTGGCTGCCGGAGGGGTCTCTGGCCTGGGGTCTCAACTTGGTGTAAGGCCTGGCTGGTATAGCCGGGGCGGGCGGAGAAGACCTCCTGGTGGTTGTGGAGGAGCTGTCTAATCTGGGCCTGTTTCTGGGGACCCAACTCCTCCCCTATCTGTACCTGGTCGACCCCTGCGGGCCGGTTGTCTATCCCAGGGAGATCTATCAGGGGAAACTGTTCTGCCTCCTCGGTGGCCGGGGCACAAAAGGCAGCCACCGTCTCCGGGCGCTCATGGTAGGCCTTGAGCATATTGACGTGGAACGTCCGCTGGATCCTGGTGTCGGCGCAGCTGACAACCACATAGGTGGTATCCCCCAGCTGGGTTACCACCCGGTAGGGGCCCTGCCAGGACGCCTGCAGCTTGTTCTGCCGCTGTGGTTTTAACACCAGGACCTTCTGCCCCACGTGGAATGAGCGTCTGCGGGCGGAGCGGTCGTACCACGCCTTCTGCTGGGCCTGCCATTTCCATGTTCCCTTGAACTAGTTCCGTGAGTTCCGTCAAGTGCTCCCGGAGCTCCAAGACGTAACTCAGGATGGGGAGCCCGTCTGCCTCCTGTCCCCCCTCCCACTGAGCCCTAACTAGGTCTAAGGGGCCTCGCACCTGGCGCCCATACAATAACTCAAAGGGGGAGAATCCGGTCGATTCCTGTGGTACCTCCCGATAGGCAAATAACAAGTGGGGTAAGTATTTTTCCCAGTCCTTTCTTTCCTGGGTGAAGGCCCGGATCAGCTGTTTCAGGGTCCCATTAAACCGCTCGCACAGCCCGGTCGTCTGGGGGTGATATGGGGCGCTGTGAAGTGCCTTGACACCACACAGGCGCCAGAGCTGTTGTGTCAGCTCAGCGGTAAACTGGGTGCCCTGGTCTGACAAAATCTCTCGTGGGAATCCTACCCGGGAAAACACCCGTAGGAGGGCATCGGCTATGGTGTCGGCCTGGATATTGGCCAAGGCCACAGCCTCGGGGTATCGGTGGCGTAGTCCACCACGGTGAGATTATATATCTCTTCCCGGTGGCACTGGGGCGAGGCAGGGGGCCGATTATGTCGACCGCCACCCGACTAAAGGGTTCTTGGATAATGGGCATGGGGTGCAGCGGGGCTTTCGGGTGGTCTCCGGTTTTCCCTACCTTCTGGCAGACCGAACTGGTGCGACAGTACTCTCGGGTATCCTCACTAAGGCGGGGCCAGAAGAACGCTCGGGTTAACCGGTGTCGGGTCTTCTTTATCCGTAAGTGTCCGGCGAGGGGGATGTCGTGGGCCAGTCTCAGGAGTTCCTGTCTAGGGGCCTGGGGTACGATTAACTGCTTGTGGGGAACCTGTTGCTTCTTGGTGCCCACCCTCTCAGTATACCTATATAGTAGCCCATCCTCCCACTCGATGCTATCGGTCCTGTCGCCTTCCAGGCCCTTGCCGGCCCGGTCTCAGTATCTCTCTAGGGTGGGGTCGGTCTGGGTCTGGTGTCGGAGGGTGGCTGGGGAGCTCCATGTGAGGGGGTGGTCAGGTCGAGGGGACGGGGTCGTGGTTGGTAGGGGTTTGGGGGGTCGGGGGGGTGGGAGGTTTGGGTCGTGGTCTCACCTGGGTCCCGATTGGAGTGCCGTAGTTGTTGCGGTGGCTTTGTTGCCGAGTGGTCACCGGGGCTGCTGCATCCGTGGCGTAGGCGGAAACTAAGCGTCCCAGGTCGTTGCCGAGGAGGATTTCAGCGGTAGTCGATCCAGTAAACCCACCCTCACGGATCCCTCCCCCGAACCCCAATCCAGGTGGACTCGGGCCATAGCGAGTCGGAGCACTTTCCCTCTGGCCACACGGACAGTGACAGTGTGGTCCAACCGGTCCTTTTTCTGTATTAAATGGGGTCGTACGAGGGTGATGGTGGCGCCGGAGTCCCGGAGGCCCTCGGCGGCCCATCCGTTGATCCACACGGCCTGTCGGTGGTGTTGGCGGTTGTCGGCCGAGGCAGCCTGTACAGGGTCGGCCTCGTGTAACATCCCCCATTCTTCCGGGGAGTCCAACCACGGGGTTTCGGTGTGGTAGCAGTGAGACGCGGGTGGTGCTCGGGTGGGGGCCCGCGAAATGAGGGGGTCGGTGGGGGCAATTCCGGTGGTAGTGCCCCACCTGGTTGCATCTGTAACAGCGGATGTTGGCCGCCGAGTTTGGACGGCTCGCCGGTCTGACTGCGGGCCAGGGGGTCGACAGCCCCGGGGGAGGGGCGGGTAGTGCGGGTCGAGGGGGTGGGGGTCGTTCACCCCCGTTGGGTTTCCTCGTGTCTGTGTACTCGTCTGCCCAGGTAGCAGCTTGCTGCACCGTCTGGGGTTTCTTGTCCCGTACCCACTCCCGTACTGCTATGGCAGTGTGTTCAAAAAATTGTTCCAGTAGTAGCAGCTGGGTGATTTCTTCCACCGTTCTGGGCTTGCTCCCCAGGAACCAAGTCTTTAGGTCTCGTTGTAGCCGATGCACCCACTCTACATGCGTTGTGCCGTTGGGCCGGCGTGAGTTTCGGAACTTCACCCGGCTGGCTTCAGGAGTGATGGCAAAGCGGCTCAGTAAAGCTTGCTTTACATAGTCATAGTTCTTGGCCTCTTCGTCCGGAACGGTCCGATACGCCTCTGCAGCTCGACCTGTCAATTTACAGGCCAGAAAACCGACCCAAGCGGAGCGTTGAACCTCGTGTACCTGGCACAACCGCTCAAAGTCCTGGAGGAAGCTTTCAATCTCTTCCTCCGCCTCACTGAAGGTTTTAAACGCCTGGAAGGGCACCTTCCGGCCCGCTGATTGTTCTGGGTTGGGGCTCTCAACCCTATGGTTCTGCATTTCGGCCAGCCGAAGTTCATGCTGGCGCCCCTTGTCTCGTTCCTCTTCCTGCCGGATCTCCTGGATGGAGTTGTGTATAGCGGCTTCTGACGGGGCGGCTCCGAAGAGGGCTACCCGCTGCCACACTTTCCTTTGGAAGGGATCTTCTGGGACCAATGCCTGGGTGGGTGGTAAGGTTGGCGTGCCCACGGCTCCCTGGTCCATTTCCTGCAGTTCCTCGATCAGGGCGGCTTTACTTTTTGAGCCCGGGGTGCCTCCTCGGCTCTCCAGGATGCCCTGCAGGGTGTCTTTTTTGTAGTTGGCGTACCCTGCCATGCTGAGTGCTTTTTCTGGGGGTTCAAAGAGCTATCCCACCGCTGCCACCAATGTGCCACCAATGATGGGACGAACACCCCCGTCTTCGGTTCGCATTCGAACTCGAAACTCGAAAAAGTTTGACCGCAAACTCGAACACAATGCTAACACAATGCAAGTCAATGGGGCTCGAACGTTCGAAAATTAAGGTCCCCTCCAAGAGGGCATATATGCAAGATATTGGCCATAAAAGGTGTATGGGGGTCTGGTTACTGCCCTGGGGGACAAGAAACAATGAAAAAATAGTTTAAAAAACTGTTGTGGCGGGATGGAAGTCCGCCTGCAGTCCTGCTCTATCTGACCCCCCCCCTTTGATGGTGTCCGGCCCGACTACTGAGTGGCACGGCACTCGGCGTCTCGAGCGGCCTGGAGGATGAAATGGCGTTGGTCCGGCGTCTGGAGAGATGGTGCGGTGTTGCCTTGGGGATCCCGTTCCTGGGTTGAGTGGTGATGCAGGAGACCGCTGAGTGTCTCCTGCAATAGTGATTGCAGCTCTGAAATGAAGACACCAGACGCGGCTGTATGCTTTAAAACAGTGAACTGAATTTTATGGGTTTCAACAGGGTCATTTATACAACTTCACACAAACAGATTACCAACTCCCCCACCCACACAACCAGCACTGATTGGCTCCTTTCCCAGCCTCCTGTTCCCTATCAGGTCCCTTTCAGCCTTCCCATTGTCCAGGGATTAGGCAGATGAGGTCTTGGAAAAGCCTCAAATCAGCTGGCTTGCTGCATCCTCCATCTTGGGGCATGAGATCCTTTGTTCTGTGAAACCATGCTGGGATGAGCAAAATGGCGACGGGGAAAAACACATACAAACAGTTTCTTTCATACTTTTACAGTCACATCATACAGGGTACATTTTTATTACATTACCAATAAAACCACATCTAGCAATAAAATAAGAGGTTCATAGGCTCACACGCAAAACCAAAACGAAAACAGGAAAAATGGTCTTTAAAAAGGGTTCAGTCCTTAGTCATGTGGCTCGCAGAAAAGAGCTCTCATGTCCGTTCCGTGACAAATGTTTTTAACCATTTCACTGCCGAGAGCTGAGCCATTTCACCACTGTGCGCTAAGCTAATTTTTACCACTTTTTCTCATGTTTAAACGTGATTTGAAGCCATGGGAAATGTTTTATCACCAACGAATGGGAAATGTTTGACCAACAACAAGTGGGAAATGTTTTATCACCAACTGTCACGCTCAGCCACTATGGCGGTACCTGGCATGCGCCAAGTAGGGCCCAGGTAAGAGGAAAAGCCGCTATACGCAGAGATGCGTAACACAACAATCAGGATAAGGAAATAAACCACAGTAGATACTGGGACCTCTGCGCGGCTAATACCGAAGGAGCCCTATACTGATAGATCGGTCCTTAGAGTGGCCGCATCTGCACTAATGGAAAAAGGTTACCTTGTAGCCGTGCAGAGTCCTGGGAAAAACACAGACACCTAAAGGAGATATACTTAATAACTTGCAGGGAAGGACTTCAATAAACTAAAGCCGTGGTCTACAAGGATACACAACATATAATACGATAAGCATAGAACCGCTAGGGATGTCCAGAAGAGTGGTCAATAAATAAGCCAGGGGTCAAAACCAAAACGTATATCTTGAGCCAAAGCGGGGATATAGCACCAGAGAAAATCCGTCAGCCAGGCCAGAGGGTCAATACCAGGAAGTCAATCAGAAACCTAGAACTCAGACAAGGGGAAATCACTGAGAAAGAACTAGGATAGAATAACAGGGAGCTCTCAGGAACAAATCTGTAGCTGAAGTGAACCAGGATGCAAGAGCATAGTGATATGTGCCCATGGCTTTAAATAGGGGAGTAATCAGCCCATATCACCAGCAGAAGCTCAACGAGCAATAAACTTAACCCCTGAGCTGCATGTCAGGGAAAGCAGCACAGGGAAACACAGACATAAGGAATACAGAGGGCAGGGAAAAAGGGTTGGAACATGGGAACGTGACAGTAGCCCCCTCCAAAAAAGGTGACCTCAGGGCACCTAAAACAACAAACATGACAGACAGAATCAGGAAACCAGATCATGAACACCAGTCACCAAAGTCCTTTGAGGTCCCACTCAGAGTCGTCATCCTTCTCCACAAGACGCCCCCGTCTATGAGGGTTCCTTTGAATGGCAACCCAGTGGTCCTTCCTGAACACCAGTCCAAAGGGCGACTGCATATAGCCCTCAGGGACATGACGGGGTAGGGGGATCTTGGCATCAGTTAGACTGGACATAGAATCAGTGGGACTAGGGTTAGACACCTTTTCCCGTCTTCTCCTTGAACGAGATCTAGAACTGGTGACCACCCCACACGACACGGCAACAGTGGGAGTAGGCTCGCCTACCTGTGCCTTACCATGAGGTTTGGAAATCTCGGACTCTCTGTGGGGCATGGGTACAGTGGTGTTGCAATGTAGCTCTGGCACTGCTGATACACAGCTTGGGACTGGCACACAGCTTGGGACTGGCACCGCTGGCACACAGCTTAACTGGGTTTCTGGCACTGCTGACACACAGCTTGGTACTGGCACACAGCTTGGGACTGGCACCGCTGGCACACAGCTTGGGACTGGCACCGCTGACACACAGCTTGACTGGGTTTCTGGCACCGCTGACACACAGCTTGGTACTGGCACACAGCTTGGGACTGGCACCGCTGACACACAGCTTAACTGGGTTTCTGGCACTGCTGACACACAGCTTGGTACTGGCACACAGCTTGGGACTGGCACCGCTGACACACAGCTTGGGACTGGCACCGCTGACACACAGCTTGACTGGGTTTCTGGCACCGCTGACACACAGCTTGGTACTGGCACACAGCTTGGGACTGGCACCGCTGGCACACAGCTTGGGACTGGCTTGACTGGAAGCTTGCCAGCCACAGGCGTGACAACTTCACTGTCAGACAAAGGCAACATGATAGCAGTTCTCCCACCAAACTCCTTGGCTGTGACCTCATCGCCAGACCCCATAATTGTGGCCTTGCTACCTGGCACTATGAGTGCATTGGGTGATGCAGATAAGCGTACAGCACCGCAGGTAATACAGCCTGTAACAATCTTACGCCCTGGACCACCATTAGGGTGTCTGGCCGTTTGGCGAGGCCACATACGAGAGGCATTAATGGGAATAACCTCCATGGCTTCATCCTTTGACTCCCTGGCCGAGAAGGAGTCAAACTCCATTTGTACCTCGGGATCAAAAGGGGAATACTCGACTGGGTCTGAGATGTCAGTTACCCCCTCCACAGACCTGGTTACCCCTGGAAGGGCTCTCCTAGGCCTGGACGGTAAAGGGGGTCTGACCTTGGATACATGGCAGGGTCTGATGCCATCTGTCCCAGTACGGAGCCTGGTACCATCTGACCCATCGTCAGAATATTCAGCAAGGTCAGTAACATCAGTTGCCCCCTCCACGGGTCTGGTTGCCCTAGGAAGGGCTCTCCTAAACCTGGACGGTACAAGGGGTCTGATTACTTTAGTTTTATAATGGGAACTGGCCTTGGTGACTCGACTGTGGGTCGCGGGCACCTTGCCAGTTTCGGCATGCACTGGTGTCTTGCCCGTCCCAGTGCGCAATGGCTGCTTGCCAGTCTCGGCATGCACTGGCTGCTTGCCAGCCTCGGCGCGCACTGGCATCTTGTCAGCCTTGGCGCACACTGGCATCTTGCCAGCCTCGGCACGCACTGGCTTGAGCGGGCACCATGAAATAAAATGCAATGAACTGGCACAATAGAAACAGAGCTTGTCAGTTCGCCTTCTATTCATTTCCTCAGGGGAAAGCGGACCACATACCCTGCTTTCTAGAACAGCTTGATCATTAGAAGGGAGAAAAGCTGTGTCCATTAACCCCTTCCACTTAGACATGAAATTATCAAACAGGTGCAGCATGGAATTCAAATAATTTACGCAGCTCTGCGGGCTTTATGGTTGGCTCTTGCATTATGTCACGCTCAGCCACTATGGCGGTACCTGGCATGCGCCAAGTAGGGCCCAGGTAAGAGGAAAAGCCGCTATACGCAGAGATGCGTAACACAACAATCAGGATAAGGAAATAAACCACAGTAGATACTGGGACCTCTGCGCGGCTAATACCGAAGGAGCCCTATACTGATAGATCGGTCCTTAGAGTGGCCGCATCTGCACTAATGGAAAAAGGTTACCTTGTAGCCGTGCAGAGTCCTGGGAAAAACATAGACACCTAAAGGAGATATACTTAATAACTTGCAGGGAAGGACTTCAATAAACTAAAGCCGTGGTCTACAAGGATACACAACATATAATACGATAAGCACAGAACCGCTAGGGATGTCCAGAAGAGTGGTCAATAAATAAGCCAGGGGTCAAAACCAAAACGTATACCTTGAGCCAAAGCGGGGATATAGCACCAGAGAAAATCCGTCAGCCAGGCCAGAGGGTCAAATTTTTGACCAACAACAAGTGGGAAATGTTTGACCAACAATCAGTGGGAAATAGTCCCGTTTTCATTCAATATCTAATAAACTGTTTATTATTCTGCAGTAAAGAGTCTCTTTATTTTTAGATTTTTTTTAGGATCTTTTAAGCATTCTTTTTTAACTTTCCTCGAACGTCCCGAAAAGTTCAAAGTTTGAGAATTTTCGAACAACCGATGTTCGAATCGAACTTCGAGCCAATTCGAACCGGCAGCCCATCTGTAATACAGAGAGAACAAGTAGTCAGATAGTCAATAGACCCGTTACTGTCCAGCTCTTACAGTACAGCTGAGCGTTACAAAATGGCCAGACAGGACTGAAAGGGTGAGGAGGAATCCCTCTTCATGCCTGTGGCTGAAATGAATGGCATGTTTTCATTTTTCTTTTTTTTAAGGAGGTGAAAGTGAAAATACAATTAGCTAACATGTCACCCGTGTAAGAGTCATGATCTCCCACTTTCAAAGGTCAGCATATTCAGCCCCTGGAGAGGAACCCTGGCTGATTAAAATCCCCATATGGACGCTAATCTCTTCCACATGCTCCCGGGACAGGTGCGCTCACTCGATTATCTCTTTCCTCCTGATTCACTCTCATTTTCCTCAGTGAAAAGCAACGAGCAGAATATAACGGACAATAAATTACGCTATTAATATTAATCAATGTGTTTCTAACAGCATTGCAATAGTTTTGCTTAAAGGACTATTCCTGTACTCGCC
The DNA here is from genome assembly GCA_009667805.1 of Leptobrachium leishanense. Taxonomy (NCBI): domain Eukaryota; kingdom Metazoa; phylum Chordata; class Amphibia; order Anura; family Megophryidae; genus Leptobrachium; species Leptobrachium leishanense. Next base: position 374,253,657 of record CM019065.1, read on the forward strand.
CCCATGTATATCATCTCTTCTCATTCTCTGCTATTTGTGTGTCACCCCTCGCCTCTTTGATTGGAAGCTGGGATCTCTTTTCTCATCATTTTCCATGTAGTTAAATGTATTTCTTAACCCCGTCATTACTAAGTGATTTTCCAAAAAAACATTGTCAGCAACCAGTGTTTTTTTGTAAAATCATTTGTAATTAATTATAAAGTAATAAATAGCTATTACTGTAAATAACCTATTTGGCCATTAGATGGCGCCATCTACTGCCAAATTGAGTTACAGAGGTTTGAGCAGCAGGTCTATCAGGGTTATTCAAAGAGATTAGAAAAGTCACCGCACGTTCGGTGACTTTTCGTTCTCTTCAATTCGGTGCAAATCGGCTTTCCCATTTCGGCAACCCTGCGGTGTATTCAGCAAGCACCACAGGGCTGTCGAAGTGCAGGGAAAAGCTGGCGAAAACCCGCTGACAACCCGCCGAAAACCTGGCGAAAAGCCGGCGAATGCACGCCGAAAGCCCGCAAAAACATCTGGATTAACCTGTCGAAGACGCCGGAAAAACCCGAGCAGGAGCCGATCGCACGCAGCGAAGCCTCCGGAGAAAGCCAACACCGCAGACGAGTGTAGTGAATAAATTAGGAAAAGAGTTTGCTTTAATGATTGAAAAGTGAAACGCTGTTTGCAAAGAAACTACTGAGTGAAAATGTCTGAAATTTACATAGAAGATCCAATGAATGATAATAAAAAGGGCTGTCACAGAAAAAATAAGTAAAGTTAAAAAAAATCGGACTTTTAAAAAAAAAAAAGAAAAATGCTTAAAATATCCTAAAGAAAAATCTATAAATAAAGAGACTCTTTACTGCAGAATTTTATAATGAACGGTTTATTAGATATTGAATTAAAACAGAAATATTTTTAACATTGAATGTTAAAATGTTAGAATCCTATGGGATTCAACTGAATAAACCTGTCGAATGAAACCACCGAATGGCAGGGCATTTTGGGAACCTTTCGCTGCTGGTTTGTGTTCTCTGAATAGCCGAAGCAGTGCTTTTTCAAGGGGATTTCACTGCCCTCGAACAGGCAGCGTATGTGCAGGCAATTCGCCAGGATTTGCAAACAAATTTCATTTGATTTTGGGCTGCAAGTTATCAGATCGAGAAATCTCGATATCGGGACACCAGAAGGTGTCTTTGAAGCCCGAGATATCTCGATGTCGGTAGTGAGGGGGTTAAAGGGATACTCTGTTAAAGGAAAACTCTACTGAAAAGTGAAGTGAAGTCTATTTTTTTGGACCACTTTTAAAGAGCTAAAGTGGTCAGGATGTGTAGCGTTGTCTTTTAACTGCTTCGCTGCGTAGGACACGGTAAACGCATCATCAATATTCTCGCTACCGTGCGGACAACGCGTTTAACGCATTCCCACAGCTCTGCGTGATCTGCCGCCGAACCCGCCCTCCAAACAATGGTATCATGGGAGGTGCGATGACATCTAAATCATTGGCCAACATGGAAGCCCTTAGGAGTAGGGATGAGCCGAACACCCCCGTGTTCGGTTCGCATTCGAACTCAAACAATTTCAAAAGTTCGAGTTCGGACGCAAACACGATCCGAACTCAATGCAAGTCAATGGGACTCAAACGTTTGTTGTTTAGAGTGCCCTGCAGGAGGGCATATATGCAAGATATTTGCCATAAAAGGTGTATGGGGGTCCGGGTAGTGCCCAGGGGGACAGGAAACAAGGAAAAAAAGTAAAAAAAAAGATGTTTTTAAAGGAACAGTGATTTTTCCATGAAATAAAGGTTAAGAATAAAAACGAAAAATTCCTTCAAGTATCGTGCCTAGTAGGTCCCCATAACCTGCCCGTGAAGTGGCGGATTTGTCGGATGTATAGAAACATTTAAAAAGAAAAAAATGACATTTCAAATGACGGTAAATGTTTTTCCTTTAACCTATTCATAAACAACTGCTTGGGGCAGCAGCCTGTATGAAAAGAGGAGATGTTTTAGGACATGCAGAACAAGTTTAGTGATTTTTTTGGCTAAATTATGGTGAAACTTATGCAGGCTTTGGATGAAAGTAACAACAGGTGCATTAAAATTGGATCTTTGGTGGCAGCTAGTGCCTTCACACCGTAACCCCTCTGAGGTATTGTGGAAGAGTGCAGGGGTGGACCCTGCCGTCAAATATTAAAATGATATGAATCTGGTACACGCGTCACTGTCAGTGCACCCAAATATTGGGCCTTTGGTGGCAGCTAGTGCCTTCACACCATAACCCCTCTGAGGTATTGTGGAAGAGTGCACGGGTGGACTCTGCATTCAAATATTAAAATGATTGGAATCTGGTACACACGTCAGTGTCAGTGCACCCAAATATTGGGCCTTTGGTGCCAGCTAGTGCCTTCACACCGTAACCCCTCTGAGGTATTGTGGAAGAGTGCAGGGGAGGACTCTGCATTCAAATATTAAAATGATTGGAATCTGGTACATGCGTCAGTGTCAGTGCACCCAAATATTGGGCCTTTGGTGGCAGCTAGTGCCTTCACCACGTAACCCTTCTGAGGTATTGTGGAAGAGTGCAGGGGTGGACTCTGCATTCAAATATCAAAATGATTGGAATCTGGTACACGCGTCAGTGTCAGTGCACAAAAATATTGGGCCTTTGGTGGCAGCTAGTGCCTTCACACCGTAACCCCTCTGAGGTATTGTGGAAGAGTGCAGTGGTGGAGGTTTTGGGAATGCAGAAGAGAACCCCGATCTATTCAGTTACATCAGCATCAGGGGAGTGATAGCTGCTGATCCAGGACTGATTCATTTTTATAAATGTCAGCCGGTCTACAGAGTCGGTGGACAGACGCACTCTTATGTCTGTTACAAAACATCCAGCGGCACTGAACGTCCTTTCAGAAAGCACGCTGGATGAAGGGCATCCTAGTAGATACATAGCATATTGGCTAAGTTCTGGCCAGTGATCCAATCTCAACACCCAGTAAGCCAGTGGATCATCTGCTGTAAAGGTATCCAGGTCTGCCCTTGCCCCTAGGTAGTCCTGCACCATATGGTGAAGACGCTGGCAATGGGTACCTACATTTGACATCCCTGGGCGTCGTGGACTAAAAAAATTGGAAAAGGCATCAGTCAAGCGGCCCCCTTCACCGCTCTTCCTCTGATAAACAGCAGCCTCAGAAGCACCTGTGTCATCAGTTGGTAACCTACCAGTGTCTGGAAAGGTGTTACACAAGTGTCGCTTTAGAGCGTCCTCAAGTTGTTTCATCCTGTGCTCCCTCTGTGAGGGCAGGATGAGCTCTGCATCCTTACCCTTGTATCGTTGATGAAGAAGGGTTGCCAACCAGTAATGATCCCTCTCCTTGATATCACGAATCCTGGGGTCCTTTAGCAGGCTTTGCAGGATAAGGGAGCCCATGCAGCATAGGTTGGAGGTGTCATTAGCTTCAGAGTCTTCCTGGTCGCTGAGGATGACTGTATCGTGCACTACCTCCTCCCAGCCACGTACTAGTCCTTGGGTTTCTGGGGACACAAAACCCTCCCTTGAGGAATCCCCACCTTCAATGCCCCCACAAATTAAATATTCCTCCTCCTCCTCATCCTCCTCCTGTCTGATCTGAGGACCCGCAGGAATGCTGTCTGCGTAAAGACTGGGGCCTTGAGAGCTAGGGAAGTTCTTCTCTTCCTCCCGCTGCTCTGCCTCTAGTGCCACATCTATAATTCCCCCACAGAGTGCCCTCCAGCAGAAAGCAGAAAAACTAATGGAATTGTGTCACTGATGCATGCACTGTCCCTGCTCACCATCCTCGTTGCCTCCTCACATGGTGACAGTACAGTGCATGCATCCTTGATCATCAGCCACTGCGGGTGGGAAAACAAGTTGACCTGAACCTGTCCTTGTGCCATACTCACACAGGTACTCGTTGATGGCCCTCTGCTGCTTGTGCAGACGCTGCAACATTGCTAATGTCGAGTTACACCTGGTGGGCATGTCACAGATCAGACGGTTTGTGGGAAGGTGGAATTCTCTTTGAATTTCTGCCAGGCGAACACTTGCTGGGAATGACCGTCTGAAGTGGCTGCAGACTTTTCTGGTCTGGCTGAGAAGCTCTGCCAGCCCTGGGTACCTGGTCAGGAAACGCTGTACCACCAAATTTAGGATGTGTGCTAGGCATGGTACATGCGTCAACTTACCCAGGCATAGGGCGGAGAGAAGGTTGCTGCCATTATCACAGATGACCATTCCCAGCTCAATCTGGCGTGGTGTTAACCATCTCTGCGCATGCCCCTGCAGAGCTGACAGAATTTCTGGCCCGGTGTGGCTCCTGTCCCCTAAACAAACCAGCTCAAGCACAGTATGGCATCTTTTTGCTTGAGCCATTGCGTAGCCCCTGCCACGCATCGGTTTAACTGCCACTTCGCAAGAGACATTGAAGGAGGAGGAGGAAGAGGAAGAGGTGGTGGAGCAGACAGACATCGTATAAACATCTTTCTGGAGGCGTGGTGGATGAGCAAGCTCCAGCACAGAGCCCCGTCCTGGATCCCTCCCAGCTGCAAGCATAGTTACCCAGTGTGCCGTGAAGGAAATGTAACGGCCCTGTCCATGCTTGCTGGACCACATGTCTAAAGTAATGTGCACCTTGCTGCTGACTGCCTTTCCCAATGACTCCATAACATTGTCTTCCACGTGCTGGTATAGTGCTGGAATGGCCTTCTGTGAAAAGAAATGTCATTTTGGAACCTGCCACTGTGGTACAGCACATTCGGCAAATTCACGGAAGGAAGCAGAGTCCACCAGCTGGAAAGACAGCAGCTGTAATGCGAGTAATTTTGCCAAGCTGGCATTTAGAAGTTGTGCATGTGGATGGTTGGGACAATATTTTTTCTTCCACTGCAGCAGCTGGGGCAACGAAATCTGACTGCATAAATCTGCAGCTGATGGGATGCTGGCAGATTCAGAGGAAGGACGTGGTACACCCATTACTGTAGCATCATCCCTGTCAGTGGAGGTTGTAGGCAATGACATGGCAGGACATATAGTCGGGGTAGAGACAGATGAGGAGGAGGACCTATGCAAAGTGTTGTGCCAACGGGATGCGTGGCAGGTGGTCATATGTCGCCTCAAGCACGTGGTTCCCAAGTGTCTGATGTCTTTCCCACGCTTGATCCTCTTCCGACATAGCTTACAAATAGCAACGCTGCAGTCTGCTTCACATGTAGTGAAGAACTCCCAGACAGCAGAGATCCTGGACGTGTGCTGCGAGACAACAGCGCTCTGCACATGAGCAGCTCTGACATCTGATGTCTTGGACTGGCTACGGTTGCTCATAGAGGACGTTCTGTCTCGTTTTTGTTGTGCCTCCTCCTCCTCCCTTGACTCCTCTGTTTGATCAGGCACCCAGGTGGAGTCAGTGACCTCATCATCGTCATCACCCTCTATCTCCTCGTCACTGGAGCCAACTTAACAGTGTGCTATGGCTGTTGGGGGAACATGAGTGCCAGTTCTTTATGTGTAACTGGCATCCCCTCCCTCTGAAGGCTGATTATACTTCCTTCCTCAACCTCAGAGTTTGAATCAGAGCACAGGAGTTGCTGCGTATCCTCAAGCAGCACGCCACTGTCACTGTAGTCAAACAATTCAGCTGTCTCCTCCGTGTATGATAGTGAGGCTACGGCAGGAGTAGCTGTGGACATGGATGCTGAATTAGATGTTTTGGCAGCTGAGGTGGACTGTAAACCACTACAAGCCTGGCTGGCAGAGGACTCGGAGGATGAGGATGGCCTGGTTAGCCAATCCTGCAAATCCTCTCTATGTTGCTGCTAGTTAAGACAGCCAGCACCAGTTAGAAACAAGGACAAGCGTGCCCCTGCAGAGGATGCACCACGTCCACGATGACCAGGGGCACAGCCTTCCGACACAGAGGCTGCTTGCCCTCTTATCTGTGTCTGGGAGCGTCTGCCTGTCCTTTTTGGTCTTTCTGATATGGTGAGTGATATATACATTAAAGATATACAGAACTCTGATTCAACTCTGGTTTAAAGATTGGAGATGTGCAGAACTCTGATTCAACTCTGGTATATAGATTGGAGATATGCAGAATTCTGATTCAACTCTGGTATAAAGTTTGGAGATATGCAGAACTCTGATTCAACTGTGTTATCTAGATTAAAGATATTCAGAACTATCCTATAACTCAGTGATACACCCTGTCCCTGATAGCTGGCAGTGCCAACACACACATTCAAATTCACAGAACTCTGGTATAAATCAGTGATACAGCCTGTCCCTGATAGGCTTTGCAGTGCCAACACAGATTCCAATTTCCAGAAAGCAGATATAACTCAGTGATACAGCCTGTCCCTGATAGCTGGCAGTGCCAAGACACAGATTAAAATTTCCAGAAGTATGCTGTGCCTCAGTCATACTCCCTTATAGCTGGCACTGCCAAGACAGAGATTAAAATTTCCAGAAAGCAGATATAACTCAGTGATACAGCCTGTCCCTGATAGCTGTCAGTGACAACACACAGATTCCAATTTCCAGAAATCAGATACAGCCTGTTATGCAACAAACAATCTCCTCTCCTCTCTGATTCACTCCTGCAACAAACACACGCTGGGGCTGCGGGGAAGCCTTATATAGTGTGCTGCGGGACTTAGCTCTGTGAGCCCATGATTGGGCAAAATTTGCCCAATCAGGACTCTGAGCCCTGATTGGCATAGTCTTGCACCTGACCTGTGGTCTGGTGCAAGGCTGTAGCCAATTACAAAATTCAGGCCAGTGGAAAAGTGCATTGTGGTCTATTGTGATGCATTGTGGGCGCGGCGAACACGCAGAAATGTTCGATGTTCGCCGAACGTGCAATGTTCTAATCAAACTCATGTTCGGATCGAACCACCAGCCCATCCCTACTAAGGAGTAGGGATGAGCCGAACACTCCCCGAGTTCGGTTCGAGCCCGAACTTCCCATTTGTTCGGGACCGAACCCGAACCCGAACCCCCATGCAAGTCAATGGGGCTGAAAATTCAGATTTTTAGAGTGCCCTCCAAGAGGGCATATATCCTACATATTTGCCATAAAAGGTGTATGGGGGTCCGGGTAGTGCCCTGGGGGACAGGAAAGAAGGACAAAAAGTAAAAAAAAAACGTTTTTAAAGGGACAGTGAGTTTTCCATGAAATAAGGGTTAAAAATAAAAACCAAAAATTCCTTCAAATATCGTGCCTAGGAGGTCCCCATAACCTGCCCGTGAAGTGGCGGATTTCTAGGATGTATAGAAATATGTAAAAACCAAAAAATGACATTTCAAATGACGGTAAATGCTTTTCCTTTAATCTATCCATAAACAACTGCTTGGGGCGTCAGTCTGTATGAAAAGAGGAGACATTTTCGGACACGCAGAAAAAGTTTACTGATTTTTTGGCGAATGACTGGAGAATGGAAAATTCTAGACCAAATAGCCGATTTGGAAAGTGAGATAAATGGGAGAATTTTTCTGGTTTGGCTATTTTGACCTCGAATTTTCCATTCTCCAGTCATTCTCCTGAGTTTCACCTTTCTCTGAATAACGCACTAGCAGCAAATGACGGGCAATGACGGCCAATATACGAAGTACGGTTGCACAAAAGTCCGGCTGCGCAACGCAAGTGGAAAATGAACGCATTTTTTCAAGAACGCAGAACCGCTAGTATGGACGTACAGAGTGCGCTGTGTCCACTAGTGGCGTGTGTGCGTGATTTGGAGACGTCAGACCCTGCTCATGTCCGGCCAACATAACGTCCAGACACCCAAAGTTTCCTGGTTTGGATCCATAAAAAATCACGCACAAAAATGCGCATCGTATGACCGTTTTCGCGCAATCCGTGAAAAAATACGGCAATGCGTTCGGACGCACTTTTTGACGGTCACTGCGAAAAATGCGTTAGTCTGACCCTAGCCTTATCTCACTTTCCAAATCGGCTATTTGGTCCAGATTGTTCTCTTTTCCTGCCATTCTCCTGGTTTTCACCTTTCTCTGAACAACTCTGAGAGAGAGGTGAAAGCCAGGAGAACTGGCAAGAGAAGAGAAAAATCTAGACCAAATAGCCAATTTGGAAAGTGAGATAAATGGGAGAATTTTTCTGGTTTGGCTATTTTGACCTAGAATTTTCCATTCTCCAGTCATTCCACAAGGTAGAGGAAGGGAGTATATTTAAAAGGAAACAAAGTAGCAAAACAAGAGGACATAGTCTTAGATTAGAGGGGCAAAGGTTTAAAAGTAACATCAGAAAGCATTATTTTACTGAGAGGGTGGTGGATACATGGAACAGTCTTCCAGTTGAAGTGGTAGAGGCCAAAACAGTAATTGAATTTAAGCAAGCATGGGATAGGCATAAGGCTATCCTAAACAAAAGATAAATCCAGGTAAAGTATCCATGTAATTGGGCAGACTAGATGGGCCGAAAGGTTCTTATCTGCCGACATTTTTCTATGTTTCTATGTTTCTCCTGAGTTTCACCTTTCTCTGAATAACCCTGTCAGGGTTATTCAGAGAGCGGTGAAGAGCAGGAGAATGACTGGAGAATGGAAAATTCTAGGTCAAAATAGCCAAACCAGAAAAATTCTCCCATTTAGGCTGGGGTCAGACTAGCGAATTTTTAACGTGCGTTTAGTTGCACTTAATCACGGCTGCACTAGCAGCAAATGACGGGCAATGACGGCCAATATACGAAGTACAGTCGCACGAAAGTCCGGCTGCGCAACGCAAGTGGAAAATGAACAAATTTTTTCGAGAACGCAGAACCGCTAGTACGGACGTACAGAGTGCGCTGCGTCCACTAGCGGCGTGTGTGCGTGATTTGGAGACGTCAGACCCTGCTCATGTCCGGCCAACATAACGTCCAGACACCCAAAGTTTCCTGGTTTGGAGCCGTAAAAAATCACGCTCAAAAATGCGCATCGTATGACCGTTGCGCGCAATCCGTGAAAAAATACGGCAATGCGTTCGGACGCACTTTTTGACGGTCGCTGCAAAAAATGCGTTAGTCTGACCCTAGCCTTATCTCACTTTCCAAATCGGCTATTTGGTCCAGATTGTTCTCTTTTCCTGCCATTCTCCTTGTTTTCACCTTTCTCTGAACAACCCCGAGAGAGAGGTGAAAGCCAGGAGAACTGGCAGGAGAAGAGAACAATCTAGACCAAATAGCCAATTTGGAAAGTGAGTTAAATGGGAGAATTTTTCTGGTTTGGCTATTTTGACCTAGAATTTTCACTTCTCCAGTTCTTCTCCTGCTTTTCACCGCTCTCTGAATAACCCTGTGAATGTTTAATCCCGAGGTGAACAATAACATTGCTTTAGATTTTTTTCAAACACCAGTTAACCACTTGGCTGCTATGGACGCGCTCAGCGCGTCCAGCCAAGTGGTTCTCCTGGGCTATGGACGCGCTGAGCGCGTCCATGCACAGGAGGCAGCAATCCGCCAAATTCTGGCGGATTGCTGCGCCCCCCGGTGCGGGCTGACATCTTGGATGTCAGCCCAGCACTCCGGGACCCCGGCGGAGCAATTAGATGTCATTGCGGTGGCGCGATGACATCTAATTCAGGCGCCCCCCGCATGTTTGGAGGAAGCCCCTGAAAGGGAGGGGGGGAGGTCCTTTGGACCTCTCTCCCTCCCGATTGCCGGGGGGCAGAGGGTTAATCCAGGCACCGTTTGGAAGGGCACAGCCTGCCCTTCCAAACGGTGGCTGTGATTAACCCCTGGGGAGCCGGATTACGAATTGGCGCTGATAAGCGCCGGATCGTGATCCTCTCCTGGAGCTGGCCGACATCTTGGATATTGGCCAAGCCTCCAGGAACTCCCCCTGAGGACTGGCGTCATCATGCATAGCACGATGACGCCAGTCCTGGAGTTAACCCCTAGCTGCCACCAATGGTGGAGATAGGGGGTTCCAATGAACCCCCTATCTCCCGATCCGTGGCAGCTAGGGGTTAATGTTTTATATCGTTGGATCGGCCAGAGCCAGGGCCGGATTAAGGGTATCATGGGCCTGGTGCTGAGGATTTCGGTGGGCCTATTTTTAGATACTTAGGCAACCATCGATCCGCGTTGCTTTGCTTATCTGAAAGGATATTTACACCTTTTTTAAAAATTTACTTATAGCACTACAACGGAACATGACTTAGGCTGACCGTCCACTGGGTCCATATTCTGACGTCCAACGTGGTCGTCAGACTACGGACAACCTAGGTCGTACGATGGCAGACTTCCTGGGTTGTCTACTGCAAGTGACTATGGACAACCCAGGGTCCCAGCCAAATGCTGCCGGACTGACAGCCGAACGCCACTGAAGCCCGCTGGACTGCAGACAAAAACAATAAATGGAACTACACTATTCTTGTATTTAAACCAATAAAAATGCATTAAAATGTGTTTAAATGATAAAAAAGGTCCCATAAATAATAAAAATATCTACTGCAGAAAAAAAAAATCATTCATAGGAGTGAAAGTGATCGAATGTGATGTGAATGGGGGCTATGCGTCATAGAGATTGATGAATGTGTGTGGCTGGAGTGAACTAGGAGTGGATTTGTGGCTGGGCGACTGACGTAGGAGTGCGTTAACAGAAGGGGTTATTCACTAAGCCCCGAACTTGCCACCGAACTGCACCGAACGGTGAATTTCACCCTATGGTGCAATTTCGTGTCAGTTCGTCTATTTACTAAACTGTCAGTTCGCCAAATACTGGCTCATTGACAGCGAAATACGGTGCAATTCGTCAAAATTCAACAATCTTCAGTGGCAGTGAAATTGTCCTATAGAGAAGTCATGAATAATATATTCACAGATGAGCGTATCGGAGCTCCACAGCAATAAAACTCACAGTAATGTGCAGTGTATGAGCGTATCACAGAGCTCCACAGCAATAAAACTCACAGTAATGTGCAGTGTATGAGCGTATCACAGAGCTCCACAGCAATAAAACTCACAGTAATGTGCAGTGTATGAGCGTATCACAGAGCTCCACAGCAATAAAACTCACAGTAATGTGCAGTGTATGAGCGTATCACAGAGCTCCACAGCAATAAAACTCACAGTAATGTGTGCTGTATGTATAAGTAGTATCTCTCATTTCTGTGTACTCTTTCCCACCCCTGTCACACATCTTTGAGTCCTTTCCTCCGTCCGTCTCTCTCTCTGACTCCTCTGTGACTCATCTCTCATTCATCCCTCTATGTGACTCCTCTCACCCCTCTTTCTGTACTCCTCTCTCATCCCTCGCTCTCTCTGTACTCCTCTCATCCCTCGCTCTCTCTGTACTCCTCTCTCATCCCTCACTCTCTCTGTACTCCTCTCATCCCTCGCTCTCTCTGTACTCCTCTCTCATCCCTCGCTCTCTCTGTACTCCTCTCATCCCTCGCTCTCTCTGTACTCCTCTCATCCCTCGCTCTCTCTGTACTCCTCTCATCCCTCGCTCTATCTGTACTCCTCTCTCATCCCTCGCTCGCTCTGTACTCCTCTCATCCCTCGCTCTCTCTGTACTCCACTCATCCCTCACTCTTTGTACTCCACTCATCCCTCTCTCTGTACTCCTCTCGTCCCTCGCTCTCTCTGTACTTCACTCATCCCTCACTCTTTGTACTCCACTCATCCCTCTCTCTGTACTCCTCTCATCCCTCGCTCTCTCTGTACTCCACTCATCCCTCACTCTCTTTGTACTCCACTCATCCCTCTCTCTGTACTCCTCTCATCCCTCGCTCTCTCTGTACTCCACTCATCCCTCACTCTCTTTGTACTCCACTCATCCCTCTCTCTGTACTCCTCTCATCCTTCGCTCTCTGTACTCCTCCCTAATCCCTTGCTCTCTCTGTACGCCTCTCTCATCTCTCGCTCTGTACTCCTCAATCATACCTCGCTCTCTCTCTGTACGCCTCTCATCCCTCGCTCTTTTTGTACGCCTCTCTCATCCCTCTCTCTGTACTCCTCTCATCCCTCTCTGTACTCCTCTCATCCCTCACTCTCTTTGTACTCCTCTCATCCCTGTGACTCCTGTCTCTCTGTGACTCCTCTTCCATTCCCCCTCTTTCACCCCCCTTTCAATCCCCCTCTTTCATTCCTTCTCTCTTTCATTCCCCCTCTCTCATTCATCCCCTCTCTCATTCATCCCCTCTCTCTTTCATCCCCCCTCTTTCATCCCCTCTCTCTTTCATTCCCCCTCTCTCATCCCCCCTCTCTCATTCATCCCCTCTCTCATTCATCCCCTCTCTCATTCATCCCCTCTCTCATTCATCCCCTCTCTCTTTCATCCCCCCTCTTTCATCCCCTCTCTCTTTCATTCCCCCTCTCTCATCCCCTCTCTCATTCATCCCCTCTCTCATTCATCCCCTCTCTCATTCATCCCCTCTCTCATTCATCCCCTCTCTCTTTCATCCCCTCTCTCTTTCATCCCCCTCTCTCTTTCATCCCCCTCTCTCTTTCATCCCCTCTCTCTCTTTCATCCCCTCTCTCTCTTTCATCCCCCCTCTCTCTTTCATCCCCCTCTCTCTTTCATCCCCTCTCTCTCTTTCATCCCCTCTCTCTCTTTCATCCCCCCTCTCTTTCATCCCCTCTCTCTCTTTCATCCCCCCTCTCTTTCATCCCCCCTCTCTCTTTCATCCCCCCTCTCTTTCATCCCCTCTCTCTTTCATCCCCCTCTCTCTTTCATCCCCTCTCTCTCTTTCATCCCCCTCTCTCTCATCCCCCCTCTCTCATCCCCTCTTTCATCCCCCCTCTCTTTCTTTCATCACCTCCTCTCTTTCTTTCTTCACCTCCTCTCTCTTTCTTTCATCACCTCCTCTCTCTTTCTTTCATCACCTCCTCTCTCTTTCTTTCATCACCTCCTCTCTCTTTCTTTCATCACCTCCTCTCTTTCTTTCATCACCTCCTCTCTCTTTCTTTCATCACCTCCTCTCTCTTTCTTTCATCACCTCCTCTCTCTTTCTTTCATCACCTCCTCTCTCTTTCATCACCTCCTCTCTCTTTCTTTCATCACCTCCTCTCTTTCTTTCATCACCTCCTCTCTCTTTCATCACCTCCTCTCTTTCTTTCATCACCTCCTCTCTTTCTTTCATCACCTCCTCTCTCTTTCTTTCATCACCTCCTCTCTTTCTTTCATCACCTCCTCTCTTTCTTTCATCACCTCCTCTCTCTTTCTTTCATCACCTCCTCTCTTTCTTTCATCACCTCCTCTCTCTTTCTTTCATCACCTCCTCTCTCTTTCTTTCATCACCTCCTCTCTCTTTCTTTCATCACCTCCTCTCTTTCTTTCATCACCTCCTCTCTCTTTCTTTCATCACCTCCTCTTTCTTTCATCACCTCCTCTCTCTTTCATCACCTCCTCTCTCTTTCATCACCTCCTCTCTCTTTCTTTCATCACCTCCTCTCTTTCTTTCATCACCTCCTCTCTCTTTCTTTCATCACCTCCTCTTTCTTTCATCACCTCCTCTCTCTTTCATCACCTCCTCTCTCTTTCTTTCATCACCTCCTCTCTCTTTCATCACCTCCTCTCTCTTTCTTTCATCCCCCCCCTCTCTCTGTGTCTGTGATCCCTCTTCCTGTCTGTGTCTTTATTGTCCCCCCTGCATGCTGCCCCCCTCTCCTTCCGAATGAGTTCAGAGGGAGAGCTGCGGGGTGGGGATAAGGGGTGAAGGTAAATTACAAAAAAAAAGCTGCCCGGGTGAATCATCAGCTAGGGAAGCTTACCTTTCTCCCTGGCTGCTGCTCAGCTGCTCTCCTTACCAGTCGCCTTCCTTCCACATGGCTGGAAACAGGAAGAGGTGCTGGAGGATGGGGAGGAGCCGTGTCTCACGGAGCAGCTGATGAGTGACACCTGGTGGCTGCTCTGCCCCAAAATACTCCTGCACATTTTACAACACGGTGGGGCCGCTTGAGAGGATCGGCTTCATCACGGTGTGTGTGTGCTGTGTGTGTGCTGTGTGTGGCAGATCTGTCGGACGTCCGGTGGCTCCTCTATTCTTGGGGCAGGTGTGGGCCTATTTAATGGAAGGGGCCTGGAGCTGCCGCTCCATCCGCCCCTACGTTAATCCGGCCCTGGCCAGAGCATGGCCTTTCCAAGGATACTAAACATGAGCATGAAAAAAAAAAGATATTTAAAAAAAAATTCTAAAAAAAAAATAAACAATTTTTTGGTTTGTTTTTGTTTTGTTAATGCAGCAATATTGTTCCCATTTCAACTATAATGTGAACAATATTGCTGCATTAACGATTTTTGTATGCGGTGTGTTTGTTAAAAAAGCTAAATTCTCCCCCCAAAAAAAATGTAACGAGACACCATTTCTAATTTTTTTAACAAGCGCACCCCATACAAAATATAACCGCAAACGATCGCATGTTAAAATGTGACAAAAAACACTTTACACATAATAATTATTGAAAATTCTAATTTTATTGCATTTTTTTGTTATAATATACAGACATGACATAACGTATACATATAATAATGACATATTATGAATCTGCCAAGTCTGCCGGAAAGAACGATATATAATATGTCTGGGTCATATATCAAAATATGGCTACAAAACGCGGTTAAACATGATGAGCGAAAGCGGTAAAAATGACCTCAGCACAGAGGTGTGAAAAGCCTCAGCAGCGAAAGGGTTAAATGCAGCATATTAGGATGTTTTAGGGAAATTCATTCTCAAATCTCAATCAGAAACAGACACCACCCCACCCCCTCACTATATTGTACAATGTATCAAATTGATTACCAGACTAAAAACACCTGGTGTTATGCCCGTTTGTGAACAGAGGTCATTTAGAGTTGATAATCTTTCCACGTACACATTAGTTTTTAATTCAATATCTAATAAACCGTTGCTTATAATATTCTGCAGTAAAGAGTCTTTTTTTCTAGATTTTTTTAGCATTTTCTATACTTTTTTAAAAATTTCTTTTTTTTTTTGAACCCGAACTGAACACGCCCAAAAAGTTTGAAATTTGTGAACTTTCAAATTGCCAAAGTTCGGGTCGAACTCCAAACCGTCCGAACCCGAACAGCTCATCCCTACTAAGGAGGAGGGGAGCATCCTTCAAACCCTTCTATCTCCTCAACGGTAAGGGCTACCACAATTTATGAGGCACCGTTGGAAAGACCAGAGTTTGACTCATTACAGTGCAAAAAAAGTTATTAAAAAATTACCAAAAATGTAAAACACACACACATTACACAGGGGGTCTCTAGGGACAGAATAAAAATCAAAACTGTCCCAACCCCCCCCCCCATTTAATAAGTAACAACCCCCGCTTTAAAATTTTATTAATAATTTTTATTTCAACATATAACCACAATAGTTCTGGTCATAAAGTTTAGATTAAAAAACATACCTTTTTTTTCAGGTTCGATTAAAATTGCATAATTTCTCAGAAAAATGCAGTAACAGGTTTCCATTACAACTTTTCTTTTTAACAAGAGTTCCCCATAGAAAATATAACCATAAAGTTTGGACGATAAAATGGGAAAAAAATATTTTACACACTGTAAATGACTGAATTTGAATGTAAATTTACATTTCTTTGACATTGTTTTGCTACAGTATTCTGACGCAACATGACGTATACACATAATAATGAGATATTTTGAATCTGCCGAGTCTGCTGATAAAAAGGATTTGTAATTTGTCTGGGTTTTACAACAACGCATGACTTCAGTTCGCGTTTAAACATGATGAGCACAAAACTAACCTGGAGACCACCAGAAATGTTCAACTTTTTCTCCCCTTGTGGGACGTTTTCTCCCCTGTCTGTTTCCCCTGGATTGTGACATTGTCCCATTGTTTCCCTCATGCACCAGACTTGTTTGCCCCATTGGGAATCCCCAGGATTGTCCTGCTGTCCTCGGGATTCTCCTTTTCGGAGTGACCCCAGTGTCCGGAGACACAAACGTCTAAGCCCAACTGCACCGTTCCCCTTCATGGGAACGGGACGATCTTTGGGGACAACCTACGGAACGCTATCGGTTGCCGCACACTCAAAGATTGAGAGGAATCTCTCTAGGGAACCCTGAGTTTGGGACCCCCACCTATGCGCACAGTGATGATCGGCCCCCTTTGGTGTGCTTTTTGGACTGCTTGTTCTTGAGACGTTGGGCTTCCCAGGATCCATCTTGCTGAGCCCCGTGAAGCCCCTGAATTCCCCCGTTTAATGTACCCATTTCTTTCTGTATGTACGAATACTGGGTTTTTCCCAGTGTCGAAAAGTCTAGCACCTTCCATTGTTCTTGTTAATCCCATTATGTTTGTCTGATCGTTTGTGTCTATAAAAGAAGCTGCCTCTCTGTACCAAAATAGAGCTTGTTTTTTTGATGAACCTGAAACCTGTGTCACCTGGTTCTTGAGTATAGCCCAGCTATATATTATTATTATTATTATTACACTTTATTTATATAGCGCCAGCATATTCCACAGCGCTGAACAATGGGCACGATTTAGAGTCACAATACATTGAGACTGAACAACATTTGATAAATGAGTACAGGAGGAAACGAGGGCCCTATTCCCGTGGGAACTCACAATCTAGAAGGGTTGGGGTAGAAACAGGAGGAGAGGACTGCAAGATGAGAGTGATGGGCTGCTAGGTGAGAGTGATGGACTGCAAGGTGAGAGTGATGGACTGCAAGGTGAGAGTGATGGAGTGCAAGGTGAGAGGGATGGACTTGTTGGGGCAGTGAGGTGTATTAGTGAGTCGGGTGGTAGGCTTCCCTAAATAGGAATGTCTTAAGTCTGACCATACGAGGGAGAGCGTTCCAGAGGGTGGGGGCTGCGCGTGAGAAATCCTGCAGTCTGTCTTTCTCCACTAGGCTTGTGCACCGATTTTTTTTCGGTTCGATTCGATTTTTCAGATTTTCAAACTTTTCGATTCGGCTCGTTTCGACCGATTTCTGTTTCGATTCGGTTCGGCTCGACTCGTTTTTCGTGTACATTTTTTTTTTTGGGAATATCGACCATTTTTCGTATTTTTGTGTCACTTAGCTCGTTTTTTGTATCGACTTTCGTGATTTCGGAAATTTTCGTTTTTCGGAATTGTAGAGGTTTCCGGAATATCGACCATTTTTCGTATTTTCGTGTCACTTAGCTCGTTTTTTGTATTGACTTTTCGTGATTTCGGAAATTTTCGTTTTTTCGGAACGTCTGTTCTCCTCGTTTCAAAGCAATAAATTTCGATTTGACACATTTCAAGTCCATTCGAAAATTCCGAAAATATTTCGTTTCGGCTCGGAAAACTTTTCGGATCTGCCGTTTTCGGATCTAAAAATTTTCGGAAAATCGGCCGCATCCGAAAACACGAATCGGGAAATTTCGTGAAAATTCCGAAATTCCGAAACCTGAAACGCACATCCCTATTCTCCACTATTTCGCTAGTAACGAGGCAAGGCAAATAATATTCAATTGGAATATTGCAGATCCGTCACAAGCACAAACGGTAAAAATGAGCTCAGCACACGGGGTGAAATGGCCCAGCAGTGAACGGGTTAATTTACGTTGAGTCTCTTCACTGAACATTGCAGTAAACCGATAAAAACATTTATTTCTCTTCCATTTCTTTCATTTTCAATTAATTTTCATTTCCAGTTTTCTTTCTCTCTGTCATTATGTTTGATTTATTATACTGTCTATTATTTCGCAGCCGATTAAGGGAAACTGTACAGTCAGTGCGTGTTTCTAACAAGCAGAGACCTGTAAAAGGCGTTTTATTATGACTTAATGTATGTTGTGTCTTGGGCATCGGCTGCTCCGTGCCGTTACAAATCAGTTTTATGGTCCCGTTTTCGGCAATAATTCTCTGGTGTAAATGTATGCTAGACTGGAAACAGTGCTTTGGTCAAATATTACGGAGTCAGAGGTCAGAAAAAAAGAACATCGCTCACAGGAATTAAACCCCTAATACTGAAAGTACAACTCAACTACCATCATGCTCAGCCAGAAATGACAGCAAACTGTACATAATCCATCTAGGCGCAAACTGGCCCTTCATAAACTCTATTTTATTTTTTCGTAAGGGTTCGGCTTATATGTATTGTATTAAAACAGTGGTTCCAAAACCTGTCCTCAGGACCCTCCGCCTCGCCAGGTTTGCCGGATATCTGAAGCACAACACAGGTGATATGATTTGCTGCTCAGTGATTGCAGGATTCAGTCTGTATTTCCCCAAGGTGATCCTTAAAACCTGGCCTGGTTGAGGGTCCCGAGGACAGGTTTGGGAAACACTGTGTTAAAGGATAAATAGGCAGACAGTCAAAAGATAGACAGATAGATACAGGCAAGTAGAAGAACTCTGGGAAGGGATTTTTATGCATTCTTATTGCACCAGATTAAAGATACAGAGGATAAAAGTCTTGAAAAAAGTCATAAAGAGTTATTCAAAGAGCACCAAACTCACCACCGAATTGCACTGAAAGGTGGATTTCCCCATACGGTGTAATTTTGTGGCAGTTCGTCTTTTCGCTAAACTGTCGATTCGCCAAATATTGGCGAATTGTCAGCGAAATACGATGCAGTTCGACGCAGTTCGCCGCAATTCGCGATATTCGGCGGCAGTGAAATTGTCCCATAGAGAAGCAATGGTTAATTTATTCAGAGAATGCCGAACTGCACCGAAATCTCATTGTAATGCCCTGATTTTCGGTGGTTCAGTTCGACAGGTTTAAACAGGTGAATCCCAAAGGATTCAATGTTAAAAAAATATTAGCGTTTTTATCATTGTTTTTTATTAAACCATTTAATCTTTTCAGTTTCGGCAAAAAGCATTTTAATGCATTTTTTTTAGGATTTTTAGGTGAAATTTTTGATTACCATTTTTTTAATGGCGTCTTTTTTAAGTTCTGTAACAGGCCTTTTTATTATTTATACACATTTTAATGCATTTTTATTGTTTTAAACTCCTCAAAGAATAGCAGATTTGTTTTTTTGCTGAAGCCTGGCGGCGTGCGGCGGCCTGTTTGGTGGTCAGCGGTGCGTTCAGCGTTCTGTTCAGTGGCATTCAGCTGCACGTTCGGCGACTCTGCGTTATGTGCACTTCAGGAGACCGAGCGATGGAAACTGAATTCACCGCTGGGTCAGCGAACTGGAAGCGCACCGAAGTGCGCCGAACAAGAAAGCACTGAAATTTCGGTGCTTTCTGAATAACCCTCCTAGTGAAGCTGGATACATTGGCTCATTTTGATTCTTGTGTCAAAAGAAGGAGCAGAATATGTTGCAATAAAATTAAGCAAAAATGGAGAAGAAACTTATGGTTATGGTTTAGGGTTAACCTTCCGCTTAAAAGTAACCCTAACCCTAAAAACAAGAACAAATAGTAACATAGCTCTGATTACAAACCATAACCCTAATACTAACCCTAACACATGAATAAATAGCATGAATAAATAGCAACCTAACATACTCAATGTTCTCGAACCCAGGACATACTTGAAAACGAGAGAAATCTCAATGTATCCTTCCTGGTAAAATCCTTTATAAATAAATAAATATAGTTACATAGGCTGAAAAAAAGAGGTGCATCCATCAGGTTCAGCATTTCACACATCACCTACTGCTGTTGATCCAAAAGAAGGCAAAAAACAGAGTCTGAAGTAGGGATGGGCTGCCGGTTCAAATTAGGCTTGTGCACCGATTTTTTTTTCGGTTCGATTCGATTCTTCGGATTTTTAAACTTTTCGATTCGGCTAGTTTCGACCGATATCTGTTTCGATTCGGTTCGGCTCAACTCGTTTTTCGTGTACATTTTTCTCAGAATATCGACCATTTTTCGTATTTTCGTGTCAACAGCTCGTTTTTGTATCGACTTTTCGTATTTTCGGAAATTTTCGTTTTTTCGGAACGTCTGTTCTCCTCGTTTCAAAACAATAAATTTCAATTTGACACATTTCAAGTACATTCGAAAATTCCGAAAATATTTCGTTTCGGCTCGGAAAACTTTTCGGATCTGCCGTTTTTGGATCTAAAAATTTTCGGAAAATCGGCCGCATTCGAAAACACGAATCGGGAACTTTCGTGAAAATTCCGAAATTCCGAAACCCGAAACGCACATCCCTAGTTCAAATCGGTTCGAAGTTCAATTCGAACATTGACTGTTCGAAAGTTCGCGAACTTCGAATTTTTCGGGACGTTCACGGAAAGTTTGAGGGAAAATTTATTTTTTCCAAAAAATTCAAAAAAATGCTTAAAATATCCTAAAAAATCGAAAAGTAAAGAGACTCTTTACAGCAGAATATAATAATAAACGGTTTATTGGATATTGAATTAAACCAGGAATATTTTTAACATTGAAGCCTGTGGGATTCATAAACATTTCCCACTCCTTGTTGGTCAAACATGTCCCACTCCTTGTTGGTAAAACATTTCCCAGTAATTGTTGGTCAAACACTTAACACTCCTTGTTGGTCAAACAGTTCCCACTCATTGGTCAAACATTTCCCACTCCTTGTTGGTCAAACATTTCCCACTCATTGTTAATCAAACATTTCCCAATCCTTGTTGGTCAAACATTTCCCATTCATTGTTGGTCAAGCATTTCCTATGGCTTCAGATCACGTTTAAACATGAGCAAAAGCAGTAAAAATTAGCTCAGCGCACAGCGGTGAAATGGCTCAAAAAAATTCCAAAAAATGCTTAAAAGATCCTAAAAAATCTAACTATAAAGAGACTCTTTACTGCAGAATATAATAATAAACGGTTTATTAGATATTGAATTAAAACGGGAAGATTTTTAACATTGAAGTCTGCGAGTCCCTTCACTGGCTCCCCATCCACTGCAGAATTAAGTTCAAAATCCTTATCCTTACCTACAAAACCCTCACTAACTCAGCGCCCCACTACCTGTCCTCACTAATCACCAAATACACCCCAGCCCGCTCCCTAAGGTCAAACAGTGACCTGCACCTAGCTTCTCCCCGCATCACCTCTTCCCATGATAGACTGCAGGATTTCTCACGCGCAGCCCCCACTCTCTGGAACGCTCTCCCTCGTGCTGTCAGACTTTCCCCTAACTTCTCTTCCTTCAAACGCTCCCTGAAAACATTCCTATTTAGGGAAGCCTACCACCCAACTCACTGACGCAACCATCAACCATCAATCACTCTCACCTTACAGTCCTCTCCTCCTGTTTCCAACCCCAACCCTCCTAGATTGTGAGTTCCTACGGGAATAGGGCCCTCATCTCCTCCTGTACTGTTTGTCAAATGTTGTTCAATGTATTGTAACCCTGTCTGTACTGTGCTTATTGTACAGCGCTGCGGAATATGCTGGCACTTTATAAATAAATAATAATAATAAAATAATAATAGGGGATTCATAAACATTTCCCACTCCTTGTTGGTCAAACATTTCCCACTCCTTGTTGGTCAAACATTTCCGACTCATTCTTGGTCAAACATTTCCCACTCATTCTTTGTCAAACATTTCCCACTCATTATTGGTCAAACATTACCCACTCCTTGTTGGTCAAACATTTCCCACTCATTGTTAATCAAACATTTCCCAATCCTTGTTGGTCAAACATCTCCCACTCATTGTTGGTCAAATATTTCCCATGGCTTCAAATCACGCTTAAACATGAGCAAAAGCAGTAAAAATGAGCTCAGCGCACAGCGGTGAAATGGCTCAGCACTCAGCAGTGAAAGAGTTAAAAACGTTTTTTTTAGACCTTAATTTTCGAACGTTCGAGCCCCGTTGACTTGCATGGTGTTCGAATTGTGTTCGAGTTTGCGGTCGAACTTTTTCGGGTGTTTGAGTTCGAATGCGAACCGAACACAGGGGTATTCGGCCCATCACTAGTCTGAAGCACTCACCAAAATGCAGCATACTGGGGAAAAAATCCTTCTTGACCCCAGATGGCGTCAGATTTCTCCTTGGACTTGCCTTTTTGGTGTATTGTAGAATTGTATTGTCTTTAACCATTGTACCTTTGTACAGCGCTATAGAATAAATAAATAATAATTTTTTCTGGTTGCAGAGGATCCCTTTCAGTTCTGGGAGGAGACTACCCTTACATTAGGGGTTATTCAGAGAGCACCAAAATGTCACCGACATTTCGCTGCTCTCTCGTTTCCCGCACTTCCCCACCCTGCGTTGAATTCAGTATTCACCACAGAGTCCCTGGAGTGCAAGGAAAACCCGCACGAACACACAAAAAACCTGCGGGAACTGCTGCAAAAACCAGCAGTGAACATGTCGGAAAAAAACGACGAGCCGCTGAACACAGCGCAGACGGGCTGACGGAAAAAGCTGACAAGCTGACGAACGGAGTAAAAGAAAAAAGCAAAAAAACTATATGATTGAAAGTCCCAAAATTGAAACGCTGTTTGCAAAAAAAACTACTGAACGAAAATGCCTGGAATTTATATATAAGATCCAATGAATGATGATAAAAAGGTCTGTTACAGAAAAAAGAAAAACCACTTGAAAAAAACTATACCAATAAAATCCCGAAAAATGCCTTAAAGATCCTTAAATTAATAAATAAATCTTTTACTGCAGATTAAAATAATAAACAGTTTATTAGATATTGAATGAAAACGGGAATATTTTTAACATTGAAGCCTGTGGGGTTCGCCTGAATAAACCTGACAAATGAAACCACCGAACAGCAGGGCATTTTGGCAACTTTTCTCTGCTGTTCGGTGTCTCTGAATAGACGAAGCATTGCTTCTCTATGGGGGATTCACTGCCGTCGAACAGGCACCGTACTTGCTGAGAGTTCACCATTTGGAAAACTGACGAATGGCCCCAAAATGGCACTGTATGGGGAAATTCACTGTTCGGCAACATTTCGGGCCAGATCGGCTCTCTCTGAATAACCCCTTTTCTGTTCGGCCTTTTTGGCTGGGATCAGGTTAATACACACATGTATAGGTTGCCCTGTATTAGCACCGGATACTTTTACATAATACTTTAGAGCAAGGATTTGGGAATTGAGCAGAGATCATTAAAGGACAAGCTTCACAGATATTACAAGTTCTTTTTCATGCTCAGTGGTCCCACAAACGTTGATTTTGACTTACAAATGATTTATGAAGTGCTTGACTTTTTGCACTTTTTATCATTATTATGATATGCTAAGAAATCTGCATTTTTCTTTCTTACTATAGAATGTTGAGTCACTGTGTGCTCTTTCTACATTTCTTAATAATTTCCATTGAGGACAGGTAGACGCTTGTCATACATGAACGCATGTCTGCTCTGGGCTTCGCTGGCCCGGCCAGCCGCTTGTGGTTAAAAGACGTGTTTTCGCCTTTTCTGCTTATGTCAGACATCAATTGTATACATATAGACTGCGGAAACCATGACTTCTCGGAAGTGTTTCTAACAGGAATATAGGTGTGCCATTTGTATCAGTAAATGATGTTTTTATTTGTACAGATGTAGCCTTATTAATGTATCATGGGATCCTGTGGACTTTAACTTCCTTTCCCGTATAGATAGTTACATACATATTATATATGTGTGTTTTTCTGTCAGTGTCGATGTCAGTATATTTTTTGCACGTTAGTGTCTTTATCAGAGTCTCTCTGTCTCTGCCATTGCTTCCGTGTGTCTTGCCTTGTCTCTGACGGGGTTTTTTCAGAGTGTAGTTTGGCACACTTCGGTGAACTTGGACGATTCCATTTGACCGACCCTGCGACATTGAATCCTATGGGATTCGCCTGTTTAAACCTGTCGAACTGAAAATCAGGGCATTTCACTGACATTTCGGTACAGTTTGGCGTCTCTGAATAATAGTAATAAACCATTACTTTTCTATAGGACACTTTCACTGCCGCCGAAGATCACCGAATTGCGTCGATCTGCAGCGAACTGCACCGTATTTCACTGTCAATTTCTCAGTATTTGGCGAACTAACAGCATAGTGAATAGACAAACTGCCACGAAATTACACCGTACGGTGCCCTTCGGTGGCAAGTTTGGTCCTGTCTGAATAACCCCTTGTGTGTTTTGTCAAAGTTTTTATCAGTGTCTTTGTCCTTGTTTATGTGTGTCTATTAATGTCTTTGCGTTTGTCATTGACTATGCCAGTGTATGTGTGTCTCTATCAGTCTCTGTGTCTGTCTGTGTTTTTCACTGTCTGGATGTGACTGTCAGTGTGTGTGTGTGTTTAACCACTTAACGCCGCCAGGAGAGCTATGCCATCCAGGTGACAGGTGGGCCTGATTGCCAAGGGACATCATAGCACACCCCGTGGCTCTCTGACACCATACACACTGCACATTACTGTGAGTTTTATTGCTGTGGAGCTCAGTGATATGCTCATACACACACCGCACATTACTGTGAGTTTTATTGCTGTGGAGCTCTGTGATACACTCATACACACTGCACATTACTTTGAGTTTTATTGCTGTGGAGCTCAGTGATATGCTCATACACACACCGCACATTACTGTGAGTTTTATTGCTGTGGAGCTCTGTGATACGCTCATACACACCGCACATTACTGTGAGTTTTATTGCTGTGGAGCTCTGTGATACGCTCATACACACCGCACATTACTGTGAGTTTTATTGCTGTGGAGCTCTGTGATACACTCATACACAGAGTTTTATTGCTGTGGAACTATTTGATACGCTCATACACTGCACATGTTTTTTTTGGGGTGGCAGCATTCCATCCTTGGACCCAGGCAGCACAGTGTCTTGGGCCGGCTCTCATACACACCGCACATTACTGTGAGCTTCATTGCTGTGGAGCTCTGTGACACGATCATACACTCTGCATGTTCTTTTAGGGGGGGCAGCAATTCATCCTTGGCTTCAGGCAGCACATTGGCTTCAGCCGGCCCTGGTCCCCTGCAGGAGGAATATTCAAAATTAGAGTGATAGAAGTGTGGGTTGAGGAAACTCCTCTGCTTCAAACAATTGTCCCAGCTGGTCCGGAGGGGTTTGGACTGGAAGAGGGGACATGCTCGTCTCACTCCGACCACCTAGAAAAAAAAACCTCAAATGGTCAAAATAAGTAGAGTGTCCCTTTCAGTTAGCGGACCCCAAATCAGACAAAATAATTAAGATTGTTATTTTTATTATGTGATTTTTTTTTCCACTATGGGGGTTATTCAGAGAGCACTGAAATTTCACCGAGACAGCTGGAGGGGGAATGCTAGTGGAATGTTCTTAATACATTCTGCTAGCAGTGAGGTCTGTGTTAAGTATACTGTCAGTGAGGTCTGTGTTGGGGATACTGTCAGTGAGATCTGTGTGGAGTATACTGTCAGTGATATCTGTGTTGGGTATACTGTCAGTGAGATCTGTGTTGGGTATACTGTCAGTGAGGTCTGTGTTGGGTATACTGTCAGTGAGGTCTGTGTGGGGTATACTGTCAGTGAGATCTGTGTTGGGTATACGGTCAGTGAGGTCTGTGTTAAGTATACTGTCAGTGAGGTCTGTGTGGGGTATACTGTCAGTGAGATCTCTGTGGAGTATACTGTCAGTGAGATCTGTGTTGGGTATACTGTCAGTGAGATCTGTGTGGAGTATACTGTCAGTGAGATCTGTGTTGGGTATACTGTCAGTGAGATCTGTGTGGAGTATACTGTCAGTGAGATCTGTGTTGGTTATACTGTCAGTGAGATCTGTGTTGGGTATACTGTCAGTGAGGTCTGTGTTGGGTATACTGTCAGTGAGGTCTGAGTACCTGAAAAAAGTACTCGGTATCGGTGAGTACTTGAAAAAAGTATCGGTACTTGGTATCGGTGAGTACCTGAAAAAAGTATTGGTACTTGGTATCAGTGTGTACCTGAAGAAAAGTATTTGTATCGGTATAGGTGAACACCTGAAAAAAAGTATATGTACTCGGTATTGGTGAGTACCTGAAAAAAGTATCGGTACTCGTATCGGTGAGTCCCTGGAAAAAGTATCGGTATTCGTATCGGTGAGTCCCTGGAAAAAGTATCGGTATTCGGTATCGGTGAGTACCTGAAGAAAAGTTTTTGTATCGGTATCAGTGAGTACCTGAAGAAAAGTATTTGTATCGGTATACACCTGAAAAAAGTATCGGTACTCGGTATTGGTGAGTACCTGAAGAAAGGTATCGGTACTCGGTATCGGTGAGTATCTGAAGAAAAGTATCGGTACTCTTATCGGTGAGTACCTGAAGAAAAGTATCGGTACTCGGTATCGGTGAGCACCTGAAATAAGTATCGGTACTTAGTATCGGTGAGTATCTGAAAGTACTTTTACTCGGCAAAAAAAAAAAGTGGTATCGGTGCATCCCTAGAGAAAACCAATATATGCATTTACAGAGTGCAGACAGCTGGGAAATCCGGCTCCGCGGCTTCCTTCCTCTTCATCTTATTGTTACCAGACATTCCTACAGTAACAAATACAATTTGATGGAAAACACATATAAAAAAATGAAACATAGTATTAGATTTTTTTTTTTATCCCTTCAGGCATTAAGTTGATGCTCAGGAAGAGGAAAAAGAATCCGATATGGGATTGGTGATTAGATGAACATTCATTTGTAGATGTCAGAGGGAGAATTTAGCAATTTGGAATCTAATTTGAAATTACAAAAGGTCCTTTAATAATGTCTCCTTGTTAATGAGCGCACTGCGGTGATGTGGCAAGAAATATATAGCAGCGCCGGAGTAATAAGCGTGACGGATTATGTTGCAGAATCTCCCTTAAAATATGTTTCATTATTTTAATTAAATGCTCTCTCCTGAGCGCCGAGGGGAGATATTTATCAAGCGGCGCAAACCGTATCAGGACCAGGGTCGGTAATGGCTGCAGTAAATAATGCGTTTTTAAGCTCCGTTACAGCAAAATGTCGGCGTAATCGCCCGACGACGCAAGGTATAGGCTTATATTATCATTTTAAATACCGTATGCTGCATGACACTAATGCACGTTACGCAATATTCATTTCAAATTCTAGAATAATGTGGGGAACGTCCTGCTCTGATATCTTAATGTCCAATATTAGACATGTGCATTAGTTTTAGTACTAAAACGATTTAGTCCGAATTTTGGGATAATTTAGTTTTCGTATGACTCAAGAGAAACGAAACTGCTCAGTACAAAAAACGAAAGAAACTAAAATAAAATGCACTACATTTTAGTTTCAGTCCTTTTTGTGATATTACATTGATGAGTGAAGGAGACCAGCAATGAAGAGCGCAACATCGCAACATTTGAAGTTCTGCACCCTCCACATGCCAATGCAGTAGGATGTTCTATACAGAGAGGGGCATTAATTAATGCAGGACGATGTTATATACATTATACAGAGAAAGGTATAAATTGAGGAGGATGTTCTATACAGAGAGGGGCATTAATTAATGCAGGTGGATGTTGTATACATTATACAGAGAGGGGTATTAAATTAATGCAGGAGGATGTTCTAAACATTATACAGAGAAGAGCCTTTTTTTTTTTAGCCCTTTAAATCCAGTGGCTGTGAGCGCTGAGATCGGCTGCTTGTTACATTATCTCTCAGTACAATGTATCAGGCTCAGCTGTTACAGTAACTGACTGTAACAGCGCTCAGAGTTTCAGTAAAACAAGGAAATAATATTGTTCTAACCTCTTATACATAAAAATATTATTTACTAGTTTTACTGAAACTCTGAGCGCTGTGATGAGCAGCAGTCAGTTACTGTAACAGCTTTGCCTGACACAGGGCAGTATTACAATGTTGGTGCTAACTTAACCAGAGCTGTTGTAAACTGAAAACCTCCATAGGCTATAATGGCTCTGGGAAGTTTACAACAGCTCTGGTTAAGTTAGCACCAACTATGTAATATGGCCCACATTGTGCTGAGAGTGAGAGATACTGTAACAAGCAGCGATCTCAGCCCTCTGAGGAGCCACTACAATAGTAATTGTATCCACTGGTTTTCGGATGAACGAAATTAGTTTTCATACTAAAGAACTGAAAACGAATTTCTTTAGCAACTAAATAAATTGCATTTTAGTACTAATCCATTAGTTCAAAACGAAATTTTGTGCTGTGCACATGTCTATCCAATATACTCTTTGGGGGTTATTCAGAGAGAGGTGAAACTCAGGAGAACTGGCAGGAGAAGAAAACAAGGGAACAATCTAGACCAAATAGCCAATTCGGAAAGTGAGATAAATGGAGAATTTTTCTGGTTTGGCTATTTTGACCTAGAATTTTCACTTCTGACAATTCTCTACATTCTCCTGGTTTTCACCTCTCTCTGAATAACCCTGACTGAAATATTTTTCGGGATGTAACCACGGCTACATGTGCTTTTTTTCCTCTTTTGTTTAGCTGGATATGTGTCAGCTCTGTGTGTTGTTGGGCGATACATGAAAAAAAAGGGCTTCCCAGCACTATCTATAACAATAAAAACGTTTGCGTCCGTCGCCGCAGGCGGCGGACGCAATGCGCATGCGCGACAGGGGGAAAAAAAAGCCGGCATGCGCGCAAGTAAGGTTAAAAAAAAAAAAGCTGCTGAGCCTTGCCGTCACCCTGCCGCTTACTGGACCCACCGCACCGCCGTACCCCCGCTCCCACCACTCAGCAGACCCGCCGGACCCGCCGCTCACCGCATCCCCCCACTCCCGCCACTTACCGGACCCGCCGCACCGCCGGACCCGGGGCTTACTGGCCCTCCTGCTCCTGCGACCCGCCGCACCGCCAGACCCACCGCTCACTGGACCCCCCCGCTCCCGCCACTCACCAGACCCCTCGCTCCCCAGACCCGCCAGACCAGCCGCTCACCGGCCCCCCTGCTCCTGTGACCCGCCGCACCACCGGACCCGCATCTCACTGGACCCCCACCTGCTCCCGCCGCTCACCGGATCCGCCGCACCCACCGCTCACGCATAAAATGGGGGGATGTGTGTGTGGGGGGGGGTTAATGAACTGAAGAGGGGGAAAAAAGGGGGAAATAACTGAGGGAGGGAAAAAAGAAAAGGGAGGGATGGGGGAAAAAAAGAAAGGAGGGATGGGGGAAAAAAAGGGAGGGATGGGGAAAAAAAAGAAGGGAAGGATGGGGAAAATAAAAAAGGGAGGGGGGAGTGATGGCGAAAAATAAAAAAGGGAGGGGAAAAAAAGAAGGGAGGGAGGGTGAAAAAAAAAAGATGGGAGAAGGGGAAAAAATAACTGCCGGCATGCGCTCAATGAAAAGGAAAAAAAAAAGGTGATAAGCCCTGCCGTCGCTCACTGAACCCGCCGCCCCACCGCTCATTGGAACCACCGCCCCGCCACTCACTGGACCCGCCGCCCCACCGCTCAGTGGACCCGACACCCCACCGCTCAGTGGACCCACCGCTCACTGGACCCGCCACTCACTGGACCCGCTGATCAGTGGACCTGAATCAAAAGGGGGGGAATGAAAAGAGTGTGTGTGGGGGGTTAATGAAATGAAAAGAGTGGGGGGGGGGTGGACAGAGCCAGCCAGCCTGCCCTGGGAAGAGGAGATGCTCACGGGAGCTTACAATCTAAGAGAGGGAAGAGGAGCCGCTCACGGGAGTTTACAATCTAAGAGAGGGAAGAGGAGATGCTCACGGGAGTTTACAATCTAAGAGAGGGAAGAGGAGCCCACTCACGGGAGCTTACAATCTAAGAGAGGGAAGAGGAGATGCTCACGGGAGTTTACAATCTAAGAGAGGGAAGACGAGCCCGCACATGGGAGTTTACAATCTAAGAGGGAAGATAAGCCGCTCACGGGAGTTTACAATCTAAGAGAGGGAAGAGGAGATGCTCAGGGGAGCTTACAATCTAAGAGAGGGAAGAGAAGAGGAGCCCGCATACGGGAGTTTACAATCTAAGAGAGGGAAGAGGAGATGCTCACGAGAGTTTACAATCTAAGAGGGAAGAGGAGCCGCTCATGGGAGCTTACAATCTAAGAGGGAAGAGGAGCCCGCACACGGGAGCTTACAATCTAAGAGGGAAGAGGAGCCCGCACACGGGAGCTTACAATCTAAGAGGGAAGAGGAGCCGCTCATGGGAGCTTACAATCTAAGAGGGAAGAGGAGCCCGCACATGGGAGCTTACAATCTAAGAGAGGGAAGAGGAGCCGCTCACGGGAGCTTACAATCTAAGAGAGGGAAGAGGAGCCGCTCCTGGGAGTTTACAATCTAAGAGAGGGAAGAAGAGCCGCTCCTGGGAGCTTACAATCTAAGAGGGAAAAGAGATGCCCGCTATAATATATAAATGCCATTGTAATGCGCTGTCAGCTGCGCGCGCGCACCCATCACAGCTGCTCACTCGTAGGGATGAGCTGTACGGTTCGGACGGTTCGGAGTTCGATCCGAACTTAGCCTGTTCGATTAGATCGCGAACTCCGAACATTTCCGGGTGTTCGCCGCATGTTCGACCACAATGCATCACAATGGACCACAATGCATTTTCCCACTGGCCTGAAGCTCGTAATTGGCTACAGCCTTGCACCTGACCACAGGTCTGTTGCAAGACAGGTTCAACAGTATGCCAATCACGGCTCAGAGTTCTGATTGGGCAAATTTTGCCCAATCATGGGCTCACAGAGCTAAGTCCCCCAGCACACTATATAACGTTTCCACGCATAGCTACAGCACGCATTTTGAGAGGAGATTTCAGAGAAGATTGTTGTGTGTTGTTACTGCCGGTCTACCACGCTACTGGGGGGGTCTGGGGGGGTCTCATTTCTACCAAATATCAGGGAATTTGGGTGATGTGTGTCTTGTCACTGTGCCAGCAAGTTTTTTTGGGGTTTACAAATTTCTTTAAAACATTTGTGAATTGAGGTGATCTTCTGTGTCTTGTCACACAGCCAGCAAGTATTTTGGGGTTAAAAATTTCTTTAAAACATTTGTGAATCGAGGTGATCTTCTGTGTCTTGTCACTGGGCCACCAAGTCTTTTTGGGGGTTACAAATTTCTTTAAAACATTTGTGAATAGAGGTGATCTGTCTCTTGTCAGACAGCCAGTACCACGCAGTATTTTGGGGCTCACTAATTTCTACAAAACATTTGTGAATTGAGGTGATCTGTGTCTTGTCACACAGCCAGTACCACGCAGTATTTTGGGGCTCACTAATTTCTACAAAACATTTGGGAATTGTTATAATCCGTGTGTTCTCACTGGCTGCCACCCATCAAGGGGGTTCTCACTGATTTATAGGAGGTTTCACTGCCACCCATCAAGGGGTCTCACTGATTTATAGGAGGTTTCACTGCCACCCATCAAGGGGTCTCACTGATTTATAGGAGGTGTCTGAGACTTGTAATCTGTGTCTTGTCACTGGCTGCCAGCTATCAGTGTGTCTCACTGAGTTATACCAGAGTTCTTTAAATCTTTATACCAGAGTTGAATCAGAGTTCTGTATATATTAATCTATATATCACTCACCATGTCTGCAAGAACAAAAAGGACAGGCAGACGCTCCCAGACACAGATAAGAGGGCAAGCAGCCCCTGTGTCGGGAGGCTGTGCCTCTGGTCGTGGTGGACGTGGTGCATCCTCTGCAGGGGCACGTTTGTCCTTTCTAACTGGTGCTGGCCGTCTTAAGCAGCAGCAACATACAGAGGACTTGGTGGATTGGCTAACCAGGCCATCCTCATCCTCCGAGTCCTCTGCCAGCCAGGCTTCTAGTGCTTTACAGTCCACCTCAGCTGCCAAAGCATCTAATGCAGCCTCCATGTCCACAGCTACTCCTGCCGTAGCCTCGCTATCACACACGGAGGAGTCAGCTGAATTGTTTGACTACAATGAGAGTGACATGCTGCTTGAGGATGTGCAGCAAGTACAGTGCTCTGATTCAATCTCTGAGGTTGAGCAAGGGAGTATAATCAACCTAGAGGAAGGGGGTGCCAGTGATGACACACAAATAACTGGCACTCATGTTGCCCCAGCAGCTGCAGCATACTGCCAAGTTGGCTCCAGTGACGAGGAGATAGGGGGTGATGATGACAATGATGATGAGGTCACTGACTCCACCTGGGTGCCTGATCGAACAGAGGAACTAAGTGAGGAAGAGGGGGAGGAGGAGGCACAGCAAACACGAGGCACAACATCCTCTGTGACCAACCGGAGCACTAGCCAGTCCAAGGCATCACATGTCAGAGCTGCTCCTGTGCAGAGCGCTGTTGTCTCAAAGAACACATGCAGGAACTCTGTTGTCTGGGAGTTCTTTAAGAAATGTGCAGTAGATTGCAGCGTTGCTATTTGTATTCTATGTCAGATGAGGCTTAAGCGAGGGAAAGATACCGGACACATGGGTACCAAGTGCTTGAGGCGACATATGAACAACTGCCACACATCCCGTTGGCGCAAAACTTTGCGTAGGTCCTCCTCCTCCTCATCTGTCTCTACCCCCACTGTATGTCCTGCCATGTCATTGCCTACAACCTCCACCGACAGGGATGATGCTAAAGTAATGGATGTACCAGGTCCTTCCTCACAATGTGACATCATCCCAGCAGCTGAAGATTTACGCAGTCAGATTACGTTGCCGCAGCTGCTGCAGCGAAAGAAAAAATATAGTCCCAACCATCCCCAAGCACAGCGTCTAAATGCCAGCTTAGCAAAATTACTTGCATTGCAGCCGCTGCCTTTCCAGCTGGTGGACTCTGCTCCCTTCCGTGAATTTTCTGAATGTGCTGTACCACAGTGGCAGGTTCCAAAACGCCATTACTTTTCACGCAAGGCCATTCCAGCACTATACCAGCACGTGGAAGACAATGTTATCCAGTCACTGGGAAAGGCAGTCAGCAACAAGGTGCATGTGACTTTAGACACGTGGTCCAGCAAGCATGGACAGGGTCATTACATTTCCTTCACGGCACACTGGGTAACTCTGATTGCAGCTGGGAGGGATCCAGGACGGGGCTCTGTGCTGGAGCTTGTTCATCCACCATGCCTCCAGAAAGCTGCTTGTATGAGGTCTGTCTGCTCCACCACCACCTCTCCCTCTTCCTCCTCCTCCTCCTTATCTGACTCTGGCAAAGTGGCAGTTAAACCGATGCCTGACAGGGTCTACGCAATGGCTCAAGCAAAAAGATGCCATACTGTGCTTGAGCTGGTTTGTTTAGGGGACAGGAGCCACACCGGGCCAGAAATTCTGTCAGCTCTGCAGGGGCAGGTGCAGAGATGGTTAACACCACGCAAGCTTCAGCTGGGAATGATCGCCTGCGATAATGGCAGCAACCTTCTCTCTGCCCTACGCAAGGGTAAATTGACGCATGTACCATGCCTAGCACACGTCCTAAATCTAGTGGTACAGCGTTTCCTAACCAAGTACCCAGGGCTGCCAGAGCTTCTCATCCAGGCCAGAAGAGTCTGCAGCCACTTCAGACGGTCATTCCCAGCAAGCGTTCACCTGGCAGAAATTCAAAGAGAATTCCACCTTCCCACAAACCGTCTGATTTGTGACATGCCCACCAGGTGGAACTCGACATTAGCAATGCTGCAGCGTCTGCACAAGCAGCAGAGGGCCATCAACGAGTACCTGTGTGAGTATGGCACAAGGACAGGTTCAGGTCAACTTGGTTCCCCCCCTGCAGTGGCTGATGATCAAGGATGCATGCACTGTACTGTCACCATTTGAGGAGGCAACGAGGATGGTGAGCAGGGACAGTACATGCATCAGTGACACAATTCCTTTAGTGTTCCTGCTGGAGCACACTCTGCAGGGAATTATAGATGTGGCTCTAGAGGCAGAGCAGCGGGAGGAAGAGGAGGCCTTCCCTAGCTCTCAAGGCCCCAGTCTTTCCACAGACAGCATTCCAGCGGGTCCTACTCAGATCAGACAGGAGGAGGATGAGGAGGAGGAGGCAGAATATTTAAGTAGTGGGGGCATTGAAGGTGGGGATTCCTCAAGGGAGGGTTTCGTGTGCACAGAAACTCAAGGGCTAGTGCGTGGCTGAGAGGAGGAAGTGCACGATACGTTCATCCTCATTGACCAGGAAGACTCGGAAGCTAATGCCACCTCCAACCTACGCTGCATGGGCTCCCTAACGATGCAAAGCCTGCTAAAGGACCCCAGGATTCGTGCTATCAAGGAGAGGGATCATTACTGGTTGGCAACCCTTCTTGATCCATGATACAACGGTAAAGTTGCAGAGCTCATCCTGCCCGCACAGAGGGAGCACAGGATGAAAAAACTTGAGGACGCTCTAAAGCGACACTTGTGTAACACCTTTCCAGGCACTGGTAGATTACCAAGTGCTGACACACGTGCTTCTGAGGCTGCGGATGATCAGAGGAATAGTGGTGAAGGCCAGGGCCGCTTGACTGATGCATTTTTTAATTTTCTTAATCCTCGATGCCCAGGGACGTCAAATGTAGGCACCCATTGCCAGCGTCTTCACCATATGGTGCAGGACTACCTAGGGGCAAGGGCAGACCTGAATACCTTTTCAAGCAGATGATCCACTGGCTTACTGGGTGTTGAGATTGGATCACTGGCCAGAACTTAGCCAATATGCTATGCAGCTACTAGGTTGCCCTTCATTTAGCGTGCTTTCTGAAAGGACGTTCAGTGCCGCTGGAGGTTTTGTCACAGACAAAAGAGTGCGTCTGTCCACCGACTCTGTAGACCGGCTGACATTTATAAAAATGAATCAGTCCTGGATCAGCAGCTATCAATCCCCTGATGCTGAAGTAATGGAATAGATCGGGGATGTCCTCTTCTGCATTCACAAAACCGCCAGCACTGAACTCTTTCACAATACCACAAAAGGGTTACGGTGTGAAGGCACTTGCTGCCATGAAAGGCACAATATTTGGCTGCACTGACACCTGTGCCAGATTTATATCATTTTAATTTTTTGAACCGCAGGGTCCAACCCTGCACTCTACCACAATACCACAGAGGGGTTACTGTATTATGATGGCACTTGCAGGCCTGGCACCAAAAGCACAATATCTGGGTGCACTGATGCCTTGACCAGAATCATATCATTTCAATATAGGACCACATGGTCCACCCCTGCATTCTTCCACAATACCACAGAGAGGTTACTGTATGATGATACTTGCTGGCCTGACACCAAAGGCACAATTTTCTGGGTGCACTGACGCCTTGACCAGAATCATATCTTTTCAATATAGGACCACATGGTCCACCCCTGCAGTCTTCCACAATACCACAGAGGGGTTACTGTATGATAGTACTTGCAGGCCTGGCACCAAAGCACAATATTTGGGTGCACTGCCACTGACGCCTGTATCAGATTC
The DNA here is from genome assembly GCA_009667805.1 of Leptobrachium leishanense. NCBI lineage: Eukaryota > Metazoa > Chordata > Amphibia > Anura > Megophryidae > Leptobrachium > Leptobrachium leishanense. The sequence goes on from CM019065.1 coordinate 374,288,811, forward strand.
ATATCCTCAGAGGGGTTACGGTGTGACGGCACTGTTGGGGATGCTAAAGGACCAATTTTGAAGCACCTATTGTTACTTTCATTCAAAGCGTGCATAAGTTTTACAATAATTTAGCCAAAAAAATCAGTAAACTTTTTCTGCGTGTACGAAAATGTCTCCTCTTTTCATACAGACTGCCGCCCCAATCAGTTGTTTATGGATAGATTAAAGGAAAAGCATTTGCCGTCATTTGAAACATAATTTTTTTGTTTTTAAGTGTTTCTATACATCCTAGAAATCCGCAACTTCACGGGCAGGTTATGGGGACCTCCTAGGCACGATATTTGAAGGAATTTTTTGTTTTTATTTTTAACCCATATTTCATGGAAAACTCACTGTCCCTTTAAAAACTTTTTTTTTTTACTTTTTGTCCTTGTTTCCTGTCCCCCAGGGCACTACCCGGACCCCCATACACCTTTTATGGCAAATATCTAGCATATATGCCCTCTTGGAGAGCACTCTAAAAACCAAATTTTCAGCCCCATGGAGTTCGAGTTCGGGTTCGGGTTCGGACCCGAACATATGGGAAGTTCGGGTTCGGGCCCGAACCGAACTCGGGGGGTGTTCGGCTCATCCCTACTCTCTCGGCCCTCCCGTCGTGGATTTATACAGGGCACCTGGCAGTATTATCTGAATTATAGCACCTGGCAACACTTTATGACCTATATAGAGCACCAGTCAGTACTATATGAATTGCACACAGCACCAGGCAGCACTATATGAAATATACAGGCCACCAGACAAAAATATATGAATTATACAGAGGACTTGGCAGCACTATATGAATTATACAGAGTACCAGACAGCACTATATTTATTATACAGCACACCTGGCAGCATTATCTGAATTATACCGAACACCAGGCAACACTTTATGAACTATATAGTGCACCAGTCAGTACAGTACTATATAGAATTGCACACAGCACCGGGCAGCACTATACGAATTTTTCAGAGCACAGGGCAGCACTTTAGGAATTATACATAGCATGAGGCAGCATTATATGAATTATACATTGCACAGGGCAGCACTATATGAATTATACAGAACACAGGGCAGCATTTATATGAATTATACATTGCACAGGGCAGCACTATATGAACTATACATAGCACATGGCAGAATTATATGAATTATACATAGCACAGGTCAGAACATATGAATTATGCAGAGCACAGGGCAGCATTATATGAATTGTACCTAAAACATAATTAGGTTTCACCTCTGAGTATTATTGTGGCTCGCCGGGGACTTTTCAGTTCGGGTCTAATCTGGAGATTTGAATTTCATGTAATTGTGTGATATCAGAATAATAATATTGTGCATCTCTTCTTGTAGAGCTTGTAAAGCTTAGTATGTACCCATTGATTTGTGCTTTAAGTTGTTGCTGCAAACAGTTAAGCTGTGATAAACAAATCAATTGAAATTGATTACACAATCAGAACATATGGATTTTAAAATGAGGTTTTGGGATGCAAATAGTCAGTCTGGCTCGAAGAAAGAAATCAAGCTTAATTAAGAGGAAAACTCTAATAACAAAGATTATTTACCGTGTGCCAGTGATAAATTATTCTCATTCCGCAGTGGAGAAAACTCCAGTGAACTCTAGTCACATCCTATCATACACAGGGACTTTAACCCTTTCGCTGCTGAGGCTTTTCACACCTCTGTGCTGAGGTCATTTTTACCGGTTTTGCTCATCATGTTTAAACGTGTTTTGAAGGCTTATTTTAGTATATGACCCAGACATATTATATATCGTTCTTTCCGTCAGACTCGGTAGATTCATAATATGTCATTATTATATGTATACGTTATGTCATGTCTGTATATTATAACAAAAAATGCAATAAAATATGTATTTTCAATAATTTACAATGTGTAAAGTGTTTTTTTTCACATTTTAACATGCGAGCAATTGCGGTTATATTTTGTATGGGGTGCGCTTGTTAAAAAAATTAGAGATGGGGTCTCGTTACATTTTTTTTTGCAGGAAAGTTACACGATTTTTAACAAACGCACCGCATACAAAAATCGTTAGTGCAGCATCATTGTTCACATTATAATTGAAATGGGAACAATATTGCTGCATTAGGCTGGGGTCAGACGAGCGTGATTTCTACGGACTGTACGTCCGTGCAGTACGGACATCGTCAGTACGGATGACGCAGTAGTGGTCACACAGTCCGTTTTTTCACTGAAGTTATTTTTTGACGGATGTAGGAGGGGAAAATAAATTACAATGAAAAAACATTCTGTCCGTCAAAAATGCTGGACGTATAAATGCAGTCCGTCTGACCTCGCTCCATCACTCACACACAAAGCTATGCAGACGTTGTGGACGTGGCGCACTCCGCACGTCCGTTCTAGCAGTATTACGTTCTTGCCTAACCTGCGTCCGTTTGCCGCGGCCGTTGTGCGTCCGCAGTTCAGTGCGGACGTACTTCATGTGTCAGGCTCCAATGGACTTACTTTCATGCTATCACGGACGTACTTTTAGGCGCAATCACGGACGTGAACACTATGCTCGTCTGACCCCAGCCTTAACGAACCAAAAAAAAGAAAAAAAAATGTTTATTTTTTTTTTTATAATTTTTTTTTAAATATATTTTTATTTTTTACTTTTTTCACAGTAGTGTTTGGTATCGTTGGAACAGCCATGCTCTGGCCGATCCAACCATACCAAACTTTAACCCCTAGCTGCCACGGATCGGGAGATAGGGAGTTCATTGGAACTCCCTATCTCCACCGTTGGTGGCAGTTAGGGGTTAACTCTAGGACTGGTGTCATCGTGCTATGCACGATGACGCCAGTCCTCAGGGGGAGTTCCCGGAGGCTTGGCCAACATCCAAGATGTCGGCCAGCTCCGGGAAAGGATCACGAACCGGCGCTTTTCAGCGCCGATTCGCGATCCAGCTCCCCAGGGGTTAATGCCAGGCACCATTTGGAAGGGCAGGCTGTGCCCTTCCAAATGGTGCCTGGGTTAACCCCCACAACGCCGCCGATCGGGAGGGAGAGAGGTCCGAAGGACCTCCCCCCTCCCTTTCAGGCACCTCCTCCACACATGCGGGGGGGGGCGCCTGAATTAGGTGTCATCGCGCTGCCGCGATGACACCTAATTTCACCGGCGGCGGTTACGGATGCTGGGCTGACATTGAGGATGTCAGCCCGCACCGGGGGGGCCAGCGATCGGCCGGAGCTCAGCGCATCCTCAGCACACCAGCAGCCATGCGGAGGACGCACTGAGCGCGTCCTCCACATCGAAGTGGTTAAAGGAAGACTGCCATCAAAAAAATGAAATGTCCTTATTGTGTTTATTTGATGTTGCTGATATCTTACATGTGCTTTCTTTTTCTCTTGTTCGTTTAGTTATGAAAATATTTTCCTCTATATGTGTCACTGGGTGCATCCTTTGTGTGATATTTTCCTCTATATGTGTCACTGGGTGCATCCATTGTGTGATATTTTCCTCTATATGTGTCACTGGGTGCATCCATTGTGTGATATTTCCCTCTACATGTGTCACTGGGTGCATCCATTGTGTGATATTTTCCTCTATATGTGTCACTGGGTGCATCCATTGTGCAATATTTTCCTCTATATGTGTCACTGGGTGCATCCATTGTGCGATATTTTCCTCTATATGTGTCACTGGGTGCATCCATTGTGTGATACTTCGTGTTGTAAACTGCCCCCTCTCCCAGTATCTTTACCGCAGTTGCTCCTCCCGTTGTGGCTTTGGCCATAGAATAGAATGGATTGGTTTTGCTGCATCTCTCCTACAGAGGAGACATCTTTGACATTTCAGTTCTTTTCTGGGTGATAGCACCATCGACCAACAACCTTATGAGACCTGAGCGGTTGACCACCATAGGGCAGGCCACCAGTGCCGACGTCTGTTCTAGTGTTCCCATAAACTTGTTTTCGTTCTTCAGCCTAGTTTCTATGTCCATCAAAACTACTCAGGATCTTTATAAGAATATTCCATGCCTTCCAAGCTTTTCTGACATTCGTTTTCTCTGACTTTGATGTAAAATGGTCTCTCTAGTCCAAATTTAACCCCTTCACTACCAAGTGATTTTTCCAAAAAAAACATTGTCAGAAACCAATGTGTTTTTTTCGCAAAATCATTTTAATTTAATTATACAGTAAGAAATATCTGGCCATATTCCCATTGAATTTATTACTGTAAATAACCTATTTGGCCAGTAGATGGCACCATCTACTGCCAAACTGAGTTACAGCCGTTACATTTTTTTCCCCTGCATCGGCTGATGAATGTTTGATGTCAGGGCATTCATCAGCCGATTATACACAGTTTTAGCTCTTTGGGCATTATGCGCACAGGGCTAAAGATTTGAGGGCACCTTCTGCAGCCCAAAAACAAGCAAAATTAGTTTACAGCAACAAATTTTATTTGCTTTTGGGTTTCAGATCTAATGATCGAGATAGTGAAGGGGCTAAGAGACAAGCCTCAAGGTTGGCTCGAAATTTATAAACTCATGGAACATGGAGTGTCACTGTGGGTAAAACCTTTGAGGGAGCCTAGTAAGGTTACTTCCGTCAAGAAGTTCATAAATTGTCCCCAAATGTCTTCATTATCAATAATGGCCTCTTGACTGTTGGAGAGTAATGATGGGCCGAACACCCTTATGTTCGGTTTGCATTCGAACTCGAACATCTGGAAAAGTTCAAACACAAACACGATTCGAACACAAGGCAAGACAATGAAGCTCAAAAGTTTGAAAATTAAGGCCATATATGCAAGATATTGGTCATAAAAAGTGTATGGGGGTCCGGGTACTACCCTGGGGGACAGGAAACAATGAAAAACAAATAATTTTTTTAAAAAAAACAGTTTTTAACCCTTTCACTGATGAGTGCTGAGCCATTTCATCGCTGTGCGCTGAGTTCATTTTTACCGATTTTGCTGTAACGCGATTTGAAGCCATGGGAAAAGTTTGAGCAACAACGAGTGGGAAAAATTACGATCTTAACGCAAACGTTAACGTTCACTTGCGTGAGCATTAACATTTGCTGCGGTGTTGTTCACTTCATATTACAATCCAAACGCAAACGGGTTAAGTAACCAAATTTGTAAAGAAGAAGAATTACTGCAGCATATGAATCCACACACTGCCGGGCAACACCTCTACAGTATAATTAATGCAGCATATGAATCCACACACTGCCGGGCAACACCTCTACAGTATAATAATGCAGCATATGAATCCTCACACTGCCAGGCAGCACCTCTACAGTATAATTAATGTGGCATATGAATCCCTCACACTGCCGGGCAGCCCCTCTACAGTATAATTAATGCAGCATATGAATCCTCACAGTGCCGGGCAGCACCTCTACAGTATAATAATGCAGCATATGATTCCGCACACTGCCGGGCAGCACCTCTACAGTATAATTAATGCAGCATATGATTCCACACACTGCCGGGCAGCACCTCTACAGTATAATTAATGCAGCATATGAATCCTCACACTGCCGGGCAGCACCTCTACAGTATAATTAATGCAGCATATGAATCCTCACACTGCCGGGCAGCACCTCTACAGTATAATTAATGCAGCATATGAATCCCTCACACTGCCGGGCAGCACCTCTACAGTATAATTAATGCAGCACATGAATCCCTCACACTGCCGGGCAGCACCTCTACAGTATAATTAATGCAGAATATGATTCCGCACACTGCTGGGAAGTGCCTCTACTGTATAATAATGCAGCATATGAATCCTCACACTGCCGAGCAGCACCTCTACAGTATAATTAATGCAGCATATTAATCCTCACACTGCCGGGCAGCACCTCTACAGTATAATTAATGCAGCATGGGAATCCCTCACACTGCCGGGCAGCACCTCTACAGTATAATTAATGCAGCATATGATTCCGCACACTGCCGGGCAGCACCTCTACAGTATAATTAATGCAGCATATGAATCCGCACACTGCCGGGCAGCACCTCTACAGTATAATTAATGCAGCATATGATTCCGCACACTGCCGGGCAGCACCTCTACAGTATAATAATGCAGCATATGAATCCTCACACTGCCGGGCAGCACCTCTACAGTATAATTAATGCAGCATATGATTCCGCACACTGCCGGGCAGCACCTCTACAGTATAATTAATGCAGCATATGAATCCACACACTGCCGGGCAGCACCTCTACAGTATAATTAATGCAGCATATGATTCCGCACACTGCTGGGAAGCACCTCTACAGTATAATTAATGCAGCATATGAATCCGCACACTGCCGGGCAGCACCTTTACAGTATAATAATGCAGCATATGATTCCGCACACTGCCGGGCAGCACCTCTACAGTATAATTATTGCAGCATATGAATCCTCACACTGCCGGGCAGCACCTCTACAGTATCATTAATGCAGCATATGAATCCACACACTGCCGGGCAGCACCTTTACAGTATAATTAATGCAGCATATGAATCCTCACACTGCCGAGCAGCACCTCTACAGAATAATTAAGGCTAGGGTCAGACGAAAGCATTTTTCGCCGCGAACGTGAAAAAGTGCGTCCGAACGCATTGACGTATTTTTTCACAGAATGCGCAAAAACGGTCAGACGACGCGCATTTTCGGCCGTGATTTTGTACGGATCGTCAATAAAACTCTTTTTGCGTCTGGACGTTATGTAGGCTGGACATTAGCAGCGTCTGACATCTCCTAATCACACACACACGCCGCTATGCCGCAGCTGCGCACTCAGTACGTCAGTACTAGCGGTTCAGCGTTCTCAAAAAAATGCGTTCAAATTCCACTTGCGTTGCACGGCCGGACTTTTGTGCAGCCGTACATCGTATATTGGCCGTCATTGCCTGTCATCTGCTGCTAGTGCGGCCGTAATTATGTGCGCCAGAACGCACGTTGAGGCTAGGGTCAGACGAACGCATTTTCACGTTGTCTGTGAAAAAGTGCGTTCGAACGAATGGACGCATTTTTTCACGGAGTACGCGATAGCGGTCATACTATGCGCATTTGCGTTCGTGATTTTGTACGGATCATCAATAAAACACTTTGTGCATCTGGACGTTATGTTAGCCGGACATTAGCAGTGTCTGACATCTCCAATTCACGCACACACGCCTCTAGCGGACGCAGCGCACTCTGTACAACCGTACTAGCGGTTTTACGTTCTCGACAAAATGCGTTCGTTTGCCACTTGCGTTGCGCAGCCGGACTTTTGTGCGACCGTACTTCGTATATTGGCCGTCATTGCCCGGCATTTGCTGCTACTACGGCCGTGATTAAGGCTGGGGTCAGACCAGCGCACTTTTAACGTGCGTTCTGGCGCACATAATTACGGCCGCACTAGCAGCAGATGACGGGCAATGACGGCCAATATACGAAGTACGGTCGCACGAAAGTCCGGCCGCGCAACGCAAGTGGAAAACGAACGCATTTTTTCGAGAACGCCGAACCGCTAGTACGGACGTACAGAGTGCGCAGCTGCGGCATAGCGGCGTGTGTGAGTGATTAGGAGACGTCAGACACTGCTAATGTCCAGCCTACATAACGTCCAGACGCAAAAAGAGTTTTATTGACGATCTGAAAAAATCACGCACGAAAAATGCGCATCGTATGACCGTTTACGCGCACTCCGTGAAAAAATACGTCAATTCGTTCGGACGCACTTTTTTACGTTCGCGTGTAAAAATGCTTTCGTTTGACCCTAGCCTTAGTGCGCCTGCACGCGCGTTCGCACTGCCTCAGTCTGACCCTAGCCTAAAAATGCGCTGGTCTGACCCCAGCCTAATCCAATATCTAATAAACAATTTATTATTATATTCTGCAGTAAAGAGTCTCTTTATTTTTAGATTTTTTTTAGGATCTTTTAACCCTTTCGCTGCTGAGGTTTTTCCCGCCCCTATGCTGAGGTCATTTTTACCTGTTTTGCGCATCATGTTTAAACGTGTTTTGAAGGCTTATTTTAGTATATGACCCAGACATATTATATATCGTTCTTTCCGTCAGACTCGGTAGATTCATAATATGTCATTATTATATGTATACGTTATGTCATGTCTGTATATTATAACAAAAAATGCAATAAAATATGTATTTTCAATAATTTACAATGTGTAAAGTGTTTTTTTCCACATTTTAACATGCGAGCAATTGCGGTTATATTTTGTATGGGGTGCGCTTGTTAAAAAAATTAGAGATGGGGTCTCGTTACATTTTTTTTTGGGGAAAATGACACTATTTTTAACAAACGCACCGCATACAAAAATCGTTAGTGCAGCATCATTGTTCACATTATAATTGAAATGGGAACAATATTGCTGCATTAACAAACCCAAAAAAATAAAAAAAAAGTGTTTAATTTTTTTTTTTAATTTTTTTTTAATTTTTTTAATTTTTATTTTTCATTTTTTTTTTTTTTTTACAAAATTTTTCACTGTAGTGTTTGGTATCGTTGGAACGGCCATGCTCTGGCCGATCCAACGATACCAAAATTTAACCCCTAGCTGCCACAGATCGGGAGATAGGGAGTTCATTGGAACTCCCTATCTCCACAGTTGGTGGCAGTTAGGGGTTAACTCTAGGACTGGCGTCATCGTGCTACGCACGATGACGCCAGTCCTCTGGGGGAGTTAACCCCCTGTGCGCCGCCGATCGGGAGGGAGAGAGGTCCGAAGGACCTCCCCCCCCTCCCTTTCAGGCGCCTCCTCCGCACATGCGGGGGGGGCGCCTGAATTAGGTGTCATCGCGCCCCCGCAATGACACCTAATTCTGGCGGCTGCTGGTCCGGATGCCGGGCTGACATCCAGGATGTCAGCCCGCACCGGAGGGGCCAGCGATCGGCCGGAACCCGGCCGAACGCTGACCCCAATGTGAGGACGCGCTCAGCGCGTCCTCAGCACACCAGCGGGACTGCTGAGGACGCGCTCAGCGCGTCCTCAGCAGCGAAGTGGTTAAGCATTTTTTGAATATTTTTTTTTTTCGAACGGGCCGACAAGTTCGAAGTTCGAGAACTTTCGAACAGCCGATGTTCGAATCGAACTTAGAACAGATTCTAACCGGCAGCCCATCCCTATTGTAGAGCTACCTGACCCTTTTTGAGTAACCACAAACTCTAGTGTAATACTGGCGCTACACGTGGAGCACTTGGAAAAAGAAACACTTTTGTAGACCACCAAAGCATCTCAGCTGGACCATAGAATCCCTTTTGATTGCCTAATTCAGAGTTCAATAGAGAACAGCTGGTTCGTTTCCAAGTGCCTTGGGAGATGCTTCCATTGAAAATATCGCAAATATGAATCATACGGAGTAGCACATGGCCGAGGAGTAAAATTCCCAGATATATTTCATTACGTTAGCGCATTTCTTAGTGACATTTCCCTTCTTCTCTGAGGATTTGAGTTAAGACTTTCTTCTCTAATCTTTGGATCCACATTCTCTTTGATTCAAACCCACAGAACTAATTGCTCTATCGAGGAATAAAAAAAAAGTACGTCTGTCTTCTACGTCATTAAATGTCCATGCAGAATGGTAGAGTTCATTAACCCTTTGTTTGTTACAGACGAGACCATTGCAAGAGTTTCCGAAAGCTTTCTTCTCCGATCGTTGCCCAGGTACATATTCTTTATGCTGTCGCTGCATGACCTCAGGTGGAACATATATCCCTCTAGTGTCTTAATCCATTCTTCTACCAGATGTGCTGGAGATCAGAGCGTTCGAGATCCATTTCAAGGTCAAGATACAGCCAGCTGTTCCTCTCACTTTTCCGACCGTTACATCTTCAGGGAGCAATTATGTTTCTTGAATATTTGACCCAGTTGTTATAGATTTTCATCAAAAATAGAAGCTTCACCGAATGCTATTGTCAGGAGGGGATACATAATGGCTTTTTTCCATGGTTCTAAAAGTTCTGTATTTTGATTGTGCTGAACATCTGCACACCTGTATACCCAGTGGCTCTATTTCATGACAACTTATAACGTAAAGCGCTACATATATATTATGTGTCAGGATACAGGACATATTTCTCATGAGGGCCTTTCTCATTCTTTTGACATATTATGCTCTAGTCAAAAACTGAAGTTAATAATATGAATTATGTATGTCTCATCAAAAAGAATCATACAATCTAAATCGTGTGCTGTAAAATTATATATATATATATATATACACTGCCTGGCCAAAGAAGTCACACACTGTAATATTTGGTTGTGCTGCCTTTTGCTGTGATTGCGGCACGCATTCGCCGCGGCATCGTGTCGATAAGCTCATGCAACGTCACAGCATTTATTTGCGTCCAGAGTGGCATTAATTTGTGGCCAAGATCTTGTAATGATGATGGGAGAGTAGAGATGTGCATGGCTGAAAAATTTGTTTTGTTTAGTTTTGTTTTGTTACGTTTTTTAACCACTTGGCTGCTAAGGACGTGCTCAGTGCGTCCTGCCAAGGGCTGCTCCTGTGCTATGGACGCGCTGAGCGCATCCTAACACCTGAGGCTAGGGTCAGACGAAAGCAGTTTTAACGTGCGTTTAGACGCACGAAATCACGGCCGTGCTAGCAGCAAATGACGGGCAATGACGGCCAATATACGAAGTACGGTCGCACGAAAGTCCGGCCACGCAACGCAAGTGGCAAACGAACGCATTTTGTCGAGAACGTCAAACCGCTAGTACGGTCATACAGAGTATGCTGCGGCCGCATAGCGGCGTGTGTGCGTGATTTTGAGATGTCAGACACTGCTAATGTCCGGCCAACATAACGTCCAGATGCAAAAAGTGTTTTATTGATGATCCGTACAAAATCACGAACGCAAATGCGCATCGTATGACCGCTATCGCGTATTCCGTGAAAAAATGCGTCCATTCGTTCGAACGCACTTTTTCACAGACAACGCGAAAATGCGTTCGTCTGACCCTAGCCTAAGGCAGCAATCAACCAGGATTTTGGCCGATTGCTGTGCCCCCCCAGGTGCAGGCTGACATCTTGGATGTCAGCCCGGCACTCCGGGACCCCGGCAGGGACAATAGATGTCATTGCGCTGGCAATCCTTTGGACCTCTCTCCCTCCCGATCGCCTGGGGTCAGCGGTCAAAGTCAGGCACCGCTTGGAAGGGCCCTTCCAAACGGTGGCTGTCTTTAACCCCTTGGGGGCCGGATCACGATTCGGCGCCGAAAAGCGCCGGATCGTGATCCTCTCCCGGAGCTGGCCGACATCTTAGATGTCGGCCAAGCTTCCAGGAACTCCCCCTGATGACTGGCGTCATCGTGCACAGCGTGATGACGTCAGTTCTGGAATTAACCCCTAGCTGCCACCAATGGTGGAGATAGGGGGCTCCAATGAACCCCATATCTCCCAATCCGTGGCAGCTAGGGGTTTATATTTGGTATCGTTGAATCGGCCCGAGCATGGCCTTTCCAACGATACCAAACATGATCATATAAAGAGTTAGCAACAAAAAAAAACTAATAAAATATTTAAAAAAAAATAATGAAAAAAAAAGAGTTTTTTTTTTCTTTTGTTAATGCACCAATATTGTTCCCATTTTAATTATAATGTGAACAATGATGCTGCACTAACGATTTTTGGATGGGGTGCGTTTGTTAAAAATATCGTAATTTTCCCCCCAAAAAAATGGAACGAGTCCCCATTTCTAGTTTTTTTAACAAGCGCAACTCATAAAAAATATAACCGCAAACGCTCGCATGTTAAAATGTGAAAAAAAAATACTTTACACATTGTAAATTATTGATAATTCTAATTTTATTGCATTTTTGTTATAATATACAGACAGGACATGACGTATACATATAATAATGATATTTTATGAATCTGCCGAGTATGCCGGAAAGAATGACATATAATATGTCTGGGTCATATAATAAAATAAGCCTTCAAAACGCGGTTAAACATGATGAGCAAAACTGGTAAAAATGAGCTCAGCACAGGGGCGTGAAATGGCTCAGCAGCGAAGGGGTTAAATAATTTCATTTTCGGAATTTCGTAACTAATTTTGTTTCTTATTTTGTTTTGTTTCGTTTCGTTTTCTTTTTCTTATCGATTTGAATTTCATATATCAATTCGATAGTTGATATCAATTCAAATTTTGGATCACTAGATAAAACACCAATTAATCAAATTTTGCTGTTTGAAAGAAAAGCTAGGGTTAAATTTTAAGCCATGTCACAGATTTAGTATTTGAGTCAAATTAAACAGTGAAACAAAATTAATTTATTTCATAAAGTCCTTTGCTGACCATTAGGCTGGGGTCAGACGAGCGCACTTTTAACGTGCGTTTAGGCGCACTTAATCACGGTGTCAGGTGGACACACGTACCCGTAGGTAGTTACGGTCAGCCCTAAGGCGAAACAGGAGGCTGGAACCCTGACTGCGATGCCAGTCCTTATAGTCGGCTGGGTTACGCAGTAGCTAGAGGTGAACCTATAAGGCAGGGACGTAGGCAAGGAGGAAGAAACCAGTCCTTAGGGTGGCCGGTATAGAAACAGGACAGTATGGAGTACTAGAGAGTGTACGTCAGTTGTACACGTAAGTCGAAGGATAAGCTAGAGTAGGTATACAGGTAACCAGAAAACCCCAAAATCTAATCACAATACCAGTCCTTGCGGTGGCTGGGTTAAGTGATAGCGAGTAATAAAACAGCTTAGGCTAGGGTCAGAGTGGGGCAGTCGGAACGCGCGTGCAGGCGCACTAAATCACGGCGGCAGTAGCAGCACGTAACGGCCAATGACGGCCAATATACGCAGTACGTGCGTACAAAAGTGCGCCGACACCACGCAACCGGCAAATGAACGCATTTTTCTCAGAACGTGAAACCGCTGCTACAGACGTACAGAGTGCGCTGCGGCCGCATGGCAGCGTGTGTGCGTGATTAGGAGACGTCAGACGCTGCTAGTGTGCGGCCTACATAACGTTCAAACAGCCGGATTTCCCTAGAATTGCGTTGGTGAGTACCTGCGACTGTGCGACTGTGGTCGTCTGACCACTTAAGCGTATTCCGTGAAAAAATGCGTGCGCACGCATCAACGTACATTTTGACGGTGGCCGCAGAAAATGCGCTCATCTGTCCCTAGCCTTAGTACACAGGGAAAAACCAAATGCAGCGTCAGACACATAAGCCGGGTCAGAGGGATACGGAGATACTCAGAGTCGGTTTGCCAAAAGCCAGGTCATACACAGTAAGTCAAATAAGAGTCTCAGAATACAGCACCAAAGCAAGCTAAAACCACGAAAGGGCACTGCAGAATGGAATAAGCAGGTTTAAATCTGGCGCCCTGTCAGCCGATTGGTCCATGGAAGTCACATGGGGTGTGGTGACGTCAAGCCGCCGGGGAAGCTAATTCCGGAACTGTCGGCGGCGCGTGCGCATACAGCGCAGAAGCCGGAGATGGAGGAGACGCCGACCCCGGAACCGCGAGGAGGAGCGCCGGGCCGGAGAGCACCGCCGAGGCATGACACACGGCCGCACTAGCAGCAAATGACGGACAATGACGGCCAATATACGAAGTACGGCTGCACTAAAGTCCGGCCGTGCAACGCAAGTGGAAAATGAACGCATTTTTTCGAGAACGCAGAACCGCTAGTACTGATGTACAGAGTGCTCTGCGGCGGCATAGCGGCGTGTGTGCGTGATTAGGAGACGTCAGACACTGCTAATGTCCGGCTAACATAACGTCCAGACGCAAAAAGAGTTTTATTGACGATCCGTAAAAAAATCACGCCCGAAAATGCGCGTCGTCTGACCGTTTTCACGCATTCCGTGAAAATATACGTTATTGCGTTCGGATGAACTTTTTGACTGTCGCTGCGAATAATGCGTTCATTATACTTGTATTGTAAGTTAAGATCAATTCGATAGTTGATATCAGTTATTCGAATTTTTCTTTTATGACGATGACATAGTCTAAAACTAAATAAATTTGTTATATACCATTTCGTTTCGAATTCGTATCGTATCGATTCGTTATTCGGAAGTACTTACGATCTACGAATTATCAAATTTCGTTACAAATTCTGAATTTTTCCAAAACAAATGCACATTTCTAGGGGAGTCGCAGCGCTGCGTAAAGTCTTCTCCAGCACATTATCCCAAAGATTCTCAATGGGGTTAAGGTCTGGACTGTGCGGTGGCCAATCCATGTGTGAAAATGATGTCTCATGCTCCCTTAACCACTCTTGCACAATTTGAGCCTGATGAATCCTGGCATTGCCATCTTGGAATATGCCCGCTGTGCCACCAGGGGAGAAAAAACCCATTGATGGAAAAACCTGCTCATTCAGTATATTCAGGGAGTCACATGACCTCATTTTATGCTGAAACATATTAATCACTGCAGTAATTATCCAGTGGAAGGTGAGCACTTATTGGCTGAGTTACATCCAGGTGGTGACTTTTTTGTTTGGCCTGGTACTGTATGTTTATTTGAATGAATTTATATAAAAGAAGATGTGTGACCTAAGTAAGCGGGTCAATACCATGCAAAGAGCAGTGAATAGGTTGTGCTACAGTAGAAATTATCATCACGTTCTTCACTTTTCGGAGTTACATATCTTACTTATGAATCATGTTACTTGGTTACAGTTCATTTGTTGTTTCTGTTTTATTTTGCCATATTTTTTACTTTATCAGTTTAGTGCACTTCTGCTTTTGTTTATCTTACTAATCTTATAATAGCTTCTTTTGTTTGAAAAAAATGGGTGGTCCCTGCCATTCTTTTGTCTGGGGCAAATAATTAATCACATGATGCTCCATCCTCCTTAAACTAACATAAACCAACTTAACAATATACACATTATTAGACCACCCTGAAGCTACACAATATCCGACACTCATATTACTTGTTATTTATTTATTAACCCCTTCACTGCTGAGGCATTTCACCACTGTGTGCTGAGCTCATTTTTACCGCTTTCGCTCATCATGTTTAAACGCGATTTGAAGCCACATTTTAATAAATGACCCAGACATATTATATATCGTTCTTTCCGGCAGACTACGCAGATTCATAATATATCATTTTTATATGTATACGTCATGACCTGCCTGTATATTATAACAAAAAAACATAAAAATTGAATTTTTAATCATCTGCAGTGTGTAAAGTGTTTTTTTTCACATTTTATCACATGAGCGTTTGCGGTTATGTTTTCTATGGGGTGCGCTTGTACAAAAAATTTGAAATGGGGACCTGTTACTTTTTTTGGGGGGAATTACGTGATTTTTAGCAAACACACCCCATAGAAAAAAATCATTAGTGCAGCATCATTGTTCACATTATAATTGAAATGTGAACAATATTGCTGCATTAATAAAAACAACACACAAAAAAAAACATTTTTTTTTTAATTTATTTATTTTTTTAAATTTATTTATTATTTTAATTTTTTTTTTATTATTTTGTTTTACTTTTTACCTAGTCATGTTGGGTATCATTCGAAAGGCCATGCTCAGGCCTTTCAAATGACACCCTCCATGACCCCTAGCTGCCACGGTTCTGGAGATATCGGGGTTCACAAGAAACCCCCTATCTCCACCAGGGGATTTCCTTGGGAAATCCCCGGCAGCTAGGGGTTCCCCGGCTATCTGACGTCATCACGCTATGCGTGATGACGTCAGACAGCGAGGGGAGTCCCGGGGGCGGAGCCGCCATCCAAGATGGCGGCCCCACCGGAGATAGCCTGCACTTCGGCGCCGCAAGGCGCTGAAGTGCAACCCAGCACTTGAGGGGTTAAAGCCAGGCATCGCTTAAAAGGGGAGACTCTCCCCTTTTAAGCGGTGCCTGGCTTTTACCGCTGCTCCTTCCCGATCGGGAGGGAGAGGGATCCGAACGGATCCCCCCCCTCCCTTCCAGGCTATCTCCCGGCATTGCCGGGGGTCGCATGCGCGATGACGTCATTTACGCCGGGAGGAGCTTGACTTCAGCGTCTGAGGACGCTGAAGTCAGAACGCCGTGGGACCCCGGACAGAGAGGTGAGTATCTCCGCCGGGGGTCCCGCACAGCTGATGACGTGTGGGGCACGTCCTCAGCATGCAACGTGCATCAATGAGGACGTGTCCCACACGTCTTCAGCAGTGAAAGGGTTAAGCATTATAATATCAAGAGATAACATTATTAAGTGTTATTTACTTATTATTTCTTATATAGTCATCAGATTACCTTACTACTTGCTGCCTACTTGCTGCCATAATCCTATTACGTGGGTCTGACCTAACACACATGCACGCACACACACACACGCACACAGGCACACACACACACACACACGCACACATTGTTTTGCATTGAAATAATTTAATAATAACATATTGATACATTATACATTAACATATACATTGAAGATTAGCCTATTGGCTGCGCAGTTACCGTTTAGTACATATTTTAGATTTAACCCCATAGTGACCAGGCGGTTTTACGAAACTCCGTCCGAAAGTGCCCGCAGCTGTTTTTACGTTTCTGCGCTGTTTGTGTCTAGGAGGACTTTTCCTCTAAGGCTAGGGTCAGACGAACGCATTTTTCACGTTGCCCGTGAAAAAGTACGGTCGAACGAACGTACGTATTTTTTCACGGAATACGCGATAGCGGTCATACGATGCGCATTCTCGTCCGTGATTTTGTACGGATCATCAATAAAACACTTTTTGAGTCTGGACGTTATGTTAGCCGGACATGAGCAGCGTCTGACGTCTCCTAATCACACACACACGCCGCTATGCGGCCGCAGCGCACTCTGTACGTCCGTACTAGAGGTTTGACGTTCTAGAAAAAATGCGTTCGTTGGCCACTTGCGTTGCGCGGACGAACTTTCGTGCGGCCGTTCGTCGTATGTTCCCCGGCATTGGACGTCATTTGCTGCTAGTACGGCCGTGATTTCGTGCGGCTAAGGCTAGGGTCAGAGTGGGGCAGTCGGAACGCGCGTGCAGGCGCACTAAATCACGGCGGCAGTAGCAGCACATAACGGCCAATGACGGCCAATATACGCAGTACGTGTGTACAAAAGTGCGCCGACACCACGCAACCGGCAAATGAACGCATTTTTCTCAGAACGTGAAACCGCTGCTACAGACGTACAGAGTGCGCTGCGGCCGCATGGCAGCGTGTGTGCGTGATTAGGAGACGTCAGACGCTGCTAGTGTGCGGCCTACATAACGTTCAAACAGCCGGATTTCCCTAGAATTGCGTTGGTGAGTACCTGCGACTGTGCGACTGTGGTCGTCTGACCACTTAAGCGTATTCCGTGAAAAAATGCGTGCGCACGCATCGACGTACATTTTGACGGTGGCCGCAGAAAATGCGCTCATCTGTCCCTAGCCTAAACGCACGTTAAAACTGCGCTAGTCTGACCCTAGCCTTACTCGTTTATGCAACCCCGCACATATTATATACCCCTTTTCTCGCCATTACATGGACTTTCTAAAGATACCATTATTTCCATCATATCATATAATCTACTATAAAAAAATATGAAATATGATGAAAAAATTTAAAAAAAAAACACACTTTTCAAAATGTAATCCCCATAATCTACAACCGCCAAAAAAAGACCCCGGCTAAATAGTTTCTAAATTTTGTTCTGAGATACCCAATTTTTACATGTTTTTTCTTTTTAACCCCTTCACTGCTGAGCCATTACACCTCTGTGTGCTGAGCTCATTTTGACCGTTTTATGCTCATTGTTTTTTAATGCCAACTTAAGTCCTGTTTTATTAAACCCCCAGACAATTTTTTTTTTTAAAAAAACACCAATTTTTTAATTATTAGTATTATTTTTTTTTTATTATTATTATTATTATTTTTACACCAAACCTAGTCATGTTTGGTATCATTGGAAAGGCCATGATCAGGCCATGATCAGCCCGGACAGAGAGGTGAGCATAGGGAGAGCAGGCATATCCAGATCCAAATCCTGGCAAATTGCCTGCACATACGGTGCCTGTTCGAGGGCAGTGAAATCCCCATGAAAAAGCACTGCTTCGGCTATTCAGAGAACACAAACCAGCAGTGAAAGGTTCCCGAAATGCCCTGCCATTCGGTGGTTTCATTCGGCAGGTTTATTCAGGCGAATCCCATAGGCTTCAATGTTAAAAATATTCCCGTTTTAATTCAATATCTAATAAACCGTTCATTATAAAATTCTGCAGTAAAGATTCGCTTTATTTATAGATTTTGTAGGATACTTTAAGCATTTTTCTGAATTTTTTTATTGTTTTTTAAAAGTCTGATTTTTTTTTTTTTTTAAAGTTTACTTATTTTTTCTGTAACAGCCCTCTTTATTATCATTCCCTGGATCTCCTGTGTAAATTTCAGACATTTTCACTGAGTAGTTTCTTTGCAAACAGCGTTTCATTTTCACAGATTGACACAAACTATTTTGCTAATTTATTCACCTCCCTCGTCTGCGGTCTCAGCTGCTTCGGCTGTGTGCGATCTGGTTTTCAGCAGGTTAATCCAGATGTTTTTGCGGGTTTTCTGCGTGCATTCTGTGGGTTTTGCGGTTAGTTTTCGTCGGGTTTGCGGCAGCTTTTCCCTGCAATTCGGGGACCCTGTGGTGCTTGCTGAATACACCGCAGGGTCACCGAAATGGGATCGGCAAAAGGAACCGAATTGAAGAGGACGAAAAGTCACTGAACGTGCTGTGGCTTTTCGAATCTCTTTGAATAACCCTGTACGTACGTCAGCGGTTGGAAAGGGGTTAATTCATTTATGATGATTTCTATGTTAAAAATATTTATTCTTGCAGAAAAATGTATTACAAAATTGCAGTTTATGCCACCACTGTTATCTTTTTGCTAATAAAGATAATAATAATGTATCACTTGGTTATTCCTTTCAAGACTGTTTACATTTTTTCAGACAATTTAGATTTTTCGCCATTTATTTGACTCTTTAGTTATATCACATGCAAGAGAGGAGGGGCGCACCTGGGGGGGGCCCTTGGGTGACAACCTAAAAAAAAATTTTTTTTTACGTTTGCAAAGTATTTTACCAGGAAGGATACATTGAGATTTCACTAATTTTTGGATGACACTACCCCCTAGGATGACACCCTAAAAAAATATATATATATTTTTTTAATTTTCTTTTAATTTTGCAAAGTATTTTACCAGGAAGGATACTTTGAGATTTCACTAATTTTCAAGTATGTCCTGGATAGGCAAGGCCTAGGCTGGCACTTTCCAGGGGGCGGCAAAAAACCCACCACTAAGGCTAGGGTCAGACGAATGCATTTTTCGCATCGTCCGTGAAAAAGTGCGTTCGAACGAATGGACGTATTTTTTCACGGAATACGCGATATCGGTCATACGATGCGCATTTTCGTCCGTGATTTTGTACGGATCATCAATAAAACCCTTTTTGCATCTGGACGTTATGTTGGCCGGACATTAGCAGCATCTGACGTCTCTTAATCACGCACACACGCCGCTAGCGGACGCAGCGCACTCTGTACGTCAGTACTAGCGGTATCACGTTCTCGAAAAAATGCGTTTGTTTGCTGCTTTCGTTGCGTGGCCGCACTTTCGTGCGGCCGAACTTCGTATATTGCCCGTCATTGGCCGTCATTTGCTGCTACTACGGCCGTGATAAAGTGCGGCTGCACGCGCGTTCGCACTGCGTTCGTCTGACCCTAGCCTACAGTGGTTACTCACAGAGCACTGAAATGACGCCACCATGTTGGTGTTCTGTTGTTACCTAATCCCTACACCTCAGGGAATCAAATTTCCCCACCCTGCAGTGAATTCACCATTCATTCACTGCAGGGTCCACGAAGTGCAGGGAGTCGACCTAAAATGTCTGGAATTTACATATAAGGTCCTATGATTGATACTAAAAATGTCTCTTACAGAAAAAAGAAAAACCACTACAGGATGGATATGTCGTGAGTTTGCAAAATCACTTAAAAATAACAATTATCCAAAAAGAATCTACACTCACCCCTTATTGCACAGCACAGAGAACGTATGAATGATCCACCATCGGCAGATTCATAATATATCATTATCATATGTATACGTCATGTCCTGCCAGAATGCTATAACTAAAAATATTTTTGAAAACATAAAAAAAAGTGCGTGTGATTTTTTTAACAGTTTTTTTAACATTTTAAAGTTGGGGGGGGGGGGGTGCCAAATATAGGATCCGCCCCGGGTGCCAAATGTTCTAGGTATGCCCCTGCAAGAGAGAAATATAAACGGTTTATAAAAGAGAATCAGATTCTTCTGCCTGTATTAATTTTTACTTAAATGATTGGACTACAACAAAAACAGCAATGACACTGACATTTTTCACGAGCAATACGTTTATCTTAGCTGTACGATTAGCGCCCGTGCTGACAGTTCACCCTTCCTTTTCCTTGTATATTCCTGAGAATCGGCCTCTTCCGGCTCCTGAAACAGAAAATAAAAGTTGTCATTTCGCAAAGCTGCTGGGAACGATCGATACCGTTTCACCATGAAGTCACTTCATCCATATTTGCAGAGACAGAAGGGTTGAGGATGTCGCCCATCAGCAGAAAAAAAATTAAAGCATGAAGAAAGCAATTACTTTATGATTTAATAATAGCTGAGCTGACACTATGTTAATTTAATGAAGTGTCATAATAATGGTACAAATATGTTTGTCTTACTGTCAGGCTCTTTAAACCTTTACATGGCTCACCTAATCTGAACTGTCTGCTGGCTCTCCAGTTAATGTACCCGAGCGGAAAGCGAGCAGAGACCTAAGTGCGTAAACAGATACATCTTTAGAGTGTATCAATCATTTGAGGAGTATAAAGATATAAAAAGACAGTCTGTAATCTGACTTGGTGGCATTTTCCTCTCATAAAGCTTATTGGGATACTCTGTTAAACATAAGGGGTTAATCAAAGACTGACGAATTGGCCACCAAACAGTGAATTTCCCCGTACGGTACAATTTGGTGGCTATTCAGGAAGCTGGCAATTCGCCAAATTTTGGCGAATTGTCAGAAAAATACTGTGCAGTTCGACGGCAGTGAAATCCCCATAGAGAAGCACCGGTTAATCTATTCAGAGAACACCGAACAGTACCGAATAGTAGGCGAAATGCCCAGATTTTCAGTGGTTTCATTCGACAGGTTTAAACAGGCGAACCCCATAGGTAAACTAAAAAAATGGTTGGAGCTGTGGCAATTGAGTTTTAACGTGGATAAGTGCAAGATAATGCACCTGGGACGTAAAAACCCAAGGGCTGAATATAGAATATTTGATACAGTCCTAACCTCAACATCTGAGGGTTGGGATTTAGGGGTTATTATTTCAGAGGATCTAAGGGTAAGTAGTCCATGTAATAGAGCAGCAGGAAATGCTGGCAGAATGCTTGGTTGTGTAGGGAGAGGTATTAGCAGTAGGAAAAGGGAAGTGCTCATGCCACTGTACAGAGCACTGGTGAGACCTCACTTGGAGTACTGTGTGCAGTACTGGAGACCGTATCTCCAGAAGGATATAGACATCTTAGAGAGAGTTCAGAGAAGGGCTACTAAAATGGTGTACGGCTTGAAGGAGAAAAGTTACCAGGAAAGGCTTAATGATCTTAACATGTACAGCTTGGAAAAAAGACGAGACAGAGGAGATATGATAGAAACATTTAAATACGTAAAGGGAATCCACAAGGTAGAGGAAGGGAGTATATTTAAAAGGAAACAAAGTAGCAAAACAAGAGGACATAGTCTTAGATTAGAGGGGCAAAGGTTTAAAAGTAACATCAGGAAGCATTATTTTACTGAGAGGGTGGTGGATACATGGAACAGTCTTCCAGTTGAAGTGGTAGAGGCCAAAACAGTAATTGAATTTAAGCAGGCATGGGATAGGCATAAGGCTATCCTAAACAAAAGATAAATCCAGGTCAAGTATCCATGTAATTGGGCAGACTAGATGGGCCGAAAGGTTCTTATCTGTCGACATTTTTCTATGTTTCTATGTTTCTAATGTAAAAATATTTACCTGTTTTTATTTTATCCACTATTCATTCTTTTTATTTGCAGCAAAAAGTATCTCTATTAATTTATTTTTTAGGATTCTTTTAGGCATTTTTCGGGATTTTTTCTGCGAAATAGTTTTTCCAATTTTTATTTTTATTTTTCAAATGGCTTTTTTTTATTCTGTAAAAGACCTTTTTTATTGTTAGTCACAGGACCTTATATTTATTCCCATGCATTTTTTTTTGTTTAAAACGCCTTTTAAAAGTTACGTTGACTTTTTTTTTTACCCCTGTTCAGCAGCTGGTTGCCTTTTAACGACGGGGTTTCAGCGGCCTGTTCGGTGGATCGTCGGCTGCTTTCGGCGGGTTTGCGGATGCGTTCGGCAGTTTATCGGATCA
Source organism: Leptobrachium leishanense (assembly GCA_009667805.1). NCBI lineage: Eukaryota > Metazoa > Chordata > Amphibia > Anura > Megophryidae > Leptobrachium > Leptobrachium leishanense. Next base: position 374,311,213 of record CM019065.1, read on the forward strand.
GTTCTGATTTTTTTTTCTGGCGTTTTTTCACAATATGTTTGATTTTTCAGCAGTTTATCAGATGCTTTTGGCGGGTCTATCGGCGGAGTTCGGTGGTGTTCGGCGGATCGATTTGGCACACTTTGGGGACCCTGCGGTGAATGCTGAAAGTCGCCAAAGTGCGCCGAATGAAAGAGCACTGAACTTTCAGTTAAATTTCAGTGCTCTTTGAATAATCTCATATAGTGTTCCCTTCTCTTGTCCTTAAATAAATGGGCAGATGCTGCTGACAGCCTTTTCCCAATTGTTTAAAAAAAAATAATAATAATCCTTTAAGTTGATTTTATTCACCTTTCCTTCCTGCTCCTCCTCTTCAGCTCAGGGAATCCTGAACCCAGAAGCACCTGCAGCTATCGAACACGATTTGCACTCGTATGCAGCTTGTGTAGCGTAGAAACTGCAAATTGCGTATGGGTTCCGTAGCGCAAGCACAGATCCAATCGATCGCTGCCTCTCTGAGACTGCTCGCTAACATGGGTGGTCTCAGAAAGGGGGAAGTCGGCAGGCTGTGTGTATGTTGACGCCACAAGTGACCGATCTGGGGAATTCAAAATTAGATAGTTTAGAACAGGAAAGAAAACCCCCCTGGACCCATTAGGAAGGGGGGGCATGACTGCTGGTCTGGGGCTGGGTCATAAGGTGGCCTGATTGAAGGGGATTGGTGGTGGTGTATATATGTTTGTAAATATCGTAAGGGTCATATAAGAGTGAGAGGGGAGGGGGTCTTACCTCTTCTGATTCTTCCAGCGTTGACACATCAGAAATTTCCCACCCTCCCGCCCGGTTGTGGGTTGCGGGACCTTCAAGTCACAGCTGCGGAATGAACCCAGGCCAGCGTAGAAAATGTTTAAAGGTAAGCCGCCAAATGGTGGGCTTGGTGGAGACGCGCCTGGTGGCTGGCTGATGGCGCCACAGGTTGTGAGCTCATGGTTTAAGCGAAGGAGAAACTGCCACCCGTACGGTGCTGCGGGTGGGCAGATGTTAAGTGTGGAATACAATTTACTTAAGTGATTTTGATTGGTGGTCTTTTAAAATAAAGCTGTGGCCGATGCCCTTCCAAACAAGAAATGGTGTTGCGTGATTATTGACAGTGGTCATGGGTATTGGAAGACAGATCACAGACATCGGCAGTCATGTTATACTGCGTCATCGTCCCCCAAAAGATGTAGGTCAGGGTTGTCAAACTCCGCCCCCCCAGATGTTTCTAAACTATAACTCCTATGATTCCCTGGCCATTTAAACCATTCAAAGAATTCTGGGAATTGTAGGCATACACATCTGGGGGGCCGGAAGCTTGACAGCCCTGATGTAGATGACCTTTAATTGCCAAAAGTCTTTGAATGCAGTAGATGGCCAGAGAACCATAGGAGCTGCAGTTCAGCACCATCTGGAGAACCAGAGTTTGACATCCCTAGTTCAGATGAAATAACGGAATTCAGTTAACATTTAGAACTGAAATTCACCTTTGGGTATCCTAGTCCCAAATACATCTGGACGCTTGTTAAGACTAGCTGTCTACGCTCTGGTGCCATGTTTTCTTTCTGCGATGCGGGGGGCACAGGATTCGATGCGTTTTGATATAGTCATCCAACGACAAGGACAAACTGGTAGAGTCAGTAAGTAAATAAGCATAAGATGAGAGCAAATCCGAATCATATTGATTTGCTTCTCCGTGGAATACATACGGGATCGAGTTAGTCATTACACAGTGTAATTATAAATTAATTTATAGAATCAATTATTTCGGATGAGCTCTGTCTTTACAGAGGACCGGCTAATTAATCAAGGGATAGCCGGTGAATTTTAACAATCCCCAGAAATTAAGATATTTTCTATCATTATAGATAGAGAGCTGCCTTAATAGTTCATGATATTTTTCATCAAAATGTTTAATTTCCAAAAAAATGAAACCGGAATTACACAACTAATTGAAATTGACAGTAACCGCTACATGCGCCAAGATGTAGAATAGACATGGATCTTCAGAGTGGATGATAATTTATTAAAGTGCACTCGCTGTTTGTTACAGAGAATTTTTATATGTTTTTTTATATCTTAATTAATCCATTAAACTTTTATTTTTGACAGCTTCCAGTGGAGTTTTGTGAGTTTTTGTAGCTTCTAATTTGCTTGCTCTTCTCATGGAGGCGGCCATGTTTTTTTCTTCCTCTCTTTCATGGGAGGGATTAATTGTCTAAACTGTGCGACTGAAAGCTCAGCCCAGGATGACGCAGAGAGGAAGTGATTGTTAAGACAGCAAATATACTTCTAATATTAACTCTGAAAGGCTGAAAAGCCCCCCCCCCCTTATCCCACTGCTGAGCTGCAGAACACACACATATACAGTACATAAATATAATTATATATGCCACCTTTTAGCTGACGCTTGCAGGGGGAATGAGAGCACTGTAGGGAAGGGTTAAAAGCTGATCCTTACTGAGCATCCAGCATCCCTATCTGTTCAGAAGATCCGTGAGTCATTTCCTAATGCTCTGAGTCTGTAGGAATTTTTAGTTGATCGGCAGCTCTGGGGGAGTGTCTCCTGCTGTGAGAGCCATAAATTCCTCTAAGGGAAACACTTCACATGGCATGCCGCAACACTGAGAGCAAACAGGAAGCTCAGAGAGCTTTCTTTAAAATGTTTTTCTTTTAAAAAAACTCTCCATTTCAGTGAAATTTCTGTGCTTTTCACTTCGGTGCACTTCAGCGATTCCATTTCGCCCAAATTTTGGTGAATTCACTAGCAAATGGTCGCCATAGTGCGCTGAAGATGGAATCGCCGAAGCCCCACAAAAAAGTTGGAAACCTTTGCCGAAGAGCGCCGAAGTGGCCTTGGTGAATTCCATCGAACTGCAAAAAAAAAAACGGAACTCTCCTATTCTCCTAATAGGTGTTTGAACCAACAAAAATGTATTAAAATGTGTCTAAATAATAAAAAGGTCCTTTAGAAAAGAATAAAAAAGATCTGCTACAGAATAAAAAAAAAAACACCTTTTAGAGAAGTAGGAAACAAAAATTTCGTCATAAAAATACAAAAAATACAAAAAGGTGTTAAAAAAATGAATAGATAAAAAGTTTTTTTGCTGAAAATGAAAAGAATAAGCTTTAATCGCCTGTTTAACCCCTTCACGATGGGAAGGCGTTGATCGTCGGGCGAGGGTTAACGCCGACGAGGCATACAGGTATGCCTTGCTGCCAGGTGCTGCTGTGGGCCTCTAAATTGGTCGCCCCCCACGAAGCCGACGGCCGGCGCGCACCATTGGCTGAGTTCAGGCCCTCTCTCTCTGCAGCCAGTAACGTGAGGCGCGCGGGGAGGGGCCGTGGTAGCCATTGAAGTCAGTGGGGCGTACCTATACGCCCTGCGTCTTAAAGGCCCACTAACCCCACGGACAGCATAGAACGTCCTGCGGCGGGAAAGGGTTAAACCTGTCAAACTAAATCCCCAAACATCAGGGCACTTCACTGACATTTAGGTGCAGTTCGGTGTTCTCTGAATATATTAACCATTACTTCTCTATGGGACCAATTCGTTGACAGCAAAGATCGCCAGTCTGCTGCGATCTACACTGTATTTCGCCGTCAATTCGTAAAGCTTTATTTATTAACAATACAATTCCACAGCCGTGATGAAACCTGATCCGAAGAATAAACTCAACCCGGTTTCATTCTGACGTTATTATTTGTCATTAAACTTTCAAAGTGCACATCTCTTGCCTCGCGAAATGTTTACAATTTTTGTTTTAATGGCATTCTTGGCAAAGCGTTTCGAAGAACCAAAGAGGACAAAAGATGTTTTCTGTGCTCCTTAAATGTTTGAAGCTCGTCATGGTTGCTATGATTTAGGAGTGATTAAAGGGGTACTTTATCATGATCCACCGTCCCGAATACCATCCATGGCTCCTGCACGCAAGCTCGCCACTGAAATAAAAAATCACTTACAGGGTTATTCAAAGAGATCCGAATTGCTTGAGAAAGGTAACCGAATGCTGAAAATCAGCATTTGGTTACCTTTCTTGGCCATTCGGCTATCCAGAAAGCAGGAAATTCGCCAAATCCTGGCGAATTGCCTGCACATACGGTGCCTGTTCGGTGCCTGTTCGAGGGCAGTGAATCCCCATGAAAAAGCACTGCTTCGGCTATTCAGAGAACACAAACCAGCAGTGAAAGGTTCCCGAAATGCCCTGCCATTCGGTGGTTTCATGCGGCAGATTTATTCAGGCGAATCCCATAGGCTTCAATGTTAAAAATATCCCCGTTTTAATTCAATATCTAATAAACCGTTCATTATAAAATTCTGCAGTAAAGAGTCTCTTTATTTATAGATTTTTTTAGGATACTTTAAGCATTTTTCTGGATATTTTTTTTTAAAAAAAATCCGATTTTCTTTTTTTTAAGTTTACTTATTTTTTCTGTAACAGCCCTTTTTATTATCATTCATTTGATCTTATATGTCAATTTCAGACATTTTCGCTCAGTAGTTTCTTTGCAAACAGCGTTTCACTTTTCAAACATTCAAGCAAACTGTTTTCCTAATTTATTCACTTCACTCGTCTGCGGTGTCGGGTTTTTCCGGCGGCTGCGCTGCGGGTGATCGGCTCCTGCTCGGGTTTTTCCGTGGTTTTCGGCAGGTTAAGCCTGATGTTTTTGCGGGTTTTCAGCGTGCATTCGCAGGGTTTTGCGGTTAGTTTTCGTCGGGTTTGCGGCAGCCTTTCCCTGCAATTCGGGACCCTGTGGTGTTTGCTGAATACACCGCAGAGTCACTGAAATGGGATCGGCAAAACGAACCGAATTGAAGAGAACGAAAAGCCACCGAACATGCGGTGACTTTTCGATTCTCTTTGAATTACCCTGTTAGAGACTTCACGTAATCAATGCTGCAGCAAACCGATTATTTCAATATATACAGTTGTGCTCAAAATTATTCAACCCCCACTGAAATTGAGTGTTTTGGCCAGTTTGACATTGATTTTGATCATTCAGTCATCTTGCTTACAATTAAATCAAAGAGGCATGTGTAGGTCAGACAAATATAAAATAACATTTATAATGAAAAAACCACAAATGTCTTTTCTGTGCTCACATCATTATCAGTTTTATTCAACCCCCAAGTGACTTTCAATCTTAGTACTTAGTACAACATCCTTTTACAGTTATAACAGCTTTTAAACGTGAAGCATAGCTTGACACAAGTGTCTTGCAGCGATCTACGGGTATCTTCGTCCATTCGTCATGGGCAAAAGCCTCCAGTTCAGTCACATTCTTAGGCTTGCGCACTGCAACTGCTTTCTTTAAGTCCCACCAGAGGTTCTCAATCGGATTTAAGTCAGGTGACTGCGATGGCCACTCCAAAATGTTCCAGCCTTTAATCTGCAACCATGCTCTAGTGGACTTGGAGGTATGCTTGGGATCATTGTCCTGTTGAAAGGTCCAACGTCTCCCAAGCCTCAGGTTTGTGACGGACTGCATCACATTGTCATCCAATATCTCCTGGTACTGAAGAGAATTCATGGTACCTTGCACACGCTGAAGCTTCCCTGTACCTGCAGAAGCAAAACAGCCCCAAAGCATGATTGACCCCCCCGCCATGCTTCACAGTAGGCAAGGTGTTCTTTTCTTCATAGGCCTTGTTCTTCCTCCTCCAAACAGGGCGTTGATCCATGGGCCCAAACAGTTCTAATTTTGTTTCATCAGTCCACAGAACACTATCCCAAAACTTCTGTGGTTTGTCCACATGACTTTTGGCATACTGCAGTCGACTCTTCTTATTCTTTGGAGACAGCAAGAAGGTGCGCCTGGGAGTTCTGGCATGGAGGCCTTCATTACGCATTGTGCACCGTATTGTCTGAGCTGAAACTTCAGTACCCACTAGACTTGTGCACCGATTTTTTTTTCGGTTCGATTCGGTTCGATTCGTTCGGATGTTTAAAATTTCCATTCGGCTCGTTTCGGCCGATTTCTGTTTCGATTCAGTTCGGTTCGGCTCGTTTTTCGTATACATTTTTTTTTCGGAATATCGACCATTTTTCGTGTTTTCGGGTCACTCTGCTTGTTTTTGTATCGACTTTTCGTGATTTAGGAAATTTTCATTTTTTTCGGAACGTCTGTTCTCCTCGTTTCCAAGTGTCTAACTCTATTCGTTTTGACGTAAACTACTATGGTTTACTTTTTTTAATCATATTAAAATGGTATGAATGCCAAGGAACAAAAAAAATGAACAAAATGATTTAAAAAACGCTAAACTGACCCAAATGCCACAAGAAACAAGTGATACGCATTTACAAATACAAAATTTACAGAATCAGCGATATAACCGATAATAGTTAAATATACGATGTCCAGAATTACCGAAATGGAACCGAAATCACGAATGGAACCGAAATCATGAATAGAGCAAAAATTAATTTCGATTTGACACCTTTCGAGTCAATTCGAAAAATCCGAAATTTTTTCGTTTCGGCTTGGAAAACTTTTCGGATCTGTCGGTTTTCGGGTCCGATCCGATTCGGAAATTCGGCCGAATCCGAAGACACGAATCGGGAAATTTCGTGAAAATTCTGAAATTCCGAAACCCGAAACGCACATCCCTAGTACCCACATCTGACAAATCTTTTCTCAGTTCCTCAGCAGTCACACGGGGACTTTTCTCCACTCTCCGCTTCAGGTAGCGCACAGCAGTCGAAGTCAGCATCTTCTTTCTGCCGCGACCAGGTAGCGTTTCAACAGTGCCCTTTGCCTTGAATTTGCGAATGATGCTTCCTATGGTCTCTCTTGGTATGTTTAACATCTTTGCAATCTTCTTATAGCCATTGCCCTTCCTGTGAAGAGTAATCACCTCTTCTCTTGTCTTCCTGGACCATTCTTTTGACTTCACCATGTTTGTAACCACAACAGTAAATGTCTAGAAGGAGCTGAGTATCACAGTCATTTTAAAGCTGCCTAATTGGTGTTTATTATGCTTTATTGCACAGGTGTTTTCAATACGTGATTGAAAACACTTGAATGAACCTCTGTTTTTCAGAGTGGTAGTCTTTAAGGGGTTGAATAATTGTGTCAATGAAGAATTCACAAAAGAAACATTTACTACTGTATTACAAAACCAATTGATGTCATTTTAGTTGCATATGGTTCTTTAAAAAGTCCTTGTAGGATTTCATTCTGAATACAATTACAAATGTACACTAAATTCCCTAAAACCCTTTACAGCATTGGGGGTTGAATAATTTTGAACACAACTGTACATCGCGAAATGATTTGAAACCAGAAACGTGCACGAAATAAAAGAAACCCTGCAGGAAGTAATACACGAATTTCCATAAATGTCTGAGTCCTTCTCCGAGGAGCAGCAGCTTCTAATCGAGACAATCATGTCTGGAATGTGATAGACTCGGGAAACAATGACAGCTTCATTTCTTATACAATCTCCTTCAAATATCCCAGGAATCTATCATTTCCTTAGGCATGTTATTCTTTATGAACAAACGCTGAATTCTCTCGATTTCTAGGAATAACAAATTAAGTGGAAGAGTTCCAATATACGTTATGCTGTGCGTTCTCCGCTGCCGAGCCTTATCATGGAAGACCTCATGTGTCCTACTGTCCTTACGAAGACGTCAATACCGTCTCGTAAAACTCCTGTGTAGAGGCAAAGCATAACTAACCGGCCAGCAATTGTCTTTGTCTCCAAATTATTGCCTATTATTTTTTTTTTATATATATATATATATAAATAACATATCGTGTTAAAATATATTTGGAAAAAAATATTTATATATATTTTTGTCCATCAGCTTATGCTAAAAATACACGATAAAAGCATTTAAGTGTGTAAATAACTCTCCACATTTGATATGATGTATAGTATAAAGTCGTCTCATATAGACTGGTGCGATTTGGTTCTGACCAAATATAATTCAGTCGAATATTTCCAAATCGCCGAGCCAACAAACTGAATTGCATCCGAAATTTACCAAATCGATACTAAATAATCCAAATATAGATGGTTATTCAGAGAGCACCGAAATATCGCCGACATTTCTGTGCTCTCTCTCTGTTCCCTGCACTTCCCTGCACTTCGGGGAATCAAAGTTCCCCACCCTGCGGTGAATTCAGCATTCACCGCAGGGTCCCCGGAGTGCAGGAAAAACCTGTCGAAAACCCACCGAAAACCCGCCAAAATTGCCACATGTCGGAAAAGCCCAACGAACCGCCGATCACAACGCAGACCAGCCGCTGGAAAAAGCCGACAAACTGACGAACGGGGTAAAAAAAAAAAATAATCCCAAAAAATGCCTAAAAGATACAAAAAAATCATTAAATAAAGAGACTTTTTGCTGCAGATTAAAATAATAAACAGGTTTAGTAGATATTGAATTAAAACGGGAATATTTTTAAGATTGAAGTTTATGGGATTCGCTTGAATAAACCTGCCGAATGAAACCAACAAACAGCAGGGCACTTCAGCAACTTTCCTCTGCTGTTCGGTGTCTGTGAATAGATTAACCATTGCTTCCCTATGGGAGATTTCACTGCTGTCGAACAGGCACCGTACTTGCTGGCAGTTTGCCAAAATTTGGGGAACTGCCTGCTCCCTGAATAGCCGAATGGCCACGAAATGTCACCGTATGGGGAAATCCACATTTCGGGGCCAGATCGGCTCTCTCTGATAACCCCTGAGGGGAACAAGACCATTAAACTCCTCGCACTGATCAGTAGCAACCTATATATATTTCTTTAGTTTAATATGGGACACATATATGCAGAATCCCTGTTATTAAGTTTTGTTTCTGTATCCTGCAGGATTAGTTTCGTTTTTGAAGAAATGATTCTGCAATTTCCCCAAAATCACGTGCTCTGTATGTTAAGGGGGGGCTTTGTAGCCATTACCTCCCGCTCTACCAATTATAACATGAGATGAGAAACTCAGCCTCTTTTGCAGAAATGTATAAATAATGTGTCCAGATAAAAAACCTGTAGAGATGTGTTTTGAGTGACTAGAAGGCTTCCGTGTCTTAATTTGTCATGTCTAAATCACTTCTCTCTCAACGTTGACGAAAATTTTAATCCAAGGTGTCAATATCAGCTCGAGACAGGGTTTCGAGATAAGAGAAAGAGGACGGACATGAGATGGTTAATTCTCCACAGATTTGGAGGCAGCTGCTGAGATGACCTGTCACCCCTCGTCCTGGTGAGTATTTATCTTGTCCGGACGAGGGCTCTGACCCCGGTTCTACGAGCTAAATTTGTCCGTGCCTTTTTTTTTAATGTATCTGGGATACAAACATAGTTAAGAAGGAACAAGAGTTCCTGGACGGAGTATATGTCAGGGACTGCTCCCGTCTAGGGTATCGGGGATACCCAAGACAACCTTTGATTAACATTTAAAACTGTATATTTGATGCATGTTTATCAATAAGTATATATATATATATATAAGTTGTAGAGTTATAAGTTAAAATGCCGAGTGGTCTGTAAGGTAAGACGGACGCTCGTCATTCCTGTATTATTATGCCGGGATACGCGGGCCCTTACCGGCATGGCAACGACTGCTGAATACTGTAGCGGTTGACTGCAGGTGCAAGTGATTTCGCTGGGTGGGTGTCCGTTGAGGGTGAGCTGACATCTGCCGGCGCCAAGCAGGATTTCCTGTTCAGTGGACCTCATCTCGTCTCAAACGGACCCCCCAGCCTGGGAACACTGGGACACCTGAGTCCGAGGAAACAGCGAACAGCGCGGCGATAGGTAAAGTGTCTTCTATGTTTGTATGTGTATCAGAGATACCGGTATAAAGGGACGTCTGGCTGTAGCCGGATAAGGAGACTCGTGGCCACATTCTCGGGTGACATACTGAACCTGCCGCATATAGCACAGGGCTAGAGAGTGGCCAGCGCGTGTCTGGACCCGAGGAATCAGATGTTAACCAAAAGGTAGGTTCTGTAAGAGACAAAGAAAATAGCCACGTGGAATTGCAGAGTCTGTCAGTGTTTGTAAACAGAGCTTCTGCAGGTGAACCAGGAAAAAAGAAGAAATTTCTGTGACTGGGCTGAGAGCCCTGAGTCAGTGCTAATGTGTACGTCGTGTAATAAAAGAGACCAATTAAAGTCAGCAGTAGCTGCAGAAATAGTGGTGCCGGGTGGGTAAATAGCCCATAGGCAAATTGGAATACGAAATGTATATAGTCACAAGCAGGCAAGAGTTAGAATTCAATTAACGGAATATAAGGAGCCAAAAGGAGGGATGGCGTGCCCTTGGCTAGTGGAAAGAGTTGAATTGCTTATGTTTTGTTGTGTGCTGAAAGTATCTGGTACAGTATGTGCTGTGAGTGATTTGAGTGCTGTGAGTGAATGCGCGTCTACTCGCATTGCGAGAAAGCAAACTGAGTTTCCGGCTCAGGCGACTGCAGTCCGGCTACTGACGGAGAAAACGGGTCAGATGCATATATATATATATATATATATATATATGTATGTGTGTGTGTATATGTGTATGAACTGTTGACTGAGTACCAGACAGTAAATTTCAAGTGTTTTTGCTAACAAGTAATATTTGTATTGAAAAAAATAAAAAAATAAAAAAAAAAGGTAAAGAAAGGGTGAGACGCCCTTAGAGTATATGGTGCGGAATTTTGAAGCGCTATATACAGCACATGTGATTATGGTGTAAAATTAACTACGGAAAAGTTAACAGGAATGTGTACAATTGTGTGGCCACTGTTAGTTCCAGACTGGCGAGAGCAGGAGTCAATGGACCCGGAGCTAATACAGAAAGTGCATTCCCAAGTCACCGAGAAATGTGGACAGCCTGAGCAGTACCTATATATAGATATATAGAAGTATTGTGTAAAGGATAAAAGTTATTTTATAATGATGGCGGGACATAAGAAGCAGGTACCCCCCCAATAAAGAAAATAATAAAAAGAAAAGACTGGTGTTGGTAGAACAACCGGAAGAGATTGATTCCCTGCCCCCACCCTATCTATTATATTATGGGGCAGCTAGACAAGTTTTGTATGTGGATTATGTAATGATTTTCAGGAGTCTCTGAGCCCCTACTTTCCCCTGGGCCAGAAGAAAATAAGATAATCAATAGATCAGATGGTAATCTAGAAAGTTTAAAAAAATAAATAAAACAATTTGCAGTAATTATGCCAAGAGAAGAAGAATGGCGCTCGGCACCAACGCCAGCAGCCCCGGACCCGCATATACTACTCCTTGGAATTCCTGAGGTGTGGGTGGAGGAATACCCGCCCGGACTATCTGTAAATATTTTCCGAGTGTACGATGATTTACGATCTGGTGCAACGCCTGTGGCTTTAAGACACTATCATATCCCACAAAAAGCCAAGCAGAATATCCAGACATATTTGCAGAGATTTAAAGACTACGGCATATTGAAATTCTGCGTGTCACTGTGGAACACACCATTGTTCCAGCAAGACAACCCCTTTTTATTTTTCAGTGGGAGGTATCCACAATGGATGCGCGCTCAGCCAGGACCTCTTGTCCTTCCACGCTACAGTATGTTGATTATTTATTACGGGCTTCTCCCATAGAGAAAGATTGTCTCTCTGTCACAAAAGCCCTGCTACATTTCCTGTGCCATGCAGGTTACAGAGTGTTCAAAAAGAAAGCACAAATATGTAAACAGACTGTGAAATATCTAGGTTTTCAAATTAACAGGTACCAAGTGTGCACTGGGGGCAGAGGAAGAAAAGAAGCAGTATGCCGAATACCCCAACCAAAGACAAGTTGACACTTGGCCAAGTTCTTCATGTCAAGGTGCCCCATGCTGTCAAAGCCCTGCTGGACGTCAAAGGAAGCTACTGGTTCAGCAACAGCCGGATGGCGAAGTACCAAGCTATGATGTGTGAGAATCCACAGGTTCATTTGGACTTTATCGCTACCTTGAACCCTGTTACTTTACTGCCTAACTGCGAAGAGGATCCAGATTATGAATGCCTCCAAGTTATGGAAGAAGTGTTCAGTAGCAGGCCAGATTTGAAAGACGTACCCCTAGACAAATACGATCTACAACTATTTACCGATGGTAGCAGTTATATGGATGATGGGAAGAAAGTCTCCGGCTATGCAGTAGTCTCAGCAGAAGAAATTATTGAAGCAAATCCACTACCAGGCCATACATCTGCACAACTGGCTGAAATTGCGGCCCTCCTAGAAGCTGTATGGAAACCGAGTGCTGTCAGTATTATGTATTGTCGTGGCCACCAGAAAGGTCATGATGAAATCCCAAAAGGCAACAGGCGTGCTGACCAGGCCGCAAAAGCGGCTGCAAAACCATTGCTGACAACTGATCCAGCCAAAGTCCTGCTCTGCAAGCAAGAAGACCAACCTGCCATGCCAAACTACGAATTTTATACGAATTGGAGAAAATTTGAATTTGGAGGCGAGTTCATTGAAATTATACTGCACAAATGGCAAGACAAGTATGTACTGCTAGAACTAATTTATGATTATATCCAATGGTTTTTTTTTATATCTGGTCCCAAGGCCGAAATTTCTACTCCACTCCTCTGAACCCGCAAGAGATATGTTTTATGATTAACACCTCAGAAGTTTAGCAAAGACTCCGCAGAGTATATGAAATGATGCTGAAATTTTTCGGTGTAAAATTAATGGGGAAATATGGAGGAGATACACAAGAAAGAAACCGAAGTTGAACGAGCAGAAAATTCGAGAGAATGAACCCTAAAGACTTTGATGTCCAAACTGTGCCAAGAGATGCTATTAGGATGGTTGGATGTGCTGCCGATAGTTTTATTACACATTAGGTGCAGGCCAACCCCCCAATTGAAGCTAAGTCCGTACGAACTTATGTTTGGACGGCCTACCCCTCTGATTAATGGACTAAGGGGGGACCTTCGGGCATTGGGGAAAACTAAACTAAATGATCAGGTTGTATTGTTAGGTAAATCAATGACAGACATTGCCGGAAATGTTTTTTTTTTTTGTTTTGTGTTTTTGAAATTCCGGTGGGGAGAGATTGGGTTTATGTGACTGTGAAAAGAATTGCCCAAGGGATTTTGATATTTGGGGCAATTGTGGTACTGATTTTGTATTTTGCAAATTTGATTTATGGACTGTTATGTGGAGTATGCCCCAAGTGCTTCAGCACCACCAAAACCTGGAATGGTACGCACCCGATGATAGAGAACCGTACCATGTGGAGACAAAAACGAGAGGCGCTATCTGGAACCCAGCTAAAAGGACATTTACTTGTGCAATTTAAATGTGACTATGCAAAAAAAGTCTGGGCAAACCACGTGTTGGGTGTGTAGTAGATTGCACCCAGAGACTATTTATATACCATTCGTCTCTGTCCCAATGAATTTGAGTATGTTTGTATCAGAAAATGTTACAGTACAGGCAGTTGATAGGTCAAGGGGGAAACCAGAAGTATTCAGTCCTGGGTACCCCATAACAGGACCAGTGTACCCACTAGAATGGTGTTTTCAATTAGGCCCAGATAAGGAGATAACCCATCCCCATTATTTATGTTATTCAAGTAAGTTCAACTGGATATTATACATTTACATATGTAATACAAAGGAGCAGTCAAATTTTCTATACATACGATGTAGAAAGCTCACAAGCGAGCAAGAGGAGGTGATTGCGAATGTGACCAATGGAAGGCAGGATGTAGTGGATATGATGAAACGACTGAGACAGCTTCCGATAGCGATATTAAAGGGAACACTATATTTGTCACCATTTATAGTGAAAGGAGAGTACCAGGTGTGCTGTGGAAGAGTGTGTTATATATGGGTACTATTTACAGTAACGGGAATGTTATTTGGCTAAATTGATCTCAATCCAGAGGGTGAGGGGAGAAGACACTAATTCAGACACAACATTTCACCCTAGGTATCCACTGGTGTTTGAGAGACAGAAGAGAGAGTTGTTTAAGAAAGCGGATTGAATATGGGCATGGCTTCCAGTATGGACTGGATGAGGAAAAGAGTTGATGGCAAGAATGAACAGTTATGCCAGTTTGATGGATGAGATTTTGAATAAGATTAGTTGAGATATTTAGGTGCTGAATCTGGAAGTACGGGAGATACGAAAGGTACAAATAATATATGATATGGCACTGGAACATATCAGTGCAGCTCTGAATGGATTGTGTGAAATGACGATGCACTATGAATGTTGCACATTTATCAAGAATGCTACATATGATGTCCCTGATTATTATCAGGTAATTCAAGATCACCAAGAAAAGGTAGCACAGTTGCAGGACACAGTAAGGAGGACAGTAGCGAAGACTGGAATTGGGAGACTGTCATGTGTTATCCGTTCCGTGACAGGTACTACCCCCCTGGTTCTAATGTTTCTCGTGTGAGTAATGAGGGATTTGTTCCCCTGCTCACGCTGTCCTCAAGGACTGCTCGAAGAATCATATGTTGAAACAGAATGATTCTAAGAGGGGATTGAGGGGAACAAGACCATTAAACTCCTCGCACTGATCAGTAGCAACCTATATATATTTCTTTAGTTTAATATGGGACACATATATGCAGAATCCCTGTTATTAAGTTTTGTTTCTGTATCCTGCAGGATTAGTTTAGTTTTTGAAGAAATGATTCTGCAATTTCCCCGAAATCACGTGCTCTGTATGTTAAGGGGGGGCTTTGTAGCCACTACCTCCCGCTCTACCAATTATAACATGAGATGAGAAACTCAGCCTCTTTTGCAGAAATGTATAAATAATGTGTCCAGATAAAAAACCTGTAGAGATGTGTTTTGAGTGACTAGAAGGCTTCCGTGTCTTAATTTGTCATGTCTAAATCACTTCTCTCTCAACGTTGATGAAAATTTTAATCCAAGGTGTCAATATCAGCTCGAGACAGGGTTTCGAGATAAGAGAAAAAGGACGGACAGGAGATGGTTAATTCTCCACAACCCCTAAAACTTTATTGATTTGTAATCAATCATATAAATGGGAAGAAAATGCACTCACTGTGCAATACAAAATTCCCAATACTAACTGTAAAACAAGTAGATATAAGGGGTTATTCAGCAAGGACCGAACTTGCCACCGAATGGTGAATTTCACCGTACAACACAATTTCGTGGCAGTTTGTCTATACAGAAAGCTGTCAATTCGCCCTGCTGACAAGGGCGGATCCGGGGGGGCAATGAGGCAATTGCCCCCCCCGAGAAGGGGGGGCCTGGATTGGCCTTGCAGCCCAGGCAGGGTTCGGGCACTGGGTCTCCCACACTGCGCTGGATATGAAGTCTGCGTGGGGGGGAGAGGAAGAGGCTGCCAGCCCAGCAGCTCACATGGGGACATGATGGCTCCGCCCCTTCCTCCTCCAAAGCTGCATGATGCAGAGCCTCCCCTGTGTGCTGGAAGTGTCCAGCACATGCAGGGAGGGGGAGTGGACGGAGAGCAGCCGGGGGGAGACAGACAGGGATTCCAACCTGTAAGTAAATAACAGGCAGATAGTGTGTGTGCGTGGGTCTGCAATTGATATGTTGGGGGCCTGCAATTGATATGCTGGGGGGGTTGGGGGCCTTCCATTTGATTTGCTGGGGGGATTGGGGGGCCTGCAATTGATATGCTGGGGGGCCTGCAATTGATATGCTGGGGGTTGGGGGTCTGTAATTGATATGTTGGGGAGGTTGGGGGGGTCTGCAATTGATATTCTGGGGGGGGAGTTGTGGGTCTGTAATTTATATGCTGGGGGTTGGGGGTCTGCAATTGATATGTTGGGGAGGTTGGGGGGGTCTGCAATTGATATGCTGGGGGGGGTTGGAGGTCTGCAGTTGATATGCTGGGGGGGTTGGGGGCCTGCAGTTGATATGCTGGGGGGTCGGGGAATCTGCAATTAATATGCTGGGGGGGAGTTGGGGGGGCTGCAATTGATATGCAGGGGGGGAGTTGGGGGACCTACAATTGATATGCTGGGGGTTAATAAAATAACGATATGCTGGGGGAATGAATAAACCATCAGTACGTTACAGTGAGTTTTATTGCTGTGGCACTCTGGGATACGCCAATTCACACCGCACATACTAGTGAGTTTTATTGCTGTGGATTCTGTGATACGCTCATACACACCGCACATTACTGAGAGTTTTATTGCTGTGGAGCTCTGTGATACTGGAATGTGCGATGTGTATGAGTGTATCACAGAGCTCCAGAGCAGTAAAACTGCTAAAAAAAAGCATTTTACTGGAGTGTGCAGTGTTTATGAGCGTGAGTTTTATTGCTCTGGAGCTCTGATACACTCATACACACTGCACATTACTGTGAGTTTTATTGCTGTGGAGCTCTGTAATATGCAGTGTGTCAGTAATGTACAGTATCTTTTAAAGTGATCAGCAGTTTCCCACGTTTGCCACAGGGACATTCTGTGCTGCGGAGCAGCCTCAGCTGCCATGAGTGGGTGATGGACCCCTTGAGGGGCCCGATACAAGGGGGTACCCTTGGCCCCTCTTATGAAAAGGGTTCACAGGACTCATGAGCCCACATGATGACAGATCCTCTGCAATGTTCTGGGGAGAGTGAGTGTAATGAGCACGACTTTCCATTAGGCATGTCTTTGCCTGTCACTGCTAACCCAACACCAGCTCTTAGCCAAAACTGGTAGAGTGCCCCCCCCCGAAACCTGTGTCTGGATCCGCCCCTGCCTGCTGAGGCCTTTATGTATATTTAGAAGATCAAAACCACGTAAGGTCAATATTAGGCAGATATTTTATTTGTACACCTTTGTACTCCTACCATTACATTTTGTTTTGTCCTTTTCTCAAGGTGACGAAAAAGTTAACACTGTGTGAAGACCAGACCTTTGAAATACTGATACGGACTTCTAGATCACAGTAAAAGTGACGCTTATACATCTTTTTTTGCTGATATTATCAGGGTTATTCAGAGAAAGGTGAAACGCAGGAGAACTGGCAGGAGACGAGAACAATCTAGAGCAAATAGCCTATTTGGAAAGTGAGATAAATGGGAGAATTTTTCTGGTTTGGACTATTTTGACCTAGAATTTTCACTTCTCCAGTCATTCTCCTGAGTTTTACTTTTCTTTGAATACACCTGTTTGTGAAGCGCTCTCTAGTACTTTTGGCCCCTGTAATATTTTATTAAAGTCTCTGTGGGTGCGGGTTATTGGAGTGGGGGTGCGGGTTATTGGAGTGGGGGTGCGGGTTATTGGAGTGGAGCTGCGGGAATGGTGTGACAATATTCTGTATTTATTATACACTAGTACAGTGATCATGAATCTTGGTACCCTCCATTGTTTTGGAACTACATGTCCCATGATGCATAGTCACAAGTAAGTATGGCAAAACATCCTGGAACATGTAGCTCGGAAACGTTTCGGGGTGCCAAGGTTCGCCATCAAAGCGCTAATAGAAGACTTGTACCTTTTAATATTCTCCCTGCAAATCCAGCTCTGGCGATGAGTTTGTTTCCGTAAAATGATACAATTTATTACACTAATAATTTCTCTGGAATGGAGGATGTGAAGCGTCCCCCCCTCCCCCCCCCCCGCTGTAGGACTCCACCATGATAATACTGAGGGATCAGCGTTGAAGCCTATAGCAGTACACATGGGACGCTCTCATCAGCTCCCAGCGGAGACGACACCTGCTCATCAGCTCCCAGCAGCGTCACACACACTTCGCGCTCAGGCTGGTAATTAACTGGTTCTCCGCTAACCTACCATCAGACATATTAATTTATCTTGTCAACCCTGATAAAGAGGGGACCATTAATACGTAATTTATGCTGATTTATGGAAGTGGATTCTGTCGGAATTTTCTTTCACTGTTTACTTCAATAAAAGTCCTAAACATTTCTTTTTAGAATTGATAAAAATGATTTTGACCCAAAAGATGTGGAAAAGGATTGGAAACACGTTTTTTCCACACACTCTGGTATTTACCAGTTTAAGATTTAAATGAATGCCATTTAGGGTTTCCACCTTTTCTTCAAGCCAGACCCGAACAATCTAATGTTGGGCTTGGGCGGCTATTTTTTTTTGTAGCGTATGCATTATGTGTATATATTATGGCATGTGGTGTGCATGGCAGACTGGTATTATGGCACCCTGCAATGTACAGTCAGGTCCAGAAATATTGGGACATGGACACAATTCTAACATCTTTGGCTCTATACACCACAATGGAGTTGGAATGAAACAAACACAATGTGCTTTAACTGCAGACTGTCAGCTTTAATTTGAGGGTATGTACATCCAACTCAGGTGAACGGTGTAGGACTTACAGCAGTTTGCAGATGTGCCTCCCACTTGTTAAGGGACCAAAAGTAATGGGACAGAATAATAATCATAAATCAAACTTTCCCTTCTTAATACTTGGTTGCAAATCCTTTGCAGTCAATCACAGCCTGAAGTCTGGAACGCATAGACATCACCAGACGCTGGGTTTCACCCCTGGTGATGCTCTGCCAGGCCTCTACTGCAACTGTCTTCAGTTCCTGCTTGTTCTTGGGGCATTTTCCCTTCAGTTTTGTCTTCAGCAAGTGAAATGCATGCTCAATGGGATTCAGCTCAGGTGATTGACTTGGCCATTGCATAACATTCCACTTCTGTCCCTTCAAAAACTCTTTGGTTGCTTTTGCAGTATGCTTTGGATCATTGTCCATCTGCACTGTGAAGCGCCGTCCAATGAGTTCTGCAGCATTTGGCTGAATGTGAGCAGATAATATTGCCCAAAACACTTCAGAAATCATCCTGCGGCTTTTGTCAGCAGTCACATCATCAATAAATACAGGAGAACCAGTTCCATTGGCAGCCATACATGCCCACGCCATGACACTACCACCACCATGCTTCACTGATGAGGTGGTATGCTTAGGATCATGAGCAGTTCCTTTCCTTCTCCATACTCTTCTCTTCCCATCACTCTGGTACAAGTTGATCTTGGTCTCATCTGCCATAGGATCTTGTTCCAGAACTGTGAAGGCTTTGTTAGGTGTTGTTTGGCAAACTCTTCCTGTTTTTGAGGCTCACCAATGTTTTACATCTTGTGGTGAACCCTCTGTATTCACTCTGGTGAAGTTTTCTCTTGATTGTTGACTTTGACACACATACACCTACCTCCTGGAGAGTGTTCTTGATCTGGCCAACTGTTGTGAAGGGTGTTTTCTTCACCAGGGAAAGAATTCTTCAGTCATCCACCACAGTTGTTTTCCGTGGTCTCCCGGGTCTTTTGGTGTTGCTGAGCTCACTGGTGCATTCCTTCTTTTTGAGAATGTTCCAAAACAGTTGTTTTGGCCACGCCTAATGTTCTTGCTATCTCTCTGATGGGTTTGTTTTGTTTCTTCAGCCTAATGAGGGCTTGCTTCACTGATAGTGGCAGCTCTGTGGTTCTCACCTTGAGAGTTGACAGCAACAGATTCCAAATGCAAATAGCACACTTGAAATGAACTTTGGGCCTTTTATCTGCACATTGTAATTGGGGTAATGAGGGAATATCACACACCTGGCCATGGAACAACTGAGAAGCCAATTGTCCCATTACTTTTGGTCCCTTAACAAGTGGGAGGCACATCTGCAATCTGCTGTAAATCCTACACCGTTCACCTGAGTTGGATGTACATACCCTCAAATTAAAGCTGACAGTCTGCAGTTAAAGCACATTGTGATTGTTTCATACCGACTCCATTGTGGTGGTGTATAGAGCCAAAGATGTTAGGATTGTGTCGAGGTCCCAATATTTCTGGACTTGACTGTATATGGCACCCTGCTGGCAGACTGGTATTATGACACTCCTATGCATGGCACACTGGTATGTATATGGCACACTGCTGGCAGACTGGTATTATGACACACTCCAATACATGGCCCACTGGTATGTATATGGCACCCTGCCGGCAGACTGGTATAATTACACACTCCATTGCATGGCACACTGGTATGTATATGTTATACTGCTGGCAGACTGGTATTATGACACACTCCAATGCATGGCACACTGGTATGTATATGGCACCCTGCTGGCAGACTGGTATTATGACATTCCTATGCATGGCATACTGGTATGTATATGGCACGCTGCTGGCGGACTGGTGTTATGACACACTCCAATGCATGGCACGCTGGTATGTATATGGCATACTGCTGGTAAGAGGGGGTTAATTTTCACTGAGATCATTTTAACTTATTACTAACTTGTCACCTTATTCTTGGAGCCTGATGAAAATGTCATGCATAGCCTCTGCTGACTAGGCATGTGCACCGATTTTTTTTTCGGTTCGGTTCGTTCGGATTTTGTAAATTTTCGTTTCTACTCGTTTCGGACGATTTTCGTTTTGGTTTGGTTTGTTTCGTTTCGTTTTTCGTATCGACTTTTTTTGTGATTTCTGAAATTTTCGTGTTTTTCGGAACGTCTGTTCTCCTCGTTTCAAAGTGTCTATTCGTTTTGATGTAAACTAATGGTTTTTTCGGATACGATAATTATACGATACGATAATTCTGCGATACGATAATTCTGCCATTGAGATTTCTCATGTTTTACAAGAAGGATACTTTGAGATTTCTCTGTTTTTCCAGGAAGGAAACATTAAGATGGGAATGATACAAAATTTAATTACAGAATCAGCGATATAAATACGATGTCCGAAATTACTGAAATGGAACCAAAATCAGGAATGGAGCCGAAATCACGAATGGAACGAAAAATTATTTTGATTTTACACATTTCTAGTCCATTCGAAAACTCCAAAAAGTTTTCGTTTCGGCACGAAAATTTGTTCGGATCTGCCGTTTTCGGATCTGAAAATTTTCGGAAAATCGGCCGAATCCGAATGCACGAATCGGGAGATTTCGTGAAAATTCCGAAATTCCAAAACGCACATCCCTACTGCTGACGAGTGTCCAATAAACCCAAAACAGCGCTGTCCAGAGGTGGCTTTGACCACAGACCCAGTATGCAAAAGAGTGAGACAGATGTCATTTGCGTGTCTTACCCAGAGTTCCTTGCTGCATATGGGCAATGTGGCACAGAAGCTCTGGGATGCAGTTCTTTGAATTGCCGTGATGTGCAAATGGCTTCTGCAATAATAAACCTTATTGGTTATTGCGTGGAGGCTTTTTATCTCATTTGTTTCCTCCACCACAACCCAAGCAAGTACTGTATATATATATCAAAAAATGGTGAAGGGAGGCACTCGAGGGCTTCTTTAACCCCTTCGCTGCTGAGGCTTTTCACACCTCTGTGCTGAGGTCATTTTTACCGGTTTTGCTCATCATGTTTAAACGTGTTTTGAAGGCTTATTTTAGTATATGACCCAGACATATTATATATCGTTCTTTCCGTCAGACTCGGTAGATTCATAATATGTCATTATTATATGTATACGTCATGACATGTCTGTATATTATAACAAAAAATGCAATAAAATATGTATTTTCAATAATTTACAATGTGTAAAGTGTTTTTTTTTCACATTTTAACATGCGAGCAATTGCGGTTATATTTTGTATGGGGTGCGCTTGTTAAAAAAATTTGAGATGGGGTCTCGTTACATTTTTTTTTGGGGAAAATTACACGATTTTTAACAAACGCACCGCATACAAAAATCGTTAGTGCAGCATCATTGTTCACATTATAATTGAAATGGGAACAATATTGCTGCATTAACGAACCAAAAAAAAGAAAAAAAAATGTTTATTTTTTTTTTATAATTTTTTTTTTAAATATATTTTTATTTTTATTTTAAATTTTTTTTTTAAAAAAAACTTTTTTCACTGTAGTGTTTGGTATCGTTGGAACGGCCATGCTCTGGCCGATCCAACCATACCAAACTTTAAGCCCTAGTTCATTGGAACTCCCTATCTCCACCGTTGGTGGCAGTTAGGGGTTAACTCTAGGACTGGCGTCATCGTGCTATGCACGATGACGCCAGTCCTCAGGGGGAGTTCCCGGAGGCTTGGCCGACATCCAAGATGTCGGCCAGCTCCAGGAAAGGATCACGAACCGGTGCTTTTCAGCGCCGATTCGTGATCCGGCTCCCCAGGGGTTAATGCCAGGTACCATTTGGAAGGGCAGGCTGTGCCCTTCCAAATGGTGCCTGGGTTAACCCACGCAACGCCGCGGATCGGGAGGGAGAGAGGTCCGAAGGACCTCGCCCCCTCCCTTTCAGGCGCCTCCTCCGCACATGCGGGGGGGGCCTGAATTAGGTGTCATCGCGCCGCCGCGATGACACCTAATTTCATCGGCGGCGGTTCTGGATGCTGGGCTGACATCGAGGATCACACCGGGGGGGCCAGCGATCGGCCGGAACCCGGCCGAACGCTGACCCCAAAGGGAGGACGCGCTCAGCGCGTCCTCCGCACAGCAGGAGCCATGCGGAGGACGCGCTCAGCGCGTCCTCCGCATGGAAGTGGTTAAAAGTCAAAAATGGATTAAAGTTGCATTAAAAAACTGACGTTTCGGCCCCTAAAGGCCTTTATCAAGGTGACATACAATAGTGTACAACAAAGATTAAATAGGCAGAGAGAACCTCACTCACCCAATCCCGACCCGAAACAGAGTGCGCCGCACGTTCGGGAAACCCGGAAGTGCCGGGTGTGCAAGCATCATAGGGGCGTGGCCAAAAGCCGCGTTACCATGGCAAGCATAGATGCCGGAAAGGGAGGGTTTAGGTCAGACACCCAACATGTTAAACGGAAAAGACATGTCCCAAACGAGGGATAACTATATGGAAGGAATGTTAAGCACAGGCAAGGGCCTGGGAGAAGGAGGTGTATCTAGAGAACAAGGTCCTATGGACTCCAATGAGAGGATGCGCGCAGCTGTGCTTATAGCTGCCGTGCGCATCCCGGGGGTTAACGCGTGGTAACAATGCAGGCAACATTTTTTGCGCCTGCATTGTAATCTAGCGTTAAAACACGGACACAGTTTTTCCTCCGTAGCGCCAGCGTTTTAACGCTAGGAATGTAATGTAGCCCAATGAGTATGAACGTACACATAATCCACATCAACAGACCTCTAAAGGTAAAAGCAGTGAGTCTCTGGATGGAGGAATGGATGGATGGATAGACATTGGGATGGACGGATGGGTATGGATGGATATATAGACAGACAGAGATGGATTGACAGACAGGGTGTCCTCT
The DNA here is from genome assembly GCA_009667805.1 of Leptobrachium leishanense. NCBI lineage: Eukaryota > Metazoa > Chordata > Amphibia > Anura > Megophryidae > Leptobrachium > Leptobrachium leishanense. The sequence continues at coordinate 374,334,356 of CM019065.1, forward strand.
GTCACCCTCCCCAGCCCCCTGTGTTCTCTCTATCACCCCCACCCAGCCCACAGTGTACAGTCTGTCACCTCTCTAGCCCCCCTCTTCTACCCTTCCCAGTGCAGCCCCTGTTACCTGCCTCTGTCCAGATCCAGCATGTGCAGGGTGTCAGGGCAGCTCCTCAGCCTGGCTTCTCTCCTTCTCCCATCCACAGGCAAGTGCTTGTGGTGGTGCTGTGTGACGAAGGGGCAGGGCAGGCAGTGTGCCGACTCCAGAGCCAGGGGAAGCAAGGGGCAGCCATGATGGTGGGAGAGCTGCTCCCACTCCTGTCCCAGACCCATGGCTGTCACATGGAGGGACGGGGCTTGTGCCGGCCAGGGGCGGAGTTTCTCAGCACAGCGTTGATCTCTCCCCACAGAGACACACACTGATCAGACGGGGCCCGGCGGCCATCTTGGATTATCTGCTCTCATGGCAGTCAGGCATAAATAGGCCGCAGTACCTCCTCCAGAGGCCTGCGGCCTAAAGTATTCAAACTACCGACGGCGGGCCCACCCAGTCGGCCGGGCCCCTTACTGCAGCATGGGCCGTAATGTCCTGATGGCGGCCCAGATTGTATGCTTTGCATACTGTATCTTTTCAAATGTCGTGGCAAAAAGAGGAGCAATGAGGGAGAGGGAGAGCGATGAGGGAGAGCGATGACGAGGGAGAGCGATGACGAGGGAGAGCGAGAGGGATGACAAGGGAGAGCGCGATGACCATTGAGAGCAAAAGGGTGAGAGCGATGAGCAGGAATAGCGATATGTACAGCGAAAGTGATGACGAGGGAGAGCGATAGAGAGAGCGATTTTTTTTGGTCTGGCTGACTGTACCTGTCTTTTGAATTTAATTAATTTTTTTCCCATATTTCCCTTTTTTTTCTACATGCGTCAAAGAACGGACCGTGTGGTGTCTACAGTATCTTCCGTCAGTACGTCCGTCCGTTATGCACGCACGCAGAGTGCGCACAGACTGCGTTCATCTGACGTTAGTCTAAAACCATAAAGTGGTCAGCATGATTCGAGAGTCCCGTTAAGCAACGTTGACAAGTGTAACTCAGAGATTACACCTGAGTCGCACTTGAGTTGGCGTCTACTCTGCGGTTAGTGGATAGCGCCGATAGTGTTTTACGTCTAGAAGAAAGCTCGGTTGTAATGGCTTCTCTACCATTTGTCGAGGCCTAATATCGGTCGACGATCTCCGTGATCATAAACAAGATCGAAATAAAGAAATGTAATTTGGACAACTAGTTTATAGATTTGACAAAGAACAACAAATACGAAAAGTGAAGATTTAGAAGAGGAGGAGAAAAGAAAAATATGGATATTCTCATGTATGAGAGATTAGTCATCATTATTATAAAACGAGAAATCCCATGAAACTCGGTAAATTATTATACGTGGTTTAGTATTGGTGACAGAATGGACGGTGAAGCCTTGGACGTGTTACTAATGATTGGCCAGGTAGCTCTGTTAATCATTTCCGTCAGTGGTATGCCTCACCTATGTTAAAGAGTTCCTCAGTGGAAGGTGACGAGGTCACGGCAAAACGTTCCTTTGGTCGTCATTGTTGGCTTACCAGAGGAGAGACTCACTGTGAGCTTTACAGATCACCGAATCAAACGACCATGTCAGTCTCCAAAGCCTTGCAGTATGTTTTGAATTGTACACGGCTTCCGACAGCAAAAAAAATAAAGAAATTGGGATTATCCTGCAAGGAAGAATGTCGGCTCGAGGACTTAAATATCTGAACTATGATAGATTTTACCCTATCCGGCTCGAGGAACAGCCGCCGAACAACCAGAATGAAGCGCTGACTATAATTAGAAGTCATTTAGCTTACAAATTTTTATCAGTGTAAAATCTGACAAAACCGCCCACACGTTAAGACAGTATTAACCCCTTCCCTGCAGATGACGTGTGGGGAACATCCTCATTCACTTTCGCTATATGCGGAGGACATTCCCCACACGTCACCCACAAGCGGGAGCCTCGGCGGAGATACTCACCTGTCTGTCCGGGGTCCCGGTGCATTCTGGCTTCAGGGAAGCCAGGCGCTGAAGATAGGCCGGCCCTGACGTCTGACGTCATCACGCCATGCGCAATGACATAATTTCCAGGCGACCCCCCCACGGCAATGCCGGGAGATCACCTGAAAGGAGACTTTTGGATCCCTCGCCCTCCTGATTGGGAGGGTTTACAGTAAAAAAAAAGGCACCGCTTTTTAGGGCAGTGTTTGCCCTTTAAAGTGATGCCTTTTTTTAACCCCTTACGTGCCAGATCGCGATCCAGCTACGGTGGGGGCTGCCATCTTGGATGGCGACTCCACCTCCGGGTTCCCCCTCGCTTCCTGACGTATCGCACATAGTGCAATGACGTCAGATAGCCGGGGAACCCCTAGCTGCCCAGGGATTTCCCAAGGTGGAGATAAGGAAATTCCTGGTGGAGATAAGGGGTTCCTTTGAGGGGTCATGGAGGGTGTCATTTGAAAGGCCTGAGCATGGCCTTTCGAATGATACCAAACATGACCATGTTCAAAGTAAAACAGAAATTATAAAAATTTAAAAAAAACATGTTTTTTTTGTGTGTGTTGTTTTTATTAATGCAGCAATATTGTCCACATTTCAATTATACTGTGAACAATGATGCTGCACTAATGATTTTTTTCTATTGGATGCGTTTGCTAAAAATCACGTAATTACCCCTAAAATATGTATCGAGTCCCTATTTCTAATTTTTGTACAAGCGCACCCCATAGAAAATATATATCATGTGATAAAATGTGGAAAAAAAACACTTTACACGCTGCAGATGATTAAAAATTCTAATTGTATTGCATTTTTTGTTATAATATACAGGCAGGACATGACATATACATATAAAAATGATATATTATGAATCTGCCGAGTCTGCCGGAAAGAACGATATATAATATGTCTGGGTCATTAAATAAAATGTGGCTTCAAATCGCGGTAAACATGATGAGCAAAAGCGGTAAAAATGAGCTGAGCACACAGCGGTGAAATGCCTCAGCAGTGAAGGGGTTAAAAACAAAAATGCCAGCGACTTGTTATTGTTTGAGAAAGAGTTTGGGCTAACGTGTCTGCTGACGACAAGCTTCTATGACTAACCTGGGTTTCAGGAAAATTGTTCCATTTTTTTTGTATGTAGCTTCTTACAAAAAATTGAATATTTCCTTTTGTGACATGAAACATAAATAGGAGGAGGAAGCATTTTGAGTCATAAATAGACTTTATAATCGACACAGTGTATTCGCATGATGAGTTTTATATCTAGCTTCCTTCTTGTTATATTAGAATTATTGAACATTATTATTATTACTATATTATTTGGAGTTGTATGACAGCAGACTTATAGAGTCTTTGCAGACATTTTTCAACCCCTTCGCTGCTGAGCCATTTCACCCCTGTGCGCTGAGCTCATTTTTACCAGTTTCGCTCATCACGTTTAAACGCGATTTGAAGTCATGTTTTATTACACAACCCACACAAATTATATATCCTTTTTTTTCGGCAGACTCGGCAGATTCATGATATATTACAGGGGTGTGGAAATTTTAAAAAAATCTAGTTGTCCAACGGACTAGTAGTCCAATCTACTTGTCCCTCAGGACGATCTACTTGTCCTGAAAATTTCAACAAAATAGTGTTTAAATAGAGGTCTTTATTCATAACAGCCTAGAGAGGCAGTGTCAGATACATGTGATGAATAAAGACCTTTATTTAAACACTATTTTGATGTACAGTGGTAAGAAAAAGTATGTGAACCCTTTGGGATTACGTGGAGTTTTGCATGAATTGGTCATAAAATGTGCTCTGATCTTCATCAAAGTCACAACAATTGTATGTATGTATGTATATATTAGGGATGCACCGATACCACTTTTTTAAGATCGAGTACGAGTACCGATACTTTTTTTCAAGTACTCACCGATACCGAGTAGTACCAATACTTTTATTTTATGTCATGTGACCACTTTCCAATAAGAACAGACCTCATAAAAATGCCCCCAGCTCACATGTATATATTCCCCCGAGATATATGGATATTTCCCCAGCTCATGGATATTGCCCCCAGTTCATGGATATTGCCCCAGCACATAGATATTGCCCCAGCACATGGATATTGCCCCCAGCTCATGGATGCTGCCCCAGCTCATGGATACTGCCCCAGCTCATAGATACTGTGCCAGCTCATAGATACTGCCCCAGCTCATGGATACTGCCCCAGCTCATGGATACTGCCCCAGCTTATGGATACTGCCCCAGCTCATGTAGATACTGCCCCAGCTCATGGATATACTGCCCCAGCTCATGGATACTGCCCCAGCTCATGGATACTGCCCCAGCTCATGGATATACTGCCCCAGCACATGGATACTGCCCCAGCTCATGGATTTAATGCCCCAGCTCATGGATACTGCCCCAGCTCATGGATACTGCCCCAGCTCATGGATACACTGCCCCAGCACATGGATACTGCCCCAGCTCATGGATACTGCCCCAGCTCATGGATATACTGCCCCAGCACATGGATACTGCCCCAGCACATGGATACTGCCCCAGCTCATGGATACTGCCCCAGCTCATGGATATTTGCCCCCCCAGCTCATGGATAATGCCCCCAAGCTCTCATGCTCTCATGGATGCTGCCCCAGCTCATGGTATACTGCCCCCAAGCTCTCATGGATATATGCCCCAGCTCATGGATAATGCTCCCCAGCTCAGACCCCAGACCAAACATGGGGCGGGTGTTCGAATGCTCTATCAGCATTCGGACAACCGCCCCTGGAGCTCTCCGGCATAATTACCTTCCCGAGCGGCGCCGACAAAATCTTCGCACCTGCGCTTGTTGAAGGACCCCAGCCGCGATCATGTGGGACTCCCATGTGATCGCGGCTGGGGTCCTTCAACATGCAGAAGCGCGGAAACTTTCCCGTTGTCTCTCAGGAAGGTACGTATGCCGGAGAGCTCCAGGGGCGGCTGTCCGAATGCCGATAAAGCATTCGAACAGCCGCCCAAGCCCCTCGGATGCCGGCAAGCTGGCTCAATGCCGGCTTCCGGTATTGGGGGCGTCCCTGGAATTAGTCCGCAGTCCGGCGGGCTTCTAGCCTGCCGGACTGCATCTCAAAAAAAACTACTCGCCCGGCACCCGGATCTTCATGTCCTGGGCGTCTGGCGATACAATTCCCACACCCCTGCATTATTATTATATGTATAAGTCATGCCCTGCCAGAATGCTATAACAATGTAAAAAAAAATTGACTTTTCAATCAACTACAGCCTGTAAAATATATATTTTTCACCTTTTATCAGTCAAGCCTTTGCGGTTATGTATTCTATGGGGTACGCTTGTTTAAAAAAATTAGAACTGAGAACCCGTTACTTTTATTTTTCTGAGAAATTACATGATGTCAGAAGATGGGCCAGTGGCGCAATGGATAACGCGTCTGACTACGGATCAGTAGGCTCGACTCCTACCTGGCTCAACTAGTCTGCCGTGATCGTATAGTGGTTAGTACTCTATGATGTGGCCGCAGCAACCCCGGTTTGAATCCGGGTCACAGCATTGAGGTTTTCAGTAAAAAAGGGGGACAAAACATTTTTTAGATACATAAACGAGAAAAGAAAAGTAAAACAAGGATTAGTTAGATTAAAAACAAAGGAAGGAAGGTATGTAGAAGAGGATAAACGTCTCGCTGACTGCCTCAATGAATATTTTTGTTCAGCCTTTGCAGAAGAAAAGGAAGGAAAGGGACCCTCAGTTAGGAGAGAACACTAAAGAGACATTTACATATGAGTTTACAGAGGAGGAGGTTCTACAGCAGCTGTCTAACGTAAAGACAAATAAGTCAATGGGGCCTGATGGGATCCACCCTAAATTATTAAAAGAGCTCAGTGATGTAATAGCAAACGTTAACAGATTTATTTAACCAATCCTTGTTAACGGGAGTCGTCCCAGAAGACTGGAAATTAGCAAATGTTGTGCCCATTTACAAGAAGGGTAGTAGGGAGGAATCGGGGAACTATAGGCCAGTTAGTCTTACGTCAGTAGTGGGGAAATTAATGGAAACCATGTTAAAGGAAAGGATTGTTGAACATCTAAAAACACATAGATTACAGGATCCGAAACAACATGGGTTTACCTCAGGGAGATCATGCCAAACTAATCTTATTGATTTTTTTGATTGGGTAACAAAAATAATAGACACAGGTGGTGCAGTAAGATCCAAAACGAGCGCCGCAATCTCCAAAATGGCGGGAGCCCACCGAAACTAGCGCCGAGTCACCGTATGTGGGGGCGCCGACTGTCCCCCCTACTCATCCAGAACACCAACAGAAACGGGTCTCAGGCAGCTGGTTCCAAAATTTATTCAGGGAGGAAAAAACCCCAAGGGGTAAAAAATCGTGGTAACGTTTCGGCCTCAAGCGGCCTTAATCATACATAACAGATAAACCAAACACCCATCCTTTTAACCCCATATCCACCAATCCGGTCTCTAATCTATTTGAATCACAGGTGTATAGTATAATCCACTTAGAAATACGAAAAATTACACCCAAACGTAAATCTATAAAAAAAAAAGGAAAAGGTTAAAGCGCAACCAAATAACAAGAAAGAAGAGAACAATAGGAAAACCAAATAATTAAATAAATAAAAGAGCATATGAAAATAAATATAAATAAAGATGAAGGAACTCCTACTCAACCGCACTCAGATGCAGCGCGGTGTGCAAGGGGCAGTAGAGACATAAACAATATAAAGAGATCATGTACAGCGACAAACAATGTCCGCCAATGTGTAAGGACAGGGTGCACTAGTAACAATGATGTAAATCAAATTCTCTGTTGAGGCCCCTGGGCCACAATGTATCTAGTCTATGTATCCAGCGCTTTTCTTTCTGTTTTAATAATTTAATCCTATCTCCTCCTCGCCGTGACACCGGGACATGGTCTATAATCTGAAACCTAAGTTGTGCAATATTATGCGCAAGTGCAAAAAAATGTTCGGGTACCGGCAGGTCATACCGGCCAGTCAGGTGGCCACAGTTGGTGCAGTAGACATTGCTTATTTAGATTTCAGTAAGGCTTTTGATACTGTTTCGCATAGAAGGCTTATCAATAAATTGCAATCTTTGAGCTTGGATTCCAATATTGTTGAATGGATTAGGCAGTGGCTGAGTGACAGGCAACAGAGGGTTGTGGTAAATGGAGTTTATTCGGCGCAAGGTCTTGTTACCAGTGGGGTACCTCAGGGGTCAGTACTTGGACCCATTCTCTTTAATATTTTTATTAGTGATATTGCAGAAGGTATTAATGGAAAAGTATGTCTTTTTGCTGATGACACAAAGATTTGCAACAGGGTTGACGTTCCTGGAGGGATCAGCCAAATGACAAATGATTTAGGTAAACTAAAAAAATGGTCGGAGCTGTGGCAATTGAGTTTTAATGTGGATAAGTGCAAGATAATGCACCTGGGACGTAAAAACCCAAGGGCTGAATATAGAATATTTGATACATCTGAGGGTTGGGATTTAGGGGTTATTATTTCAGAGGATCTAAAGGTAAGTAGTCAATGTAATAGAGCAGCAGGAAATGCTAGCAGAATGCTTGGTTGTGTAGGGAGAGGTATTAGCAGTAGGAAAAGGGAAGTGCTCATGCCACTGTACAGAGCACTGGTGAGACCTCACTTGGAGTACTGTGTGCAGTACTGGAGACCGTATCTCCAGAAGGATATAGACATCTTAGAGAGAGTTCAGAGAAGGGCTACTAAAATGGTGTACGGCTTGAAGGAGAAAAGTTACCAGGAAAGGCTTAATGATCTTAACATGTACAGCTTGGGAAAAAGACGAGACAGAGGAGATATGATAGAAACATTTAAATACGTAAAGGGAATCCACAAGGTAGAGGAAGGGAGTATATTTAAAAGGAAACAAAATAGCAAAACAAGAGGACATAGTCTTAGATTAGAGGGGCAAAGGTTTAAAAGTAACATCAGGAAGCATTATTTTACTGAGAGGGTGGTGGATACATGGAACAGTCTTCCAGTAGAAGTGGTAGAGGCCAAAACAGTAATTGAATTTAAGCAGGCATGGGATAGGCATAAGGCTATCCTAAACAAAAGATAAATCCAGGTCAAGTATCCATGTAATTGGGCAGACTAGATGGGCCGAAAGGTTCTTATCTGCCGACATTTTTCTATGTTTCTATGTTTCTATTTCAGCAAAAAAAAAAATGTTAGTGCAGGCTCATTGTTCACATTATAATTGAAATGTGAACAATAATGCTGCTATAATGAAAACAAACAAAAAAAGTTGTTTTTATTAATATTATTGATTTATTTTTTTCTTTACATATAACATGATTATATTCTGTATCATTGGAAAGGCCGACCTTTCCAATGATACCAAACATTAACCCCTAGCTGCCACGGATCGAGAGATAAGTGGGTCCAATGACTCCTGTATCTCCACCATAGGTGGCAGCTTGGGGTTAGCTCCCAAACTAAGGTCATCGTGTCCATGCATGATGACGCCAGTGGGAGGGGGGAGTTACCGGAGACTTGGCCGACATCCAAGATGTTGGCCACTTCTTGGAGAGGTTAAATGTGGCCACCACCGTGAGGGGCAGGCTGTGCCCTTCCAAGTGATGCCTGTCTTTTTTCTCTGTCCCTTACTGATGGGGTGGGAGAGAGGTCCAAAGGACCTCCCCCCTCCCCTTCAGGCACTTTCAGGCCCCTAAATGTGAAGATCTTGAATTTCCCAGCTGCTGGTCACCAGATCAGTCACTAGTGAAGTCAGCACACAGAGGGCTCTATTACGTTCTTCGCACAAAAGCGCACGCACAGCGCTATTTTTTTTGCGCACAGCGTTAAACGTTAACGCGTGTAAATTAACGCTGGTATTACAATCCGAGCGTATTTTTTTCATCCGACAAAAAATAGCGCGTAAGAAAGACGTGCAAAAATGCGCACATTAACGCTGTGCGCAGAAATCAGTGTGCGGACTGTTTTCTCACGCAATTCAGCCAATCTGACTTAAGAACCACAATTGTCTCCCGTTAAGTTTTTGCGCCTGTCAAAATCAATCTGAGTATATATGATGTAGCAATAATAAAAACACGCACAACCACTCAATTTTATTGTTTGGGTATGTGTAGAATGTGTAACTATACTGTACATTGCTGTATTTTTTTTTTCGTGCTGGTGTATTCGGTTTCAGCCAGGATGTTTAGATTTGCCGTTACCACCAGCTTTTCAAAGACGTTAAAGTTATGTGCGCAAACGTTGTCCGTTAAAATTTGCTCTTAGATTGTAATAACATCCGCGTACCAGCGCACAAACGCATTTGCGCTCACAATGTTAAGTATAGGACGCGCAAAGTACATTACGCTCGCGCAGGGTTTGCGCAGGTTCACCAGCGGTAGACGTTAATGCACATTTTTTTGCGCGGACATTGTAATACGACATTCTGCCCGAAGGGTTTTTCCCCTCGCGTTAATGCATTTTTGTGCACGCATTAACATTTGCGCGAAGAATGTAATAGAGCCCAGAGAGCGGCCAACATCACTCTCTGAGACCAATCGCTGTAGCGAGCATTCCCAGAGAGGCAGCCAATGGATCTGATCTGCGCATGCGCGTGCAACTCCAACCATCGCTCTGCACTGTCGCAGCGGAACGTGTGTGCATAAAGTGTGCAAGTCCATAGCGGTGCTCAATCTGCGGTTCTTACTCTATGCAAGTTGCGTGGAAGCACAAATTTCATAGTAAAGCTTCAGGGACTTCTGAAGAGGAGGAGCTGCGCGCGGCGAGGGACAAAAAGCTAGTAAAATCACCCAAAAATAGCAAACATAAATTTAAATATTATTGGGCAGCAGCAATTATGTCGGCAGCATCTGTCCAGTTATTTAAGGGCACAAATGGGAACTCTATTTAAAGAGAGTGTCCCTTTAAACTTTAAAAAAATCCTATTTGTAAAAATGTAACTTTTGTAATGTAATTATTGTATATGTATGATTTGTTAATTTATTTAGATTTTTATTTGTTTTAGATGTTTTTGATATGCAATAAAATTGGATTAATTACTTGAGTGTTCGGATTTATTTTCTCTACATTTATTATTAGTGGGAATGGGAGTCTTGCTTGATCTTTGATGACTCTATCCTATTCTTGATGGGTGGGATGTATCACCTGGTTTATTACTTATTGTTCATTTTTAAAGTATGCCTTAATAAATCCAGCCTGGTAAAAGAAGCATTTTAGCAACTGAAACGATATACTTATTTTCTATCTGTAAGGATTTATTCCTCTTTATTCTCGTCTCTTATTTCTGACCCTTATTTTCCTCGTTCATGTTCGGAGCTGAGAGCTCCTGGTGTTCTCTGAAGGGAAAGTGGATTGATATCAAGTTACAGAATGGAGAGACTGGATGGCAAAATAGATACAGATTTAAAATACAAACTCATGGGTGTAGGAAGCAAAGAGGGAATGAGGGAACAAACTCTGTCCTGGTTACAGATAGGATAGTTAAGAGGAGAGGTCTGAGTGTTCCTCTGCTGCGTGCCGGGTCCCTGTTATATCCAAACAGGGTCAGGGCCCATCTGCTTGAAATACACATGACAGGAAATTGATCAGATCTCCCGCCTGTATATAAGTTTTTTGTTTTTTTTTATAATTTTTAATTGATTATACAGTAAGAGATATTTGGAAATATTTCCAATTTAGCAGGGAGATATCGCCATCTACTGGCTAAATCGGTTTATTGCAGTACTGAGCTCTGTGCAGGATCAGTTGGGGAGATGTCATTCATCCGCATCCCCGAGATGGTTTTAACCCCTTAGTGACTGGGCGGTTTTACACAAATCCGTCCACATCCCCGAGCTAGTTTTAACCCCTTAGTGACCGGGCGGTTTTACACAAATCCGTCCTTTAGTGACCGCTGCTGTTTTTACGTTTCTACGTTGTTCGTGTTTAGGTCAAATTTAACTCTTACTCGTTTATTCGACCCACACATATTATACACTGTTTTTCCCGCCATTAAATGGACTTTCTAAAAATACCATTATTTCCATCATATCAAATAATTTACTATAAAAAAATATGAAATATGATGAACAAAATGGTAAAAACACACTTTTTCGTAATTTAATCCCCAAAATCTACAACCACCAAAAAAGACCGTGGCAAAATAGTTTCAGAATTTTGCCCTGAGAATAGAAATACCCAATTTTTACATGTTTTTTCTTTTTAAAGCTGCTGTCAGATGAGCGTAGTGTTCACGTCCGTGATTGCACCTAAAAGTACGTCCGTGATAGCATGACAGAAAGTCCATCGGAGCCCGTTACACGAAGTACGTCTACACTGAACTGCGGACGCACAACGGCCGCGGCCCACGGACGCAAGGCAGGCAAAAACGTACAACCCCTAGAACGGCCGCACAAAGTGCGCTGCGTCCGCAACGTCCGCATAGCTTTGTGTGTGAGTGATGGAACGTGGTCAGACGGACTGCATTTATACGTCCAGCATTTTTCACGGACAAAATGGTTTTGCTTTTTAATTTATTTTCCCTCCTACATCCGTCAAAATATACATCAGTGAAAAAAACGGACTGTGTGACCACTACTGTGTCTTCCGTACTATCGTACGTCCGTGTGCACGGACGTACAGTCCGTAGAAATCACGTTCGTCTGACCCTAGCCTCACCCCTTCATTGCTGAGTCAGTTCACCTTTGTGCGTTGAGCTCATTCTGGCTGTTTTATGCTAATTTTTAGATGACAGGCTAGGTCCTATTTAGCTAAACCCCCCCAGACAAAAAAAAATTAAAAATAATTGTTAATTTTTTTTTGTTATTTATTTATATCTTTTTATTTTTTGTTTTACAACAAACCTAGTCATGTTTGACTATGATCAGGCCTTTTCAATGATGTCCAGCATGACCCTCTAGCTACCACGGATCGGGAGATAACGGGATCCAAAGGATCCCCCTATCTCACCTTGGCAGCTAGGGGGTTAACTGGCCCACTGACATCCCCACACATATGGTGGGGATGTCAGTGGGTGGGGGGTGACCTGGAGGCTTGGCTGACATCCACGATATCAGCCCCCTCCACGTTTGAATCATGATTTGGCACAAATTTGCGCCGAATCGCGATCCGGCAGCAAAATTGTTAATGCTGCACACTGTTGCAAAGGGGAGACTCTCCCCTTTCCAGCAGTGCAACTCGCAGCACTCTAGCTTCAATGGTTGGGGAGATAGAGGGCTCTGGAGGAGCCCCCCCTCCCCTCCATTGATTTCAATGTGGGCACCTCCTGATGACGTCACCATGCAGCGTGGTGATGTCATCGAGCTCGCCGGCCCATTTTAATCACGGGAGCAGGCTTCCTTCCTGCCAAATCTGCGAGGGATCCAGCGAGGGAGGTAAGTATCGGGCAGGGAGGGAGGTTAGGAGCCGCTGATGTACTATGTACGTCCGCAGTCACTAAGGGGTTAAAACGTGTTAGTACCTCGAGCATCATGTCCACAGTGCTAAAACGTTGGAGCCCAAACGTAAACAAACATTGTGTTTGCAACAAACAAATTTCAATTGCAGAGATACAATATAGCCCCAGGTCGTGTTGACACAATCTCGGGGTGCTGTGTCTGTTACTGACGATTTTGGGAGTGAAGGGGTATAAAGCTTGAATCAAAGCACCCACCTAGTTTAACCCTTTCGCTGCGGTGGACGCGCTCAGCGCGTCCAACCGCATGTCACGTTGCGTGCGGAGGAAGCGCTGAGCGCGTCCAGCCTTTGGGGTCAGCGTTCGGCCGGGTTCTGGCCGATCGCTGGCCCCCCCGGTGCGGGCTGACATCCTCGATGTCAGCCCAGCATCCGGAACCGCCGCCGGGCTAATTAGGTGTCATCGCGGCGGCGCGATGACACCTAATTCAGGCGCCCCCCCCGCATGTGCGGAGGAGGCGCCTGAAAGGGAGGGGGGGAGGTCCTTCGGACCTCTCTCCCTCCCAATCGGCGGCGTTGCGGGGGTTAACCCAGGCACCATTTGGAAGGGCACAGCCTGCACTTCCAAATGGTACCTGGCATTAACCCCTGGGGAGCCGATTCACGAATCGGCGCTGAAAAGCGCCGGTTCGTGATCCTTTCCCGGAGCTGGCCGACATCTTGGATGTTGGCCAAGCCTCCGGGAACTCTCCCTGAGGACTGGCGTCATCGTGCATAGCACGATGACGCCAGTCCTGGAGTTAACCCCTAGCTGCCAGCAATGGTGGAGATAGGGAGTTCCAATGAACTCCCTATCTCCCGATCCGTGGCAGCTAGGGGTTAAAGTTTGGTATTGTTGGATCGGCCAGAGCATGGCCGTTCCAACGATATGAAACTCGAATGTGAAAAAAGTTAGTAAAAAAATAAAAAAATTAAAAATAAAAAAATATTTAAAAAAAAAATTATAAAAAAAATAAACAAGTTTTTTTCTTTTTTTTGGTTCGTTAATGCAGCAATATTGTTCCCATTTCAATTATAATGTGAACAATGATGCTGCACTAACGATTTTTGTATGCGGTGCGTTTGTTAAAAATCGTGTAATTTTCCCCAAAAAAAAATGTAACGAGACCCCATCTCTAATTTTTTTAACAAGCGCACCCCATACAAAATATAACCGCAATTGCTCGCATCTTAAAATGGAAAAAATTTTATTGCATTTTTTGTTATAATATACAGACAGGTCATGACGTATACATATAATAATGACATATTATGAATCTGCCGAGTCTGACGGAAAGAACGATATATAATATGTCTGGGTCATAAACTAAAATAAGCCTTCAAAACACGTTTAAACATGATGAGCAAAACCGGTAAAAATGACCTCAGCACAGGGGCGGGAAAAGCCTCAGCAGCGAAAGGGTTAAAGAATTATTTGAGTACTGCTTGCCGTCGTGAACAGACACTTTGAATGTAAGTGTATTTTACGCTTTTCAATTTCCATTTAAAGCAAAGAAAAGGCTTTTCATCTAAAAAAAATCGTTTATAGAAAATTAAAAATGATCCTAGATCGAATATCACTGAAATTAATATTAAATGTATTGCACCTTATCTGCGGAAGAGATACCTGTCCCATCAGGTCCTGAACGCAATATATCACAAAACTATCATAACACCGACACATTGACTCAATGCCCAGAAAAGTCTTAGCAAGGCGACAGGTGGGGATTGCATTGTGGTTAAAATAGTTATTTAATGCGGATTGTTAAGTACTTTTCTGATGTAAGATGTAAAAATGATTTCGGTTTACGACTTCCTGGAATGAATGGAGGGCTGAGTTAATGCGTCTCGCTGTATAGATATTATCCGCCATAATGGATTCCTGAAGCTGACGATTAGAATGTCGAGAGGCATTCGATGTGTATGGAGGGAAATCGTCTTACAAACCGTTCAAATAAATTCTTCTAATCTACTGAGAGCTAGAATAGGATAAGGGGCGATTCACTTAACCCCTTCACTACCAAGTGATTTAAAAAAAAAAAAAACAATGTCAGAAACCAGTGTTTTCTTGTAAAATCATTTTTAATTAATTATACATTAATAAATAGTTATTACAGTAAATAACCTATTTGGCCAGTAGATGGCGACATCTACTGCCAAGTTGAGTTACAGAGGTTTGAGTGGCTGGTCTATTTTCTTCTCCCTGCATCGGTTCCTGAAAGTCCGATGTTTCAGAGCTTTCAGCAGCTGATTTTAGTTTTAGCTCTTTGGGCATTATGTCATATTATATTAAAATATATTAAAATTTTATTGCATATTTTGTTATAATATACAGGCAGGACATGACGCATACATATAATTATGATATATTATGAATCTGCCAAGTCTGCCGGAAAGATCAATATATAATATGTCTGGGTCATATAATAAAGCGTGGCTTCAAATCGCATTTAAACATGATGAGCGAAACCGTTAAAAATGACCTCAGCACGCAGACGTGAAATGGCTCAGCAGCGAAGGGGTTAATCTGCCCAAACACAGGCAGTGTAAAGAGACTGGGATCCACAGGTGTACTTTGCCACTGCATCCCTAAAATGCCTTTTATATGTATGTGCTTGATGAGAGTGTGTGAGTGTATGGTTACATAGTTACATAGTTACATAGTTATATAGGCTGAAAAAAGACATGCGTCCATCGGGTTCAGCCTCTCCCACATAACCTACTGCTGTTGATCCAAAAGAAGGCAAAAAACCCAGTCTGAATTCTTGCCAATATGCAACATACTGGGAAAAAATTCCTTCTTGACCCCAGAATGGCAGTCAGATTTCTCCTTGGATCAAGAAGCTTTTACCCACATATTAAATATTATAACCCTTAATATTCTGTGTCTGCAGGAAGTCATCCAGTCGTTTTTTAAAAGTCTGTACAGACTCTGACCCAACCACCTCAACAGGCAGAGAATTCCACAGCTTTATTGTTCTCACCGTAAAATAACCCTTCCTATGCTTTAAGCTAAATTTTCTTTCTTCCAGTCTAAATGGATGACCCCTTGTCCTATGTATAGACCTGTTAATGAATAGGTATCAAGACAATGGTTGATAATGGCCCCGTATATATTTATATAAGGTTATCAGATCCCCTCTAAGGCGCCTTTTCTCTAAACTAAACAGGTTTAAGCTTGTTAGTCTTTCCTCATAACTTAACCCTTCCATTCCCCTTATTAATTTAGTTGCCCGTCTCTGCACTTTTTCTAACGATATAATATCTTTTTTTAAGACAGGTGCCCAAAATTGCACGGCATATTCAAGGTGCGGCCTGACCATTGATTTATACAGAGGCAAAATTATGTTTTCATCCCGTGAGTGGAACTCCCCTTTTAATGCATGCCAGTACTTTGCTGGCCTTGCGGCTGCTGTTTGACATTGCACATTGTTACTTAGTTTGAAGTCTATGATTATTCCCAAATCCTTCTCCTGCTTGGATTTCCCTAACTCAGTACCATTTAGGGTATAAATTGCTTGTGTTTCTTCACTCCAAAGTGCATAACTTTACATTTATCTAGATTAAATCTCATCTGCCATTTAAGTGCCCAGTCCCCCAATCTATCTAAATCCCTCTGCAGCGAAGTAACATCCTGCTCACATTGTATACTTTTCCTAGCTTTGTGTCATCTGCAAACACTGATACATGACTTTCAATGCCTATCTCAAGGTCATTTATAAATAAATTGAATAGTATTGGTCCTATAACAGACCCCTGAGGGACACCACTTACCACTGGTGTCCATCTTGAAAAGTACCATTTATGACCACTCTCTGTACCCTATCTTTTAGCCAGTTTTCTATCCAAGAACAAGTATTTTCATCTAGACCATTTTTTCTTAATTTAAGTAGTAACCTTTTGTGTGGAACTGTGTCGAAAGCTTTGGCAAAATCTAAGTAAATCACATCCACTGCGACCCCCTGATCTATACTTCTACTTACTTCCTCATAGAACGTAATTAGGTTAGTCTGACATGATCTGTGTTTCATGAAACCATGCTGATTTTTGCCAATTACATTATACCTCCCAATAAATTCCTGAATATTATCCCTTAGTAACCCCTCAAATACTTTCCCAGCCACAGATGTTAAGCTCACAGGTCTATAATTCCCAGGCACAAATTTTAAACCTTTCTTAAATATAGGGACCACGTCAGCTTTCTCCAATCCTCTGGTACTATTCCTGAAAGAAAAGAATCTTGAAAGATTAAGAACAGAGGTTTACATATTTCAACACATAGCTCTCTTAGTACTCGCGGGTGAATTCCATCTGGCCCTGGGGCTTTATTAACATTCACATTGTTTAATTTGTGTAAAACCTTGTCCTGAGTCAACCAGTCACTTTGTATTAGTAAGTTTTATTAATGAATTTCATGTCTCCTGTTATAGGTTTCTCTTTGATAAATACTGAAGAAAAATAATCATTTAAAATTTCTGCTTTATCCTGATCTTCAGTTAACAATAGCCCTGACTCAGATTTTAGTGAACCTACATTTTCACTCTTGGGTTTTTTAGAATTTATGTACCTAAAGAATCTTTTAGGGTTGGTCTTGCTCTCTTTGGCTATTTCTTTTTCGTTATCTAGTTTAGCCCATCTAATCGCATTTTTACATGCTTTATTGGCTGCCCTATATGCTTTATAGGATGCCTCAGATTTATCAAATTTAAAAGCTTTAAATGCCTTCTTTTTATTTTTCATTTCCTTAGTTACCTTCCTACTAAGCCACATTGGTTTCAGTCTGTTTCTTTATATTTATTAACCAGTGGAATATATTGTGACGTGTACTTTTCTAGTGTTAGTTTAAAGATATTCCACTTATCCTCAGTGTTTTCCCGTGAAAGAGTTTCTGCCAGTCAATGACATTGAGAGCTTCCTTTATTTTAATAAAGTTGGCCTTTTTAAAATTATATATTTTAGCATGCCCCTTATGAATGTGTTTTTTTGAGTTTATTTCAAAAGTCACCATGTTATGGTCGCTATTTCCCAACTGTTCTTTTACATTAATATTTGAGAAAAGATCCACATTATTTGTTATAACCAGGTCCAGACAGTTATCCTCTCTAGTTGGTGTTTCTACCAGTTGTGACATGAAGGTATCATTTAAAATGTTCAGGAACCGGATTCCCTTTGCTGAATTACTAGTCCCACTATCCCAATTAATGTCCGGGTAATTAAAATCTCCAATAATTAAAGTGCTACCATGATGTGCAGCCTTCCTAATTTGCTCTAACAGTTGTTCTTCCTCATCATTATCTATATTAGGTGGTTTATAGCATATGCCAACCAATAATTGACTTCCCTGTTTATTCCCCAACGAAATATTTACCCATAAGGATTCCACATTTCCCTCATCACTTTCCAGTTGTGTAATATTAGGCTTTAAATCATGATTTACATATAAACACACTCCACCCCCTTTCTTATGTTTCCTATCCTTTCTAAACAATGTATAACCGTTTAAGTTTACAGCCCAGTCATGTGTTTCGTCCCACCACGTTTCTGTTATTCCTATAATGTCGTATTGCTTAGTGTATGCTATTGCTTCTAGTTCCCCCATCTTGTTATTGAGGCTCCTTGCATTAGCGAGCATACATTTAATGTTGTCTCTACCCACACATGCTGAATGTGACTTTACATTACATGCCTCCACTGTTCTGACATTACCCATCCCCCCGGCTCCACACCCCTTAGTCTGAACTGAAACCCTTCTGCTATCTGCTCTGTCTCCATTTTGTAAGATACTGTATCCCTCCCCACTGTTTGTGGTTAATGACAGTGTGCGTGGCTGTCAGGGTGGAATGGGAGTGTGTGTGAGGGTTTCTGTGTGTGGCATGGAAGTGTAGGGTTGCCAGATCGACCGTGTTTTCCTGGACACATTACTATTTCATGCAGAGGGGCGCACAGGGAAAAGTGCTGCCCTGCAACATGTATAATTCATATGCAGCAGGAAGAGAATCAAGACAGGTCACCTGGGATTCCTTTTTTTAATTTCTTACCTGCAGTGTATGGATTCTACATGCCGCGGAGTTGCAATTCTCGTGCACTGCCCATCGACACGAATAAATTATACGTGTCCATAAAAAAAAAAAAAAAAAACATGGCCGATCTGGCAACCCTGAAAGTCTCTGCCCAATTATTTTATTTTTTATTTTTGGGGGTAATTTTATTTACCACGCGGCACTCTGCTCCTCCTCTTTGGCTCAGGGTCTCCTGACTCCAGAAGTTCCTGATGCTTTTTTCACAATTTGTGCTACCCAACAAGAAACGGTAGGAACCAGAAATAGCGCAACCCTACTGTACTTGTGTACTTTACATACGCAGGTCATGTAGCGCTTGCTCTGAACGATGGATTGAAAATGTGCGCATGCACAAATCCGATCCATCGGCTGCCTCTCCAAGGACACTTTCTACAGCGGGTGGTCTCAGAGGGTGATGTCGGTGATGATGTCACTAGTGAACCGGCAGCCAGGAAATTAAAAAATCCCAGCTGCTCGTGATGACACCGGTGGGGTGGAGGAAACACCTTCACTTCATCCAGCAATATCTCCAGATCGGGGCAGGATGGGAAGGGGGGCGCTGCTCACATCCTGACCATTTGAAAACAAAGTGGTCAGTGTGAGTAGGGTGTCCCTATAAGTCCATGTGTCGCAGGGCACTGCCAAGTCCAGTACAAATTACCATGTACTTAAAAATGGAAATATAGAATTCAATAAATTGGATTAATCCCCCATAAAAGCTAGTAAACATAAGACCACTTAAGTGCTTCATCAGCGCATCAGATTAAGTTGTAAGAGCTGTGCGTTTCAGTTGGGCGTAATCCGCATGAATCCTGCCGGCAGCTCACGCTACACGAGAACCGGAAAAAGTTTGGTCAGTAAAAGGAAGTTTTCTCCGGCCTCGGGCCGTTCATTCAAAGCACTTAATCACAGCTTCCAGCTACCTCACTCGGGTGATTTATGACATCGTATTACCTGAGCCATGAACACATGTTACTAATCACAATGTAACAGGCAAGAAATGTATGATTTAGCATATTCAACTATAAACAAAACACAAGAGATGTAATCCACTGAATTATCTGCGTATAGCTAGATCCTGCGTATACCTCCCCGACAGACACCCGGGTTTAAGGGATCAAGGAGAAAGATGAGTATGTCTACGGCAATTACAGATTTAGAGCGCGTGACCGTCCACATGCACATTATAAAAGAGGTGAAAGAACATTCCATGGTGAAAAAATAACTTTGCTAACGATCACAGTGTGCGTATATAAAATCAATATCACATTTACATACAAAGATATATACTCTAAAGTTTAAGCACCTATGAGCAGGGCCCTCTACTCTTCTTGTCTCCATCCTATGTCCGTTTATCTGTATCTCGTACCCCTTGGTTATTGTAAAGCGCTGCGGAAACTGTTGGCGCTATATAAATGATAGTAAAAAAAAATACACATGAATATAATGCAGGGAGGACAGCAGGAAGGAAGGGAGGGACAGATATGGAAGGAGGCAGAATATAAGGAATAGGGAAAGAAGGAAAAATTAAAGCAAGGGAAGCTAGGAAGTGAAAGGGGCAAGGAATGAAGGAAAAGGGAAGCGCAGATGCAAAAGGGGAGAACGGAATGAAAACGGAAGCTAGGAAGCAAAAGGGAGCAAGGAATGAAAAAGGAAGTTAGGAAGGAAACAAGACAAGGGATGAAGGAAAGGGAAAGCTAAGAAGTAAAAGGGACAATGAAGGAAAAGGAAAGCTAGGAAGGGAAAGAGACAAGGAATGAAGGAAAAGTGAAGCTAGGAAGCAAAAGGTACAACAAATGAAGGAAAAAGAAGTGTAGCGCTGCTTTGAAAAGACTGTGTTCTGCTGCATTTACTTATATTGGCCACCAGAGGGAGACAGCGCATTGTAAGCTATACTGGACACAATGGGACTACGTTTTCCAGCATGCTTTGGGGCAGAGACAGGAAGTGGGTGGGGATTGAGGAGAGGACATCCGCAGCCTCGTGGAAGGAGAGCCAGTGTGAGCCGAGGAGTGAACCGAGTGAGACTGTGAGTGATTGTTACCAGGCCGGAGAGCAGGCGCTGCCTTGCCGATGCTGGGATTGATACAGTGACTTGCCAGAGACCTAGTAATCCACCGCGGAGAGGTTTGCACAGACGCAGAGTAGCAGATTGGACCCCGAGTAAGGAGACCGCGATGATCCACAGGGAGTGCAGGCGGTAGGCCTTGGACCTTGCTGTAAAGACAGACAAGCAGGAGAAGCGGATCCGGTGGCACAGAGCCCCAGTGAAATCCAGCGGAGAGACGTCCTTGATCGGGCAGCGGAACAGAGTGTCTGGCGGATGGGTGAGAGGCCTTCCAGGCCACAGTCAAACTATAACAAAGCACGCTGCAGTATTGCTTAAATCTACAGGGCCCCAACGTGATTAGTCGAAGATTTACTAAATCCTTTCACTGGCCAGTTGAAATATAGTACCCGGGTACCTGAGCTCACACACTTTTTTGGGACATAACCTGTATGGGACTTACACTCCAGAAACGAAGGGGTTAAACTTTTATTTTACCGCTGCGCGTTTCTCGCATTACGAAATCCCGTTTTCTATACAGCGTGCTTACATTATATATGCTGCTTTATTGAGACCAGTAAAGTATATCATTTATAAAATCCACAACGGTGCTGGTGTATATTTATTCCCTAGTGCGGAGAGACTAACCCGAGGTTAAATTCAGCGGCTCCTCCGGGAGTGAGCGCTACAGAAGCTTGGAAGGAAAAGTGGAGCAAGGAAGGAAAATGAAAGCGAGGAAGGAATGTACAGGGATGAAAGGAAGAAAGGAAAGACAATTAAAGCAAGGAATGTAAATGAAGCTAAGTAAGAAGGAATGTAAAGGGAAGCAGGAAAGGAAAAGGGAAGCAAGAATGAAAAAGGAAAGCAAGGAATGTAAAGGGACACAAGGAATGAAAAGGAAGCTAAGAAGGAATGTAAAGGGAAGCAAGAAAGGAAAAGGAAAGCAAGGAATGTAAAGGGAAGCAAGGAATGTAACGGAAGCTAAGAAGGAATGTAAAGGGAAGCAAAAAAGGAAAAGGAAAGCAAGGAATGTAAAGGGAAGCAAGGAATGTAAAGGGAAGCGAAGAATGACTGTAAAGGGAAGCAAGAAGGAAAAGGAAAGCAAGGAATGTAAAGGGAAGCAAGGAATGTAAAGGGAAGCTAAGAATGAATGTAAAGGGAAGCAAGAAAGGAAAAGAAAAGGAAGGAATGTAAAGGGAAGCAAGGAATGTAAAGGGAAGCAAGAAAGGAAAAGGAAAGAAAGGAATGTAAAGGAAAGCAAGGAATGTAAAGGAAAGCTAAGAATGAATGTAAAGTGAAGCAAGAAAGGAAAAGGAAAGAAAGGAATGTAAAGGGAAGCAAGAAAGGAAAAGGAAAGCAAGGAATGTAAAGGGAAGCAAGGAAAGTAAAGGGAAGCAAGAAAAGAAAAGGAAAGCAAGGAATGTAAAGGGAAGCAAGAAAGGAAAAGGAAAGCAAGGAATGTAAAGGGAAGCAAGAAAGGAAAGGGAAAGCAAGGAATGTAAAGGGAAGCAAGGAATGTAAAGGGAAAGTAAAAAGTAATGTAAAGGGAAGCAAGAAAAGGAAAGCAAGGAATGTAAAGGGAAGCAAGGAATGTAAAGGGAAGCTAAGAAGGAATGTAAAGGGAAGCAAGGAATGTAAAGGGAAGGTAAGAAGGAATGTAAAGGGAAGCTAAGAATGAATGTAAAGGGAAGCAAGAAAGGAAAAGGAAAGGAAGGAATGTAAAGGGAAGCAAGGAATGTAAAGGGAAGCAAGAAAGGAAAAGGAAAGCAAGGAATGTAAAGGAAAGCAAGGAATGTAAAGGGAAGCAAGAAAAGAAAAGGAAGGCAAGGAATGTAAAGGGAAGCAAGAAAGGAAAAGGAAAGCAAGGAATGTAAAGGGAAGCAAGGAATGTAAAGGGAAGGTAAAAAGTAATGTAAAGGGAAGCAAGAAAAGGAAAGCAAGGAACGTAAAGGGAAGCAAGGAATGTAAAGGGAAGCTAAGAAGGAATATAAAGGGAAGCAAGGAATGTAAAGGAAGCTAAGAAGGAATGTTAAGGGAAGCAAGAAAAGGAAAGCAAGGAATGTAAAGGGAAGCAAGAAAAGAAAAGGAAAGCCAGGAATGTAAAGGGACACAAGGAATGAAAAGAAAGCTAAGAAGAAATGTAAAGGGAAGCAAGAAAGGAAAAGGAAGGAAAGGAATGTAAAGGGAAGGAAGGAATGTAAAGGAAGCTAAGAAGGACCGGCTGAGTGGAGTAGAGGTAACATCACTGGTCTGCGTGGAGAGAGCCTGTGGAGACATGGGTTTGATCCCGGCAAGAGCACCTCTCCATTCAGTGTCCTTGGGCAAGTCACCTAACGGTACATACTCGCCACCCAGGACATACTTGAAAACAAGAGAAATCTCAATGTATCCTTCCTGGTAAAATCCTTTCTCCAAAAGGGAAGCAAGAAAATAAAAGTAAAGCAAGATATGTAAAGGGAAGCAAGGAATGTAAAGGGAAGCAAAGAATGTAAAGGAAGGTAAGAAGGAATGTAAAGGGAAGCAAGAAAAGGAAAGCAAGGAATGTAAAGGTAAGAAGGAATGTAAAGGGAAGCAAGGAATGTAAAGGGAAGGTAAGAAGGAATGTAAAGGGAAGCAAGTAAAGGAAAACAAGGAATGTAAAGGAAAGCGAGGAATGTAAAGGGAAACAAGAACGGAAAAGGAAAGCAAGGAATGTAAAGGGAAGCAAGGAATGTAAAGGAAAGAAGCAAGGAATGTAAAGGAAAGCTAAGAATGAATGTAAAGGGAAGCAAGAAAGGAAAAGGAAAGCAAGGACTGTAAAGGAAAGCAAGGAATGTAAAGGAAAGCTAAGAATGAATGTAAAGGGAAGCAAGAAAGGAAAGGAAAGCAAGGAATGTAAAGGAAGCTAAGAAGGAATGTAAAGGAAAGCTAAGAAGGAATGTAAAGGGAATCAAGAAAGGAAAAGGAAAGCAAGGAATGTAAAGGGACACAAGGAATGAAAAGCGACGCTAGGAAGGAAAAGGGAAGCTAAAGAGTATCGAAAAGGGAGGGTAGATAGGATGGAAGGAAGGAATAGGGAAGGCAGGAAGTAACTAAAAGAGAAACAAGGAAGGAAATGGGAAGACTAGTAAGGAAGGATGGAAGGAAAAAGGAAGGAAAGAAGGAACGTAAGAAGGAAGAGAAAGAGAGCATAGAAACAAAAAGAGAAGGTAGGAAATTGTAACAAAGAAGGAAGTAATAAAGTCATAATACAGCAGCCAGGCAAAACGCTTATATAATAACTATCTTTCAATAATATTCAGATTGCAATGTTTGTGCTAAATGTCTCTTTAACCGTGACCACCACTGTATTAAGCAAACTGCTCTTATCTTTATTTTTATGAATATTTATACCAAAACAAAACACATAGAAATGGAAATAAAATGCACCAAACCATGATTAAAGGTAGACTGATTTTATATAACTTTTAAAACACACGCATTCCAATCTTTTTTTCTCCAAAGGTCATTAAACGGCAGAATTCCTCTTCAGAGTCACATATAGCTGAGATTTTTTGCATTTTCCGATGTGCTGATATTAAAATGCTTTTATTCCTAGTCCATGGATTGTGGAAAACGTCTTTTCCAGAGAGCTCAGCCCGGTGTTTCAGGGACTGCCGGATCTCAGCATAATTACACTGCATGGCAATTAATTACAGACAAATTTGTGCCAGTCGCTTATTACCAAACGCCTCATTTGTCAGTTTGCAGCTCTCACCTCTGTCTAAGTAATCTGCCAGATATTAATGAACATGCATTCCTTTAATTATTACTGCCCCGGGAAGATGAGTTGACTTGGTTTCATTCGGTAAGGAGTGCCAGGCCACAATGTCTTCATTGCACAATGTCCCAGATCTCACTGTTTCACACTGAGCAGGGGGCGATGAAATTATTTTTGACACCTTCAGCAAGAACTCCCTCTCCTATGCCCAACCCTTGGCATGGCACCATGAACACACTCACCGTGTACATACCCGAAACCGCTGTCATTTTAATCTCCTTTTCCTCCTAACGATTTGACAGTGTCTGATTTTTATGGGGTCAGTACCTCCAAAAAAATGTAATGTCCTTATTATGTTTATGTTGCTGATATCTTACATGTGCTTTGTTTTTCTCTTGTATGTTTAGTTAAGAAAATATTTTACTCTATATGTGTCACCAATCACTATAGGGAGAAAGTGACGAACTTGGCACCGAATTGCACCGAAAGATGAATTTCTCCGTACGGGAAAATTCCGTGGCAGATAATCTATTCAGAAAGCTGCCAATTCTCCAAATACTGGCAAAATGACAGACAAATAGAAACATAGAAACATAGAAAAATGTCGGCAGATAAGAACCTTTCGGCCCATCTAGTCTGCCCAATTACATGGATACTTTACCTGGATTTATCTTTTGTTTAGGATAGCCTTATGCCTATCCCATGCCTGCTTAAATTCAATTACTGTTTTGGCCTCTACCACTTCAACTGGAAGACTGTTCCATGTATCCACCACCCTCTCAGTAAATTAATGCTTTCTGATGTTACTTTTAAACCTTTGCCCCTCTAATCTAAGACTATGTCCTCTTGTTTTGCTACTTTGTTTCCGTTTAAATATACTCCCTTCTTCTACCTTGTGGATTCCCTTTACGTATTTAAATGTTTCTATCATATCTCCTCTGTCTCGTCTTTTTTCCAAGCTGTACATGTTAAGATCATTAAGCCTTTCCTGGTAACTTTTCTCCTTCAAGCCGTACACCATTTTAGTAGCCCTTCTCTGAACTCTCTCTAAGATGTCTATATCCTTCTGGAGATACGGTCTCCAGTAGTGCACACAGTACTCCAAGTGAGGTCTCACCAGTGCTCTGTACAGTGGCATGAGCACTTCCCTTTTCCTACTGCTAATACCTCTCCCTACACAACCAAGCATTCTGCCAGCATTTCCTGCTGCTCTATTACATTGACTACTTACCCTTAGATCCTCTGAAATAATAACCCCTAAATCCCAACCCTCAGATGTTGAGGTTATTATTATTATTATTATTCTTTATTTATAAAGCGCCAGCATATTCCGCAGCGCTGTACAATAAGCACAGTATAGACAGGGTTACAATACATTGAACAACATTTGACAAACAGTACAGGAGGAGATGAGGGCCCTATTCCCGTAGGAACTCACAATCTGGGACTGTATCAAATATTCTATATTCAGCAAATACAGTGCAGTTTGCCGTAGAAAGGCATAATTCGTCAATCTTCGTGCCGAACTGCCGAACTGCACCGAAATGTCGTTGAAATGCACTGATTTTCAGTGATTCAGTTCGACAGGTTTAAATAGGCGAATTCCAAAGGAATCAACGTTAAAAAATAATAGCATTTATATATTTTTCTATTCGACCGTTTTCTACCATTTATTTTCATCAAACCGTCTATTTATTTATTTTTTTAGAAAACCTTTTTAAATTTTTTTATATTTTTTAGACAAAATTTTTGATTCCCAATTTTTTTTTAAAAGGCGTTTTTTTTTATATTCTGTAACAGACCTTTTCTATTATTTTTTACAGGACCTTTTTTATTGTTTAGACATGTTTTAACCCTTTCACTGCTGAGGACGTGTGGGGAACATCCTCATTGATTCCTAAGGAAAGATAGGGGTGGAGATAAGGGTTCCTTTGAACCCAGATATCTCCCCACTGTTTTCAGCTACGAGGGTGGCCTTTCCAATGATACCAAACATGACCATGTTAAAAGTAAAGAAAAAAATAATAACAATAATAATACAGAAAAGAAATGTGTTTTTTTAAGACGTGAAATGGCTCAGCAGTGAAGGGGTTAATAAATTTTTGTTGATCTAAACACCTATTAGACGAGTTCCGTCGTTTTTTTTCCCTGCAGTTTGGTGACGTTCGGTTGTCAGTTCCGCTGTCTTCGGTGGAGTTCAGAAATCAGTTTGGCGGTCTTCGGCACCATTCAAAGGTTAGTTTGGCGGTCTTTGGCACCATTCAAAGGTTAGTTCGGCGGTCTTCGGATGCGTTATGTTTGAGTCTACTTTCATAGGGATGTAGCTATGTAAAAAGAGAGAGTGAAAAACAAATAATAATGCAATACTGTTGCAACACCATAATCTGTGGTGAGTAGAGGCAGAGTAAGGCTGGCTGTCCACTGGGTCTGTATTTGTGCGATGGTGCGATCATCCAATATCGTCCGAAGTTGTCCAACTGATCCCACAACATGCAAGAGAATCAGCCCTCTTCCACTGCATCCAACCACCATTGGACGATTTTATAGGATTTTTTGAAATTTATCGGACGATGCTGGGACGATCTGGTGCAATTTATTTGAAAATTATGAATTGTATAGATAAACCGTGTGCCACAGCAGGGAATTTGCCTTGTAGAGAAGTGATTCAGTGTGAAGGCCATAGGATTCAACGTAATATTGTCTTTTTGTTTTCATTCAGTTTTTATTCAATCGTTTATTCTTTTCATCCACAGTAAAAAGCCATTTTATTTATGGAGTTTTTATTTTAGAAATTTTAAGTTATTTTTCTGGATTTTTTAGGTGAAATTTTGGGTTCCAATTTTTTTTAAAAGACAAGGCTTTTTTTCCCTTGCCGAACGCAGCTTTTTTGTTGTTGTAAATTCTCCTCGGTCCCGCTGCGTCGTCTTGCTGTCCTTGGTTCTGAAAGCTAATTCAGCACCAGGAACAGAGGGTTTATCCCCCCGCCCCCTGCAGCCTTCGGCAAGATTTTTTTTATGCTTTGGCTGTGTCCGACGGGGCTGTCCTTGTTACTGTAACCCCATTTCAGCACCAAGGACAGGGATTTACTCTCCCCGCAGCAGGTTTTTTTTTTCACTGCAGTTGGGGTTTTTCTTGGCGGCCTGTTACACAGCCATCCGGGTCGCAGATTCCAGTGGACGAACTCTGATCAGCTGATGGCACTGTCCGTAGTAGGCGGATGACCAAGTCAGTCATCTGACTAAGTACCTAGTGGACGCCCAGCCTTAGTTTCATTCTCGTGGTTTAGAGCCTGTATATAATTTGCTCTGTACAGAACGCAGTGCACCACCTTGAGATAGCACCACCCTCTGTCTATAGTATCTGGATCCGTTATTCTCCAAAAGGAAGCAGAAAAGAATAAAAAGGATCACAGAGCATTAAATTCCCACTAATCTGTGGTGATCCCTGATATATTGGTCATACTCACCTATTCCAGAGCCTTACTTAAAATCGGCTCGGAGAAATCCACATGTGGCACTTTTATGTGAGTAATGCTCTGCCCTCTCTCCAGATGTTCCACAATGTTGCTACAGTTGTAGTCATAGAACGGAGTCCCATCCGTGAGGTTATATTCGTGCTGCTCTGGGAAAGGTGAGTGTGACCAATATATCGGGGATTATCACGGATTAGTGTGACTTTACTGCTCCGTGACCCTTCCTTTGGAGAATAACGGATCAGGATACTAGAGAAAGGGGGTGGTGGTTTCCCACTTGGGTGTTATAAAAAGATCTCCAACTAAATGCTGGTGTTGTGTTATCTCTATATTGTTTGTTTTATATCACAAAACAAAAGGAAACAGGCGCATGTGGCCAAGGCACGGATAATCAACTCGTGAGTCTGAAGCTAGAGGTTAGAAGCCAGGAGATCAAGCAGGTTAAGCAGGTTGACCTGGAGACAAGGTCAGACAGGCACGGGTCAAGTCCAAATGACAGTTTAGGATACACAGGGAAACCCAGGGGGTATACAGTATCTTCAGTAGGGAGTGGAAAGAAGGTCAGGCTAAGCAGGAAAGATGAGACAGCGATAAACAGAATGTGGTAACAGGAGAACCAAGATAGTAACATGAGGAGGAGAGACAGAAATGGTGGCATGAAAGTCACACATTTTATAAAGGGTAGAAGAAGATGAACAAGGTGCACTGGTGGATTCATGAGTAGCATGATGGTACTACTGGGGAGGTGAGAAGAAGACCGGACACAAGATGAGGACAGAGCTGACACTTAAAAGCCCTAAACTGCCCCCTATGTTTATTAATGGGTCATGCATTTATGGTTGAACATTGAGAAGTGTCAATAAGTGCATCTAAGCAGGGGCAGGACTTGACTGACTGGAGGAGAGATAGAGGAGTAGAGTCTGTACCTTTGTTTTTTTTTTTTTGCTTTGGACGAGTCCCAGGTATGTTTGAACTTAGCGACACTGCTGGTACACACACAGCCAGTCAAGGGTATCTGACCGCTCATATACCAAGGCCAGGGTATGGTGCACACTATGCCTGACAGTCTTCTACTTGTATAAGGCAGAGGTCAGCAACCTTGTCCCTCCAGCTGTTTTGGAACTACAATGCCTCCTGAGGATCTGCAAACCTAATGAGTAGCTGTGCATCATGGGAGATGTAGTTGCAAAACGTCTGGGGGGCCAAGGCTGTCGACCCCTGTTCTAAGAGTTACAATAGCAGGTATGGCAGAATATTCCACTTTGGTTCTTACACGACCACCGTGACCTGAGAATTACTTGTTTTCTCAATGCGGTCTCTGTACCTGCATGCCGCGCGCTATACTGAAAAGGAGACTCATAGAATATACCGTACGCCAGTGTTTCATAAGAATAGGAGCTTTGCAAATACTGGCACATTTACCGAGAATTCTGAAAACCCGAAACGATCTGACGTAGCATGATCCTGACAAGATGAAACCTGGGAACAAAACCCTCTCGTTGGGTATTAGGTAACCTATTAACCACTTTAATACTGAAGTGTTTGAGAAAAAGTGAGACATTTGACAAGTTCCAGCTCAAGCGTTACTGTTTGTAGACAGAATGATGTGATTCCTGGAATACTAAAGATAAAAAATATATGGGAACCCGCAATAAATTCATTATCTTTTACAAAATGTATATAAAAACCAAAAGCTATATAAACTATGTACACTGGGCAAATAAAGTCACACGCTATAATATGTGGTTGTGCCACCTTTTGCTGTGATTGCGGCACGCATTCGCCGCAGCATCATTTGGATAAGCTCATACAATGTCACAGCATTTATTTGCGTCCAGAGTGGCATTAATTTGTGGCCAAGATCTTGTATTGATGATGGGAGAGTCGCAGCGCTGCGTAAAGTCTTCTCCAGCACATTATCCCAAAGATTAACCTCATTGGGGTAAAGGTCTGGTTCACTAGTTGTTAAGCATTTATTTTACTTTTCTTTCTTAGTTTTTAAAATGCCTTTTTGGATGCATTGCTTTTAACCCCTTGTCTACCATTCCCAAGTACACTTGATCTTCAAAAGCCCTGATATCGAGTATACTCTATGTGATGTTATTCTGGAGCAATGCAGAGGAATTTCCTTCATTTTTTATTGCAAGTGTAGCGCTGTTAAAGATTGTGTTGCTGCATTTGCTCGATATGGCCACCAGAGGCAGACAGAAGCCATAAGTGGGTGGGAGAGAGGGGAAGGACATCAGCAGCCTCCTGCGGAGGAGAGGCAGAGTGAGCCAAGCGGCGAAAGGTGGAGGACGCACGTGAGACTGCCAGGGATCGTGACCAGGCCAGAGTGCAGGCGCTGCCTCGCGGGTGCTGGAGATCGGGACGGTGACTTTGCAGAGACCCACCTACGCACCGCTGAGAGGTCTGCGCAGAAATTTAGTTCTGGTTGGACCCCGAGTAAGGAGACCGCTATGATCCATTGGGAGTGCAGGCGGTAGGCTGTAGTTTCTCAGTGTGGAGATCGGACAAGCAAGGGAGCGGATCCGGTGGCACAGAGTCCCAGTGTAGAAGCAGAGAGACATCCTTGATCGGGCAGCGAAACAGATTGTATAACGGATGGGTGAGAGGCCTTCCAGGCCGCAGTTCCAAGTATAACAAAGCACGCTGCATTATTGTTTAAATCTACAGGGCCCCAACGTGACTAGTCGAAGATTTGCTTATTTCATTCACTGGCCAGTTGAATACAGTACCCGGATACCCGAGACCATACACATACACCTTTTTGAGACATTACATTCACGGGACTTACACTCCAGAACTGAAGGGGTTAAACTTTTCTCTTGCCATCGTGTGTTTTTCCCGTATTACGAAATCCTGTCGTTCAAATACCGTATCTACATTATATATGCTTCTTTATTGGGATCAGTAAAGAATATAATCTATAAAAAATCCACAACAGTGCTGGAATATATTTATTCCCCAACGCGGTGAGACTAACCCGAGGTTAATTCAGCGGCTCCTCCAGGAGTCAGCGGTACACAAGCAAAATTTATTTGAAAACAGGCTCCAGAACATGCCCCATAAAATTCAACTCATCAGACAGCTAAGATTCTCCCAGTAGTCCGGATGGCCAGTAAATGCGTGGTGGCACAGCTCTGTATACATTTACATTATGGGTAATGGAAAGTGATTTCCCATAAAACCACTAGGACTGGCCACTTGGTAATGAAGGGATTCTGGATGTATTACTAATTATTTGGGCACAGTGTTCACCTTAAGGACTATTCACTTACAGGGTTATTCAAAGAGAGTTGATGTGGCCCCGAATTGTAACCAAACAACACTGAATTTCAGGCAACAGTGCCATTTCGGGGCCATTTGGCTATTCAGAGAACAGGCAGTTTGCCAAATGTTGGCAGTTGCCTGCACATACGGTGCCTGTTCGGTGTCTGTTCGAGGGCAGTGAAATCCCCATAGAGAAGCAATGCTTTGTCTATTCCGAGAACACAAACCAGCAGTGAAAAGTTGCCGAAATGCCCTGTCATTCAGTGGTTTCATTCGACAGGTTTATTCAGGCGAATCCCATAGGCTTCAATGTTAAAAATATTCCCGTTTTAATCCAATATCTAATAAACCATTCATTATTTTATTCTGCAGTAAAAAGTCTCTTTATTCTTAGGTTTTTTTAGGATCTTTTAGGCATTATTTGGGATTTTTTTGTCAAATTTCTTTCTCTTTTTTTTTAAACCCTTTCGCTGCTGAGGCTTTTCCCGCCTCTGTGCTGAGGTCATTTTTACCGGTTTTGCTCATCATGTTTAAACGTGTTTTGAAGGCTTATTTTAGTATATGACCCAGACATATTATATATCGTTCTTTCCGTCAGACTCGGTAGATTCATAATATGTCATTATTATATGTATACGTCATGACCTGTCTGTATATTATAACAAAAAATGCAATAAAAAATGAATTTTCAATAATTTACAACGTGTAAAGTGTTTTTTTTTTCACATTTTAACATGCGAGCAATTGCGGTTATATTTTGTATGGGGTGCGCTTGTTAAAAAATTTAGAGATGGGGTCTCGTTACATTTTTTTTTGGGGAAAATTACGCGATTTTTAACAAACGCACCGCATACAAAAATCGTTAGTGCAGCATCATTGTTCACATTATAATTGAAATGGGAACAATATTGCTGCATTAACAAACCCAAAAAAAAAAACTTGTTTATTTTTTTTTTATAATTTGTTTTTTAAATATTTTTTTATTTTTATTTTTAATTTTTGTTTTTTTTAAAAAACTTTTTTCACAATCGTGTTTGGTATCGTTGGAACGGCCATGCTCTTGCCGATCCAACAGTACCAAACTTTAACCCCTAGCTGCCACGGATCGGGAGATAGGGGGTTCATTGGAACCCCCTATCTCCACCGTTGGTGGCAGCTAGGGTTTAACTCCAGGACTGGCGTCATCGTGCTATGCACGATGACGCCAGTCCTCAGGGGGAGTTCCCGGAGGCTTGGCCGACATCCAAGATGTCGGCCAGCTCCGGGAAAGGATCACGAACCGGTGCTTTTCAGCGCCGATTCGTGATCCGGCTCCCCAGGGGTTAATGAGAGCCACCGTTTGGAAGGGCAGGCTGTGCCCTTCCAAGCGGTGCCTGTATTAACCCCCTGCTCCCCGGCGATCGGGAGGGAGAGAGGTCCGAAGGACCTCCCCCCTCCCTTTCAGGCGCCTCCTCCGCACATGCGGGGGGGGGGCGCCTGAATTAGATGTCATTGCGTCGCCGCAATGACATCTAATGTCCCCGCCGGGCTCCCGAGTGCTGGGCTGACATCCAAGATGTCAGCCCGCACCGGGGGGCGCAGCAATCCGCCGGAATCCGGCGGATTGCTGCCTCCTGTGCTCGGACGCGCTGAGCGCGTCCGACAGGAGAACCACTTAATAAACAACGAATGGTGCAGCGCCACACAACATGCATCCACCACCAGGGTGCCCAGATAGCCAATCTCAGGATATAGTGGTTTCCCCTATACCATTGCACACAATAATAGAATCAGTAACCTGGATCGGCGCAAGTACTGCTCTCTGGGGTCCCGGGATCTCGTATATGTATATATATAATAAAAAAGAGACAATACTAGTGCAACACTATTATACACAATGTACTATGAATGTATGTGGTATATACCCCACTTACAAGTGTAGAGCCGTACACTGGCTCTAAGTGGGTCCAGACATGCGGGTGGTTGTCTTCAATTTCTTAGGTGACCCCCACCTTACAGCAAAAAAATTTTTTTCCCTTTTTCTCTGTCCGAAGTTTAAACAGTAGAAAGGAGAACAGGAATAAAATTCCTTGTGTAGATCCACAAATTAAGGTCACAATGTTATGTACAGTTGGAATCGTACTCACATTCTGTGGAGCTCACATAGCTCATGGATATATGCCCATAGGTTTTTTTGGTAGGAGAAAAACCCAGATGAAAAACCACCGATGTTTACAGGAATCAACGAAGCAGGAATCAGGATAGGAGATGAAAAAATAAAATTTATTTAAAATATAATTAAAATCGCCACCAGAACGCGTTTCGCCGCATCAAGTAGCGGCTCCATCTGATGAAGCCGCTACTTGATGCGGCGAAACGCGTTCTGGTGGCCATTTTAATTATATTTTAAATAAATTTTATTTTTTCATCTCCTATCCTGATTCCTGCTTCGTTGATTCCTGTAAACATCGGTGGTTTTTCATCTGGGTTTTTCTCCTACCAAAAAAACCTATGGGCATATATCCATGAGCTATGTGAGCTCCACAGAATGTGAGTACGATTCCAACTGCACATAACATTGTGACCTTAATTTGTGGATCTACACAAGGAATTTTCTTCCTGTTTTCCTTTCTACTGTTTAAACTTCGGACAGAGAAAAAGGGAAAAAAAAAATTTTGCTGTAAGGTGGGGGTCACCTAAGAAATTGAAGACAACCACCCGCATGTCTGGACCCACTTAGAGCCAGTGTACGGCTCTACACTTGTAAGTGGGGTATATACCACATACATTCATAGTACATTGTGTATAACAGTGTTGCACTATTATTGTCTCTTTTTTATTATATATATACATATACGAGATCCCGGGACCCCAGAGAGGAGAACCACTTGGCTGGATGCGCTGAGCGCGTCCATAGCAGCCAAGTGGTTAAATCGTTTTTTCTGTAACAGCCCTTTTTATTATCATTCATTGGATCTTTATATGTAAATTTCAGACATTTTCGTTCAGTAGTTTCTTTGCAAACAGCGTTTCACTTTACAAGCATTCAAGCATACGGTTTTTGTTTTCTTTCACTCCATTCGTCTGAGGTGGTGGGTTTTTCCGGCGGCTGCTCTTCGCTGTGATTGGCTCCTGCTCGGGTTTCTTCGGCGTGTTCGGCGGGGTTAATCCAGATGTTTTTGCGGGTTTTCGATGTGCATTCGCCGGGTTTTGCAGTGAGTGTTCGTCGGGTTTGCGGCGACTTTTTGCTGAATACACCGCAGGATCACCGAAATGGGATCACCGAATCGCACCGAATTGAAGAGAACGAAAAATCACCGAACGTGCAGTGACTTTTCGATTCTCTTTGAATAACCCTGTGAAAGGTGAAACTCAGGAGAAGAGAACAATCTAGACCAAATAGCTGATTTGAAAAGTTAGATAAATGGGAGAATTTTTCTGCTTTGGCTATTTTGACCTAAATTTTTCACTTCCCCTGACAATTCTCCTGACGTCACCTTTTAGTGAATAGGCCTGCAACTGACCTCCTTTTTGCGTTTGCTGCATCCTGACATCGGTAACAGTCCTGCCAGTGTTTTTATGGAAAATCACATTGTATTGAAAGGGTTAAAATGCGATGGAAGTGGAGGATACGTCATTTTGTTTTCTACTTATCCAGTCTCCAGGGAAAGAAAACATCATTTTTCAGAGCGTCTCATTTGATTTCCTTATATGGAAATCTTTAATATTGATACTAAGCTTTCAATCATAATAAATACTATACGCTTAGGCGCACAAAAATTGGAAAAAGAAATCAATTTCTAAACGATTTAGATTTATTTATTTATTTTGTCTTTTGCGTTTTGTGACCTGTCCATGAAAACGAGAAATGCTAATCTTGTTTTGGAAAAATAGAATAGCTAGAAGCGGCTAAAGCGTTTTTTTTCTTTCTGTTGTTGTTTCCTAGACGACTGGAGAACAGTCATACTAAAAATCATAAAAAATCATAAAGCTCATGTAATTTCCCAGCGAAGAATACAAAAGTACTGCATGTTTCCTATGGAAATCAGAAGCTGTAATTACATCGAAAAGCACCTGCGGTCCCGAGGATACATATAACCGCGCTGTGATACATATAACTGCACTGTGATACATATAACCGCACTGAGATACATATAACTGCACTGTGATACATATAACCGCACTGTGATACATATAACTGCACTGTGATACGTATAACTGCACTGTGATACATATAACTGCACTGAGATACATATAACCGCACTGAGATACATATAACCGCAATGTGATACATATAACTGCACTGTGATACATATAACTGCACTGTGATACATATAACCGCGCTGAGATACATATAACTGCACTGTGATACATATAACTGCACTGTGATACATATAACCGCACTGTGATACATATAACCGCACTGTGATACATATAACTGCACTGAGATACATATAACTGCAATGTGATACATATAACCGCACTGAGATACATATAACTGCAATGTGATACATATAACTGCACTGTGATACATATAACCGCACTGTGATACATATAACTGCAATGTGATACATATAACGGCACTGTGATACATATAACCGCACTGTGATACATATAACTGCAATGTGATACATATAACGGCACTGTGATACATATAACTGCACTGTGATACATATAACCGCACTGTGATACATATAACCGCACTGAGATACATATAACCGCACTGTGATACATATAACCGCACTGAGATACATATAACTGCAATGTGATACATATAACTGCAATGTGATACATATAACCGCACTGTGATACATATAACTGCACTGTGATACATATAACCGCACTGAGATACATATAACTGCACTGAGATACATATAACCGCACTGTGATACATATAACTGCAATGTGATACATATAACGGCACTGTGATACATATAACTGCAATGTGATACATATAACTGCACTGAGATACATATAACCGCACTGTGATACATATAACTGCAATGTGATACATATAACGGCACTGTGATACATATAACCGCACTGTGATACATATAACTGCAATGTGATACATATAACGGCACTGTGATACATATAACCGCACTGTGATACATATAACTGCAATGTGATACATATAACGGCACTGTGATACATATAACTGCACTGTGATACATATAACCGCACTGTGATACATATAACCGCACTGTGATACATATAACCGCACTGTGATACATATAACCGCACTGAGATACATATAACCGCACTGTGATAGATATAACCGCGCTGTGATACATATAACCGCACTGAGATACATATAACCGCACTGTGATACATATAACTGCAATGTGATACATATAACCGCACTGTGATACATATAACCGCACTGTGATACATATAACCGCACTGAGATACATATAACCGCACTGTGATAGATATAACCGCGCTGTGATACATATAACCGCACTGAGATACATATAACCGCACTGTGATACATATAACTGCAATGTGATACATATAACTGCACTGAGATACATATAACTGCAATGTGATACATATAACTGCACTGAGATACATATAACCGCACTGTGATACATATAACCGCACTGTGATACATATAACTGCAATGTGATACATATAACGGCACTGTGATACATATAACTGCAATGTGATACATATAACTGCACTGAGATACATATAACCGCACTGTGATACATATAACTGCAATGTGATACATATAACGGCACTGTGATACATATAACCGCACTGTGATACATATAACTGCAATGTGATACATATAACGGCACTGTGATACATATAACCGCACTGTGATACATATAACTGCAATGTGATACATATAACGGCACTGTGATACATATAACTGCACTGTGATACATATAACCGCACTGTGATACATATAACCGCACTGAGATACATATAACGGCACTGAGATACATATAACCGCACTGTGATACATATAACTGCAATGTGATACATATAACCGCACTGAGATACATATAACCGCACTGTGATACATATAACTGCACTGTGATACATATAACCGCACTGTGATACATATAACCGCATTGTGATACATATAACCGCACTGAGATACATATAACCGCACTGTGATACATATAACCGCACTGTGATACATATAACCGCACTGAGATACATATAACCGCACTGAGATACATATAACCGCACTGTGATACATATAACTGCAATGTGATACATATAACGGCACTGTGATACATATAACTGCACTGTGATACATATAACCGCACTGTGATACATATAACCGCACTGAGATACATATAACCGCACTGTGATACATATAACTGCAATGTGATACATATAACCGCATTGTGATACATATAACCGCACTGAGATACATATAACCGCACTGTGATACATATAACTGCAATGTGATACATATAACCGCACTGTGATACATATAACTGCACTGTGATACATATAACCGCACTGAGATACATATAACCGCACTGAGATACATATAACCGCACTGTGATACATATAACCGCACTGTGATACATATAACCGCACTGTGATACATATAACTGCAATGTGATACATATAACGGCACTGTGATACATATAACCGCACTGTGATACATATAACTGCAATGTGATACATATAACGGCACTGAGATACATATAACCGCACTGTGATACATATAACTGCAATGTGATACATATAACGGCACTGTGATACATATAACCGCACTGTGATACATATAACTGCAATGTGATACATATAACGGCACTGAGATACATATAACCGCACTGTGATACATATAACTGCAATGTGATACATATAACTGCAATGTGATACATATAACCGCACTGAGATACATATAACCGCACTGAGATACATATAACCGCACTGTGATACATATAACCGCACTGTGATACATATAACTGCAATGTGATACATATAACGGCACTGTGATACATATAACTGCAATGTGATACATATAACTGCACTGTGATACATATAACCGCACTGTGATACATATAACTGCACTGTGATACATATAACCGCACTGTGATACATATAACCACACTGTGATACATATAACCGCACTGTGATACATATAACCGCACTGTGATACATATAACCGCACTGAGATACATATAACCGCACTGTGATACATATAACCGCACTGTGATACATATAACCGCACTGTGATAGATATAACCACATGTGATACATATAACCGCACTGAGATACATATAACCGCACTGTGATATAATATAACCGCACTGAGATACATAAACCGCACTGTGATACATATAACCGCACTGTGATACATATAACCGCACTGAGATACATATAACCGCACTGTGATACATATAACCGCACTGAGATACATATAACCGCACTGTGATACATATAACCGCACTGTGATACATATAACCGCACTGTGATACATATAACCGCACTGTGATACATATAACCGCACTGAGATACATATAACCGCACTGAGATACATATAACCGCACTGTGATACATATAACCGCACTGTGATACATATAACCGCACTGTGATACATATAACCGCACTGTGTATACATATAACCGCACTGTGATACATATATAACCGCACTGTGATACATATAACCGCACTGAGATACATATAACTGCACTGTGATACATATAACCGCACTGAGATAACATATAACCGCACTGTGATACATATAACTGCAATGTGAACATAATAACGCACTGTGATACATATAACCGCACTGTATACATATAACTGCAATGTGATACATATAACGGCACTGAGATACATATAACCGCACTGTGTGATACATATAACTGCAATGTTGATACATATAACTGCAATGTGATACATATAACGCACTGAGATACATATAACTGCACTGAGATACATATAACCGCACTGTGATACATATAACCGCACTGTGATACATATAACTGCAATGTGATACATATAACGGCACTGTGATACATATAACCGCACTGTGATACATATAACTGCAATGTGATACATATAACGGCACTGAGATACATATAACCGCACTGTGATACATATAACTGCAATGTGATACATATAACTGCAATGTGATACATATAACGGCACTGTGATACATATAACCGCACTGTGATACATATACCCGCACTGTGATACATATAACCGCACTGAGATACATATAACCGCACTGTGATACATATAACTGCAATGTGATACATATAACCGCACTGTGATAGATATAACCGCACTGTGATACATATAACTGCAATGTGATACATATAACGGCACTGAGATACATAAACCGCACTGTGATACATAAAACTGCAATGATACATATAACGCACTGAGATACAATAAACCGCACTGTGATACATATAACTGCAATGTGATACATATTAACGGCACTGTGATACATATAACCGCACTGTGATACATATACCCGCACTGTGATACATATAACCGCACTGAGATACATATAACCGCACTGTGATACATATAACTGCAATGTGATACATATAACCGCACTGTGATAGATATAACCGCACTGTGATACATATAACTGCAATGTGATACATATAACGGCACTGTGATACATATAACCGCACTGTGATACATATAACCGCACTGTGATACATATAACCGCACTGTGATACATATAACCGCACTGTGATACATATAACTGCAATGTGATACATATAACCGCACTGTGATACATATAACCGCACTGAGATACATATAACCGCACTGTGATACATATAACCGCACTGTGATACATATAACCGCACTGTGATAGATATAACCACACTGTGATACATATAACCGCACTGAGATACATATAACCGCACTGTGATACATATAACCGCACTGAGATACATATAACCGCACTGTGATACATATAACCGCACTGTGATACATATAACCGCACTGAGATACATATAACCGCACTGTGATACATATAACCGCACTGTGATACATATAACTGCACTGTGATACATATAACCGCACTGAGATACATATAACCGCACTGTGAAATGCAGACTTTAAAATATGAAAAGAATATTAAACAAATAAAAATTTCAGGGAATGCTGCATAAGGCAAATGTATGAAACGCTGGCTGTGCAGAGTGAACTTTCAGCCTATGATTGCAAGAAAAATTGTTGAAGAGTAAACTCAGCCAAGGAAGAAACGTCCTCTTAATTCCAGCAATGCAGCAATGTAAATATTTGCATGAGCATAAAAAGATTCACCGACTGAGACATAAACTGAACGGGTTTCACAGACGCGCAACAAACAGAACTGGAATAATGAGTCCCTGAACAAAGGGAAAAGGAGAGGGGGCAATATCAGAAAGTAACAGTCAGTGTCTGGGGTCTCTGAGCCCTCAGTCCAGCCTCGCTCATTCTATTGCGGACAGTCTGAGCACTGATCGAACTATTGCGCGTTCCTGGTATAATTAGGGCAGTTGTTGTTTCTTTATCTATTCCACAGGTGTGATAGTCAGATGTTCCAATCCTACGTACCGATCCTTTATTTTTCCCGCAGGTATGGTAGTTGGATGTACCAATCCCATGCAGGTGTTGGTAATCAGATGTACCAATCCTGCCCAGGTGTTGATAGTTGGATGTACTGATCCTGCGCAGGTGTTGATAATAAGATGTACCGATCCTGCACAGGTGTTGATAGTTGGATGTACTAATCCCGCGCAGATGAATCCACACACTGCTGGGAAGCGCCTCTGTGGTATAATTAATACAGCATATGAATCCGCACTCTGCGGGGAAGCGCCTCTCTGCGGTATAATTAATGCAGCATATGAATCCACACACTGTGGGGAAGCGACTCTCTGCGGTATAATTAATGCAGCATATGAATCCACACACTGCTGGGAAGCGCCTCTCTGCAGTATAATTAATGCAGCATATGAATCCACACACTGCTGGGAAGCACCTCTCTGCGGTATAATTAATGCAGCATATGAATCCACACACTGCTGGGAAGCGCCTCTCTGCAGTATAATTAATGCAGCATATGAATCCACACACTGCTGGGAAGCACCTCTCTGCGGTATAATTAATGCAGCATATGAATCCGCACACTGCTGGGAAGATCCTCTCTGCAGTATAATTAATGCAGCGTATGAATCCACACACTGCCGGGAAGCACCTCTCTGCAGTATAATTAATGCAGCATATGAATCCACACACTGCTGGGAAGCGCCTCTCTGCAGTATAATTAATGCAGCATATGAATCCACACACTGCGGGGAAGCGCCTCTCTGCAGTATAATTAATGCAGCAAACGAATCCACATACTGCTGGGAAGCGCCTCTCTGCAGTATAATTAATGCAGCATATGAATCCACACACTGCTGGGAAGCGACTCTCTGCGGTATAATTAATGCAGCATATGAATCCGCACTCTGCTGGGAAGCGCCTCTCTGCGGTATAATTAATGCAGCATATGAATCCACACACTACTGGGAAGCACTTCTCTGCAGTATAATTAATGCAGCATATGAATCCACACACTGCTGGGAAGCGCCTCTCTGCGGTATAATTAATGCAGCATATGAATCCGCACTCTGCTGGGAAGCACCTATCTGCGGTATAATTAATGCAGCATATGAATCCGCACTCTGCTGGGAAGCGCCTCTCTGCAGTATAATTAATGCAGCATATGAATCCGCACTCTGCTGGGAAGCACCTATCTGCGGTATAATTAATGCAGCATATGAATCCACACACTGCTGGGAAGCGCCTCTCTGCAGTATAATTAATGCAGCATATGAATCCGCACACTGCTGGGAAGCGCCTCTCTGAAGTATAATTAATGCAGCATATGAATCCGCACACTGCAGGGAAGCGCCTCTCTGCAGTATAATTAATGCAGCATATGAATCCACACACTGCTGGGAAGATCCTCTCTGCAGTATAATTAATGCAGCGTATGAATCCACACACTGCCGGAAGCACCTCTCTGCAGTATAATTAATGCAGCATATGAATCTACACACTGCTGGGAAGCGCCTCTCTGCAGTATAATTAATGCAGCATATGAATCCACACACTGCTGGGAAGCGACTCTCTGCGGTATAATTAATGCAGCATATGAATCCGCACTCTGCTGGGAAGCGCCTCTCTGCGGTATAATTAATGCAGCATATGAATCCACACACTACTGGGAAGCACTTCTCTGCAGTATAATTAATGCAGCATGTGAATCCACACACTGCTGGAAGCGCCTCTCTGCGGTATAATTAATGCAGCATATGAATCCACACACTGCTGGGAAGCACCTCTCTGCAGTATAATTTATGCAGCATATGAATCCACACACTGCTGGGAAGCGCCTCTCTGCAGTATAATTAATGCAGCATATGAATCCACACACTGCGGAGAAGCGCCTCTCTGCGGTATAATTAATGCAGCATATGAATCCGCACTCTGCTGGGAAGCGCCTCTCTGAAGTATAATTAATGCAGCATATGAATCCGCACACTGCAGGGAAGCGCCTCTCTGCAGTATAATTAATGCAGCATATGAATCCACACACTGCTGGGAAGATCCTCTCTGCAGTATAATTAATGCAGCGTATGAATCCACACACTGCCGGGAAGCACCTCTCTGCAGTATAATTAATGCAGCATATGAATCTACACACTGCTGGGAAGCGCCTCTCTGCAGTATAATTAATGCAGCATATGAATCCACACACTGCTGGGAAGCGACTCTCTGCGGTATAATTAATGCAGCATATGAATCCGCACTCTGCTGGGAAGCGCCTCTCTGCGGTATAATTAATGCAGCATATGAATCCACACACTACTGGGAAGCACTTCTCTGCAGTATAATTAATGCAGCATGTGAATCCACACACTGCTGGGAAGCGCCTCTCTGCGGTATAATTAATGCAGCATATGAATCCACACACTGCTGGGAAGCACCTCTCTGCAGTATAATTTATGCAGCATATGAATCCACACACTGCTGGGAAGCGCCTCTCTGCAGTATAATTAATGCAGCATATGAATCCACACACTGCGGAGAAGCGCCTCTCTGCGGTATAATTAATGCAGCATATGAATCCGCACTCTGCTGGGAAGCGCCTCTCTGCAGTATAATTAATGCAGCATATGAATCCGCACTCTGCTGGGAAGCGCCTCTCTGCAGTATAATTAATGCAGCATGTGAATCCGCACTCTGCTGGGAAGCACCTCTCTGCGGTATAATTAATGCAGCATATGAATCCACACACTGCTGGGAAGCGCCTCTCTGCAGTATAATTAATGCAGCATATGAATCCGCACACTGCTGGGAAGTGCCTCTCTGCAGTATAATTAATGCAGCATATGAATCCACACACTGCTGGGAAGCGCCTCTCTGCAGTATAATTAATGCAGCATATGAATCCGCACACTGCTGGGAAGCGCCTCTCTGCAGTATAATTAATGCAGCATATGAATCCAAACACTGCTGGGAAGCGCCTCTCTGCAGTATAATTAATGCAGCATATGAATCCGCACACTGCCGGGAAGCGCCTCTCTGCAGTATAATTAATGCAGCATATGAATCCACACACTGCTGGGAAGCGCCTCTCTGCAGTATAATTAATGCAGCATATGAATCCTACAAGAAAAGAGAAGTGAAGCGCACACGTGGATTTGAACAAGACAAACATACCTTGCTTCCTTGCTAGATGGACACGTTCATGGCTTACATTGCCTCAAAATAAATACAGCTGGCATTCTACAATAAAAATCCCAGCCGGTACCAAAATAATCCCATAGGTTTCAATGTTAAAAAAATCCCTGTTTTTATTAAATATTTATTAAACCATTTATTATTTTCAATTGCATCGATAATCCATTTTGTTTATTTTTCAGGATTTTTTTGACATTTTTCAAGATTTTTTGCGTGAAAGTTTAGGTTTCTTTACTTATTTTAACCCCTTAGTGACCGGGCGGTTTTACACAAATCCGTCCGTTAGTGACCGCTGCTGTTTTTACGTTTCTGCGCTCTTACAGGGTTATCCAAAGAGATTCGAAAAGTCA
This sequence comes from Leptobrachium leishanense, assembly GCA_009667805.1. Lineage (NCBI taxonomy): Eukaryota > Metazoa > Chordata > Amphibia > Anura > Megophryidae > Leptobrachium > Leptobrachium leishanense. The sequence goes on from CM019065.1 coordinate 374,378,507, forward strand.
CCGCACGTTCGGTGACTTTTCGTTCTCTTCAATTCGGTTCCTTTTGCCGATCCCATTTCGGTGACCCTGCGGTGTATTCAGCAAGCACCACAGGGTCCCCGAATTGCAGGGAAAAGCTGCCGCAAACCTGACGAAAACTAACCGAATGCACGCTGAAAACAAGCAAAAACATCTGGATTAACCTTTGAAAAAGCCGAACAGGAGCCGAACAGGAGCCGAATCACACAGAGCCGAAGCAGCTGTGACGTAGAGGAGGCAGTGAATAAATTAGAAAAACCATTTGTATGAATCTGGGAAAATGAAACGCTGTTTGCAAAGAAACTACTGAGCGAAAATGTCTGAAATTTTCACAGGAGGTCCAGGGAATGATAATAAAGAGGGCTGTTACAAAAAAAATAAGTAAACTGAAAAAAAAAAATTAAAAAAAATCGGACTTTTAAAAAAAAAAAAAAAATCAGAAAAATGCTTAAAGTATCCTAAAAAATCTATAAATAAAGAGACTTTTTGCTGCAGAATTTTATAATGAACGGTTTATTAGATATTGAATTAAAACAGGAATATTTTTAACATTGAAGTCTATGGGATTCTCCTGAATAAATTTGCCGAATTAAACCACCGAATGGCAGGGCATTTCGGGAACCTTTCACTGCTGGTTTGTGTTCTCTGAATAGCCGAAGCATTGCTTTTTCATGGGGATTTCACTGCCCTCGAACAGGGACCGAACAGGCACCGTATGTTCAGGCAATTCGCCAGGATTTGGCGAATTGCCTGCTCTCTGGATAGCCGAATGGTCAGGAAAGGTAACCGAACGCTGATTTTCAGCGTTCGGTTACCTTTCTCAAGCAATTCGGATCTCTTTGGATAACCCTGTTAGTGTTTACGTCAAATTTTCCTCTTACTCGTTTATGTAACCCACACATACAGGGTTATCCAAAGAGATTCGAAAAGTCACCGCACGTTCGGTGACTTTTCGTTCTCTTCAATTCGGTTCCTTTTGCCGATTGCATTTCGGTGACCCTGCGGTGTATTCAGCAAACAGCACAGGGTCCCCGAATTGCAGGGAAAAGCTGCCGCAAACCTGACGAAAACTAACCGAATGCACTATGAAAACAAGCAAAAACATCTGGATTAACCTTCCAAGAGGAGCCGAACAGGAGCCGAAAAGGAGCCGAATCACACAGAGCCGAAGCAGCTGTGACGTAGAGGAGGCAGTGAATAAATTAGAAAAACCATTTGTATGAATCTGGGAAAAAGAAACGCTGTTTGCAAAGAAACTACTAAGCGAAAATGTCTGAAATTTTCACAGGAGGTCCAGGGAATGATAATAAAGAGGGCTGTTACAAAAAAAATAAGCAAACTGAAAAAAAAAAAAAAAAAAATCGGACTTTTAATTTTTTTTTAAAAAATTCAGAAAAATGCTTAAAGTATCCTAAAAAATCTATAAATAAAGAGACTTTTTGCTGCAGAATTTTATAATGAACGGTTTATTAGATATTGAATTAAAACGGGAATATTTTTAACATTGAAGTCTATGGGATTCTCCTGAATAAATTTGCCGAATTAAACCACCGAATGGCAGGACATTAGGGGAACCTTTCACTGCTGGTTTGTGTTCTCTGAATAGCCGAAGCAGTGCTTTTTGATGGGGATTTCACTGCCCTCGAACAGGCACCGAACAGGCACCGTATGTGCAGGCAATTCGACAGGATTTGGCGAATTGCCTGCTCTCTGGATAGCCGAATGGCCAGGAAAGGTAACCGAACCCTGATTTTCAGCGTTCGGTTACCTTTCTCAAGCAATTCGAAACTCTTTGGGTAACCCTGATATTTTACACTGTTTTTCTCGTCACTAAATGGACTTTATAAAGATACCATTTTTTTCATCATTTCATATAATTTACTATAAAAAATATTGTGAAATATGACAAAAAAATTGAAAAAACACCACTTTTTCGAAGTTTGACCCCCAAAATTTCTTATGTATCAACAACCGTCAAAAAAAATTAATTCCTTAGTAGTTTCTAAATTTACAGGGTTATCCAAAGAGATTCGAAAAGTCACCGCACGTTCGGTGACTTTTCGTTCTCTTCAATTCGGTTCCTTTTGCCGATTGCATTTCGGTGACCCTGCGGTGTATTCAGCAAACAGCACAGGGTCCCCGAATTGCAGGGAAAAGCTGCCGTAAACTCACCGAAAACTAACCGAATGCACGCTGAAAACAAGCAAAAACATCTGGATTAATCTTCGAAGAGGAGCCGAACAGGAGCCGAAAAGGAGCCGAATCACACAGAGCCGAAGCAGCTGTGACGTAGAGGAGGCAGTGAATAAATTAGAAAAACCATTTGTATGAATCTGGGAAAAAGAAACGCTGTTTGCAAAGAAACTACTGAGCGAAAATGTCTGAAATTTTCACAGGAGGTCCAGGGAATGATAATAAAGAGGGCTGTTACAAAAAAAATAAGCAAACTGAAAAAAAATAAAAAAAAAAAATCGGACTTTTAATTTTTTTTTAAAAAATTCAGAAAAATGCTTAAAGTATCCTAAAAAATCTATAAATAAAGAGACTTTTTGCTGCAGAATTTTATAATGAACGGTTTATTAGATATTGAATTAAAACGGGAATATTTTTAACATTGAAGCCTATGGGATTCTCCTGAATAAATTTGCCGAATTAAACCACCGAATGGCAGAGCATTAGGGAACCTTTCACTGCTGGTTTGTGTTCTTTGAATAGCCGAAGCAGTGCTTTTTGATGGGGATTTCACTGCCCTCGAACAGGGACCGAACAGGCACCATATGTGCAGGCAATTCGCCAGGATTTGGAGAATTGCCTGCTCTCTGGATAGCCGAATGGCCAGGAAAGGTAACCGAACGCTGATTTTCAGCGTTCGGTTACCTTTCTCAAGCAATTCGAATCTCTTTGGATAACCCTGCTAGTACTGAGTTTAGCAATACCCAATGTTTACATATTCCTCGCTTTTTTCCTTGTTTTATGCAACAATAAGTGCAAGTAGCACTTTGCCATTTCCAAAGAGTTTATTTTCAAAACTAGTGATAGTGACATTGTAACACTGATATCTGTCACTAATTCCTGAATAACCCTCCACATATACATATTTTTTTTAAGTACACAAATCAAGGTATTAAACTTGGGGTATTTTGACTCTTTCCATGCAAACCATTTTACCACAAATCTATGCCAAAGTTTGAGAAAAAAAAATTTTTTGGTGATTTTTTTTTTTAACGCAATTTAAGAATACATGTACTGTGAACTTTAAGGTTTACTGCCAAAAAGCACCCCAAAATATGTTCAGCAACATCTTCTGAGTAAATTGATACCACCCATGTATAGGTATGTCGGGTCATTTGGGGGCTAAAAGGCCTTATTTGGGGGGTGCGCATTTCAGTTTTCCAACTTGGAATTTTCACATTTCGTCATCATGCACCCATGTCCTATTTGGGACATTTTTGAAGCCGGCCAAAGTAATTTACCCCATGAAACCATATATTTTTAGAAAGGGCACACCCTAGGGTGCTTCAAAGAGTTGTATTTTAACACTTTCCATGCACTAGCTCTATGTCAAACTTTCAGGTAGTCACTTTTTGTGTTATTTTTTCACACACATTGTACTTTAGGCATGAATTGTCAAATCCAGTTATGGGTTACTGCCAAAAAACACCCCAAAATATGTTCAGCAACATCTTCTGAGTAAATTGATACCACCCATGTATAGGTATGTCGGGTCATTTGGGGGCTAATAGGCCTTATTTGGGGGGTGCGCATTTCAGTTTTCCAACTTGGAATTTTCACATTTCGTCATCATGCACCCATGTCCTATTTGGGACATTTTTGAAGCCGGCCAAAGTAATTTATCCCCATCAATCCATATATTTTTAGAAAGGGCACACCCTAGGGTGCTTCAAAGAGTTGTATTTTAACACTTTCCATGCACTAGCTCTATGTCAAACTTTCAGGTAGTCACTTTTTGGGTTATTTTTTCACACACATTGTACTTTAGGCATGAATTGTCAAATCCAGTTATGGGTTACTGCCAAAAAACACCCCAAAATATGTTCAGCAACATCTTCTGAGTAAATTGATACCACCCATGAATAGGTATGTCGGGTCATTTGGGGGCTAATAGGCCTTATTTGGGGGGTGCGCATTTCAGTTTTCCAACTTGGAATTTTCACATTTCGTCATCATGCACCCATGTCCTATTTGGGACATTTTTGAAGCCGGCCAAAGTAATTTACCCCATGAAACCATATATTTTTAGAAAGGGCACACCCTAGGGTGCTTCAAAGAGTTGTATTTTAACACTTTCCATGCACTAGCTCTATGTCAAACTTTCAGGTAGTCACTTTTTGTGTTATTTTTTCACACACATTGTACTTTAGGCATGAATTGTCAAATCCAGTTATGGGTTACTGCCAAAAAACACCCCAAAATATGTTCAGCAACATCTTCTGAGTAAATTGATACCACCCATGTATAGGTATGTCGGGTCATTTGGGGGCTAATAGGCCTTATTTGGGGGGTGCGCATTTCAGTTTTCCAACTTGGAATTTTCACATTTCGTCATCATGCACCCATGTCCTATTTGGGACATTTTTGAAGCCGGCCAAAGTAATTTACCCCCATCAAACCATATATTTTTAGAAAGGGCACACCCTAGGGTGCTTCAAAGAGTTGTATTTTAACACTTTCCATGCACTAGCTCTATGTCAAACTTTCAGGTAGTCACTTTTTGGGTTATTTTTTTCACACACATTGTACTTTAGGCATGAATTGTCAAATCCAGTTATGGGTTACTGCCAAAAAACACCCCAAAATATGTTCAGCAACATCTTCTGAGTAAATTGATACCACCCATATATAGATTTGTTCTGTTGTTTTTGGGGTGCTACGCCAATCTTTGACATGTGCTTGTCATTTTCTAATTTGACATACAGTATCTTCTTTGCTTATCTTCTTTTTAGGGGCCTTTTTACATACCCCAGTTTTATGAACGTGCATATATTTGGTAAGCTAACACCCCAAAGTATTGTAAATGGAGTGTTTTTATGCTATGGATGCATCCGTTTGCTCCAAACAAATTGGATACTGTTTGGTGGTCATTTTTCATTTTCACACCCACATCAGTTTTGGACTGTGATTTAGGAGACACTGTTGTTTGTTACTGCATGAAAACTCTCCAGGTTGTTTTCTGTAAGATCTCCTGAGTACACCCATGCCCCCCATGCATAGGTTTGCCAGGATTTTGGGAAGGTTCAAATACAATTTTTATGACTTTGTCATTGGAGTTGAAATTGAGATTATTTCTTCAGCTAGGCCTATATTTGGTTTTGGGTCTACCGCATACCCCAGTTTGAATTATTGCCAGAAAATTGTTTATATTTGTTATGTTGACACCCCAAGGTATTGCATATGGAGTGCTTTGATGCCATGGATGCAACGGTTTTAGCCCAAAACATTTGAGAAGGTGTGTGGCGGTAATTTTTCAATTTTCAGATTTTTACAACCACATTAGATTTGGACTGTGATTTAGGAGACACTGTTGTTTGTTACTGCATGAAAACTCTCCAGGTTGTTTTCTGCAAGGTCTCCTGAGTACACCCATGCCCCCCATGCATAGGTTTGCCAGGATTTTGGGAAGGTTCAAATACAATTTTTATGACTTTGTCATTGGAGTTGAAATTGAGATTATTTCTTCAGCTAGGCCTATCTTTGGTTTTGGGTCTACCGCATACCCCAGTTTGAATTATTGCCAGAAAATTGTTTATATTTGTTATGTTGACACCCCAAGGTATTGCATATGGAGTGCTTTGATGCCATGGATGCAACGGTTTTAGCCCAAAACATTTGAGAAGGTGTGTGGCGGTAATTTTTCAATTTTCAGATTTTTACGCCCACATTAGATTTGGACTGTGATTTAGGAGACACTGTTGTTTGTTACTGCATGAAAACTCTCCAGGTTGTTTTCTGCAAGGTCTCCTGAGTACACCCATGCCCCCCATGCATAGGTGTGCAAAGATTTTGGCAAAATACAGCACCAATTGTAGAACATAAAAATGTACGAATAAAATGTAAAAGTCTGGTGTAGTAAAAGAAAAAAAAACTAAACTGAACTAACTAACTGGAGTGTGAGAAAAAATAGAAAGGAAAAAAAAATCACAGATCACGCACAGTGTGATATATCTTGAAACAAAACAATACAGCAGCTTGAACAAAGGGACACTCGTATAAAAATTATCAACATACAAGTGGTACCCTTTGTTCATCAGGGGAAAAAGTAGGTCCTACACAATCTTGCCACTGGTTTCCATGTGTTCTGGGCAACCTGGAGGGTCAAGGCTACTATCCTTTCCCTCGTACACCCAGAAGGCCTGAGTATACCCACTCTCGCTGTCACAGAGCTTATACACCTTCACTCCATACCTGGAGCATTTGGAAGGAATATACTGCTTGAATCCCTTGTATTTCATTAGGGATTCATCCACGCAGATATTCCTTCCAGGTGTATAAGCCTCTGCAAACCTGGCGGCGAAGTGGGTAATCAGGGGGCGGATTTTATACAGCCTGTCAAACTGGGGATGCTCTCTAGGGGGGCACAGGCTGTTGTCACTGAAGTGCATGAAACGCAAAATGTTTTCATACCTTCTACGTGACATTGATTGGGGGTAAATGGGGGTAGAGCAGATGGGGCTACTGCTCCAGTAGGAGCGAATTGAGGGCTTCTTTATGATGCCCTCAGCATAGTAAGTGCCCAGAATTTCAGAAATTCTGGCACATCTAGCGGGGTCCATTGCTGCCTTGCCAAGTAGGAGTCTGGCTTCGCAGCACAATGCTGATGGGCATACAAATTTGATTGGGCCACGATGTGGCCCAACAAATATTCCCCATAAACACCTGCAAAAACTGTGTGGCGGTAAATCCTGCAACATCAATATTGATGCCAGGATTTGCCATGAAAGGAGGGATATCTGGCCTCTGGCGATGAGGCACTACCCACTCCTCAGCTGGAGCTGTGCGTCTCCTGCTGGCAGGTGGTGACCCAGGATCTGCATCAGAAACATCACTAGATACATCAGCCAGCGTAGATAATGTATCTAGCGACGTCTCTGGGCAGTTAGCGGGGTCGAAATGAGGGTCTGAGTCTGACGCAGATGCCTCAGATTCTGACGCCAGGATGGCATATGCCTCCTCGGCGCTGTACACCCTCTCAGACATTAGATTATAAAATTTTATAATTATTATATATATATAAGCGGATTGTTGGTTCTTAGAAGAACCGTTGGGTTTCACAAGAAAATACAAATAAACACCTAAATCTCTCTAAATCCCTCTAAACCTGCCTCAATTCTTCTAAATCTCCCTAAAATCTCTCTAAATCTGCCTCAATTTTTCTAATCTCATTAAATCTACCTAAAATCTCTAACCTGTCAAATCTGATCTCTCCTCTCGCTCACCAAAACACAAGTGAGGAGAGGGAGGGAGAATCACAGAGGTCAGAGCCAATATTTACAAAATATTGACCTGACCTGACAAATTAGAAATTTTATTTTGATTTTTTCTAACTTCTGATTGGATGTTGCTAGCCTGCCTCTCTGATGAGGCAGGCTAGGAACATCCCACTCAGCCCCAAGATGACCCTGCCCTTAGAACCCTAACCCTAGCCCTAACCCTAACCCTAACCCTAGCCCTAACCCTAACCCTAGCCCTAACCCTAACCCTAACCCTAACCCTAGTCCTAACCCTAACCCTAGCCCTAACCCTAACCCTAACCCTAACCCTAGCCCTAACCCTAACCCTAACCCTAGCCCTAACCCTAGCCCTAACCCTAACCCTAACCGTCAGTTTATTTTATTTATTTTTATTTATTTTTATTTTACTTTTTTTACACTTTTTGAACACTTTTTTTTACTCTGCTGGGTGCCTTGATCCCTCGAGGCACCCAGCAGAGCACCTGATCACTCATGTGATCTTTTTTGTACTGAGTGCCACGATACCTCGTGGCACTCAGTACTTCCTGCCGCTACCGGAAGTGATCGCTCGGGGGAGCGATCACTGAGCGGACCGGCGGCAGGTAAGCATATTGCAAGGATGCCTCGATGTCGAGGCATCCCTGCAATATACACAGAGCAGCTGGAAGCGATCCGATCGCTTCCAGCGCTCTCTAGAAGTGCCGGGTACCTCTCCGGTAAAACCGGATGTTGATCGCTCCCGGGGAGCGATCACATGGTGCCCCGGCACTTCTCACCGCCATTGCACGGATGCCTGGACTCCCAGGCAGCCTGCAATGGCGTTTGAGCTGCTGGAAGCGATCCGATCGCTTCCAGCGCTCAAAAAACCGCAGGACGTACCATGTACGTCAGCGGGTCTAAAAGAGACCCGCTGCAATGACGTACATGGTACGTCCGAGGTCCTTAAGGGGTTAAAGAAACAAGACTTTTTCCACCATAGTTTTCAATGTAAAGAATTATTCACGTTTTTATTAAATATTTTTAAAACCGTTTATTATTTTCAATTGCAGCAATAAGCCATTTTGTTTATTTATTTTTTAGGACTTTTTGAGCATTTTTTTGGGGAATTTTTGGGTTAATCTTCAGGTTTCTAAACTTATTGTAAATGTAATAACGAGGTCTGTTTTTTCTTTGCTGAATGCATGCAGCGGTATTATTTTTTTCTTACAGTCCGTGTGCGTTCAGCAAAGAATTGGATGCATTACATTGTGTCAGAAGAACCATGGACAATTCCAAGCCTGCCGTTAACCATGGTCCTGTGAAATAGATTAATATGTTTCACTTCCAGGAACTGTTCATGGTACTGTTTCACACAGAACCATGGACAGTTAATGTATAAACAGCTAAACCCTTGTACCTGGAGCTCTGAATTGGACACAGACGGGCTAAAGCGTTGAGGTCATTCCTGTCCCTGTGACCACTGAACTAGGGGTCAGCAACTTTGGCCCTCCAGATGTTTTGTTCCCCATGAGGCTCAGTCAACCCAATGAGTGGCTGTGCATCATGGAAGATGTAGTTCCAAAACATCTGAAGAGCTCAAGTCCATCTCCTTCGAATCCTATGGACTCCTGAAGCAGATAACACAAACCACGCTAAGTGCCGCACTGTTATCTCCCTGCAGCTCGAGTTGGCTTTAACGTCCAAGTTGTGATTTAACGTCCATAATCCCCCACTGTACAATTTCTTGCACCATCTTGCCACCCAGCCCGCATGCACCCGCCACTTCAGGTTCTCTATTTACCCTAACCTACTGTGTCCCCCCTCTCCTCTTAGATTGTAAGCGCCCGAGCGTGGTCGCTCTCCTATAGACTTGTGCACCGATTTTTTTTCCGTTCGATTCGGTCCGTTCGTATTTTGTAAATTTTTGTTTCGGCTGATTTCCATTTCGGTTCGTTTAGTTTTCGTTTCAGTTTTCGTATCGACTTTTTCGTAATTTCGGAAATTTTTGTGTTTTTCGGAACGTCTGTTCTCCTCTTTTCAAAGTGTCTATTCGTTTTGACTTAAACTAATGGTTTTTCGGATCCGATATTTCTGTCGATACGATAATTCTGCCATTGAGATTTCTCATGTTTTACAAGAAGGATACATTGAGATTTCTCATGTTTTACAAGAAGGATACATTGAGATTTCTCTGGTTTCACAAGAAGGATACATTGAGATTTCTCTGGTTTTCCAGGAAGGATACATTGAGATTTCTCTGGTTTTCCAGGAAGGATACATTGAAATTTCTCATGTTTTACAAGAAGGATACATTGAGATTTCTCTGGTTTTCCAGGAAGGATACATTGAGATTTCTCTGGTTTTCCAGGAAGGATACATTGAGATTTCTCTGGTTTTCCAGGAAGGATACATTGAGATTTCTCTGGTTTTCCAGGAAGGATACATTGAGATTTCTCATGTTTTACAGGAAGGATACATTGAGATGGGAATGATACAAAATTACAGAATCAGCGATATAACCAAAAAATATGTTGTCCGAAATTACTGAAATGGAACCGAAATCAGGAATGGAGCCGAAATTACGAATGGAACGAAAATGATTTTTGATTTTACACATTTCTAGTCCATTCGAAAATTCCGAACAAATTTTCGTTTCGTTTCGTAAATTTTTTTTGGATCTGCCGTTTTCGGATCTGAAAATTTTCGTAAAATTGGCCGAATCCGGATGCACGAATCAGGAAATTTCGTGAAAATTCCGAAATTCCGAAACCCGAAACGCACATCCCTACTCTCCTACTGTTCTGTGTGTTTAACTTGTATGGACATTTGTTATACTGTCTCACCCATTGTACAGCGCTACGGAACTTGATAGCACTTTATAAATGCTTGTAACTGTAACTGATCAAGCCCCAGATGTTTAAAAAAATATTTCAGTCTGATTCTCAGTGTGTCCCTGCGTGTAAATCCATTTATCAGCACCTGACGGCATTTGCAAATTTTTTTGGAAATTTGCATACCGATAAATTCGAATTGAATCGGTAAAGCCGATATTCCCGTTAAAACTTATCTAATGGAAGACAATAACTGAGCCGAAATTTTTCCCGGAAACAAATGCCAGGAAGTCCGAATCTGAATCCCCCAAAACAAAAAATGGCCAAAATAAGGTGGAAAAATGGTGCAGATTTCAGAAGTTGGAAAGTGTTTCTGTTTCTGGTGTTTTCGGCTTATAAAATGAGCTATTTTCTTATCAGTTCCTCGCAGTTCCTGACTTTATGAGTAGACTTATCCATATATTTTGTGTTTTTCAGACACAGACAGAATTTGCTTATTAAAGGGCATGTGAAGTGCATGTTTTACATTTCAAAGCCACGAAAGTCATTCAAAACCATTTAAAATTCCTAACACACTATCAAGCCTTATTTACCCAGTACTTGTACATGTTGCAGCGATGCCCCATCTCACTGGTTAATCATTTACCGAGCACTGAATGATTCACATTGCTGCTATTTATTCTCTGTTTTGAAATAAGATTGTCTAATAATTGAATGATACAAGTCACAAACTGCAGCAAGCATTTTGTATAAACAAACAATTTAACCCCTTCACTACCAAGTGATTATCCATAAAACCATTTGTCAGGACCAATGCCGGATAGAGTAGTGGTAATGTCATTGCTCTACAACCATCGAGACACAGGCTGGTATCCTGGACAAAGCTCCTCTGTAGCAAGTGTCCTCGAGCTACTCAACTAACGATACATACTCTCACCTACTGTACTATATCATCTGGATAGTGGGGTGGTACCATCTCTGTTCTACATCCATCGAAGATCAGTCAGAACACCTCACCAGCACGTCTCTCCTCTTCAACCATGGACAAGTAGGTTCAACCTCAGTAGCCAATCTCTGCTCTGCAACCGTGGAGAAGCAGCATCGGATGGATCCCAACCTGAAGACCTCACCAACAAGTGTCCTGGGGCAAGACACCTAATGATGTGTATTTGCCTATCACACAATGTACATGTCCGAGAAGACAAGAGAAACCTCAATGCATCCCTTCCTGGTACAACATTTCTAAATAAATAATGTAAACTCAACAAACAAGGGCTTTGATGTTCTTGATTAGCTTTAAAAGTGAAGTCTAATTCCACAAGTGTTGTCTGTGACTAATAGATTACATCTCATACAATCCTGTCAGAACATTTAACCAGCAGGTCTCTCCTCCTCAACCATGGACAAACTGATTCAAACTCCGCAGCCCATCTGTGCTCCAAAACCATGGAGAAACAGTGATGATCCCTTCACCAGCAAGTGTTCTTTGGTAACACACCTAATGATATGTACTTGTCTATCACACAATGTCCGAGAGACCAAGAGAAACCTCAATGTATCCCTTCCTGGTAAATAATTTCTAAATAAATAATGCAAACTCAACAAACAAGAATTTTGAGGTTCTTGACTAACATCAAAAGTGAAATCCCACCAGTGATGCCTGTGACTAGCAGATTACATCCCAAACAATTCTGGTCAGAACATCTCACCAGCACGTGTCTCCTCTACAACCGTGGACAGGCAGGTTCAACTTCAGCAGCCATTCTATGCTCTACAACCATGGAGGAGCACTGTTGGATTCCTGTCTGAAGACATCACCAACAAGTGTGCTTTGGAAAGACACCTAATGATGTGTACTTTTCTATCAAACAATATATATGTCCGAGAGGCCAAGCGAAACCTCAATGTAACCCTTCCTGGTAAATCATTTCTAAATAAATAATGTAAAGTCAATTTATGGTCTTTGAGGTTCTTGATTAGCGTTAAAAGTGTAAACTAATCCCACCGGTGTTGGCTGTGACTAATAGATTATGTCACAACTCACTTTTTTGAGAGCTTTGAACTGCCACTCATGGTGGTGAATAAAGAATATTTCCTAAATTAGTCTGGAAGAATAAAAGAGATGAATCAGCCAAGGTGATCGCAGATCTGAGCCAACGCGGAGGCCAAGATACATAAGAATCATTGCGGAAACTTGTAGCAGCTAATCTTAGTCCTGTATTTAATTACCTAAAATAACTTGAGGAACAAAATAACTCAAGTTATTGTACCTGCGTTGCAAATCAGGGTGACCTAAGAACTGAGGTGCAAACTTTGGGAAGGCAAGAAGTAGAAGGCAGGACAGAGCCAAAAGGTCTTCTTAGATGTTGGCCTTCAGACAAGTGACCATGATATTTTCCTGGACGACAAGATCCATTCACTAAACAGGGAAAAGTGGCAAAATTATGCAGGGCGCATGGAATTTTCCTTTTTTTTTTCTTTGGCTTTCTCAATTCCTTTGATTTTTTATAGTGAACAAAGTTTGTGAGGGTTCCGAGTATGGGCAATATCACAAGGCTAGTAAATGTCCTTAGAACAGGCACCAGCATAAGTGGCCTGCCCTGCAGTGGTTCTCCATTCAGGTCTCACAAGGTTTTAGCTTGATGATGTCATTACAGTGGAGACCATACATCATGCAGATCAGTCTGCTATTACCCAAAAAGGGTGGCCGGGCTGAAATGCCAAAGCAGTTTTTCTAGCCCCCAACAATCGTTTCGGCCTTCATTGGCCTCGTCAAGAGAGCATGGCGGATACCTCTCTAGGCACCTCAATCAAGTGGTTCCATGTCTGGATTACCCTGTACACCTTTGATTTTTGAGCAGAAGAGGAATGTCGGAAAAACTAGAGGTTATAAAGGGTTATGTGTAGGCCACACCACCATATCATCATGTCTACAGGTGTATCCTGCAATCAGTTCAATATTTTGCATGATGTGGTGTTGTAGACATTTCCCTCAATGTAAATGGTATTTGCTGCAGTGAAGTCTTTGCCATGTTGGTAACAGTTGAGCCTTCAAGAGTCTTACATGGTTCTTGTGTCTGGAAAAATCCAGTTCAGCGCCAGGTATTCTGGTCTACAAATTCTGGGCCACCACTGATACTTTATATCCACAAATGTGGAATAACTTGAGGTGGGTCAAGTAGCTTTCACCTGCTTAGGTATAAGCGTAAAATAACCTTCCAGAAAATATGAAAACATCCATCTGTCTCCTGCAAACATCTGCTTCATTCAGTTTTCAACAGAAAACCATCACAGCTGTTGTTAATGCTTAACTGCACAGCTTCTGTCATATGTTGAATGTGTTTTGTCGCATGGCGCGCACACTACATGACAGATTGTGAAAGGAGATGAATGCCAAAGTGTTATTTCCAGTAAAACACTCAGTAAATAATATATAATCTCACCCAATGGATATTACCCTTTACATGCAACGTGCATTCATGAGCTAAAGAAAAAGGATAACATAAACTTTGTCCTCGGTTTTGAAACATATGCGGCTTTTAGCCAGAATGGTCTTTGCCCCCCGGGATTTTGATCCTCCTGGTGTTATAGGACCATTCAGTAAACATATGACTTTCACTTACTTTCTAAGGGATTTATAGACATGTGCAAGGCGCAAAAAGATGTGTTTCCTTTAATTTTCTGTCCTCATCTTATAATTTTGGTTTGTTGTTTTCAAGCCGATTCGTTATTTTAGGAAAATTAGTTATTTGTTGTTCCGAATCAATTCGTAATTTCAGAATGATGTTTACTCGTTCCAAATCGATTTGCAGTTTCGGAATGTCGTTTACTTGTTGTTCCAAATTGATTCGTAATTTCCGAATGATGTTTACTCGTTCCAAATCGATTCGCAGTTTCGGAATGTTGTTTATTTGTTCCAAATCGATTCGTAGTTTCGGAATGTCGTTTATTTGTTGTTCTGGATCGATTTCATAATTTTGGAATGTCGTTTATTATTTCTTCTGAATCGATTCGTAATTTCAGAATGACATTTACTTTTTGTTCCCGAAGCGATTCGTAATTTCAAAATGCTGTTTATTTGTTGTTCCAAATCGATTCGCGATTTCGAAATGTTGTTTATTTGTTGTTCCGAATCAATTTGTAATTTCGGAATGTCGTATTTTCGTTGTTTCGAATCGATTTATAATTTTGGGAAGTCAAACAATCGTTGTTGTGTTTGATTATTTATTTTGGGAGATTGGCTATTATGTGGTTTTAACCACTTTATTCAGTATTTCGGAAAGTGAATAAATGTCACTGTGTTTATTTGAATATATCTGTGTTTATCATATAGTGCTAATTTGATATCAAGGAAAATCTTGAAAGCCAAAGGAAAAATCTGAAAACGTTTCACTGACTTGAATAAAAACCAAAGGATACAAATCAATTCGGATCATTTCACATGTCTTAGTTCAACCTAACCACCAGGTCGCTGCTCTACAATCATGGAAAGACGACCCGATCCCACCAGAAGACGCCACCAGCGAGTGTCCTTGGGCAAGACACCTAACGATATGGATACACCTACCTCACAAAATACTTGTACATCTCATAGATTGTAAGTTCCCTTGGGAACAGGGTCCCCTGAATGAGGTCATATCATCCATGTGTGGTATTCCAATGTATCAACCCCTTGTACACTGATCTTGTAAAGCGCTGCGGAATTTGTTGCGCTATATAAATAACGGAGAGTAATAATAGTACTATAAAGGGATTCCTAGCTATGATTACAACCTAAACCTTATCTCTCTACAGCAGTGACCCCAGAGCGCTCCCTGTATTCTGTCCTTTCCCTGGCTGTTGTAGTACGTCAATAAATTTTCTTTCTACTCACCGGGGCTGCCTTTCTTACAAGGATTAGGCTAGGGTCAGACGAACGCATTTTTTGCATTGTCTGTGAAAAAGTGCGTTCGAACGAATGGACGCATTTTTTCACGGAGTACGCGATAGCGGTCATACGATGCGCATTTGCGTTCGTGTTTTTGTACGGATCATCAATAAAACACTTTTGCATCTGGACGTTATGTTGGCTGGACATTAGCAGTGTCTCACATCTCCAAATCACACACACACGCCGCTAGCGGACGCAGCGCATTTTGTACGACCGTACTAGTGGTTTCACGTTCTCGACAAAATGCGTTCGTTTGCCACTTGCGTTGCGCGGACGAACGTTCGTGCGGCCGTACTTCGTGTGTTCCCGGGCATTGGACGTCATTTGCTGCTAGCACAGCCGTGATTTATTGCGGCTAAACGCACGTTAAAACTGCTTTCGTCTGACCCTAGCCTTAAAGTGGGATTTTGTTGTCTACCATTCGTTTAGGTTTTTTTTTGTCTTTGTCCTTTTTCAAGGCAAGAAATGTCTATACTGTACTTCTTTTTGTGTATGATGAGGTGATACATTCTTTTTTGTGTTTACTTTATCATGATGCTAAGATGGCAAGAAACATCTATAACTTATGATGTCGTTCCATGTCTTCCTCATCACATCAACATTGATATTGTTATAAAAGGAACTGCAAAATAAAATGGTAATATATGATTTTACAGGGCGACTTTCATGCGGTCCACGCAGCGTTTTACAATTATACCAGGACTTATGAAGGGCATGGACTAAAAACGAAATGGGTCATCGCGTCATAAGAACACAGCGTGAAGGTTTTAATGAAAAGGACATCATGTCCAGGAGTAATATAAATGAACACAGATACTTAGCCTAAATCTATTAATATTAGAGTGAAAATAAACACTTGTCTCCTGAAATGAAATAACAGTTTGCAAACCAGAGAGGAGAAATTATAATTTATTTATGAGACAAAGTCCGCAGTTTCACCTTCAGTAGAGATGTGATTGGTTGTATTTGTAAAATATCAACCTCTGCTGTTGTTTTTGGACGGTAGGGCTGGGTCTTGGCAGGTGCAGGAGTTGCGCTACACCTGGCCCCGCACTCCTACCAGCCCCCTGCAGAATCATGTGATATCCCTCAGGAATATTGCAAAGACAAAAAACGTGACCCAGGCCATGGGAAACAACATTTTAAATGGTGGCATTTTTTAATGGTTTCGACCACTGTTGGCTCGCTAAAATACCCATCGCGATTGACATCCGTTTAGCTGTTCTTTTTGGGGGATAATCTCAGCTAAGATACAGCATTAAAGACAAGGTACAAGAGGCAGGAGATATCTGTTATACAGTCATGGCTGAAATTGTTGGCACCCCAGAAATTTTTCCAGAAGTTCAAGTATTTCTCACAGAAAAGTATTGCAGTAACACATGTTTTGCTATACATATGTTTATTCCCTTTGTGTGTATTGGAACAAAACAAAAAAGGGAGGAAAAAAAGCAAATTGGACATAATGTCACACAAAACTCCAAAAATGGGCTGGACAAAATTCTTGGCACCCTTTCAAAATTGTAGATAAATAAGATTGTTTCAAGCATGTGATGCTCCTGTAAACTCACCTGGGGCAAGTAACAGGTGTGGGCAATATAAAAATCACACCTGAAAGCAGATAAAAAGGAGAGAAGTTCACTTAGTCTTTGCATTGTGTGTCTGTGTGTGCCAAACTAAGCATGGACAACAGAAAGAGGAGAAGAGAACTGTCTGAGGACTTGAGAACCAAAATTGTGGAAAAATATCAAAAATCTCAAGGTTACAAGTCCATCTCCAGAGATCTAGATTTGCCTTTGTCCACAGTGCGAAACATTATCAAGAAGTTTTCAGCCCATGGCACTGTAGCTAATCTCTCTGGGCGTGGATGGAAGAAAAAAATTGATGAAAGGTTGCAACGCAGGATAGTCCGGATGGTGGATAAGCAGCCCCAAAGAAGTTCCAAAGAAATTCAAGCTGTCCTGCAGGCTCAGGGAGCATCAGTGTCAGCGCAAACTATCCGTCGACATTTAAATGAAATGAAACGCTATGGCAGGAGACCCAGGAGGACCCCACTGCTGACACAGAGACATAAAAAAAGCAAGACTACAGTTTGCCAAAATGTACTTGAGTAAGCCAAAATCCTTCTGGGAAACGTCTTGTGGATAGATGAGACCAAGATAGAGCTTTTTGGTAACGCACATCATTCTACTGTTTACCGAAAACGGAATGAGGCCTACAAAGAAAAGAACACAGTACCTACAGTGAAATCTGGTGGAGGTTCAAAGTTGTTTTGGGGTTGTTTTGCTGCCTCTGGCACTGGGTGCCTTGAATGTGTGCAAGGCATCATGAAATCTGAGGATTACCAAAGGATTTTGGGTCGCACTGTAGAGCCCAGTGTCAGAAAGCTGGGTTTGTGTCCAAGATCTTGAGTCTTCCGGCAGGACAATGAACCCCAAACATACGTCAAAAAGCACCCAGAAATGGATGGCAACAAAGCGCTGGAGAGTTCTGAAGTGGCCAGCAATGAGTCCAGATCTAAATCCCATTGAACACCTGTGGAGAGATCTTAAAATTGCTGTTGGGAAAAGGCGCCCTTCCAATAAGAGAGACCTGGAGCAGTTTGCAAAGGAAGAGTGGTCCAAAATTCCGGGTGAGAGGTGTAAGAAGCTTATTGATGGTTATAGGAAGCGACTGATTTCAGTTATTTTTTCCAAAGGGTGTGCAACCAAATATTAAGTTAAGGGTGCCAATAATTTTGTCCAGCCCATTTTTGGAGTTTTGTGTGACATTATGTCCAATTTGCTTTTTTTCCTCCCTTTTTTTGTTTTGTTCCAATACACACAAAGGGAATAAACATGTGTATAGCAAAACATGTGTTACTGCAATACCTTTCTGTGAGAAATACTTGATTTTCTGGAAAAATTTCTGGGGTGCCAACAATTTCGGCCATGACTGTACTTGTTTGAAGTTCTTCCCAGCAACGGATGGTGACACTACCTTCACGGTATTGGAGGAGCTTGGGGGATTTTAGTTAAGTCCATCTGTACGAGTTCAGGCCACCCATACAGTATCAGGAGATAATATGAAGGAGGTGTTTAAAATAATAGTAAATATAAACAATTTCTTCCTGAAAGGCATGTTTTTAGACCGGGAATCTGAAACTCCGGCCCCCGAAGATGATGTATGCCTACAATTCCCAGAATTCTTTGCAAGAAATCAAGGCTTGGCTTGAGAATCAAGGGATTTGCAGTTCAGAAACATCGGGGGAGGGGTTTCGGAGCTTGAGATCCCTGTTTTAGGCTGATTTTGTTATTGTAATTAAGGTTAATTAAACATGCATTCCAATGGCGAAATGTTCCAACATAACCTCAGCTGTGTGAAACTCCAGAAACTTTTACTTAAGACCAGTGAGTGCCGGCTATTATTTCATATTGGATCATAATTAATGGAGGTCTGAGCACCGGGTCATGAGGACTGAGTGACTGATGGTTTTTCTTCTGACAAACTGAGTACCAATAATTAGGCTTGTGCACCGATTTTTTTTTCGGTTCGATTCGGTTCGATTTGTTCGGATGTTTAAAATTTTCGATTCGGCTCGTTTCGACCGATTTCTCTTTCGGTTCGGCTCAGAAAACTTTTCGGATCTGTCGGTTTTCGGGTCCGATCCGATTCGGAAATTCGGCCGAATCCGAAGACACGAATCGGGAAATTTCGTGAAAATTCCGAAATTCCGAAACATCCCTACCAATAATATATTTATACAATCACAAGCGATCCTGCGCTCCAGCTTCTGTTGTCTTAAGTGCCCGGTGCCAGAAACTTGGCTTCCATACATAAACATATTAAATGTGCCGGCACTCCGGGACAGTCCAGTAAAAAACGTAACTTTTATTTAACCCATTAACCTCTTAATGACGAGTAGGTGACGCCCATCAGATAGGGGCTAACGCCGGAGTGGGGTACAGGTATGCCTTGCCACCAGGTGCCGCCACGGAGCTCTGATTTGGCCCGCCCACTCAGCAGATGCACGATGCGAGTCATTGGCTGCAGGGGACAAAATATTGAAGAAATCCAGCACAACGTGGTATATTAGAAATAGGTTTATTCCATCACCCACAGAAAAGACGTTTCGACCTCACATAGGTCTCTGACATTATACTTGACAAAGACCTATGTGAGGTTGAAACGTCTGTTCTGTTTGGGATGGAATAAACATATTTCTAATATACCACGTTGTGCTGAATTTCTTCAATATTTTTGCTGTCTTGAGGCCTTGGAGTGAGGACCTCCTCCAGCTGTGGACCTAATCAAGTATGTGAGTACATCTTCTGCATATTGGCTGCAGGGGGACGGCCTGAGTTTAGGCCATGTCTCTGCAGCCAATGGCGTGCGATAGCGTGCGGTCTGCTCCATCTTCGGGTGAGGGGTCGAGGCGGCCCATTGAAGTCAGATGGGGCGTACCTGTACACCCTGCGACTTCAAGGCCCACCCGCCACACAAAGCACATCCCGTGGCGTTAACGGATTAAAAGAGAAGCGCAAATCAATGTTGCAGTCACACTAGGGGACTTTCTTCAGGTCAAATTTTTGTCCTGAAGAAAGCCCCCTAGTGGGACTGAAACGTTAACTACGTTTTAATGGATTAAATAAAAGTTAAGTTTTGTGCTGAACTGTCCTGGAGTGCTGGCAGGTTTAATATATATATATATATACAGAGTTTTATATAATATACACAGGGTTATTCGAAGAGAATCGAAAAGTCACCACACGTTCGGTGACTTTTCATTCTCTTCAATTCGGTGCAATTCGGCGATCCCATTTCGGCGACCCTGCGGTGTATTCAGCAAGCACCACAAGGCTGCCGTAATGCCGGGAAAAGCCGCTGCAAACCCGACAAAAACTCACTGCAAAACCCGACGAACGCACACCGAAACCCGCAAAAACATCTGGATTAACACCGCCAAACACACCGGAGAAACCCGAGCAGGAGCCAATCACAGCGCAGAGCAGCCACCGGAAAAAAACCCACACCGCAGATGAATGGAGTGAAAATAAAACCAGCACGCTTGAATGTTTGAAAAGTGAAACGCTGTTTGCAAAGAAACCACAGAGTGAAAATGTCTGAATTTTACACATAAGATCCAATGAATGATAATAAAAAGGGCTGTTACAGAAAAAAGAAAAAACGATTTAAAAAAAACAACGGAAAAAAAAGGTTTTCAAAAAAATGACTAAAAGATCCTAAAAAATCTATAAATAACGAGACTTTTTACTGCAGAATATTATAATCAGTGTTTTTTTAGATATTGGATTAAAACGGGAATATTTTTAACATTGAAGCCTATGGGATTCTCCTGGATAAACCTGTCGAATGAAACCACCGAATGGCAGGTCAATTCGGCAACTTTTCACTGCTGGGTTTTGTTCTCTGAATAGACGAAGCATTGCTTCTCTATGGGGATTCACTGCCCTCGAACAGGCACTGAACAGGCACCGTATGTGCAGGCAATTCGCCAGGATTTGGCGAACTGTCTGCTCTCTGAATAGCCAAATGGCCAGGAAAGGTAACCGAACTCTGAATTTCAGCGTTCGGTTACCTTTCGCCAGCAATTCGGATCTCTTTGAATAACCCTGACAGTGTTTGGTTAAAAACAAGGAAGAGGGATTTTTTAATTTATTGATTTATGTTGAAGCTGCTCCTATTTGTTCTTCTTTAATAGAGGTAAGATATGTATATTTGTTTGGACTACTGTTGAATTTCGCTACAATTGGTATTGTTTTTTAAAAACAAGAAAATTGGCCCTGAATTTTACCTTGCGCTTTATCCTAGAAAGCCTAGAGTCGATCCTGGGGAGTTCACAGTCAAAAGGGACATTAGGTTAGGACGGAGCACAATATGCATTTTATTATTTTATACACAGGGTTATTCAAAGAGCTCCGAATTGCTTGAGAAAGGTAACCGAACAGTGAAAATCAGCGTTCGGTTACCTTTCTTGGCCATTCGACTATCCAGAGAGCAGGTAATTCACCAAATCCTGGCGAATTGCCTGCACATACGGTGCCTGTTCGGTGCCTGTTCGAGGGCAGTGAAATCCCCATGAAAAGCACTGCTTCAGCTATTCAGAGAACACAAACCAGCAGTGAAAGGTTCCCGAAATGCCCTGCCATTCGGTGGTTTAATTCGGCAAATTTATTCAGGAGAATCCCATAGGCTTCAATGTTAAAAATATTCCCGTTTTAATTCAATATCTAATAAACCATTCATTATAAAATTCTGCAGTAAAGAGTCTCTTTATTTATAGATTTTTTAGGAAACTTTAAGCATTTTTCTTAATTTTTTTTTTTTAACCCTTTCGCTGCTGAGGCTTTTCCCGCCCCTGTGCTGAGGTCATTTTTTAACTGTTTTGCGCATCATGTTTAAACGTGTTTTTAAGGCTTATTTTAGTATATGACACCGACATATTATATATCGTTCTTTCCGTCAGACTCGGTAGATTCATAATATGTCATTATTATATGTATACGTTATGTCATGTCTGTATATTATAACAAAAAATGCAATAAAATATGTATTTTCAATAATTTACAATGTGTAAAGTGTTTTTTTTCCACATTTTAACATGCGAGCAATTGCGGTTATATTTTGTATGGGGTGCGCTTGTTAAAAAAATTAGAGAAGGGGTCTCGTTACATTTTTTTTTGGGGAAAATGACACTATTTTTAACAAACGCACCGCATACAAAAATCGTTAGTGCAGCATCATTGTTCACATTATAATTGAAATGGGAACAATATTGCTACACTAACAAACCAAAAAAAATAAAAAAAAGTGTTTATTTTTTTTTTTTTTTTTTTAAATTTTTTTTTTTTTTTTTTTTTACAAAATTTTTAACTTTCATGTTTGGTATCGTTGGAACGGCCATGCTCTGGCCGATCCAACCATATCAAAATTTAACCCCTAACTGCCACGGATCGGGAGATAGGGAGTTCATTGGAACTCCCTATCTCCACACTTGGTGGCAGTTAGGGGTTAACTGTAGGACTGGCGTCATCGTGCTACGCACGATGACGCCAGTCCTCTGGGGGAGTTCCCGGAAGCTTGGCCGACATCCAAGATGTCGGCCAGCTCCGGGAAAGGATCGCGAACCGGCGCTTTTCAGCGCCGATTCGCGATCCAGCTCCCCAGGGGTTAATGCCAGGCATCATTTGGAAGGCAGGCTGTGCCCTTCCAAATGATGCCTGGGTTAAGCCCCTGTGCGCCGCCGATCGGGAGGGAGAGAGGTCCGAAGGACCTCCCCCCCCTCCCTTTCAGGCGCCTCCTCCGCACATGCGGGGGGGGCGCCTTAATTAGGTGTCATCGCGCCCCTGCGATGACACCTAATAATGGCGGCTGCTGGTCCGGATGCGCGGCTGACATCCAGGATGTCAGCCCGCACCGGAGGGGCCAGCGATCGGCCGGAACCCGGCCGAACGCTGACTCCGATGGGAGGACGCGCTCAGCGCGTCCTCCGCATACCAGCGGGAATGCTGAGGACGCGCTCAGCGCGTCCTTAGCATTCAAGTGGTTAAAGTCCGATTTTTTATTTTTTTTAAAGTTTACTTATTTTTTCTGTAACAGCCCTTTTTATTATCATTCCCTGGACCTAATATGTAAATTTCAGACATTTTCGCTCAGTAGTTTCTTTGCAAACAGCTTTTCACTTTCACGTTCATACAAACTCTTTTGCTAATTTATTCACCTCCCTCTGTCTGCGGTGTCGGCTTTTTCTCGGCTTTTTCCGGCGGTTTCGCTGCGTGTGATCGGCTCCTGCTCGGGTTTTTCCAGCGTCTTCGACGGGTTAATCCAGATGTTTTTGAGGGTTTTCGGCGTGCATTCGGCAGGTTTTGCGGTTAGTTTTCGTCAAGTTTGCGGTAGCTTTTCCCTGCAATTCGGGGACCCTGTGGTACATGCTGAATACACCGCAGGGTCACCGAAATGGGATCGGCAAAAGGAACCGAATTGAAGAGAACGAAAAGTCACGGAACGTGCGGTGACTTTTCGAATCTCTTTGGATAACCCTGCTTATTGTACAGCGCTGCGGAATATGCTGGCGCTTTATAAATAAAGAATAATAATAATAAATAGCGTTATAGTTCTTTTAGTTCTAGAGTTCTCCTAGATTATAATCTCTTTAATCTCCTCTGCGCAGGATTTGGGAAACTGTTGGCGCTAATTAAATTATAAAATATATATATAGGATATATGAAGGATAATAGTAAAATGATTATAATGTAAATAATTATTATGCTAATATATCATTTTGTTATCCTTCTTACAGAAAAAGAAGCAATAAGAGGTCTTTCAGTTTCAGCGCCTTATATTTTTCTTTTCTCTGATTTTTTTTCACATAAAGATTTTAATTTTAATAAACGTGTTTTAAAAAAGAAATATTAAAATGGTAATATTGCTTCACATTTTCTTGTAACTCATCGCAAACTACTTATCCTAATGAGTTTCCTTCCTGAAATATTTATTTCTGTCTGTTATTCACATGCCCTGGAGCAGTAATTGTATAACCATATGCAAATTGGCTCGTGAACTGTTTAAGAGCTGGATATCTTATTGGAGGCCCTGGAGGCATGACCTAAACATGTGCGCGCAGCGGTACATACATACAAACCGCATTGTCATATGTTTAATGCGATAAAACATTTTCCGGGGCATCATTTTAAAAAGCCAGATATCCAATAAAAAATAAGTAGTGTTGATATTTAACAAGCAAAATAGAAATGCGTAATAAAGTTAGATAGATATAGATATACAATAGATAGAGAGATACAGAGCTAGATAGATATGGATAGAAATAGATAGATATGAGACAGATAGATGGATAGAGATTGATAGATATGGATTGATAGATACAGAGATAGATACAGATACAGTATGAATAGATATTGGTAGATATAGATAGATAAATACGGAGATAGATACAGTAGATAGAGGGACAGAGATTGATAGATATGACATAGATAGATAGATAGATAGATATAGATAATTTTGAGAGATAAAGATAGATAGATAGATAGATAGATAGATAGATAGATAGATAGATAGATAGATAGATAGATAGATAGATATAGATAGATAGATATGGGATAGTTAGATAGATAGATAGATAGATAGATAGATAGATAGATAGATAGATAGATAGATAGATATGGGATAGATAGATATGGGATAGATAGATAGATATGGGATAGATAGATAGATATGGGATAGATAGATAGATAGATAGATAGATAGATAGATAGATAGATAGATAAGATAGATAGATAGATAGATAGATAGATAGATAGATATATGGGATAGATAGATAGATAGATAGATAGATAGATAGATAGATAGATAGATAGATAGATAGATAGATAGATATGGGATAGATAGATATGGGATAGATAGATATGGGATAGATAGATATGGGATAGATAGATAGATAGATAGATAGATAGATAGATAGATAGATAGATAGATAGATAGATAGATAGATAGATAGATAGATAGATATGGGATAGATAGATAGATAGATAGATAGATAGATAGATAGATATGGGATAGATAGATATGGGATAGATAGATATGGGATAGATAGATATGGGATAGATAGATAGATAGATAGATATGGGATAGATAGATAGATAGATAGATAGATAGATAGATAGATAGATAGATAGATAGATAGATAGATAGATAGATAGATAGATAGATATGGGATAGATAGATATGGGATAGATAGATAGATAGATAGATAGATAGATAGATATGAGATAGATAGATAGATATGGGATAGATAGATAGATAGATAGATAGATAGATAGATAGATAGATAGATAGATAGATAGATAGATAGATATGGGATAGATAGATAGATAGATATGGGATAGATAGATAGATAGATAGATAGATATGGGATAGATAGATAGATAGATATGGGATAGATAGATAGATAGATAGATAGATAGATAGATAGATAGATAGATAGATATGGGATAGATAGATATGGGATAGATAGATAGATAGATAGATAGATATGAGATAGATAGATAGATAGATAGATAGATAGATAGATAGATAGATAGATAGATATGAGATAGATAGATAGATAGATAGATAGATAGATAGATAGATATGAGATAGATAGATAGATAGATAGATAGATAGATAGATAGATAGATAGATAGATAGATATGGGATAGATAGATAGATAGATATGGGATAGATAGAAAGATAGATAGATAGATATGAGATAAATAGAGAGAGAGAGATAGATATGAGATAAATAGAGAGAGAGAGATAGATATGGGATAGAGAGATAGATGTGAGATAGAGATAATTATGAGATAGATAGATAGATAGATAGATAGATAGATAGATAGATAGATAGATAGATAGATAGATAGAGAGAGATAGATGTGAGATAGAGATAATTATGAGATAGAAATAATTATAAGATATATAGATATGGGATATTTAAAAAATAGATAGAGGGAATGAGATAGAGATCACGATAGATATGAAATAGATAAAAACAGAGACAGAGATAGAGATAATTATGAGATAGATAGTGATAGCGATAGATAGATAGATAGATAGATAGATACAAGATAGAGAGATAGATAGATAGATAGATAGATAGATAGATAGATAGATAGATAGATATTAAGGATGAGCCGAACACCCCTGTGTTCGGTTCGATTTCGAACTTGAACAATTTCAAAATTTTGAGTTCGGACGCAAAATAAAGACGAAAAATTCCTTCAAATATCGTGCCTAGGAGGTCCCCATAACCTGCCCGTGAAGTGGTGGATTTGTAGGATGTATAGAAAGATTTAAAAAGAAAAAAATTACATTTCAAATGACGGTAAAAGTTTTTCCTTTAATCTATTCATAAACAACTGCTTGGGGCGGCAGCCTGCATGAAAAGAGGAGACATTTTAGGACACACAGAACAAGTTTAGTGATTTTTTTTGGCTAAATTATGGTGAAACTTATGCAGGCTTTGGATGAAAGTAACAATAGGTGCTTTAAAATTGGGCCTTTAGCGTCGGCAACAGTGCCGTCACACCGTAACCCTTTTGTGGTATTGTGGAAGAGTGCAGGGTTGGACCCTGCAGTCCAAAAAATTAAAGTGATATGAATCTGGTACACGCGTCAGTGCACCCAAATATTGGACCTTTGGTGTCAGCTAGTGCCTTCACACCATTCCCTCTGAGGTATTGTGGAAGAGTGCAGGGGTGCATTCAAATATTAAAATGATTGGAATCTGGTACACTCGTCATTGTCAGTGCACCCAAATATTGGGCCTTTGGGGCCAGCTAGTGCCTTCACAGCCTGTCCCTGATAGCTGGCAGTGCCAAGACAGAGATTAAAATTTCCAGAAGTATGCTATGCCTCAGTCATACACCCTTATAGCTGGCAGTGCCAAGACACAGATTCCAATTTCCAGAAAGCAGATATAACTCAGTGATACAGCCTGTCCCTGATAGCTGGCAGTGCCAAGACAGAGATTAAAATTTCCAGAAGTATGCTATGCATCAGTCGTACACCCTTATAGCTGGCAGTGCCAAGACAGGGATTAACATTTCCAGAAAGCAGATATAACTCAGTGATACAGCCTGTCCCTAATAGCTGTCAGTGACAACACACAGTTTCCAATTTCCAGAAATCATATATAACTCAGTGATACACCCTTATAGCTGTCAGTGCCAACACACAGATTCATATTCACAGAACTCTGGTATAAGTCAGTGATACAGCCTGTCCCTGATAGCCTTTTCTGTGCCAACACAGATTCCAATTTCCAGAAAGCAGATATAACTCAGTGATACAGCCTGTCCCTGATAGCTGGCAGTGCCAAGACAGAGAATAAATTTTCCAGAAGCATGCTATGCCTCAGTCATACACCCTTATAGCTGGCAGTGCCAAGACACAGATTCCAATTTCCAGAAATCAGATATAACTCAGTGATACAGCCTGTTATGCAACAAACAATCTCTTCTCCTCTCTGATTCACTCTTGCAAAAAAAACACGTGCTGGGGCTGCGGGGAAGCCATATATAGTGTGCTGCGGGACTTAGCTCTTTGAGCCCTTGATTGGGCAAAATTTGCCCAATCAGGACTCTGAGCCGTGATTGGCATAGTCTTGCACCTGATCTGTGGTCAGGTGCAAGGCTGTAGCCAATTACAAGCTTCAGGCCAGTGGAAAAGTGCATTGTGGTCAATTGTGTTGCAATGTGGGCGAACACGCGGAAATGTTCGATGTTCGCCGAACAGCAATGTTCTAATCGAACTCATGTTCGGATCGAACCGCCAGCCCATCCCTAATAGATATGAGATACTGTAGATAGATAGATATAGATATGAGAGATAAATATAAGCAGATAGATAGGTATACAGTTTAGGCAAATATGTAGATAGACAAATATGTAGCTGGAGAGATAGATAGACAGATAGATAGACAAATATGTAGCTGGAGAGATAGATAGACAGATAGATAGACAAACAGACAAGTTGGAGACACATGGGTTTACAAATGGAAATGTTATAGTAGACAGACACTTATTAATATGAAATACGTATCTGGTCAGCGCGAAATGGTAGAACGCAAGGGATATGTGGGTAGATCTTGTTGTAATTTCATCCGTAGAGATTCGACATATGAAATAGGAAAAAAACTATATTTGTGCAGTATGTTATAACTAAAATGTAACAAGATGTACATAGAGAGAATTTTCCCACTCACAAATCTGGAGCCCCAACACTGGCTCTGAGTGGGGAAGTGCCTCTGGGTTATTTTTCTGAAGGTATTCTCAGGAAACCCACTCCTTTTGTTCACTGTTATTCGTGGTTTTCTCGATAAGGTAGATATAGAATAAAGACACAAAAGAGATCTCTGTGTGTATCTGGATTATGAAAATGAGGAATGAAAACTCCTATTGGAGTGTTAACTCACATTTGATGGAGCTTATTCAAGCTCAAGATATGCGCCTATGGGTTTTGTGTGGTCAAACCCAAAAAAAGACCGAACAGATGCTGGATAACGTTCTTAAAAATTTAATATTATTATTATTACATTTTTAAGAACGTTATCCAGCATCTGTTCGGTCTTTTTTTGGGTTTGACCACACAAAACCCATAGGCGCATATCTTGAGCTTGAATAAGCTCCATCAAATGTGAGTTAACACTCCAATAGGAGTTTTCATTCCTCATTTTCATAATCCAGATACACACAGAGATCTCTTTTGTGTCTTTATTCTATATCTACCTTATCGAGAAAACCACGAATAACAGTGAACAAAAGGAGTGGGTTTCCTGAGAATACCTTCAGAAAAATAACCCAGAGGCACTTCCCCACTCAGAGCCAGTGTTGGGGCTCCAGATTTGTGAGTGGGAAAATTCTCTCTATGTACATCTTGTTACATTTTAGTTATAACATACTGCACAAATATAGTTTTTTTCCTATTTCATATGTCGAATCTCTACGGATGAAATTACAACAAGATCTACCCACATATCCCTTGCGTTCTACCATTTCGCGCTGACCAGATACGTATTTCATTATAGTATTTGTTCTTGGTTTGGGGGAAACCACTACTTTCTGGTCGAGCTGGGTATTGGGTATATCACCCTGTTCTGGGCGCTTACCATTTCTTTTCTCAGACACTTATTAATGATAGCAACTCATCTAGAATCGAGCCTCCAAAGTTTGGCAGCCACAAAGGTATTCTTGCAAAAGTGACAAAAAAAAAAGTAATAGGTGGAACATGATTTCTTTGGAATTCTTACAGTGTCATTTGTGATTCACTATAGTGCAGTGTAACAAACCAGCATTTAAAACAAACAAACAAATAGTAGCTACTCATTGAATGATAATTCTTTCCATGCATGCTTAATAGCAATTCTCCAGCAAAACCAAAACTTAATGTGTCAGTGTGACATCCCCTTATTTATCAGTAACTGGAAAAAATACAAATATTAATGACAGTGTGCTCTCCTACCATAACCGCATCCGTGACTACATCTCCTTCCTTATTATGAGGTACATCCAGTCCCGACCACTTCGCTCTGCCAATCATCTGATGCTATCAGTTCCTCGCACCCACACCCCCAACTCTCGTCTTCAAGACTTCTCCCGAGCTGCCCCCTTTCTATGGAACTCACTCCCCCACAACATCAGACTCTCTCTGTCTCTCCAGTCCTTCAAGAAGTCTCTGAAAACACATTACTTTAGAGAAGCCTATCGGCTCACTCCATAATCCCCCACTGCACATTACTTGAGTTTCAGTATACAGTATTTACAAGCTACATTCGTTGTTAGTTAGGCCCCTCTGTTCCGGGTCCCCTGTCTGGTGCACTGGGTCACATAAGGTGTAAAGGACCACAGGCAATGACAGAATAAAACACAAACAATGTAGCGAGGGGGAGAAAAGTCAAACTCCATTTAATGTTTGTCCAAACTTGCTTCTGTTATCAAAAATCAGCAGCTACAGTATATGCAGCCTCCTAAAACATCTGAAACAGAAGACGTTCCACAGGATGTTTTAAAACGTTCTTGAAAACAAAGAACCCTTGTGTAAATCCAAATATCTGTATTAAAAAGCTAAACCTTAACAAGACTCTACCTGTCCTTAAAAGCAGCCCTGCGTAATCTAGATATAGCTGGAGATTACAGGCTCCCCTCAGCAAGGCTCACTTCATCTTTTTTTATACGTTTGTCTTAACCTCTTTGTCATGTAGTTGTCATGTTTTATCTTCCCATTAAGCAGCCTCGCGGAATACTTTGATGTGATAGCGCGTCACCTTTGCACCCTTTTTCACAGTTAATTATAAATATGCATACGTTAAGTACATAAAGCGGAGAGAATCCGACAGGTTATAAAAAGCAGAATGAACTGTACTGTAAAATAATGTAAATTTCACCATACGGTGACATTTCGGGGCCATTCGGCTATGCAGAGAGCAGGCCGTTCACCAAATTTTGTCGAACTGTCTGCAAGTACGGTGCCTGTTCGGCAGCAGTGAAATCCCCCATAGAGAAGCAATGGTTAATCTATTCATAGACACCGAACAGCAGAGAAAAGCTGCCAAAATGCCCTGCTGTTCAATGTTTTCATTTGACAGGTTTATTCCGGCGAATCCCATAGGTTCCAATGTTAAAAATATTCCCGTTTTAAACCAATATCTAATAAACCATTTATTATTTTAATCTGCAGTAAAAAGTCTCTTTATTTTCAGATTTTTTTGGATCTTTTAGGCATTTTTTGGGGGGGGGGAATATTCTTTTTTTTTTGTAATAATAGCGTTTTTTCATTTTTTTGTAACAGACCTTTTTATTATCTTTCATTGGGTCTTATGTGTAAATTCCAGACATTTTCGTTGAGGAGTTTATTTGCAAACAGCGTTTCAATTTTGACACTTTCAATCATGTTGTTGTTTTTTGTTTTTTATACCCGTCCGGCAGCTTGTTGGATTTTTTATGCTCTGTAGCTCGTTGGCTGCTTTTGGCGGCTGTCTGCGTGTTTGCGGCGGGTTGGAGGAAGCATTCGGCGGCCGATTCCCTGTACTGAATGGTGAAATTTGAGCAGGGAACGAGAGAGCACCGAAATGTTGACGACATCTCTGAATAACCCCCTTAAATGTATGAGATGCAGCAAATGTATAGAAGCCCATTGCCTGACTGTAATGCCCATTTTTCTCATATACAAAGACATATATACACTGGAAGCAATCCCTCGCCTGTTTGCCGTTGTCCTTTCAAACCCGGCATTAACTCCTACCAGTCTCCATGACCTTTCGAAGTGTTTTCCAGATCTCTACTTCCCGTGACCTTTAAACGTGTTTTCCTGAAGCTTTGGGTAAAACAGCTTTTACGTGAAATGTGATTTCTAGTAGTGGAAATCTCTAATCTCCCATTAAGTCCCAATATCTCCACATCTAGGGAAAAAATAGCCTTTGCTTTCGCTTGTTTTATTTGCTGTGTGTATTTAATTGACCGTCATGTCAGGAAACCGTAACCTGCGCCCTGAAAGCTCCTACCGTTAAAAGCTCCGGCGAAACAGAACGCGGAGAACAGAACTAACAACAAAGTAACTTAGAGAGTTATTCGCTAACGTCCAAATTTGCCACCGAATTGCACCGAATGTAGAATTTCACTGTAGATGCAATTTCGGAGCATTTGGTCTGTTTACTAATCTGTCAATTTGCCAAATACAGTCAAACTGACCCAGAAACACGGTGCATTTCACTGCAATTCGCTGTGATTCAGCGGGCGATCAGCTGCACCGGAATTGTCCCCTGGAGAACTAACAATTCTTCTATTCACAGGACGCCGAATTCAACCAAAATTGTGGCGAAATGCCCTGATTTTCAGTTTTTCAATTTAACCCCTTCGCTGCGGATGACATGTGGGAACGTCCTGGGGATTCCCCGTTGTATGCGGAGGACATCCCCCACACATCATGGAGTTTCTGCAACAAAGATGGAGACCCCAGCTGCTCAGGACGGAGTCCCGAGGTGGTCTGACTTCCTTGATGTCAGACCATATCATTAGACCCCTCCCAGTGCACTGACATCATCGTGCCAGTGCGCAATGACGTCATTTTCAAGTGCCCCCTCGGCAGAGAGTGCCTGAAGTGGAAGGAGAAACTTTGAACCCCTCTCTCTCCCGATCACTTACAGGGTTATTCAGAAAGAGTGAAAAGCAGGAGAATGACTGGAGAATGAAAAATTCTAGGTCAAAATAGCCAAACCAGAAAAATTCTCCCTTTCATCTCACTTTCCAAATCGGCTATTTTGACCTAGAATTTTTCATTCTCCAGTCATTCTCCTGCTTTTCACACTCTCTGAATAACCCTGTTAGGGTTACAGAAAAAGAGGGGAATCGCTGGAAAGGTCTCAGTCTGACCTATGCAACGATGCTTCTCTTAACCCCTTAGGTGCCAATCCTGCAATCTGGCGCATCAGTGACTTCTCCCAGAGGTGGCTAACATCTTGGATGTCAGGCCAGCTTCCAGGGTCTCCCCACGCCCACTGACGTCATCGCTCATTGGTGTGATGATGTCAATAAGGATATTAACCCATAGCTGCCCAGGGATTTCCCTATGGAAATCCCTATGGTGAAGATAAGGGGGGGGGTCATTTGGACCCCCGTATCTCCTGAACAGTTGAAGCTAGAGAGTCATGTTTTTTTATCATTGGAAAGGCCAGAGCATGGTCTTTCCTATGATAGCACGCATGATGACCAGGTTGAATGAAAAAATAAAATAAATATAAAATAATTACCTAAATAAAAATAACATACAGGGCTATTCAGAAAGAGGTGAAAATTTCGAGAATGGCTGGAGAATTGAAAATTCTCAGTCAAAATAGTCAAACCAGAAAAATTCTCCCATTTATCTCACTTTCCAAATTGGCTATTTGGTCTAGATTTTTCATTCTCCTGGCAATTCTCAAGGTTTTCACCTCTCTCTGAATAGCCCTGAATGTCTTTGTCTTTCTCCTTTTTAAATTATAATGCAGCACTATTGTTCACTTTTCAATTATGATGTGAAAAATGATGCTGCACTAACTCTCCTCATTTTCCACAATGAAATATATATTTTTTCAGTTTTAGCTAAAATTACGTATTTTCTCCGAAAAATACAGTAACGGGTTCCCATTTCTAATATTTGTAACAAGAGTGTCCCATAGAATATATAAACACAAAGGCTCAGATGATAGAATGGGATGATATATAATTTTTCCTTTTTTTTTAAATGAAAAGGTTTGCAGTCCCCGCTTTCTGCAAACCTCTTTTAAGCATAAACAAATATGCAAATATACTCTGCATACGGATCCTCCGAGGACACAGCCCTTCCACCGTTACCGTAGGCAATCGTCCTCTACCGCCTCCCTCCTTTGTATTTTGCATGTACCTTGCGTTCCACTTGTTCCGTTCCTCACTAGATCGCAAGCCTGCGGGCAAGGACTTACAATCGACTCTATTGATTTATCTCCCCCTGTCAGCCTGAGTAATTACTCGCAGACACAGATATGAGGCGGAAACACACATGGAAGGAAAATATTAACAATACCCATTCTCTTTAAAAGATTAAACTTCCACATAAATACAAAAAAAAAATAAAAAAAAAAAATAAACAAAACAGAGACTTTTTTATTACAAAAATTACAAATCAAGCACAAATAAAGCCAATAAAGTCCTGCAGGTTTACATAATACGCTTTAATTACACAGAGAAATAAAGTATCGAAACGAGATGGTCTATTACTGTATTATTGTATTGTATATTATTATACTGACATTATTCATTGCTAAATCCATCAGAATTATTGGGTTTTAAGGAAAAATTTGAAGATTTTCTTTTTTTTTTGAGAAAGTATTTTACCAGGGAGGATACATTGAAATTTCTCTCGTTTTCAAGTATGTCCTGGGTGGCGAGTATGTATTTACCAGTACTGTATGTGTATATTTTTTAAAAGCACAAGGTTTTACAAATAAGGAGAGATAAAGCTTGTCCATGAGGGCAGTAAGGGAATTCCCCAACTATGGGCACTATCTCGTGCCTCTCACTAAAACTGGGACGCTAAGGGGAACAATTTGCGTTCGCTAACTTCCCCTTTGCGTCCCGGTTTCCCCAGCAGATTGCAGGGCAGGCATTGAGTCCGGCAGCCTGCCCCTTAGCGATCGCTAGGCTCGCGGATGCTGGGGGCAGCTCTACAGCGCCATCCCCAGCATCTCCTCCATGGCGTCCATAATACTCCATGGAGGATCATGCTGCCGGGTCACATGATCGGCAGGATCTCAACTCTCGCGAGATCCTGCTGGTCGGCGGAGTGATAGCGGAGGAAGACAGGGGACTTTCTTCCCCCAGTCTCCCTCTGCTACCGGCAGCCAGAAGCAGTGGATCGGGCCGCTGTTCTCGCCACGGGATAAGAGGTGACTAACAGGGTTATTCAGAGAGAGGTGAAAACCAGGAGAATTGCCAGGAGAAGAGAACAATCTAGACCAAATAGACGATTTGGAAAGTGAGATAAATGGGAGGATTTTTCTGGTTTGGCCATTTTGACCTAGAATTTTCAATTCTCCAGTCATTCCCCTGCTTTTCACCTCGCTCTGAATAACCCTGTATGTAAATTTGGGGGGTTTTTAGCTGCGGGTAATTGATTCTGCAACAGCGCAATCCATTACCTGCACCTCTGAGCTGGTAGTAACTTTTTCGTTAGCGCCAGCTCTTAGTAATTTAGGACCAAGTGATCGCAAAGCTCAGGAACGGCGCTGCCGCTAGGCGAGCTAGGCGGCCACCTAGAGCGCAGCACCACCTAGGGCACCGCACCGCCGAGCTCCACAGGCAGGGTCGTCCCGTCCATGCAGCAGGCGGCATGAAGCGCCCCTGCCTGGACAGCATGGCCCTGGAGCAGCTGCACGCTGCAAAACCAAGCAACGCCCCTGCCTCATTCAGCAGGCCAGCGCCCGCCCCTACACCTCAGCGGCCCACCAATAAACCTCAGCGGCCCACCCCCACACCTCAGCGGCCCACCCCCACACCTCAGCGGCTGTCCCCCACTCCCCCTCCATGCTGGCAGTGGTGTCGCCATGGGTTGCGGCCGCCCCGGAGGTGCCTGCACTGCGGAGGCCAGACTTCCTGGACCTAGGCTCCCACGGAGCCGCGGGGCCTGGGACGATGCTGAGCAAGGCGGCTCCCATGCCGCTCTCCTCTTCCCCTTGGCACCACCCGGACGGCTCATTGAGGCCCGCGGGCCATCTCCGAAGCCTGGGGAGACCGCACCAGGCCCAAAGAGACCGCACCAGGCCAGAGGAGACCACACCAAGCCCGGGGAGACCGCACCAGGCCCGGGGAGACCACCAGGACTGTGAGGGTAAGTTTATGTGTGTGTGTGTGTGTGTGGATTTGTGTGTGTGTGTGTGTGTGGATAAGTGTGTGTATGTGTGTGCGTGTGTGTGTGGATTTGTTTGTATGTGTGTGTGTGTGCGTGGATTTGTGTGTGTGTGTGTGTGTGTGTGGATTTGTGTGTGTGTGTGGATTTGTGTGTGTGGGACATTGGGTGGGGGTATGTGGACCTCTGTGATACGCTCATACGCACCGCCCGTTACTGTGTGTTTTATTGCTGTGGATTCTGTGATACGTTTGTAGCGCTGTGTTAAAATCTTGCTGTGGCATTACCTATTTTTGGCCACAAGATGGAGACAGTCGCGATTAGAGACACTGGACATTGGGACTACATTTCCCGGCATGCTTTGCAAGGAGACAGGAAGTGGGTGGGGACTGGACACTTACATCCTCCACCTCGTGGAGAACGCGCCAGAGCGCGCCAGGGAACGAGAGAAAGCAGACGCACTGAAGAGAATCGCGAGAGGGCCTAGGCCAGAGCCTGAGTGAGACCTGTCAGTCATTATTGGGTCACTCAACCTGAGGAGACGGAGACTTGCCAGAATCCAGGAATTGCTGCAGACCGGAGGAACCGAAGACCTCGAGTGAGGAGTCACCGCGAGTTGATCGGGTACGGAGAGCAGGCGGTGAGCTGGACAAGCTGCATAAAGTCAGACAATGGATCCGGCCGCTAGTATCCCCAGTCAAAATCGAGCGGAGAGACGTCCTGGGTCAGCGGAGCCTAAAGCAATCGTCGGATGGGTGAGAGGCCTCCAAGGCTGTGTTGTGATTAAAGGACACGCTGCTGTTTTCTCTTTAAAGTCCACAGGGCCCCAACTGACTAGTCGAAGACATTCCTTTCAGTAAATTCACTGGCCAGTTGAACAGTACCCGGGTACCATACACACATACACACCTTTTACATTCCGGGACTTAACCTGTGCAGGACTCATTCTGTTACGAATTGGAACGGGGGTTAAAGATACGTTCCGAATACATATTTTTCTCTTTTCCGCTGCGCGTTTATCGTAATACGAAGGGATTGTATTTTGGGGTTCGCTACGTGTCTCTGTTTTTCCGAACTATTGAGTAATTGCATATATTTTTCTGTTCGGTTGCGAATATTTTATTTTCCGAAATACGAAGCCTCGTGTTTCGTTTCTTTTCCGCTACGCGTTTTACCGCAATACGAAAGTACTGTAATAATATCTGTGAATACCGTGTCTCAACATCTGCCTATTATTTTAGTAAACTATTTAAATGATAAAAACTCACAGCGGTGTTGGAGTATATTTATTCCCTAGTGCGGGGAGACTGACCCGTGGTTCAATTTCAGCGGCTCCTCCGGGAGTGAGCGCTACACGTTCATACACACTGCACATTACTGTGTGTTTTATTGCTGTCGAGCTCTGTGATACGATCATACACACCGCAGATTACTGAGTTGTATTGCCGTGGAGCTCTGGTCTGGCCTAGGGCTCAAAATAGCCTAGCACCGGCCCTGCCAACGCTAGTTAAGGCTAGGGTCAGACGAGCGTGATTTCTACGGACTGTGCGTCAGTACGGAAGACGCAGTAGTGGTCACACAGTCCGTTTATTCACTGACGTATATTTTGACGGATGTAGGCGGGAAAATAAAATAAAAAGCAAAACCATTTTGTCCGTGAAAAATGCTGGACGTATAAATGCATTGCGTCTGACCACATTCCATCACTCACACACAAAGCTATGCGGACGTTGCGGACGCAACGCACTTTGTGCGGCCGTTCTAGGGGTTGTACGTTCTTGCCTGCCTTGCGTCCGTGGGCCGCGGCCGTTGTGCGTCCGCAGTTCAGTGCAGACGTACTTCGTGTGTGGGGCTCCAATGTGCTTTCTGTCATGCTATCACGGACGTACTTTTAGGCGCAATCACGGACGTGAACACTACGCTCGTCTGACCCCAGCCTTATCTGTGCTTTCATTTTGCGTTCCCCATGTTAGGTATAGGGAACGCGAAGTACAGGAAACTCGCGCTACGAATCGCTAATTAACGAGCGCTAACGTTTATTTTAACCCATTAGCGATTCAAAGGCGTTCTGGCCGCAGCGCTGTGACCTCCTTTAAGCTGACGCTGACGCTAGTGTTAGCTTGAAGGAGGTGATAGAGCCCAATGTATTTTGCGAGGAGGCAGGGTTTGGGGAATTTAAGCAGCAATGCCTCATTTTTTTGTTTAACCTATGCTGAATGATTTATATATGATATTTGGATTATCTGTGAATAGGACGCGATGCCGTTGACATACAGCACTGTGCAAAAGTCCTAGGCCACCATTTAAATTATTTGATTACATTTTATTACTACTTTATTGGTTTGCAATCTTATAACGAACACGTAAAATTATTTCTCTGTCTCTTTACTAGAAATAAATTATAAAAATTAGATGTTTTTTATTGTATTTATTCTGTTACTGTATGACAGAGCTGACATTATTCATTCATTAATTACTCATTGAGTTTTAAAGAAACACTAACACTAATATAATTATCTCCAGTTTCCATTTTGTGGATTTTTCCCATGATGCAACATTTACCAAAATCTTGCCACAAGTCTCACTTTACAGCTGTGCTATAGGATAAAACAGCAGTGAAGAGGCAATGGGGTGTGGGAGGGAATGGTTAGACAAGGCTGCAGAGGATCTATTGAGTTGTCTAGGCTTCCCAAAGTAAGATATGACAGATGTATGAGATTTGATAATGGACTAATAACACTTTAATATACCCCCTGGTGATGTCATTCAGTCAGGTGACTGGGATCCCTGATAGTAAGGATGTTACTCCTGCATGCTCATGTAGGTAGCCTTGGTTTGAGTAATACATGAAGTCCACAATGGGGGAATCAATGGATCTACCAGTTTCTTTCTGCCCTGAACTGTTGGTGAAACCCAGGACCCAACTATAGCATCTTGGTATTGTCTTGATATTGCGCTCCTCTCAGAAACCGAAGAAGGGTTGGAGAACCTCAAAGAAATAAAAAAAGTGAAACATTTAGCCTCCTTTTGAACATCAGGAAGACTAATCTCATGACCACGGCTAAAAATTGTACTAGCTGGGTGGAGTAGAGGTAACTTCACTGCTCTGCATGGAGAGAGCCTGTGGAGTCATGGGTTCAATCCCGGCGAGCAACCTCTCCAGTAAGTGTCCTTGGCAAGACACCTAATGGTACATACTCGCCACCCGGGACATACCTGAAAACGAGAGAAATCTCAATGTATCCTTTCTCAAAAAAAAATGTGAACATCAATACATTCCACACAATGGATACACCCAGTGACACATATAGAGTAAAATATCACACAATGGATGCACCCACTGACACATATAGAGGGAAATATCACACAATGGATGCGCCCAGTGACACATATAGAGGAAAATATCACACAATGGATGCACCCAGTGACACATATAGAGGAAAATATCACACAATGGATGTATCCAGTGACACGTATAGAGGAAAATATCACACAATGAATGCACCCAGTGACACATATAGAGCAAAATATCACACAATGGATGCACCCAGTGACACATATAGAGGAAAATATCACACAATGGATGCGCCCACTGACACATATAGAGGAAAATATCCCACAATGGATGCACCCAGTGACACATATAGAGGAAAATATCACACAATGGATGCGCCCAGTGACACATATAGAGGAAAATATCACACAATGGATGCACCCAGTGACACATATAGAGGAAAATATCACACAATGGATGCACCCAGTGACACATATAGAGCAAAATATTACACAATGGATGCGCCCAGTGACACATATAGAGGAAAATATCACACAATGGATGCGCCCAGTGACACATATAGAGGAAAATATCACACAATGGATGCGCCCAGTGACACATAGAGGAAAATATCACACAATGGATGCACCCAGTGACACATATAGAGCAAAATATCACACAATGGATGCGCCCAGTGACACATATAGAGGAAAATATCACACAATGGATACGCCCAGTGACACATATAGAGGAAAATATCACACAATGGATGCGCCCACTGACACATATAGAGGAAAATATCCCACAATGGATGCACCCAGTGACACATATAGAGGAAAATATCACACAATGGATGCGCCCAGTGACACATATAGAGGAAAATATCACACAATGGATGCACCCACTGACACATATAGAGGAAAATATCACACAATGGATGCACCCAGTGACACATATGGAGGAAACTATTTTCAAAGCACATGTAAGATATCAGCAACATCAAATAAACACAATAAGGACATTTCATTTTTGGGGGGTACTGGCCCTTTAAGGAATAATTTGATGAGTAGTTTTTACTTGCGTCCTTTTTTATCGCTTTTTTTTTCATTCATTCGAGTACCAGTCACCACGATCGCTTCTCTATAACGCTGTCCATTCTGTATTTCTTGCACTCGTCACTGTGCTCTGAGATATTAGAGGTCTGGAAAGAGAAATGTAAAAAATATTACGGAAAGTAGCTTTGAGTTTTGCAGCTGGGAGAAAAAATATTGAAATACATATATTTTAAGCTGAAACTAGGCATTCCCTCGCAGCGCTGCACCAATGTGTCACTTTGCAAAAATCCTTTCTTAAAATAAGTTGTCAGATGTTATTGTAGCCTGTAATCCACTTCCACATCTCGCAGACCTGACAGTGATCACCCTCAGCTTGAGTAACTGACAGAGCAGCCCAAGGCGCGAACTTGCCTTTGTTTTGATTTTATGAAGCATTTTACCTCCAGCATCCTGTTACTCTCTGCCGGGGTGAGCAGGGACAGGAGCATCCTCTGCTAAAATACCTTTATATTATATGGACGTCTATTCCTAAGGACGTCTGTCTTCTAATCACATCGGGCTCTCATACGGGGTTATTCAGAGAGCACCGAAACGTCCCCCGCGCTTCCCTGCACTTCGGGGAATCAAAGTTCCCCACCCTGCGGTGAATTCAGCAAAGTGGCTGCTGATTGCCACCGCCAACCTGCCGCAAACCTGTCGCCCGCCGCAGCCAACCCGCCGCACATCCAACGCAAACCCGCCGTACGGCCGCCGCCAAGCACAGAGCCGACCAGCCGCAGTAGAAAGCCGACAAGTTGCCGGACGGGTAGAAAGAAAAAAAAAGGTTGAAAGTGCCAAAATCTAAACGCTGTTTTCAATAAACGAAAATGCCTGGAATTTACATATAAGATCCTATGAATAATAATAAAAAGGTCTGTTACAGAAAAAAACGAAAAAACACTAATAAAAAATAAACAGGGAAAAAGAATCCTGAAAAATGCTTAAAATATCCCCAAAAAACTAAAAATAAAGAGACTTTTACTGCAGAATATTATAATGAACGGTTTATTAGATATTGGATTAAAACGGGAATATTTTTAACATTGAAGCCTATGGGATTCGCCTGAATAAACCTGCCGAATGAAACCACTGAACAGTAGGGCATTTCACTGACATTTCTCTGCTGTTCGGTGTCTGTGGGGGATTTCACTGCCGTCGAACAGGCACCGTAATTGCTGCCAGTTCGCCACAATTTGGCGAACTGCCTAATCTCTGAATAGCCGAATGGCCCCGAAATGTCACCGTATGGGGAAACTCGCTGTTCGGTGCCATTTCGGGGCCTGATCGGCTCTTTGTGAGTAACCCCTATAGATTCAATGG
This sequence comes from Leptobrachium leishanense, assembly GCA_009667805.1. Classification (NCBI taxonomy): domain Eukaryota; kingdom Metazoa; phylum Chordata; class Amphibia; order Anura; family Megophryidae; genus Leptobrachium; species Leptobrachium leishanense. The sequence continues at coordinate 374,419,330 of CM019065.1, forward strand.
GAGAGAATAAATTACCAATTATTGTAATCACTTTTCACATATAGAGATGCAAAATCTATTTTTATGGGGTGTATACATTTGTTTTGGGTTTTGATAAACAGCAGTAAGCGCACAGGGGTTTATTTGTGTTTAAAAGTGGTTAAATAAATTTTTTTATTTTCTCTTTTTTGGTGATTTTACTCACCTTTTCTCCCTCGCTGTGCGCAGCTCCTGCTCTTCGGCTCAGGGACTCCCGAACATGGAAGTCCCTGAAGATATTCTGTGCAATTCGTGCTCCTATGTATCGTAGGACTTGCAAATTGCGCAGCACTACGGGGCGACCGCACTTTACTTCTGCAAGATCCGTAGCACCTGCGCAGAAAGTTGGATCGGAGCTGCGCGCGCGTTCCAATGCATCTGCTGCCTGTCTGAGAACGCTCACAATCGCAAGCAGTCTCAGAGTGTGACGTCAGCATGCTGTCTGTGTGCCGACATCACTATATCACGATATGGTGACCTGCAACCGGGAAATTAAAACTCCCGGCTGCTGGTGACATTGGGTGGGGTGGAGGAAACTCCAATAGAAAGTGTTTTAAACTCACTATCAGATCTTATTCCACCTCTTGCTGCCACCTCTTGTCTAGGGTAGCCGAGAAGGCACAATAGATCCCCTGCAGCCTTGTCTACACATTCCCTCAACCCCTGCACCATCGCTTCTTCACTTCTGATTTATCCTATACCACAACTGTAAAGCAAAACTTGCCATAAGATTTTCATAAATGTTGCATCATGGGAAAACTCCACAAAATGGAAACGGCAGATAAAAAATAACCTAACTTATTTTTTCATTTTATGTGCAATTACTTCAAACAAAGGAATAAAACAGCAGCATGTGTTTTATAATGTAAGAGTGGGGGTTCAATGGAGGCGCTAGTGAATTTGTGTAAGGTTTTTAAAGGATTATGTTGTGCAGCCGACAAGGATTATAGCACAAAACCTCGACAAGAATGTGCAGAATGATAGAGCAGAGACGAGGGGGGGTCCAAGTGGCGCAGACTCTTAAGTGAGTGGTCAGTACAAGCTTGTTCTAATGTGGTCAAAAGGGACCTAAGTACAAATAGTATGCCTTCTGTTAGAAGGTGAAAAAAGAGAAGAACAGTACCTATTCATGTACAGGGAGGCATTTAAAGTGCTAATATAAAGTGCAAATGAATAAAGTGCAAATGAGATGGTAAAAATGCTAGTGCAAAGTATATAAAGGTCAAGGATGAATTCTTGACAGAGTTCTGGCCCAGTATATGGAGAGTTTGGTTCAGACCGTATGGGAATACGGTGAGGATGTCCACTGGAGTAGTCCGGAGGGTATGGCAGTCTTCCTAGGGTCCGGTCCTCACCTAGGTCAGTGTGTGGAGCCTCGGTACCGGCTCTGGTGTGAAGCGCCTTGGGCCTAAATGAGGGTGGCCTCTGCCCTTCTTTGCCGTTGTTCCTGGGTGACCCTTCGTTTCTTTTCCTTGCTGGTTGCCCGATTATCTCAGGTACAAAAGAGGGAGAATCCTAATAGCGCAATATGCAGCTGTTTGCAGAAATAAATTTAAAACAGAGGTAGAGAAGGCAAACTCACCGATGATGGAGCCTTTAGATACAGGCTCAACTCTAGGGCATGTGGTACTGCTACGGTGGGTACCTGCACCTCTTTCCACAGCGGGTGTTCCCTTATGTTCCTCTCGTTGATAGATGGTTCCTTTGTAAAAAAAAAAAAAAAAAAAAAAAAAAAAAAAGAAGGCTGCTTTGTCAGCCGAAACGCGTACTCTGTGCGAACCCCTCACCCTTTAACTGTATTTTAACCCTTTGCTTATTAAATATTTTTAATTTGTACCTCAATCTCTCCATTTATTTATTTATTTACTATTGGTCACCTGGAGACCCAACAACAGCTTTAGCTGTATATGCCAAACCACCCTTTTTTTACAAAGGAACCATCTATCAACGAGAGGAACATAAGGGAACACCCGCTGTGGAAAGAGGTGCAGGTACCCACGTAGCAGTACCACATGCCCTAGAGTTGAGCCTGTATCTAAAGGCTCCATCATCGGTGAGTTTGCCTTCTCTACCTCTGTTTTAAATTTATTTCTGCAAACAGCTGCATATTGCGCTATTAGGATTCTCCCTCTTTTTGTACCTGAGATAATCGGGCAACCAGCAAGGAAAAGAAACGAAGGGTCACCCAGGAACAACGGCAAAGAAGGGCAGAGGCCACCCTCATTTAGGCCCAAGGCGCTTCACACCAGAGCCGGTACCGAGGCTCCCACACTGACCTAGGTGAGGACCGGACCCTAGGAAGACTGCCATGCCCTCCGGACTACTCCAGTGGACATCCTCACCGTATTCCCATACGGTCTGAACCAAACTCTCCATATACTGGGCCAGAACTCTGTCAAGAATTCATCCTTGACCTTTATATACTTTGCACTAGCATTTTTACCATCTCATTTGCACTTTATTCATTTGCACTTTATATTAGCACTTTAAATGCCTCCCTGTACATGAATAGGTACTGTTCTTCTCTTTTTTCACCTTCTAACAGAAGGCATACTATTTGTACTTAGGTCCCTTTTGGGACCACATTAGAACAAGCTTGTACTGACCACTCACTTAAGAGTCTGCGCCACTTGGACCCCCCCTCGTCTCTGTGTTTTATAATGTGCTTTATAATATGCTTTATAAGGTAGGTTCGCTGACATTTCGGTGCCCTCTCTTTCCCCGCACTTCGGGGAATCAATGTTCCCCACACTGCTTTGCATTCAGCATTAGCCACAGGGTCCCTGGAGTGGAGGAAAATACCCGCCGCAAACCTGCCGAACGCCTGCCCAAAACCCACTGAAAACTCGCCGGAGCCACCCCAAAAAACACGCTGAACACGACGGAAAAAGCCGGCGAGCCGCCGATCACAGCGCAGAGCAGCCGCCAGAAAAAGCCGACAAGATGACGAACAGCGTAAAAGAAAACACGATTGAAAGTGTCAAAATTGAAACGCTGTTTGCAAAAAAAACTACTGAACGAAAATGTTTGGAATTTAGACATAAGATTCTATGAATGATAATAAAAATGTCTGTTACAGAAAAAAGAAAAAACGCTTTAAAAAAAATGGGGAAAAAAATTCCCTAAACGATCCTAACAAATCGATAAATAAAGAGACGTTTTGCAGCAGAATAAAATAATAAACGGTTTATTAGATATTGAATAAAAACTGGAATATTTTTAACATCGATGTCTATTGGATTCGCCTGAATAAACCTGCCGAATGAAAACACTGAACAGCAGGGCACTTCGGCAACTTTTCTCTGCTGTTTGGTGTCTGTGAATAGATTAACCATTGCTTCACTATGGGGGATTTCACTGCCGCCGAATAGGCACCGTGCTTGTTGGCAGTTCGCCAAAATTTGGAAAACTGCCTCCTCTCTGAATAGCCGAATGGCCCCGAAATGTCACTGTACGTGGAAATTCACTGTTCAGTGACATTTCGGGGTCAGATCGGCTCTCTCTGAATAACCCCTATGGTGTTTTATAATGTGCTTTATAAGGTGTTTTATAATGTGCTTTATAAGGTGTTTTATAAGGTGCTTTATAAGGTATTTTATAATGTGCTTTATAAGGTGTTTTATAAGGTGGCTTTATAAGGTATTTTATAATGTGCTTTATAATGTGTTTTATAAGGTGGCTTTATAAGGTGTTTTATAAGGTGCTTTATAATGTGCTTTATAAGGTGTTTTATAAGGTGGTTTTGTGTAAGGCGCAAGTAATCTAGTTACAGCATATGTTAGTGGTGGTGTCCCTTTAAAGCATAGCCCTGTGACTTTTGATCGTCTGACACATAACCCTTGATACCTGTTGCTGCTGTCACCTGTTTCTTCAACCCTTGCACAGGTAAAGCTTTAACCGAACCTGCTTCACATCCACATATCTTGGAATAACCAAGCTGTGACCGCCTGGGAAATGCAGAATCGGAATGCTGTTCTGATTCAGCCGGCTGAATAATGTTTCCAGGCAGCGATGTATAACGGAGGACGAGGATATAAATCTGCAAGACAAGAAAACACAAAATATAAACCACTAATAATGCTCATTTATCTGGGGACAGCCGGCGATGCATCATGTGAAACGTAGGCCACAGCAGCTGGAGCGTCTGAAAAGTCTTAACCGCTTCAGGCTGTTTTGTGATGTAACATTTTACTCTGTGTTATCTTTACATCATTTTACAAGAATGTCCCTTAAATGTGACCTCATACTGTATCCCAGCTGTATGAACTGTATGTAAGGGGCAGAAAACTGATTATTTCATTTCTATTCTACTCCATAGGGGTTATTCAGAGAGAGCCGATCTGGCCCTGAAATGTCACCGAACAATGAATTTCCCTGTATGGTAACATTTCGAGGCCATTTGCCTATTCAGAGAGCTGGCAGTTCACCAAATTTTGGCGAACTGCCAGGAAGTACAGGCTGGCTGGAGAAGAGGTAACATCACTGTTCTGCATGGAGAGAACCTGTGGAGACATGGGTTCAATCCTGATGAGCACCTCTCCAGTAAGGTCGGGTGCACGCAGGACGTTTTCTTTAACGCACATTACGTGCGTTAAAGAAAACCAGCGTCGCACTCGACGCCCGCCCACCCCCCCTCGCGCGATCTTTCATAGGAGGATAGCGGAGCCCCGTCGACGTAAATCCTAGCGCATCGACAGTGATGGAGAGTCTCTTAGACATATGGTTCTTAGATGGGCTACACAGGGTTTGGTAAGGGCCAGGGCCCCTGGGAGCCACTGGACCCTGAGCATATCATGGGCTGTCCCCCCTGATGGCAGGCAGGCAGGAGCAGGAGCAGGGTCAGAAAGATACAGGGCGGTATAGGACACCCCAGTGAGATAAGGGGCTAAGAGATCAATCATATCATTGCCTATGGTAATGTCTTATGATCATGTTTATCTGATAGGGATAACTTGACGGAGACGTACACACTGTGATGGTCCAGTATGACATCCGATAACTGCACCCAGTTTTTCCTCCTTGTATCACCACTTGTATTCACAGCACTCACACAAGACAGACTGCATGGCTCCTTCCCCTCTACTGTCCCACCCAATCCTCCCCATAAACCCTCCCACCCAGGGCAGGTCTATAATTTCAGGTCTCTCTTCCAGCTGTCTCCACTTCTCTCTCTAATTACTCTCACTAAGCCCAGGTTTCTGGTTCTTCCTATGCTGCCCCGCTATCTGTTTCACCTACCCCAGTCCCTTAGATTGTAAGCTCATGGGATGTCTGACTGAGCACTTGATTAAGTGCAGTACTACCTGGGCAGTTATCCTACGGGCAGGGTCATCTATCATGTACGTCTCCTATTTGTGCTCCCTTATTTTAAAGCGCTGTGGAATATGTTGGCGCTGTATAAATGCCTGTATAATAATAATAATCACCAGAGAGTGGACAGACTTATCACAGCCCTCTTCTACTTTTATTCTTTAGTATTATTATTTTTTTTTTATTATTATCACTTTAAACACATTGTTTTCGGAAAGGAATTACAATAACAAATTGGGAAAAATCTACGGAAATTACCTGCAAAAAAAAATTTGAAAAATTTATGGAAAGGAGAGGTACAGAGGGAGACGGTGAGTTCACGTCAGAGCGCTTTGTAAAACCCGTGCGCTCATTGACACAGAAAAACATAACAGCTTGTTTTTGTTTAAAAAGATTAAAGATCGCCCCTTTTTCTTGTAGTTTAGGTTCGGGACGCGTTAGGTAATCGCTTGCGCGTGACAACTTTTTACGCGGCGTTGAAAGATGTAAACAACTGCAGAAGTCCTGGAGGCGATCTGTCAGCCGAACAAACGAGGCCTGCGCTGCCGAAAGCTCAGGGTAAACAGCGCATTGTTACGGTATTCAACGTTAACAATGCAATGCAATAAGAATTAACCCTGAACACACAGTGAAAAGACACACTTTGTAATAATAAAAAATGTATACACCAGGCATAGGGCCTTTCCCAGTGTCCTTCTCTTTTCACAAAGCGCAGCTGCGATGGAGTCCATCAATAATGTATAGAGAAACTGTCAGCCGTTTCCTCACCTTTTATTACCCAGCTGAAAAACCAGCAAGTGTATTATTTCCCGAGTGAATTCAGTGTGTTCCCAAGTGAGTTCCTGATGTATTACACATTATATATATATATATATATATATACAATGTGGCAGGATGGTTGAGTCAGTTATTCAGCATCCAGGCCTTGCAGCAGGCTTTATGACATGACAGATAATCAAAACAAATAAAATCCTACTCCACTTCGGAAACTTACCTAAAGATCCCTTGACAGTTTATTCGGCAGCTAACCTGTATCCTGTAGATTCAATAATATGGCAAAATAAAGGCAACATCACATAGTTTGCACCTGATTCCAACCAAGCCGTTACGCTTACGGCTCTAGCTGTTTCCCATAGCTAACATATGCAGCACGCAAAATTTCAGATTATTTTGGAATTCGAAGATATCAGATTCCAAAATCATTGGAATCAGCTGATTCGGAATGTCACCAAAATCTGCTATATTTGACCGTTTCTGATATTCGGAAACTTTATATATAAAATACATAAAAAAATTGATAGGGGGCTAGGGTTAAGGCTAAAAGGTGAAACTCGGGAGAACTGGCAGGAGAAGAAAACAATCAAGACCAACTAGCCGATTTGGAAAGTGAGATAAGTGGGAGAATTTTTTGGTTATTTTGATCTAGAATTTTCACTTCTCCTGACAGTTCTCCTGAGTTTCACCTTTATTGATAGACCTGTAGGGTTAGGGTTGCAATTTATGTGTGTTATATTACTAGGGCGAGGGTTAGGATTAGGATAGGGCTATGGTCAAGGTGATAGTTTCTGTGTTTTACATGATTAAGGTTATAGTTTACGTGTGTTATATTTTTAGGGTCAGGGCTAGGGTTAGGGTTACAGTTTATGCATGTTATATGGTTAGGGCTAGGGTTACAGTTTCGGTGTATTTTATTTTTAGGGTTAGGGCTAGAGTTAGAGCTAGGGTTACTGTTTGTATGTGTTATAGTATTAAAATCAGGGCTAAGGTTAGGATTAAGGCTAGGGTTAGGACTAGTTTTAAGGTTAGGTTAAGGCTGGATTATGGTTATTGGTTTTTTTTGTTTGTTTGTTTGTTTTTTACTATACTAATTAAATCAGAATTTTTCCGATTATATTTATATCTGGCCAATCGTCTGATATGATTTTCTGTTCAGCGATTGCAGGATTCAATCTGTATCTCCCTAAGGGAATCCTTAAAATCTGTCCTGTTAGTAGATCTTGCAGGCAGGTTTGGATAGAGCTGCCGGAATCAAAAAGCCCGGCAGCTGTCTCTAAGCCTTTTTTGTCCTCTTTATATTGTATGTGAAAAAATCCTGATTATTAATAAATCTGGAGCTGCTGATACACAGCTAATTAAAGGAAACCGTCAATGCGCAGCGAGACGGAATCTCCTGTCCTAACAAAGACTTTGCTTTACGTATCCATCCCTAACACGTGACATTTATTCCGTAAGGAGCCTTTCATTTCAATTCCTTTAATGCACCTGCCTGTTATACGGCACAAGGACACGCATTACATCATGTCTAATTAGCACATAGGATAATTATACATTTTTACCCATCAATATGTTTTGTAAACTGGAACTCCCGAAGGATTGAAAATTCCGTCTTGGAATGAAAATGAAAAGGTTAGTGTGGAATCACACGTGAAGACCTTCCTTTCTTTTCTGAAATAACCGATGCTCTGCTCGACGATAAACGGCAAACGTCCTTTAAGACAGAGAACCTCGTCTTTAACAGTTCGCTCGCCGGAGAGGCCGGCAGAGCGCTGGCAACCCGCACTCCGCTCGGGCAACAGAGAGTTAATGTTACGCAGGAGCCAAAAGCTATTTTTCAAGAGCTGGATTAACATAATGCCTGAGCGTATCAATACAGAAGATTGAATTGAATAATACGGCCATTATATCGTACCCGAGAATGATGAAAAGAAAACTAATTTGCGCTGTAAAGGCAATTTATATAAAAGCATTGCAATAAAAATCTGCTAATACATCTACATAACCCGCAGGAGAAGCTAGCGCCGACGTCTCATGAGATCAGTGAGGGATTGCATTAAATAAAAAACACTATGTATTTTAGGAGAGTAAGTACAGACTTGACGGATGAGTAATCCACGGAAACCTAAGCACATCGCCGGCTCAGATTTCCTAATCAACACCTTTCAATACGCAACGTACGTATGACTCTGTAATGGTCTTTTCCCAGCTTCACGGATTGGCCGCGTGAATGGAGGTTGACAGTCCGAGGACTCCTCTAAGATGGCAAGACAAAGGAATGACTATCAAGTGTCTGTGAATGGAAGTGGCTCCACTGAATGCTTTCCCTACAAAGGCTGAAAGGGATTATGGGCAGATAAAGTGAAAAGAAAGGACGCCGGTTTAATTGTAGTAGCCGGACGGCCGAGCACTTTATCTGGGCTCCCAATTGGTGACTCTGAGGTGACCTTGTCTATTGACGTCGTGGAATCTTGTGGGAACCTTCGATTCTACAAAGTAGCTGCTGAATGCGTCTGGGAATCCCACGGAGAGCAGTGAATATTCGCATCCCCTGAAACCCTAAAACCAGCCGATACATTGGGAACGAAAGCTAAAGGGGGTTACTCAATAACCACCAGTGTTTGCCGAAGTTGCAAAGACCGGAACAAAGTCCACGGTGCCGCAATGGCAACAAACCTCGGCATTTCGAAAAGGGGAATTCAAACGACGGCTTCGTTGGGGAATCTTCTCCTGCCGCTGCTTGGATTGCCCTTTTTGTGCGGCTCGAGGTTTGTCTCTGTTGCAACAGTGGCGATTTTTGCAATATTTCGCAATTTTGGCAAACACCGTTAGATCGTGAACACCCCTCTAAGTGTCTGTTAGACTTGTGCACCGATTTTTTTTTCGGTTCAATTCGGTTCGTTCGGATTTTGTAAATTTTCGGTTCGGCTCGTTTCGGCCGATTTCCATTTAGGTTCGTTTCGGTTCGTTTTTCGTATCAACATTTTTTTCGTGATTTCGGAAATTTTCGTGTTTTTCGGAACATCTGTTCTCCTCGTTTCAAAGTGTCTATTCGTTTTGACGTAAACTAATCGTTTTTCGGATCCGATATTTCTGTCGATACGATACGATATGATACGATTTCTCATGTTTTACAAGAAGGATACATTGAGATTTCTCTGGTTTTACAAGAAGGATACATTGAGATTTCTCTGGTTTCCCGGGAAGGATACATTGAGATTTCTCTGGTTTCCCAGGAAGGATACATTGAGATTTCTCATGTTTTCGGGGAAGGATACATTGAGATTTCTCATGTTTTACAAGAAGGATACATTGAGATTTCTCATGTTTTACAAGAAGGATACATTGAGATTTCTCTGGTTTCCCGAGAAGGATACATTGAGATTTCTCTGGTTTCCCAGGAAGGATACATTGAGATTTCTCATGTTTTCCGGGAAGGATACATTGAGATTTCTCATGTTTTACAAGAAGGACACATTGAGATTTCTCTGGTTTCCCAGGAAGGATACATTGAGATTTCTCTGGTTTTCCGGGAAGGATACATTGAGATTTCTCTGGTTTCCCAGGAAGGATACATTGAGATTTCTCATGTTTTCGGGGAAGGATACATTGAGATTTCTCATGTTTTACAAGAAGGATACATTGAGATTTCTCATGTTTTACAAGAAGGATACATTGAGATTTCTCTGGTTTCCCGAGAAGGATACATTGAGATTTCTCTGGTTTCCCAGGAAGGATACATTGAGATTTCTCATGTTTTCCGGGAAGGATACATTGAGATTTCTCATGTTTTACAAGAAGGACACATTGAGATTTCTCTGGTTTCCCAGGAAGGATACATTGAGATTTCTCTGGTTTTCCGGGAAGGATACATTGAGATTTCTCATGTTTGACAAGAAGGATACATTGAGATTTCTCATGTTTTACAAGAAGGATACATTGAGATTTCTCTGGTTTCCCGGGAAGGATACATTGAGATTTCTCTGGTTTCCCAGGAAGGATACATTGAGATTTCTCATGTTTTCCGGGAAGGATACATTGAGATTTCTCATGTTTTACAAGAAGGATACATTGAGATTTCTCTGGTTTCCCAGGAAGGATACATTGAGATTTCTCATGTTTTCCGGGAAGGATACATTGAGATTTCTCATGTTTTACAAGAAGGATACATTGAGATTTCTCATGTTTTACAAGAAGGATACATTGAGATTTCTCTGGTTTCCCGGGAAGGATACATTGAGATTTCTCTGGTTTTACAAGAAGGATACATTGATATTTCTCATGTTTTACAAGAAGGATACATTGAGATTTCTCTGGTTTCCCGGGAAGGATACATTGAGATTTCTCATGTTTTCCGGGAAGGATACATTGAGATTTCTCATGTTTTACAAGAAGGATACATTGAGATTTCTCTGGTTTCCCAGGAAGGATACATTGAGATTTCTCTGGTTTTACAAGAAGGATACATTGAGATTTCTCATGTTTTACAAGAAGGATACATTGAGATGGAAATGATACAAAATTACAGAATCAGCGATATAACCAAAAAATACGTTGTCCGAAATTACTGAAATGGAACCGAAATCAGGAATGGAGCCGAAATCATGAATGGAACGAAAATGAATTTCGATTTTACACATTTCTAGTCCATTCGAAAATTCCGAAAAGTTTTCGTTTCGGTTCGGAAATTTGTTCGGATATGCCGTTTTCAGAACCGAAAATTTTCGGAAAATCGGCAGAATCCGAATGCACGAATCGGGAAATTTTGTGAAAATTCCAAAATCCCGAAACGCACATCCCTAGTGTCTGTGTGACCCCAAGTGGTCAGGCCATGTGGAGTGCCTCCCTTCCTTCTCCCCCGTCCCTCGGATGTTATTTTTGGAAAAATCTCGATGTGACGCAAAGGACTTTCCTCTGACCATACGCACATCACGAGGCAGCCGGTATTTTGAATTTTCCATCTGCCGGTCACCAACTCGGTCACCGATGATGTCAGCACTGATGACATCATCCTGTCTCTGAACGCTCACAGTAGAGCGCGTCCTGGCAGACAGGAGCAGATGGATTGGCTCCGTGTGTGCGCACCACTCTATCGTTCTGCGCAGTCACTATAGACATTGCATACAAAAAGCTAATTCTGAGCGACACGCAATTTGCGCCTCATACGCACTGAAAGTCGTGTACGTATGCAAATTGCATTAGAGAGCTGCAGGGACTTCTGCATTTTGGAAGCCCTGAGCTGAAAAGGATGTGCAGCGCCAAACGAGAAACAGAGATTGAAATCACCTAAGCTAAAATAAATAAACATAATTGGGCGGATGGTATCAGCAAAGGGCTGCCAGATCGGCCATGTTTTCCTGAACACCGAAAATGTATTAACGCTGATGGGCAGCGTATGAAAAATGCCACCCCGTAGGATGTAGAATCTGGAACGGAGATTGCGAGCCTGGTCTTTTTGCCCAACATCGGTGCGCGACCTTACAAATGTTCTACTGGATGAATGGGAAAATAACCCACAGAACCCCCCCCCCCCAAAATCTTATAGAAATTCCTCCCAGGAGAGTGGATGCTGCTATAGCTGCAAAGGGTGGGACCAACTCCATATTAATGCAATGTCATAAATGTCCCTGTAGGTGTAACGGTCAGGGGTCTCAACACTTTTGTCCATTTACAGGGTTATTCAGAGAGAGACAATCTGATTTTTTTTTACCACATTCGTCAGCTTGTCGGCTTTTTCCGACGGCTGGTCTGCGCCGTGATCGGCGGCTCGTCATTTTTTCCCGACATGTTCGGCATGCTTTTTGCGGCGGTTCCAGCGGGTTATTGGTGGTCGACATTTCGGTGCTCTCTGAATAACCCCCATAGTATATATATATACATATCATAATTAATTTACATCTTTCAACATTCTAAGGAAGGTATGATATGCATTTTCCAATTAAAGAACATAATAATAATAATAATGTCTTCTTCTGCTGCCGGTCCTTCCTCTTATCTTTATTTCATCTTGATTTCTTAAAGAAACGATTGATGCTGCTGACTAATAAATAATAATAATAGTAATAATAATGATTCACAATTAAATGCCTCTAAATCTGAATAATCCCATTAATACAACAGGAGCGCCAATAGAGGCTGATATACTTATACATATAGACTGGTATTTGCCCGATACTTTTTGGCAGAACATAGAGCCGTTCTTGCCATTCACCCAATTTATCTGAATTTATGCTGATGTTTTGGGCAAGACATGAAAATGACCACATTGCATCGCCCTATGCGTTTCTTTTATTCCTTTATTTATTAACAGGGTTATGCAAAGAGATACGAATTGCTGGCGAAAGGTAACCGAACAGTGAAATTCAGCGTTCGGTTACCTTTCCTGGCCATTCGGCTATTCAGAGAGCAGGCAGTTCGCCAAATCTTGGCGAATTGCCTGCACATACGGTGCCTGTTCGGTGCCTGTTCGAGAGCAGGGAAATCCCCATAGAGAAGCAATGCTTCGGCTATTCAGAGAACACAAACCAGCAAGGGAAAAGTTGCTGAAATGCCCTGCCATTCGGTGGTTTAATTCGACAGGTTTATTCAGGCGAATCCCATAGGCTTCAATGTTAAAAATATTCCCGTTTTAATTCAATATCTAATAAACCGTTCATTTTAATATTCTGCAGTAAAAAGTCTCTTTATTTATCGATTTTTTTAGGATCTTTTTGGGATTTTTTTGCAAACATTTTTTTCCGGTTTTTTTGTAAATCATTTTTTTTTACTTAACTTATTTTTTCTGTAAAACCCCTTTTTATTATCATTCATTGGATTTTATATGTAAATATCAGACATTTTCGTTCTGTATTTTCTTTGCAAACAGCGTTTCACTTTTCAAACATTCAAACGTACTGTTGTTTTCTTTTTCACTCCATTCGTCTGCGGCGTCGGCTTTTTCCAGCGGCTGCTCTGCACTGTGATCGGCGGCTGCTCGGGTTTCTCTGGCGTGTTCGGAGGGGTTAATCCAGATGTTTTTGAGGGTTTCAGGGTGCGTTCGCTGGGTTTTGCGGCGAGTGTTCGGTGGGGTTTGCGGCGACTTTTCCCTGCATTACGACGGCCCTGTGGTGCTTGCCGAATACACCGCAGGGTCGCCGAAATGGGATCGCCAAATCGTACCGAATTGAAGAGAATGAAAAGTCACCGAACGTGCAGTGACTTTTCGATTCTCTTTGAATAACTCTGATATTTTCATTCTGCCTTTATGTAGCGAATCTTGAATGTATCACTTGATGTCCACTTCATCTTCCACTTCAGCTGTGCCATTCTGACAAAACTTGCACTAATCTCATTAAGTACTCAACGAATGCTCATCCCATCCCTTAATGAATTGCGGGTCTCCGGCAATAATTGTTGTGATGTTTTTTCTGCTAAATCCTCTGAGGGTTCTGATACTATTTTTCTCTAATGTGTCACGGCTTCACCAAACAACAACTTTGATTTTCACCCCTTTCTCTAACCATAAGGGTCTATTCGCTAAGCATCGAAAATTCAGCGAACTTTCAGTGCTTTTCACTTCGGCCATTCCATTTCGCCAACAGTACGGCGAATTCACTATTCACCGGATGGTCTCCTCAATGCATCGAAGATGGAGTCACCGGAGCCTCATGAAAAAGTTGGACAACGTCTCCGAAGACCGACGAAAAGCACTGAAGAAAGCCAAAGTGGGCTCGACGAATTCCAACGAAGTGCAAAAAAAGAAACGGAACTCTCCTCTTCTCCTAATAGGTGATTAAACCAATAAAAATGCATTAAAATGTTTGTAAATAATAAAAAATGTCCATTAACCACTTGACTGCGAAAGATGCGCGCAGTGCGTCGTCTCAATCACTTTCAGAGTGCGGACGACGAGCTGAGCACATCCTTCCTCACTTCACAGCCCGCAAACTGCCATTATTTAGGCTGATCACTGTGGTCTCCCGGTGCGGGGTGACATCTTGGACGACAGTCCCGCCTCCGGGGCCCCCGGCCAGAGTCCTGATGACGCAATGACGTGTGTTTTATTCATCCCTCTACCCCCACCAGAGCAGGGAGAATGTCTGAAGGGAAGGATGGGCTTTGGACCCCTCTCTAGCCCTATCACCAATGGCCAGAGAGGAAAGAAAGGCACGGCTAGAAAGGGCACAGTCTGCCTTCTCCAGAGGTGCCTCCCTTTAACCCCATAGGTGCTGGAAGGCAGTCCTTTCCCTGAGGTGGCTGACATCTTGGACGTCAAATATTTGGGGCATTTTCTGGAGCTTGTTTGCAAAGGAATTTCATTTGCAATAAACAGAATCCCTTTGCATTGCTCCAGAATTTATCCTAATCGAGTTATACTCGATATCAGGGGGAACAAAGAGGAGCTTTTGAAGAACGAATATGCTTGATCATGGTAGCGAAGGGGTTAAACCAAGGGTCAAGTCGTGGGGTAACTCACGAGAACGCAGTCCCTCCACTATATTTGCAAAGCAAGCTCAGTTCCCATTGGTCCCATACACTATAAAGCTTGTATTCAGGTGTTCAATCATATCTTTCCCTGTTAAGTCACAATAAATCGCAATAAATCCATTGGATTCCTGTGTCTCCCGATCCGTGGCCTTTCCAATGATACCAAACATGACTAGGTTTGGTGTAACAGTAAAACAAACATAAATTATTTTTTTTTATTTTTTTTTAAATTGTCTGGGGAGATAATAAAATAGGACTTGAATTGATGTTTAAACATGATGAGCATAAAAGGGTCAAAATGAGCTCAGCGTGCAGAGGTGTAATGGCTCAGCAGTGAAGGGGTTAAAAAGCAAAAACATGTAAAATTTGGGTAATTCTAATCTCAGGACAAAATTTCGAAACTATTTAGCCGGGGTCTTTTTGGCGGTTGTAGATTTTGGGGATTCAGTTTTGAAAAGAGTGTTTTTTTCCATTTGTTCATCATATTTCATAATTTTTTATAGTAAATCAGATATGATGGAAATAATGGTATCCTTAGAAAGTCCATTTAATGGTGTGAAAAATGGTATATAATACGTGTGGGTTCCATAAACGAGTAAGAGAAAAATTGGACCTAAGCACAAACAGTGCAGAAACATAAAAACAGCAGCGGGCACTTTCGGACTGACAATCGTAAAACTGGCCGGTCACTAAGGGGTTAAACAAAGTAAACGCTGATGTTAAGAAAATGCACAGGTTTTCGGTTTATTGAATTTGACATGAACAGAGCAGTTTGGCCCATCAAGAAAAGAGAGTAACGCCAACTCCAACGTCCATCCCCATATGCCACGCTGTGTACGCCAACAGAAAAGGGCCCTCAGTGCTCTTTCTATTCAGGTTTCTAAGGGTTAAACTCATTTAAGCTCATTTTTATTCCCATTTAAAACATTTTGATGCCACTTCCATCCTGCTATGGTCACGACACATGTTGGAATAGCAAGGATCCCACACGGGTTTATCCAGCGTATTCCTATCTGGCCATTAGTTTGATGAATAATGGCATTTGTTGGTTAGTTTTCCCGATTCACCCAAGGACGCGGAGTTATCCTCCTGATACTGTTCGACATTAAGCCTTAGTAACATGCGGTAACATTGGCTGAGCTGGAATTTATTCAACACAAAAACTCACTTGTACTTTCATTCGCCGCGTCTCTAATCTTTTCCTTTTTTACCATATTTCCTTAAATCTATAGCGTGACTCAATGCTTTCATTAAGATGCCGACTTTAGCAGAGGTCTCTGAATCACTTCCCTGGACTGTGCGGCCCACAATGAACAGACGAAATGTAGCAACAACCATTCAGCACATATTCACTTAAGCACTTATTCAGAGCACCAAATTGGCAACCGAATTGCACTGAACGGTGAATTTCCCCGTATGTCACAATTTCGGGGTCATTCGGCTATTCAAAAAGCTGCTGATTCACCAAATATTAGCGAACTGCCAGCGAAATATGGTGACCTCCGGCGGCAGTGAACTCCCCATAGAGAAGCAATGGTTAGTCTATTCACAGACACCGAACAGCAGAGAAAAGTTGCCGAAGTGCCCTGCTGTTCGGTGGTTTGATTCGGCAGGTTTATTCAGGCGAATCCCATAGGATTCAATGTTAAAAAAAATCCCAGTTTCTATTAAATATTTAGGGTCAAATTACAATCCAAGCGTTAAAACGCAGGCACAAGGGAGGAAAAACTGCGCCCGCAGTTTTCCCCCTTGCGCCCGCGTTTTAATGCTGGATTACAATGCAGGCACAAACAATGCTGCCTGCATTGTTATCGCGCAGTAAAATCAGGGATGCTCGTGGCAGCAGCGAGCATCCACACAATGGAGTCAATAGGACTCCATTGAGTTTCCCCCTGCCGGTCACATGACCAGCCGGATCTCGCTTTGCGCAGGGATCCAGCCGGACGGAAGAGGCGGTCGGAGCCGCGGGACAGGAAGTGAGTATACGCTTCTGTTTTTTTATTTTTAGGCTGGTGTTAACGAGTTCTGCAGAAGCGGAATCTGTTATCACCAAGTCCAGACTGTGGTTAACTTTCCGCTAACCAGAGCCGGACATTAATCAGCGCTGGGACTTTGTAATCCTAACGCTGATTAACACTTTGCGCTCCCCATGTTAAGTATAGGGAGCGCAAAGTGCAGTAACCTGGCGCTGAAAAGCACAAGATACCAAACGCAACGGGTTACTAAACCCGTTTGCGTTTGGATTGTAATATGCGGTAAACACCGTGGCTAACGTTTATGCTCACGCAAGTGAGCGTTAACGTTTGCGGGAAGAATGTAATGTAGCCTTAATTCATTTGCATCAAAGAGACTCTTTATTTTTTATTTTTTTTAAAAAGTAGGCGTTTTTCGGGGGGGGGGGTTTCGTCAAAAGTTTTGATTCCGATTCTTGTTTTTTCTGTAACAGACCTTTTTATTATTATTCATAGAATCTTACATATTATTTTCAGGCATTTTCATGATTACATTTTTTTAAAACGCCTTTTAAAAGTTGCATTTTTTGGGGGTATTTTTTACCCTTGATCGGCAGCTGGTTGGCTTTTTTCGGAGGCATTCGGTAGTCTTTTCGGTGGATCGTCAGATGCATTCTGCAGTTTATCGGATGCATTCGGTGGTTTTTCATCAGGGTATCGAATCTATTCAGCAGTTTGTGGATGCTGCCAATGGGGTTCCCCAGAATAAACCTGCCAAATGAAAACACTGAACAGCAGTTCGGCAACTTTTCACTGCTGTTCAGTGTCTGTGAATAGATTAACCATTGCTTCTCTATGGGGGATTTCACTGCCGTCGAACAGGCAGTGTTGCATATTTTTTGGGGTTGCATTTTTTTGGGGTATTTTTTACTCTTGTGCGGCGGCTGGTTGGCTTTTTTCAGAGGCGTTCGGCAGTCTGTTCAGTGGATCGTCAGATGCATTCTGCAGTTTATCGGATGCATTCGGTGTTTTTTCCTCGGGGGACCGAATCGATTCAGCAGTTTGAGGATGAGGCCGATGGTTTTTCAGCGGTTTATCCGATCGATTCAGCGTTTTATCAGATGTGTTCGGTGGATCTATTTGGCGCACTTCGGGGACCCTGCGGTAAATGCTGAATTCACCGCAGGGTCGGCAAATTGAACTCACCGAACGACAGAGCACCGAAATGTCACAGAAATGTCTCTGAATAACCCCCTTATGTATAAAGAGGAGTTGTATTAACCCCAAGATTTTACAGAAAACCCCTGCAGAGATCAGTGGTTTTTTTTGGGAAAATCATTTTTAATAAAATATACAGTAAGAAATATTTGGGAATATCTCCAATGTATTCCTTACTGTAATAACCTACTTGACAAGCAGATGTCGCCGTCTGCTGGTGAAAAGGAGTTACTGCAGTTCTGGTCTCCGTGTAGTATCAGCTGGGGAGATGTAATTCGGACACATTCCCCAGCTTGATTCAAAAAGTGTTGGCACCTCGGGCATCATACCCACCGTGCTATAACATGAGGGGCACCAAAGCTTGAGCCCAAATGCAAATTAAATTAATTTGCAATAAACAAAATCCCTTTGCTTTTCTCCTGCCGAACACCATATCGTCTATATTTGATAACGGAGCACCAAGAGATACCTTGCTGATTGAATATAGTTGATCTTGGCGATGAAGAGGTTAAAACATTTTTACAAAACGTGGTTTACCTCCTTTTGATCTTAAGCTCGTTCCAGACATAAAACATCTTCCTGACTAATTTTTCATGGCCACAAAACAAGGCAAAAAATAAATAAATACTCGCACGAGTGTGACATTTGCGGGGGAAAAAAATTCCAAAATATGACACGGCGCCCAAAGGGTGAAGACTTTGGCGTCACAGTCGAAGGCAAAATCTGAAACTGGGAAATGTATTTGCTGATTCGATGCAAGGTGAATCATAAGGGTCAATCTATTAATTAAACAGAATCTTTTAAAAGATTCTCACTGTGCATGAAAAAAATATATCTTTTACTCTTCACCCTAGTTTCTTATCTTAATATATCATTAAATGACACTTATTACAGAGGTCTGTGTGACTTTGAGTTAGAAGCATTCTGTGTTTTAAATGCCATTGTGATAAAAACCCAAGTAATGGCCAGTCTCTGGCTCTATATGTATCTGATGCAGCTGGTTTGATAACTTAGAGCCCACGTTCATGTGTCATCTCCATCATCCCAGTCACTGTTTCTCTAATGTGTTTAAATCTGTCACGGTCCCCCCTGACATGGGTTCACTGTACTTGTTCCATCCTTGTATTAGGGATGTGAGTTTCGGGTTTCGGAATTTCGGAATTTTCACGAAATTTCCCGATTCGTGCATTCGGATTCAGCCGATTTTACGAAAATTTTCAGATCCGAATTTTCCGAAAACTTTACGAAACGAAACGAAAATATGTTCGGAATTTTCGAATGTACTAGAAATGTATAAAATCGAAAATCATTTCGGCTCCATTCCTGATTTCGGTTCCATTTCAGTAATTTCGGACAACATAATTTTTGGATATATCGCTGATTCTGTAATTTTGTATCATTCCCATCTCAATGTATCCTTCTTGTAAAACATGAGAAATCTCAATGGCAGAATTATCGTATCGACAGAATTATCGTATCGACAGAAATATCGGACCCGAAAAACCATTAAAAACGAATAGACACTTTGAAACGAGGAGAACAGACGTTCCGAAAAACACGAAAATTTCAGAAAATTACGAAACAAAAGTCGATACGAAAAAGAAACGAAAACGAAACGAGCCGAAACGAAAATTTGCAAACTACGAACGAACCGAACCGAATCGAACCGAAAAAAAAATCGGTGCACAAGTCTACCTTGTATACTTATCCCTCTCCCCGAAACATATCAAGAAAACTAAAACCGTACCTGTCATGAAACCCAGGCTGTTTACCTCTACCTAGATCTCTACCTCGAATGACAGGTAGGGTCATTGGATTGGGAAAGTACACAGCTGAAAGTCACACTCCGTAATATTTGGTTGTGACGCCTTTTGCTGTGATGTGATCGTGGAACACATTCGCCGCACCATCGTGTCGATAATCTCATGCGATGTCACAGCATTTAATGGCATCCAGAGTCACATTAATTTGTGGCCAAGATTATGGGAGAGTCGCGGCGCCGCGTAAAGTCTTCTCCAGCACATTATCCCAAATATTCTCAATGGGGTTAAGAACTGGACTGTGCGGTGGCCAATCCATGTGTGAAATGATGTCTCATGCTCCCTGAACCACTCTTGCACAATTTGATCCCGATGAATCCTGGCATTGCCATCTTGGAATATGCCCGCTGTGCCATCAGGGGAGAAGAAAAACCATTGATGGGAAAACTGCTCAATCAGTATATTCAAGGAGTCACATGACCCCATTTTTGGGCACGTAACGTTGCTGAACCATGAGCTGATCAACTGAAGCAACCCCAGACCATCGCATGCTTGTACGGTAGGTGGTGACTTTTTTATGGCCAGTCATTGTATTTTACTCGTATATTTATATCAGTATATCAGTTCAATACGTTTTTTACCAGGGCTCAAAATTTCAAGTCCCAAGCTACTAGCCAGGCCTTAAGAGTTACTTGCCACTAGTTGCTCCACCTAACCTTTATCCTGCCCTGCCTGCATCTGCATTTCCACTCGCCCTCATGTAATTTCCACTCGCCAAATGCGAGTAAGCGAGTGGAAATTTTGAGGCCTGTTTTATACCATCCTACCTCAAAATCGACTATCTGTGACTATCCAGATCGCCAAATCACATTCAAGCAACTTCAACACCACCGATGTTTTAACCAGTAGCACAGCTTCCCTCTGGGGCTTCCAATATTTACTTGTATCTTTTAACGATCTTTCCTGTTAATCAAAGTTAAAACAAACAATAATGAATATTTAATTCCTCGGGTTAAACACGCGAAGGCATATAGCGGCTGTCACTCACGTAAATAATTCATCAAACGTATTCTTATTAATAATTGATACACTTTCAGAACACAATTCTCTAAACAAATATACTGTATACTTGACACATTTTATATGTTATCACTTCAGTCTAGTTCTTGCGCATCTTGCAGGTTGATTCTTTGATGTCTTGCTATCATATTGGAAGTCAAGACGAAGGTGACATGTAAGGAATTATAAGAAGCCACAAAAATACAAAAATATGTAGAAAAACACAAAAAGGAAGTTAATAAACAAGTTGGAAACGGATCCAATGGAGCTGAACTGGGGAATACGACGGGAAGTCCAATTTAAGGACAAAATAAATCTCATAATGACGCTAACTCTATATTTTTACAAAGAAAGCCTAATCTTTCTAATACGTCTAAAAACATTGATATCCCACAGATGATCGTCGAGACACAAGAGGGGTTATTCAGAGAGCACCGAAATGTCACAGACATTTCGGTGTCCTCTCGTTCCTCACGACTCCCTGCACTTCGGGGGAATCAAAGTTTCCCACCCTGTGGTGTATTCAGCAAGCACCGCAGGGCCCCCGGAGTGCAGGGAAAACCCGCCTCAAACCTGCCGAAAACCCACCAAAAACCCGCCAGAAAAACCACGCCGAACACGCTGGAAAAGCCATCGAGCCGCAGATCACAGCGCAGAGCAGCCGCCGGAAAAAGCCGACTAACAGACAAACGGGGTAAAAAGAAATAAAAAACAGTACGTTTGAAAGTTTTTTTAAATTGAAACGCTGTTCGCAAAAAACTACTGAATGAAAATGCCTGGAATTTAAATATAAGATCCAATGAATGATAATAAAAAGGGCTGTTAAGGAAAAATAAAAAAACTATTAAAAAAAAAAACAGAAAAAAGATTTTGCAGAAAAAAATTCAAAAAATGCCTAAAAGATCCTAAAAAATCTAAAAAAAAAAGAGACTTTTTGCTGCAGAATAAATTAATAAACGGTTCATTATATATTGAATAAAAACGGGAATATTTTTAACATTGAAGCCTATGGGATTCTCCTTAATAAACCTGCCGAAAGAAACCACTGAATAGCAGGGCATTTCACTGACACTTCACTGCTGTTCAGTGTCTCTGAATAGATGAAGCATTGCTTCTCTATGGGGGATTTCACTGCCCTCGAACAGGCACCGAACAGGCACCGTACGTGCAGGCAATTCGCCAAAATTTGGCGAATTGCCTGCTCTCTGAGTAGCCGAATGGCTCCGAAATGGCACCGTACACTGAATTTCAGTGTCCAGTTACATTTCGGGGCCAGAGTGGCTCTTTCTGAATTACCACTGAGGTGTCTCAAAAGTTGGCAGTGGTCGGTGTGTAGAATCAAAACTCTCAAAGAGCCAGGACGGACCATCCTGTTCTACCAAAACATTACTTTGAAGACCTCAAAACCCATTTGGTGATGAATCCCCAAGTCTTCAGAAGGGCCACAAGTGCTCTAACAAAGGGTTTCTCAACTCCAGTCCGCGGGACCTACTACAGGCCAGATTTTAAGGATCTCCTTGGAGAAATGAAGACTGAATCCTGCAATCGCTGAGCAGAAAATCATATCACCTGTGCTTCAGATATCCTGCAAACCTGGCCTGTCAGCGGGTCCCGAGGACCGGAGTTGAGAAACACTGCATAACAGATTGAAGTCTGGACACATTGACGTGTGTGATGAAGCATGAGTGAGACCCCCGCACTCCATTGATGAGACCATGGTGACCAAGGTGAAGGGATTTCTAGATCCGGAACCTCAAACCCTTCTCACGATAGCATGAACAACTCACGATAGCATGAAGAAAGCATACATTTATAAACAGATGATTTGCTGAGTTTGCAAGTCCATATTTGACGTTTACGCTCCCTTATTAGGACTGTTAACTCCTTCACTACCAATTGATTTTCCATAAAACCACTCTCAGGAACCAGTGGTTTCTTGGGAAATCATTTTAATTAAATATACAGTTAGAAATATTTGGGAATTTTTATCACTGTAGTAAACTATTTAGCAGGCTGATGTCGCCAGCTGCTGGCCATACGGAGTTACTGCAGTCCTGGTCTTCGTGCAAGATCAGTTGGGGAAATGTCCTTTAGAGACATTCTCCAACTGTTTTTTTACAAGTGACAGCAGCTCATGCCCAGGTTGCTAAAATGTTAGGGGCAACTTCTGGAAGCCAAATGCAAACGAAATTCGCTTGCAACAAATGAATTTAATTTGCAATGTTACAGCATATCCCCCACATCAGGTTAACATGATCGTTGGTTTTTGGTTGCGTCTGCTACTGTGTATATGCATGATCAAGGTATTGAAGGGGTTAAGGCTATATAGGTTTGTCTCACATCAGCCAGTCAGAGGGGCACATAAGAAAAAAAAATCAGTCTACCAACCAACTTTCGATTTTGTCTCCTCAGGCGAGAATTAACCCTATGGAACCCAGTAAGAGATCATATATTAACAAAAGAGAATATGATTTGGGATGCACAGCCCGGAACATGTATAGGATAGAAGCAGTGCTGCCGAGGTGGAGAAAAATTTACAGAAAGTGCGTTTGGCACTCGCACAAGTATACAGTTTAAAACATCTAATCACAGAGCGGAATTCCAGAATGATCCTGCAATCCGCAGCTTTCATGTGTCCAGAAGGAACTGCCAGTAAGTTAGACAGGAAATAATTCTCCGAAATCTATTCTCTGTGCAGAAAATAAATTATTCTGATGTCAGATTGTCAGGTCATTTCTGTACATCATAATGTTGGAATGAGAAACGATGTCTGTCTGTAAGTTGCTCCTTCAGCAGCTTGGCCCCTTAGTGCACTGGAGACCGCTGCTCCGTGCCAAGTTTATTGTGACTTACTGCGAGCGCGGTCTGCGTCTATTTATTTTATTCCCCAGACTTTACGGAAATAAGAAATAATAATTATGTAATGCTTATCGCATACCTCCACCAGACTGCAAGCTTTCTACGTGCACAGGAGGTCTGTCTGTTTAAAAAAAAGCAGGTTTTCAATCAGTTAGTGCAGGATAGTTAGATGGAAAACAGTCATTTTGTGACAGTTCAAGACGTCTTCTTCCCATTTTAGGCTACACAGGTAACCCTGCATGGGAAACAATGTATCGGTTTAATGTGACATGAAAAAGAGTGCATCGTGAGGACGCATGGAACATCCCTAACTGTACTTTGACCCTATAAAGCACTGGTTCCCCTATCAGGTCAGGTTTGCAGGATATCTGAAGCACAGTACAGGTGATATGATTGGCTGCTCAGTGATTGCAGGATTCAGACTGCATTTCCCCAAGGTGATCCTTAAAACCTGGCCTGTTAAGGGGACTTCTGGACCCGGTTTGGGAACCTCTTCTCTGAAGTGAGAGTTTTAGATCCTTCAAAATAGTTTACGGAAAGAAAGAAATTGTATATATTTTTAAACCTGCTTCTAGTCAATCCATAGTCAGTACCCACTGAGCCAAAATACTACCATTTCAGGATAATTCTTGGTGTTACTGGTGCCACTATGAGTCACTGGTGGTCAACATGTAGGTTTGTCACCATTAGTGTATGTGGCTTCATTACCTGCCATTGTTGTCAGTCAGATGCTGCTGGTTGGGGCATTTTGGCTCAAACGGGGATGATAGCGGATGCTGGGTGGAAGTGGTCTGCGTTTCCAGTAATCTGACCTCTCTTTAAAGTACTACTTGATTAAGGGATTAACATGATTGGAGGTGGAGATTATGATGGTGCTCTGTCCCGTCTCTGTTATCCCAATAAACCTCTGTTCCATCTCCCTCACTGCTATTTTGCGTTTGTCTTATCCTTCCCACCCATTTTAGCTTTTGCAACACTTGTCCCAACCCTATGTTGCCCTTGTTCCATCCCTCTGAGCCCTCGCTTGGCCCATTTTATATATGGCCCCTGTGTTAGCCTGGCCTTGCTGAAATATATCCAAAGCATTGCTACCATGCAACCAGGGTATAAGGTGGTAGGCCCTACATGTGTTGATAGAGAAGACACTTTCATATCTTCAATAAGCCTTCAACCCTTTTTTTTCGCAGTCTATCCCGCATTTGTCCCTTTTGCCTGATGGTCCTTTTACTGTTTGGTATGTCCTGAAAACAAATGTCATAAGAGGGGTGGGTGAAACGCTTTAGACTGCTCTTTACTGGCCCTACATGGGCTGGTTGAGAATGTTCTTTGATCTCTTCAATAAGCCTGCAACCCATACTTATTGCAGTCTATCCTACATTTGTCCAGTATGGCCGTTGGCCAATATGGTACTTTTGCGATTTGGTAAGTATTGAAGACACAGGTAATGAGAAGAGCTGGTGAAACTCTTTAGGCTGCTTTTATTTACCCTAAATGGGTTGGTTGAGAAGATGCTTTGATATCTTCAACAAACCTGCAACCCTTGCTTATTGCAGTATAGCCTACATTTGTCCAGTTTGCACGATGACTGGTATGGTCCGGTTTGGTAGGTACTGAAGACACAGGTAACGAGAGGGGCTGGTGGAACGCTTTATCCTAGTTTACACTTGCAAAATCAGGAAACCCTTCCAAAAATGTGTCTTATAAGGCAACATGGATGTGTTCGAAAAGGCTATTGGCCAATCTGGCACTTTGCCCCATCTCATAACAAATATCTGAGCGGAGAGAAACATTCCTCCATCCCTCATCCTCCTCTTTCCTTTCCATCCGATAGCTCTCGCTCCTTTACTTTCAAAAGATATCAGAACGCAAAGAAATAAGAATTTACCCAAAAACAGTACAGATAAAAGCGAGACAAGAATGTGTTTATAACAATGAAATAACACCTGATATCTCGTGGAAGTAGAACACATGGAGGAAATCACTCGCTCGGTTACACAATAACACTGCAGGCTTTGACCTGTTTGTTTTCAGATGAAAAACAGGAGGGTGGATTTTATCTACGAGGTTACCGGCAGTTCATGTGGGCATTGCCCCCTGACCGAAGCTCTGATCTGGCATCATCCGCCATGTCGTGGCAATTAATTTCATTGAAGAGCGTCATTTGCATTAATTATGAGAAGTGACACTCAATGCTAGTGATAGGTCCAAGTGTAAAACCCGAATAAATGAGGCTTTAAATCTTGATGGCTGTGTAATTGCTAACGTGCAGACGTTGCCCAGGATGACGGAGCTGTACGCAATAATAAAACTGGAAAACATTTGTGAAAAAAAGTCACAATGAGTTTGGAATTAAACCAGGGATTTTATACTGTGTTTATTCTGTGAGATACTTGGTCAGAATACAGGGCTTATTCAATAACCACCATTCTATCAATGAGTGTACGGTGGTTTAACCTCAGCAATTTGTAGTAGTGCAACTATGAGCAAACTACTATTACCACTTAGGCTGGCGGCACACTAGCAAACATTTTGCGTCCGTCTGACCGTACTGTTTGACGTCCGTCGTTGCTTTATAAAGGAGTCAATTAAACACACCACACAAAGCCCCTGCGCACTTGTTCACGGACGGGCAAAGCATAAAGTCACGGACGCAAAAATAACATCGACGTTAAAAAGCTAAACGGACGCAGAAACAACGCTGCCATGTATTTTCCTAGGGTGTGGAGACATCAGACGTTACGGACGCACTTTACGCAGTACTCACAATATCTCCCGTGAAAAAGTGCGTCCGTAATGGACGCAGTACAGTATGCTCGTGTGCCGACTGCCTCAGGGAACTGCCCTCTTAGTTTGCTGTGAATGTCACTGTTCTTTCTACCATAGTTCCTGTCAAAGTTCTTCAGCGTAGGTTTCAGTTGGGCTTCCACCGTAGTTTCGGCCAGTTTCTTCAGTGTAGGTTTCAGTTTGGTTTCCACTGGTATTTCCGCCATAGTTTCTGCCATTTTCTTCAGCGTAGCTATCAGTTTGGTTTCCAACGAAGTTTCTGCAGTTTCTTCAGCGTAGGTATCAGTTTGGTCTCCACTGGTGTTTCCATCGTAGTTTCTGCCAGTTTCTTCATCGTAGGTTTCAGTTGTGTTTCCACTGTTGTTTCCACCGTAGTCCTGCCAGTTTCTTCAGTGTAGGATTCAGTTGGGTTTTCCACTAGTGTTTCCATCATAGTTTCTGCCAGTTTCTTCATCGTAGGTTTCAGTTGCGTTTCCACTGGTGTTTCCGTCGTAGTTTCTACCAGTTTCTTCAGAGTAGGTTTCAATATGGGTTTCCACTGTAGTTTCTGCCAGTTTCTTCAGCCTAGCTTTCAGTTGATTTTCCACTGGTGTTTTCACTGCAGTTTCTGCCAGTTTTTTCAGCCTAGGTTTCATTTGGGTTTCCACTGGTGTTTCCACCATAGTTTCTGCCAGTTATTTCAGCGTAGGCTTCAGTGAGGTTTCCACTGATGGTTTCACCATAGTTTCTGCCACAGTAGTCTATTATAGTTTTCATCAGTTTCCACCAATGTTTTATTCAATGTTACCAATTGTTTTCTACTGTTGTTTTCACCGTTGTTTGTATGGTAGGCCTATGGAGATCAACACTTTAAATTCATCTATGTATATTTAACTGCATCATAAACCCTGATGAAGGGTGCCATATTGGAAACATTTGTTTCACGATGCTCATCTTACATGTTAAACACAGGTAAGACTAATGCACCATTCTGGAAAAACACAGCTCTATCTCAACTCACTCTACACGGTTTCTTACGTTTCCTACTAATGATACAGACTGTTGGTGTTGCGATGCTGCCACATATTTGGTAACATTATGCTATAATGGGACTTTAGTTGACACTCCCTCCACAACATCACTGCTCTATAACCATGGAGACCCAGGTTCAATCCCGGCCAGAGCACCTCTCCAGTAAATGTCCTTGGGCAAGACGCCTAACGGTACATACCTGCCTACCACACAATATTGGCTGTGGAGTCCAGTGGTAACGTCTCTGCTCTTCAACCGTGGAGAAGTAAGTCAAAATACCATTCAGCACATCCCTCCAATACAACTGTGGAGAAGCAAGTCAAAATACCATTCAGCACATCCCTCCAATACAACTGTGGAGAAGCAAGTCTCGAGTTTACGAGAAGCGGGTTCAACTTAAGCACTGAGTCGCTGATCTACAATCATGAAAAGACAACTCAATCCCACTCAGAAAACGCAACCAGCGAGTGTCCTTGGGCAAGACACCTAACGATCTGGATGAGCCTACCTCACAAAATACTTGTACATCTCATAGATAATAGGTTCCCTTGGGAACAGGGTCCCCTAAATGAGATCCTCATCCATGTGTGGTATTCCAATGTATCAACCCCTTGTAAGGCAAAGAAATGGAAGCCTCAGCGTCTGGAATAGGTCCCCGTTGCTCTATTCGATTGGATCGTGGATGTTGTAATCGCCAAATTTGGCAAAAAAAGGAAAATAGATGGGTGTAAGGTAAAAAAAAATTAATTCCAAAATAAATAAATAGATAAAATAGCATAAATATGCTCAAAGCCCAACGTGTTTCGTCTACAGCTAGACTTTTTCAAGGGCAGTACAAATGTATAAAAAGCAAAAATCATATCCTTTTATACTTTTATACTTTTATACATTTGTACTGCCCTTGAAAAAGTCTAGCTGTAGACGAAACGCGTTGGGCTTTGAGCATATTTATGCTATTTTATCTATTTATTTATTTTGGAATTAAATTTTTTTTTACCTTACACCCATCTATTTTCCTTTTTTTGCCAATTTGGCGATTACAACATCCACGATCCAATCGAATAGAGCAACGGGGACCTATTCCAGACGCTGAGGCTTCCTATTTCTTTGCCTTATCTATGTGTGGAGTATTTTGGACCATCTCCAGGGAACCTCCTCAGCATTTTATCAGGAAAAGATAAGTTGATTTTCTGATTTTCTTTTTTCCTTTCTATCACCATTTGCCGGTTGTTATCAACCCCTTGTACACTGATCTTGTAAAGCGCTGCGGAATATGTGGCGCTATATTAATAAAGGATAATAATAATAATAATACTGCAAGCAACAGCAAGTCGAGAATAGCCACAGTTTTTGCTTTTTACGGAAAACCAACATTGGTACCGTTGTCCGACATAGTTCATTGTTGTTTGCAGGAACTTCACCTGCCGGTGTTGAGTTTGCTCTCCCTGGGTAGCTGACGCTCAGCACATGCGCACGAATGGTTAATTTTGCTGCTTTTTGCAACAATGGTGACCATCAATGCTTGGTGATTAACCTCATATGATTCATTCTCCAATAGATGATACATGTTAGATTATTTGACTGGAACTGGATCTGGGATGTTCAAGTTGAATGTGAACAAACATCTGACCATCTGACCCGCACCTGCTGATTTGCTCACAGTATTGGCGGCAGCTCTGAATCAGTAGCTACAAATAATAATGAGAGTAAACAAATAGGCTGAAGCATAAGACACTCGTTGTAGACATATAGAAGAGCAGACATTGGAGTAATATTCTGCACCGGCCAGGTCTTCCTTCAGCCCAGGGACACCAGCCTGGAGACCAGAAGAGCAAGAAGAACTGGTCACATTAGGCTTTGCAACACTTTTCTTCCTCTTTTGTATAGAGCAACTGTCTTTTCAGGGGTTAATCGCTGTCCAATATGGAGGACTATCTTCTCCACACCTGAATTTTCTCCTGTTGCTTTTTTTTTTAAAAACAAAAATAAATCAGATGAAATAATAAAGAGTGTAGAGCTCTGCCTCACCTTCGCCTTTAATATATAATCTTCATATGAATCCGATACATAGTAACATTATTTCATGGGTTGATTCTCATATAGCCTTGGGTTTTATGAATGAAGTTCACTGCTCTTCATCGCGTGTAGATGTGGAAGAGATGAGAAGTTTGGCTTCTCTTACGGAGGAAGAAATTAAAGAAAAGAGATCAATGTTTGTATATTACCTTTTAATCCCAGAGGGCCCAGTGCAGGTTATTTCTATGTTACATGGTTCTTCATAAAGGATAGTTATTACCAGCACAATGCCGGTGCCTGCAGCCAAAAGCAAGATGTGTGTTAAACATGGCTTTCTGCTTTTTGGAACCTACTGTGAGGTCAGTAACCAGAGTTAATATTATGTGTCTTTAAGTAAATTATTAGATGGGGGAAGCGTGTATTCTTTCAGGTGAATGCAGGAAGAAATTGGGTTACAGCGTGTGAAAATCAGGGAGGTGTAGTCAATATTACAATTTTATCCTTGATGAAGTCCTAGCCAAGGACGAAACGCGTTGGGATTCTGTTTTATTATATATTTGTGATTTTTTTATTATATATTTGTGATTTTTAATATATTTGCTAATTGAAAAAGTTTTTGAAATGTTCCTGAAAGTAATTCCTATTTGATGTAAGCAGAATCCGCCGGGCTGCAGGTGGATGGCCAACAGGACCCGGGACTGCCGGCCAACAGGACCCGGGACTGCCGGCCAACAGGACCCGGGACTGCCGGCCAACAGGACCCAGGACTGCCGGCGAACAGGATCCGGGACTGCCGGCCAACAGGACCTGGGACTGCCGGCCAACAGGACCCAGGACTGCCGGCCAACAGGATCCGGGACTGCCGGCCAACAGGACCCGGGACTGCCGGCCAACAGGACCCAGGACTGCCGGCCAACAGGACCCAGGACTGCCGGCCAACAGGATCCGGGACTGCCGGCCAACAGGATCCGGGACTGCCGCCAACAGGATCCGGGACTGCCGTAAAAGGAAGACATCACTCAGATAAGCCTCGTAACAATTTATTTCTGTGCCTCAGCATTGTGGATTTTGTACTTCTGTGTGTTGTGTGGAGGAACACCTTGAGGCTCATACTGACAGTGTTGTATACTGAGTTCTATACAGAAACAATTTGTGTGGTGTTGTTCTATATACACATACAGGGTTATTCAAAGAGATTTGAATTAGTGCCGAAAGGTAACCGAACGCTGAAATTCAGCATACGGTTACCTTTCATGGCCATTCGGCTATTCAGAGAGGAGGCAGTTTGCCAAATGTTGGCAAATTGCCTGCACATACATACATACATAGGGAAAACTATATCAGAGAATGGAGACCTGATATAGCAAACTCTCAGAAACTCACCATTTACCAATCCTTACAGAGGGAATACAAACTGGCCCCATACCTGGAGCTACTACAAGACCCCAAGGACAGACAGATCCTGAGCCGGTACAGACTGAGCGCCCACAGCCTGGAAATTGAATCAGGGCGGCATAGACAGACCTACAAGCCCAGGGAGAATAGACTGCGACAGCATTGTGACCAGGGGGCCCTGGAAGATGAGGTCCACTTCCTCCTACAGTGCCCCAAGTACTCAGCACTGAGGGAAACTCACTTCCAGAGACTCTCCGCTCTCATCCCGGACTTCACCTCTATAGAAGAGACGAGGAAACTCCACATCATACTGGGAGAAGAGGAACCGGCGGTGAAAATATCTGCCCAATACGTCACAGAATGTCACAGACTGAGAGGAACATGAAAGATCCCAGACTTATAAATCCCCAACACGGACTCGCCCCCATCCGACCTCACATTATCCCTTACCCCTGATAATGTCCATGGACTTGCCCATTCCCCCCCATATATGTCCCACTACCCCCCTCCACCCCATATGCTTTGGCAATGCTAAAATGTATTTGGTCCTGCCAATAAAGCTTATTTTGATTTTGATTTGATTTGATTCGGTGCCTGTTCGAGGGCAGTGAATCCCCATAGAGAAGCAATGCTTCGTCTATTTAGAGAACACAAACCAGCTGAGAAAAGTTGCCGAATTTCCCTGCCATTCGGTGGTTTCATTCGACAGGTTTATTCAGACGAATCCCATAGGCTTCGATGTTAATTCATTCTATCCCATAAGCTTCATTAGTTTTTAATTCAATTTCTAATAAACCGTTGATTATAATATTCTGCAGTAAAGAATCTCTTTATTTCTAGATTTTTTAGTATTTTTTAAGCATTTTTTATACTTTTTTCAAAAAAAACATTTTCAAACTCGAACCGAACCCGCCAAAAAGTTCGAAGTTCGCGAACTTTCAAACTGCTGATGTTCGAATCGAACTCCGAACTGATCGAACCGAACAGCTCATCCCTAGTTCTAACATGCGTGATAAAGCATGTGCACATTTCGTGTTTTCTCCCTATATGATCAGTCATAATTCCATGACGAACAGCACGATGCGCGTTACAGAGGACGCATTTAGTGCACTCGTGTGGCCCCAGCCTAAAGGAGTTATACACAAAGAGCCAATCTGGCCCCGGAAAGGCACCAAACAGTGAATTTCCCCATACAGTGACATTTCTGGGCCATTCGGCTACTCAGAGAGCAGGCAGTTTGCCAAATTTTAGCGAACTGCCAGCAAGTACGGTGCCTGTTCGACGGCAGTGAAATCCCCCATAGAGAAGCAATGGTTAATCTATTCACAGACATCGGACAGCAGAGAAATGTCAGTGAAATTTCCTGCTGTTCGGTGGTTTCATTCGGCAGGATTATTCAGGAAAATACTATAGGCTTCAGTGTTAAAGATATTCCCGTTTTAATTCAATATCTAATAAACCGTTGATTATTTTATTCTGCAGCAAAAAGTCTCTTTATTTACTGATTTTTTAGGATCTTTTAGGCATTTTTGGGGGTTTTTTCGGCAAAAAATTTATCCAATTTTTTTTAATTAGTGTTTTGTTTTTTCTGTAACAGCCCTTTTTATTATCATTCATAGGATATTATACGTAAATTTCAGACATTTTCGTTCAGAAGTTTTTTTGCAAACAGCGTTTCACTTTTGACAATTTAAAGCGTATTGTTTTTTTTACCCTGTTTGTCAGCTTGTCGGCTTTTTTTCCTGGGGCTGATCTGCACTGTGATCGGCGGCCTGGCGGCTTTTTCCAATGTGTTCGGTGTGTTTTTTGCAGTGGTTCCGGCGAGTGTACGGTGGGTTTTCAGCGGGTTTTTGGTGAGTTTGCGGTGGGTTTTCCCGGCACTCTGGGGACCCTGCGGTGATTGCTGAATTCACCGCACGGTGGGGAACTTTGATTCCCCGAAGTGCTGGTAATTCGCAAATATTTGGCTGATCGCCAGCTTTCAGAATGGCCGAACTGGCACGAAATTGTACCATACAGGGAAATTCACCGTCCATTGCAATTCGGTGGCAAGTTATTGAATAACCGTTCGTATGTAATAATAGCCATTGAATCCCCCCAGTATCCGTGGTGGGGCGCGGACCACAGTGAAATCCTAAAAATGCATGTAAGAAAACATCCTTTTCATTTATTAATTGCTTTATTTTGACTTTCTTTTTTTTGCAGGATCTTCTATATAAAAGATGAAGAGTGTCGGTTTATTCTGGGTTTCTTTATGGTGTTTGCACTTTTGCATGTACCTGCTCCATCTCCCGGTGTCATCCTTGCACTGTGCTAGCTGTCTGCTTTAATGAGATTCCACCCTTATTCACAGGAAAGGAGATGCCCTGACCTCATAAATCAAATCTTCTATGCCTGCTGTCAGCAAGACCACCAGGTGTGCTTTAAAAAAGTGTTACAGAATATAATATATAGCCTGGGTGGAGAGGAGTTTAAAATCATGCCCCGAAATAAATAATATATTATAAAAAATAAGGAAATAAAGGAAAAATAAATACAGTCAGGTCCAGAAATATTGGGACATGGACACAATTCTAACATCTTTGGCTCTATACACCACCACAATGGAGTTGGAATGAAACAAACACAATGTGCTTTAACTGCAGACTGTCAGCTTTAATCTGAGGGTATGTACATCCAACTCAGGTGAACGGTGTAGGACTTACAGCAGTTTGCAGATGTGCCTCCCACTTGTTAAGGGACCAAAAGTAATAGGACAATTGGCTTCTCAGCAGTTCCATGGCCAGGTGTGTGATATTCCCTCATTACCCCAATTACAATGTGCAGATAAAAGGCCCAGAGTTCATTTCAAGTGTGCTATTTGCATTTGGAATCTGTTGCTGTCAACTCTCAAGATGAGATCCAAAGAGCTGTCACTATCAGTGAAGCAAGCCATCATTAGGCTGAAGAAACAAAACAAACCCATCAGAGAGATAGCAAGAACATTAGGCGTGGCAAAAACAACTGTTTGGAACATTCTCATAAAGAAGGAACGGACCGTGAGCTCAGCAACACCAAAAGACCCGGGAGACCACGGAAAACAACTGTGGTGGATGACTGAAGAATTATTTCCCTGGTGAAGAAAACACTCTTCACAACAGTTGGCCAGATCAATAACACTCTCCAGGAGGTAGGTGTATGTGTGTCAAAGTCAACAATCAAGAGAAGACTTCACCAGAGTGAATACAGAGGGTTCACCACAAGATGTAAAACATTGGTGAGCCTCAAAAACAGGAAGGCCAGATTAGAGTTTGCCAAACAACACTTAACAAAGCCTTCACAGTTCTGGAACAAGATCCTATGGACAGATGAGACCAAGATCAACTTGTACCAGAGTGATGGGAAGAGAAGAGTATGGAGAAGGAAAGGAACTGCTCATGATCCTAAGCATACCACCTCATCAGTGAAGCATGGTGGTGGTAGTGTCATGGCGTGGGCATGTATGGCTGCCAATGGAACTGGTTCTCTTGTATTTATTGATGATGTGACTGCTGACAAAAGCAGCAGGATGAATTCTGAAGTGTTTTGGGCAATATTATCTGCTCACATTCAGCCAAATGCTGCAGAACTCATTGGACGGCGCTTCACAGGGCAGATGGACAATGACCCAAAGCATACTGCAAAAGCAACCAAAGAGTTTTTGAAGGGTCATAAGTGGAATGTTATGCAATGGCCAAGTCAATCACCTGACCTGAATCCCATTGAGCATGCATTTCACTTGCTGAAGACAAAACTGAAGGGAAAATGCCCCAAGAACAAGCAGGAACTGAAGACAGTTGCAGTAGAGGCCTGGCAGAGCATCACCAGGGATGAAACCCAGCGTCTGGTGATGTCTATGTGTTCCAGACTTCAGGCTGTGATTGACTGCAAAGGATTTGCAACCAAGTATTAAGAAGGGAAAGTTTGATTTTCTGATTATTATTCAGTCCCATTACTTTTGGTCCCTTAACAAGTGGGAGGCACATCTGCAAACTGCTGTAAGTCCTACACCATTCACCTGAGTTGGATGTACATACCCTCAAATTAAAGCTGACAGTCTGCAGTTAAAGCACATTGTGTTTGCTTCATTCCAACTCCATTGTGGTGGTGTATAGAGCCAAAGTTGTTAGAATTGTGTCGATGTCCCAATATTTCTGGACCTGACTGTATATACATATATAGAAGAATAAGAAACCCTGTGATGTGTATTAAGGAGAGGGCTCCAATCCTGATGATGCTCTGTTATCCTTTCTGTCTTTAACTGTCTGTCACTCTGTCTCTGTCTGTCACTCTGTCTCTGTCCCCACGCCTCTTTCTCTACCTGTCTCTCTAGCTCTGCCTGTCTCTCTGTGTCTGTCACTCTGTCTCTGTCACTCTGTCTCTGTCCCCACGCCTCTTTCTCTACCTGTCTCTCTACCTATGCCTGTCTCTGTCTCTAACTGCCTTTAGCTGTCTCTCTGCCTATCTCTTTATCTATCTCTCTACTTCCATCTGTCTCTGCCTTTAGCTGTCTCTCTGTCTATCTCTTTTTCTGCCTCTCTACTCCTGTCTGTTTCTGTCTCTATATGTCTCTGTCTCTTTATAGGGGTTATTCAATAAGAGATGAATTTGCCACCCATTTGCACTGCACGGTGTAATTTCGTGGCAGTCCGGCTATTCAGAAAGCTGGCAATTCTCCAAATATTGGCAAATTACCAGCAAAATACGGTGTAATTCGCCTCAGATTGCCACATTTCGGCGACCTTCAACGGCAGTGAAATCATCCCATCGAGTAAAGGTTAATCTATTCAGAGAATGACAAACTGCACCGAAATGCCCAGGTGGCCGGTGCTTCAGTTCGACAGGTTTAAACAGGCGAATCCTATAGGATTCAATGGGAAAAAAATTACTGTTTTCATAAATTTTTTATTCAACCATTTATTATTTTCATTTGCAGCAAAAAGTCTTTTTAATTAATTTTTTTAGCCAATTTTATGAATCTTTTTGACAATTTTTTTAATGCATTCATTTTTTATTCTGTAACAGACCTTTTGATTATTTTTTCTAGGACCTTTATTATTATTTCCATGTGTTTTCATGCATTTTTATTGTTTTAACCCCTTCACTATGGAAGACGTGTGGGGAACGTCATGGGATTCTCCTGCTATATGCAGAGGACTTTCCACACGCGTCTTCCGCTAAGCAGGCTCTCCAGGGTTATACTCACCTCTCTCCTCTGGGGTCCCGCTGGGTGATCTGACCTCATGGAAGTCAGACGCTGCTTTAAACCCCCCTCCCGGCGCACTTCCGTTTCAGGAGCCCCCCCCGCAAAGCTGGAAGAGCGCCTGAATGTAAGGGGTGGCGTCCTTTGGACTCCTGACCCTCCCGATTGAGAGGAGATCTGAGAGAAAGAGAGGCACCATTGGAAAGGGCAGAGTCTGCCCTTTGCAGCGCTGCCTCTCTTTAACCCCTGAGTCGCCGGTCAGTGATCCGGAGCCACATCGCGGACCTCTCCTGAAGGTGGCTGACTTCTGCATTTGGGGGTGCTGATCAGCAGATCCCATTCAGCACACTTCGGAGACTGCTGAATTCACCACATGGTCTGCGAACTGAACTCGCCAAACTAGGCCGAACGATAGAGCACCAAATTTCGGTGCTGTCTTGATTTGCCTCTGTCTGTCTCTCTGGATCTATCTGTCTTTACCTGCCTTTCTACCTCTGTGTCTGTTTTTATTCGTCACTGTCTGACTCTGTTTCTATTTGTCTTTCTGCCTCGTCTGTCTCTAAGCCTCTGTCTTTCTCTTTATGTCTTTTTCTGTGCCTCTGCCTCTGTCTGTCTCTGTCTCTATCTATCTATACAGTATGTCTCTGTTTCTGTTTTTTATGCCTCTGTCTGTCTCTGTCTCTATCTATCTATACAGTATGTCTCTGTTTCTGGGGGTTTTTTATGCCATTGTCGGTCTCTGTCTTTGGCCCCTATTACACGCTTCGCGCAAATGCGCTCGCGCAGCGCTTTTTTTTTTGCGCACGCAAAAAAACGTTATCGCACGAAAATTAACGCGGCATTCCGATCCGAGCGCATTTTTTCAGCCTTCATATTTTTTCGTGCGCAAATCCGACGCGCAAATTCGTGCGCAAATGAACGTTGCGTGCAGGAATCGGTGGGCAGACTGTTTTTTCACGGGATTCGGCCAATCAGAATTAAGAACCACCATTTTCTAAAGTTAGGTTGTTGCGCCTGTCAAAGTCAATCTGCGTATATGTGCTGCAGCCAAAAAATGTTTTGACAAATTATAATTTTTTTATGTCTGGGTATGTGTAGAATGTGTAACTGTACTGTGCTGTATTTATTTTTTATTGCTGAGTTATTTCGTTTCGGCCACAACGATCATATTTGCAGTTAACACCAAGTTTTCAAAGACGTTACGAAAATTCGCGCAAACGTCGATCGTCCGACTGTGCGCGAAGATTGTAATACCATCCGCACTAACGCAATTGCGCTCACAATGTTAAGTATAGGATGCGCGCAGGTACTTGCGCTCGCGCTGGGTTCGCGCAGGGTCAATCGCGGTAGACGATTACGCGCATCGTTTGCGTGAACGTCGAAATACGACGTTCTGCGCAAATGGTTTTGTCCTCGCGCAAATGCGCTGCGCGAAGCATGTAATAGGGGCCAATATCTGTCTGTCTCTCTCTTTTTCTGTATATGTGTTGAATTGCCCCCCTGAAAGATTATTTGCGGTTCCTAAGCCCATATATTCCCCTTGTGCTATAACACATGGATTTTACCAATTTCAATAAAAAAAATGGCTTTTTTCCCTTTAACACTTATAGTTTCACGAGACCAACAGAGCTTTCTCCCTCTACAGATTCTCTCCTGTAAAGCACAACAGGCGTCTAATGATGATTATGATGATGATGATTATTTTTATCTTTAATATTGCTGCAACATTTTCCAACACTGCGGCGCTTTACAAATGAACGGGCAACTAAAACAATAATAAAATGTATAAATAAAAAGACAGCAAATAGAAACCTTGCTCCCGTGAGCTTACAATCTAGAACCCTGCATTCTAAACTCAGATACATAAACAACAAGCACAAACCAAGCCGCTGATCCTGCGAAACGAAACGGTTCGGAAAGTAATAATTTCATGTTATTCTGTGCCAAATCTACATATATATATATATATTTAATCCCATTCTATTTGAATAATCCTTCGTGTTTGTTCATTAATATTCAAGACACATATTTTGTTTACAAATCCAAATTGCTGCTTATTTTTGCCAAAAACTGAGGAGCGGATCCGTCCAATGTCTAAGAATAACGACTGTGATAAAAAAAAATATATTTAAGAGAAAAAAACAAAACAGTAATTCCAATCCAAGTCAAGGAAAGGCTGTATTTCATCAAATATCCAAGATAGTTTAGCAATATGGACCTAAAGCAGGGGTCGGGAAATTTGCCCCCCCCCCCCTAGGGGCTCTATTAACTTCTTCGTGCAGAAGCGCACGAGCAGCGCTATTTTTTTGCGCGCAGCGTTAAACGTTAAAGCGCGGAAATTAACGCTGGTAACACAATCCGAGCCCATTTTTTCATCCATCAAAAAATAACTCGCGTAAAAAAGACACGCAAAACGCACGCAGCAACATTGCGCGCAGAAATCGCCGTGCGGACTGTTTTTAACGCGATTCAGTCAATCAGAATTAAGAACCACAATTGTCTCCCGTTCAGTTTTTGCGCCTCAATCTGAGTATATATGCTGCAGCAGTAATAAAAACACGCACAACTACTCCATTTTATTGTTTGGGTATGTGTAGAATGTGTAACTATACTTTGCTGTATTTATTTTCGTGCTGGTGTATTTGGGTTCGGCCAGAACGTTCAGATTTGCCATTAACACCAGCTTTTAAAAGACGTTAAAATTATGCGCGCAAGCGTTGTTCGTTCAAATTTGCGTATAGATTGTAATACCATCCGCATGCCAGCGCACAAACACATTTGCGCTCACAATGTTAAGTATAGGACGTGCAACGTACATTACGCTCGCGCAGCGTTCACGCAGGTTCACCCACGGTAGACGTTAACGCGCATTTTTTGCGCGGACATTGTAATACGACGTTCAGCGCACACGAGGGGTTTTTCCCCTCGCGTTTTTGCACACACGTTAACGTTTGCGCGAAGAAGTTAATAGAGCCCAAGATGTTTTGGAACTACATATCCCATGATGCCTAGTCAGCTCAAAGACTGTAAGAGCATTATGGGAAATGCAGTTTCAAGACATCTCGGTGAAGGGGTTGCTGACCCATGACCTGTATTATTCTATAATTTATAAAATGAACTGAATACAAATAATAAACGAATGAATAAATAAACAGGGAAAAAACTGTTGCAGCAAATACGATAAATAATCTGAATAAAAATGGACCGAAAAAGCATTTTAGAAATATATTTTTTTCAGGGAAAATTGACTGCAAAACCTTCTTTTTACACGTTAACTTAATTTTAAATGGATAAAAATGGAATGGTACGTACACCCAGTTTGACGGCCAAGAATATTCAGTTTGTCAACAGCATCTAGTTACATTCAGCCGTATTGTCTGACATTCTAAAGCATTGATAGTAATAAAAACGCCTTATATTTTGTAATGGGTTTTTTTTTTCCATTCTGTCCCGGGTCAAGTTCTACAGGGATATTCAAAGAGCGTCGATCTGTCCCCGAAACTACGCCGAACAGTGAATTTCCCCGAACAGCAGTGAAATGTCAGTGAAATGCCCTGATTTTCGGTGTTTTCATTCAGCAGGTTTAATCAGGAGAATCCCATAGGCTTCAATGTAAACAAAAATCCCTGTTTTTATTAAATATATATTCAACCGTTTATTCTTTTCACTTGCAGCAAAAAGTCTCTTTATTTATTTATTTATTTTTAAAAAAATTAGACATTTTTCTGGATTTTCTTGGCGATTTTAGTCTTTCCAATTTTTTTTTTTTAAAAAATGCCGTTGTTTTTTCTCTAACAGACTTTTTTTTATTATTCATAGGACCTTATATATTAATTCCAGACATTTTCATGCAGTGGTTTTTTTGCAAACACCTTTTAAAAGTTGCAGTTGTTTTTTTTTTTTTTTTCTACTCATTCGTCGGGTTGTCGGCTTTTTTCCGTCGGCTGGTCGGCGCTCCGTTCGACAGGTCGTCGTCTTTTTTTGGATCGATTCGGCGGTTTTGCGACAGTTCATTGGATACATTCGGCGGGTTTCCAGCATTTTTTTGGATCGATTCAGTGTTTTTCGTATCGATTCGGAGGGTTTTGCTGTGGCTTTTCGAATCGATTCGGCAGGTTTTGCAGCGCTTTTTCGGATGCGTTCTGCTGGTCGATTTGCTGCACTTCGGGGACCCAGCGGTGAATGCTGAACTCACCGCAGGGTCGGCGAATCAGACTAGTCGAAGTGCGGGGAACGGGACGGTGACATTTCAGAACTCACTGATATTTCTTCCCACTATTAAAGTCATACTCGGTTAAAAAATACAGCTATTTTTTTTACCTTAAATAATTGGTAAGAAGCTCCTGACAGCCTCTGCCCAATTGTTTTTTTTTATCTTTGGTGATTTACTCACTTTCTCCTCCTTGCAGCGTGCAGCTCCCCTTCTTTTGGCTTAGGGACGCCTGAACCCAGAAATCCCTGGAGCTTTTCTGTGCAATTTTTGCTCCTCTGCAACTTGTATAGTGTATGAATTAGGAACCGTAAATTGCGCAGCGCTAAGGGACCTACACACTTTACATATGCAAGCTCTGTAGCGCCTGCGCAGAGCGATGGGTCGGAGCTGTATGCACATGCGCAGAGTCAATCCATTGGCTGACTCTGTGTGACCGATCGATATTGCAAGCGGTCTCAGAGAGGGTGAAGTCAGAATGCTGTTCATGCTGACATTACTAGTGACCGATCTGGTGAATCTCAAAATCCCGACTGCTGGTGTCTCTTAGTGCGGTGGAGGAAACTCCTCCACTTCACTCAGAAATATCTCCAGATCGGCACAGCATGGGGGGTACTCCTTACATTCTGACCACTTTAAATAGCAAAAGTGGTCAGGATGAGTACAGTGTCCCTTTAACGGGACGCCACCACTTACAAAAGCTGTAACTAGATTACACTTTATAAAACACATGCTGCTGCTGATTTTTTTTTTCTTTGTTTGAAGTAATTGCCCGTAAAAAGTAAAACTAAAGGAAGGTTTGATTCTCTTGTTTTCAGTTTGTGTATTTTTCCCACGATGTAACATTTACCAAAAGCTATGCTTTGCAGCTCTTGTTTATTTAATCTACATTATTTAACAGTTAATGAGGTGGAGGAGGAAATATTTAGATAAGGCAGCAAGGGGAGTACTGTGTTCTCCAGACTGAGATAAGAGCTGGCAGCTGAATGAGATAAGACAAGGAGCTTAAAAGAGACTTCTAATCTACCCCCTGGTGATGTCCTTTGAATACATCCCACACAATACAATGAAGTGAGTCTGTGTTAAACCCATTCACTCCATTCTATGGCCAAAGCCACACAGTGAGGAGCAAGTGATGGAAAGATACAAAATAGATGGATGCACCCAGTGACACATATAGAGGAAAATATCACACAATGGATGCGCCCAGTGACACATATAGAGGAAAATATCACACAATGGATGCACTCATTGACACATATAG
Source organism: Leptobrachium leishanense (assembly GCA_009667805.1). Classification (NCBI taxonomy): domain Eukaryota; kingdom Metazoa; phylum Chordata; class Amphibia; order Anura; family Megophryidae; genus Leptobrachium; species Leptobrachium leishanense. The sequence goes on from CM019065.1 coordinate 374,460,647, forward strand.
AGGAAAATATCACACAATGGATGCACCCATTGACACATATAGAGGAAAATATCACACAATGGATGCACCCAGTGACATATAGAGGAAAATATCACACAATGGATGCACCCAGTGACACATATAGAGGAAAATATCACACAATGGATGCACCCAGTGACATATAGAGGAAAATATCACACAATGGATGCACCCAGTGACACATATAGAGGAAAATATCACACAATGGATGCACCCATTGACACATAGAGGAAAATATTTTCTTAACTAAACATACAAAAGAAAAACAAAACACATGTAAGATATCAGTAACATCAAATAAACACAATAAGGACAATTCATTTTTTGGTGGTACTGGCCCTTTAAATTTTGTCATCTCACGCTTCACCCTCTCTGATGGCTTTATGGAATCATTATGATAATCTTTGTAAATATCATATATTCATTGTAACTTAACAAGCATAATATATGATTGTGCAGCTTTTGTTTATATGCCCAGAGCGTGGACAGAGGGGGGACTCCGTTCTCCCTGCAAAAGTAGTGAAGGACCTGTGTAACCACGCACTCCCCCTCGACTGGACTGCTGATTCTGTCCATCAATTTTATAAAAATTAAAGTTTATAACTGCCCCCCCCCTTTGAGCTTGTAAACCTCACCTGTAACCTCACCTGTAACCTCAAAGAGATTTTTTCCTCTCCTCTGCCAAACAGGAACCCGGAGGATCCTCAGGCTAATGGCAACATACGCTCCTCATGGCATTCCTTTTTATTACTTGCCATAAATAAAACTGTGATGTAAATCCGACATATCCACCTCCAAAGCGAAGAGATGGCAGATCGTCAAACGTATAGATTGCTTGGATGAAATCATCTTCTGCTGAGAACATTCTATACGTTTATTGACAGAATAGGTTCAGTGATACAAAAAGAGAGATTTCCGCAATATACAGAATTTAGGAAGTATACTATTTGAATTTCCAGGCTGCCGGTCACCAGATCGGTCACTAGTGATGTCAGTACAAAGAGAGCGCGCCGGCGTCACCCTCTCTGACTCCAATGACTGTAGCGAGAGGTCTCTGAAAAACAGCCGATGGATCGGATATGTACAAGCGTGCAGCTCCGATCCGTCGTTCTGCACAGGCGCTACGGGACATGCGTACGCAAAATGCGCAAGTCCCGTAGCGCTGCTCAATTTGCGGTTCCTACACTATGCAAGTTGCGGAAAAACCGCAAATATCGGAGAAAAGCTTCAGGGAATTCTGGGTTTGGGAGTCCCTGACCCGAAGCAGAGGAGCAGCGGGGGTGAGCATGGACAAAAGGTGGGAAAAAATCATCTAAAAATAGAAAAAAAAAAGAAAAAGTCACTGCTCAATATATTTAGGGTAAAGAGAAGGAACTCTAATAACAGTCAGGGTTATTCAAAGAGAATCAAAAAGCCACCGCACGTTCGGTGACTTTTGGTTCTATTCAATTCGGTGCGATTTGGCGATCCCATTTCGGCGACAATTTGCTGTATCCACAGGGCCGTCATATTGCAGGGAAAAGCCGCCGCAAGCCTGCCGAACACTCACCGCAAAACCCAGGCGAATGCACACCGAAACCTGCAAAAACATCTGGATCAACCCCGCCAAACATGCCGGAGAAACCCGACAGACGACCTGATTCTGGGTCAGGGTTTTGTGCGTAGCAGAGCAGCTACCTTGCTCTCACAGCACAGAGCAGCCGCCGGAAAAACCCAACACCGCAGACGAATGGAGTGAAAAAAAACAAAACAGTACGCTTGAATGTTTGAAAAGTGAAACGCTGTTTGCAAAGAAACTACTGAACGGAAATGTCTGGAATTTACATATAAAGATCCAATGAATGATAATAAAAAGGTCTGTTACAGAAAAAAGAAAAATCGTTTTTCAAAAACAAAACGGAAAAAAAATGTTTGCAAAACAAATCCCAAAAAATGCCGAAAAGATCCTAAAAAATCTATAAATAAAGAGACTCTTTACTGCAGAATATTATAATCAACGGTTTATTAGATATTGAATTAAAACGGGAATATTTTTAACATTGAAGCCTATGGGATTCTCCTGAATAAACCTGACGAATGAAGCAACCGAATGGCAGGGCAATTCGGCAACTTTTCACTGCTGGTTTTTGTTCTCTGAATAGCCGAAGCATTGCTTCTCTATGGGGATTTCACTGCCCTCGAACAGGCACCGAACAGGCACCGTATGTGCAGGCAATTCGCCAGGATTTGGCGAATTGCCTGCTCTCTGGATAGCCGAATGGCCAGGAAAGGTAACCGTACACTGAAGTTCAGCGTTCGTTTACCTTTTCGCCAGCAATTCGGATCTCTTTGAATAACCCTGCTAGTATCTCTTTTAATGCGGTTCAGAAGTTACTATAATCACTGGGAGCCAGTGGTGAGGTTTTCCATACCCTGCACTCGATCGGTGGATCATCTGGTTTCCAAAAAATAAAAATCACCAGGAAAATCTTCCAAACCATATAGAGACTTATCAAAACAGAAAAATGCATGAAAATAGAAATTTTCTCATCTGTTTTCTTACAACCTTCCTCAGTGATGTAACGTCACCACCATTGGCCGTCCAGTTGTTTTGAAGCTACATGTCCCATGATACTCAGGTACTCAACAGATTGCCAGAGCCACATGGGAAATGTAGTTCCACAACACCTGGAGGGCTTTACTTGCTTATTCCTTGTGTAATGTAATCGTGCAAATCAAATATCTATATATAGAGCTCCTAATTAGCTTTCACCAGTTCCCTGCCTCCCCCCCCCCTCACCCTCCAGCCATGGGGGGTTATTGGGTTTTTAAGTGTGTTTATAACAAGCAGCCTATTTTCTCTGATTTTAAATGTAATCAAATCTTCTGGCAAATTGTAATGGCAACGTCATCGACACAAAAAATAGTAGGGGTTTCCAGATCGCTATTTTTGGACTGCCAATCCGATTCAAGCCGTGTGGCATTCGGGATCCGTCAATACTGGACTGGCTGGACCAGAGTCTCTGGCTCGATAGGGAATCCCTCGGCCTCTGTATTCACTGCTGGCAGCTCATGGAGCAAGCGGGGAAGATGCTGCAGTGAAAGCAGAGGTACCCGGACTCAGCAGGGAAGCTTGCAGTGACATCCCTGCATCCTCCATGAATGGTTAGCAGGCAGGGCAGATGTTGCGAGTCACTGCCGAGGCTGCAGGACTCCTGCTGGGACTCTCACTGGTCTCAGACTCGTCGATCAGTTCGGCTTGATAAAACCGATCTCTTATCCCCTAAAATGCTGCGATCGGGTCCTGATCCCGGATCGAATCGGGACATGCCTAAAATAAAGATGACAAAGAAGAGCGGCGTAACCAGCTAACAATGGGAATCCACGTGACGCCGCGAGGACACTGCAGAAGCAGGGGCGCCGTAACCCCCAAATATGAACGTGCAGGTAAAGGAGCAGGTCATCAAGCAGAAAAAGTGTCAGAAATACCTTTATTCAAGGGGATAGCAAACCCCCACAGATCAAGTCATGTGACGTTTCGGCCCAATGGCCTTGGTCATACATCAATATATCCATCAATGACCAAGGCCATTGGGCCGGAACGTTACATGACTTGATCTGTGGGGGTTTGCTATCCCCCTCAATAAAAGGTATTTCTGACACTTTTTCCGCTTGATGACCTGCTCCTTTACCTGCACATCCCTAAAATAAAGACAGTACCCATACGACTTGTTTTTTGGTTTATTCGGCGCCCTTTCATTGATTCCAATTTTGATGGATCATCCAATCAACCGAAAGTTGGGCAAACCTCAATTCACCCAAAAACAGAATTCACATGTCTAATGCCTAGGTTTATGATTGACTGAGTCAGGTCATTCTGTGTACCCTTTCTCACTGGACTTGTTGCCCCAGACGTTGGTCATGCCTCCATTGAAGCTATGTTGGGTTGTCCTAAACAAACCTCTGAAGTAATGGTTCCTCTGTCCTTTTAAATGATTTATTTTTACAATAGTGAACCAATCCGTGCCCCCGTATTATGTTGCCTCTTGTTTTATTAGCGTACGAGGGGCTGTTTTGGTTTGCTGGATGGGGAGGTCGGCCGCTTTACAGATCTCAAAGCTGGTTAGCAGCTCTTTCAAAGTCAACGAGACGAAGAAGTCATTAGTTCAGCATTAGGATTTGAACCGCAAGTCAACGTGTAGTGCAAACGGCCAAGAAGATCAGGTTTCTGTTCAAACATCACACCGGTGTCAATCTAATCAAGAAATAGTACGTCTTCATCCCGACCTTCCTGTGATGGCTTGTCCGCATTAGCCACATTAGTGAATGCCTGTAAAGCCGAACATGTGTTCAGTTCTCATTAAAACCTACGTGGCGGCTGCACCCAAAACCTAATTCCAATCATATAAAAGCACTGCGCTTTTGGATGATAAGAGCACGCCATGGGGCTTCATTCTTGGCTGCCATACCTATAACAAAACAATGAAACATATTGGGGTCTATTCACAAGGCACCGAAATTGAATTCAGTTTTCGGTTCCTTTCAATTCGGCGCATTTTGGCTCAATTCGGTGATACCATTTTGTCAAAAATTCAGTGAATTCACTATTTATCTAATGGTCACCGTATTTTGCCGAAAATGGAGTCGTCGAAGCCGTTATCGGCAATTAGTGCTGAATGCTGCCAAAATTGCCTCAGCGACTTCCACCGTACTGAAAAAAACAATAAAAATAAAAAGAAGAACTCTTATTCTCCTAATAGGAGTTTAAATCAATAAAAATCTATCTAAATAATACAAAATGTTCATTGAAAAAAAAATAATAAAAAAACATCTTAAAAAAAAAACAACATGTCTTTTAAAAAATAAAAAAGATACAAAAAGGTCTTTTAAAAAGGGTTCGGTGCAGTTCGGACGTTAGTGAATAACCCTCATAGTGGAAAATGGGAACGACAATACATAAGAATACAAAGTGAAGAGAATGCAGACACTTGTCCAGGAAAATGAAAACACTTCTTTTTTTTTGAGAATGTATTTTACCAGGAAGGATACATTGAGATTTCACTCGTTTTCAAGTACGTCCTGGGTGGCGAGTATGTGCCGTTAGGTGACTTGCCCAACGACACGTACTGGAGAGGTGCTCTGGCTGGGATTCGAACCTGCGTCTCCACGGTTATAGAGCAGTGATGTTACCTCTGCTCCACCCAGCCGGTATTTTAAATAAAGGATGGTTGTTGGTATTAGCTGAATTACAAATTGTGTTGCTATTATAGAGTCTAAAAGGGGGGGGGGGTGTAACAGATTAACGTGGCTTTGGTTGCACTTTGGATTAGGGTGGTGATAATTTTAGGGGTGTTTAGGGCTTGTGGTTAGGAGTCACTTGGCGTTGGCTTGTTCTTAGAGTAAAGGGGCAGGTAGCGATAGAGGGGTGGTGTTAGGATTAATGTCATGTAAGGGGTTATTCAGAAAGGACCAAACTTGCCACCGAAGGGCACCGAACGATGAATTTCACCATATGGTGTAATTTCAGAGCAGTTTGTCTATGTAGAAAGCTGTCAATTTGCCGAATACTGCCGAATTGACAATGAAATACGGTATGGTTCGCAGCAATTTGGTGATCTTCAGTGGCAGCGAAATTTTCCTATAGAGAAGCAATGGTTAATCTATTCAAAGGACGCTGAACAGCAGTGAAAAAAAGTTGTCGAAATGCCCATCATGGGACATGTAGTTCCTATACATCTGGGTGCCAAGGTTCACCATCACTGATATAGGGATTGAAGTACACCTAAGGGGTTATTCAAAGAGCGCCAAATCGATATGCTGATAAATTTGCCGAATTGATCCGACAAACCGCAGAACACAGACGCAAACCTGCTGAACATAGATGCAAACTCGCCGAAAAGTCCGCCGAATGCATCCTCAAACCACTGAACCCACCCAACGACCTGCCGAAAAGACAGCCGAATGCCGCTGGAAACCTGCATGTCTAACCTGCATGTATATTTTTTGTGAAGTCCCATCCATTGTACAGCGCTACAGAAGTTGTTGGAGCTTTATAAATACTGGTAACAGTAACAATCTGCAGATTATATAATAGGTCTCTGCGTCCATTCCTTTATCTTTAGAGGACCTTTAAATAGTATAGGTATTAAAAACACAGAATTCACTAAATTATTATTCAGTTTGAAATATTTTATTAATTGGATCTAACACTGACACATTAAACCTCATGTCAGCTGAAAAAGATACTGACCAGTGCCCACCCATGGATTGCTTCCCTGGGGGGTGTTAGTTAATGATCTGCCATGGCAGAGTAATGCAGGGATGATGCTATACCTTAAAATGAGCAAATTGATCCAAAATAAAGCGTGCCTCAGTGTCAGCATACAAGCATTTAGAACATGATGCATCATATGATTTGTGGAAAAGAATACAGAATATATAGCATTTTATCCATTTGACAGTTACAGTATCTTGTGCAAAATAGTCTGTACAGATACATTGTTACAAGCCAGGGATTTTATTTATGATTTTTGAAGTAAAAGATGTGATTTCTTAGCATTTTGGACTCTCCTGCAGGTGGATATTGGAGATAAGGCACAGGTAATTTCAATTAATTTAGAGCTTTGACACATTTATTTTCTACCAGCATCAATTTCATACTTAAGTAAGAAAGACATATGGGTTGAAAGACATTTATTCTCTAACCTGAAGGGGTGAAGTGGTGATGCTGCACACAGATCTAGTAAAAAAATATATATATAATAAAGTATTATATTATTGCAAGACCTGTGTGTAGCACTGCTTCAGTACATATATATATATACATATTTATATATATATATTTATAAAACAAAGTATACTACATGTGTATATATATTACAAAGCATATACTACATGTATATATTTATATATATATTACATATTCTACATATATATATATAGTGTCACTCTACACATAATATATATATATATATATATATATATATATATATATATATTAATTACAGAGCATATACTATATATTTAACCACTCAATGTTCTTGAACCCAGGACATACTTGAAAGCGAAAGAAATTTCAATGTATTCTACCTGGTAAAATACTTTGCAAATACATATATATTTATATATATATGTACACATACATCTTTCATGACATATGTACCATATGTATAAATATTTTTTATTGCAAGACCTGTATGCAGCACCACTTCAATACAATATATATATATATATATATATATATATACTTCAGGAGATGTTCTGCTTCTTTATCACACCCATAGAGAGGTGAGGAGTGGCAGACAAGGAGTGCAGAGTGCCTGACTTTGCCTATTGGACTTGCTATTGGAGTAGCTCCCTCTTCCTCCTCCTCCTCCCCCACTGCTTGCTCTGCTCTCCTCTGGCTCTCTGTGAGTCAGTCCCTCAGTCCCTGCACTTGCACACACTGATTCCTGAGCAGCCTGTGTGACTCAGTGGAGCAGCAGCAGCACATGTGGGAAGGAGGGGTTGAGGGGAAGCATGCACTGAGCACTGCTCCACTGCCAGTCCTGATCTGTGGCACTCAGGGTGGTCAGCACTATGGACAATAATGTGGATGGCTAGGTGGCATCTCCAGCTTTGATCTGTCAACTCGTCTGCTGCTACAAACGGACTCTGAGCTGGATACAAGGTAAGGTCACAGCTGAAAAGTTTTGCTCTCTTTTATCTTTCTTTAAGCTGGTCTCCATAGAGTGTGTGACTGATGCCAGGGCTGCCCCATAGAGTGTGTGACTGATGCCAGGGCTGCCCCATAGAGTGTGTGGCTGATGCCAGGGCTGCCCCAAAGAGTGTGTGGCTGATGCCAGGCTTGGCAGGGCTGCCCCATAGAGTGTGTGACTGATGCCAGGGCTGCCCCATAGAGTGTGTGGCTGATGCCAGGGCTGCCCCAAAGAGTGTGTGGCTGATGCCAGGGCTGCCCCAAAGAGTGTGTGGCTGATGCCAGGCTTGGCAGGGCTGCCCCATAGAGTGTGTGACTGATGCCAGGCTTGACAGGGCTGCCCCATAGTGTGACTGATGCCAGGGCTGCCCCATAGAGTGTGTGGCTGATGACAGGGCTGCCCCATAGAGTGTGTGGCTGATGCCAGGCTTGGCAGGGCTGCATGAGTTGTGTTACTTTTTCATTTGGCACTTGATCTGTTCAGACTGCTCCATCTTTCATGCCCAGCCTGCCTCTTGTCTGGTGGCACAGTGTATTCCTTGCTGGTTGGACTCATGGAGACCAAAGTTCAGAACCACAAGTGCCCACAAGTTACCATGTACCTGAAATATGTGAAGCATGGTGCATGCCAACCATCCCTCTGGGGGTTAGCTGGGATTTGCACCTAGAGGTCACTCACTTCCACCTGGGTTAGTAATCAACAGCCTTTAGTCCCAGCTGCTGCCACCTGTGTTCTGTTATGCCAGCAAGGTACCAGGGGGTACTGGATATAACCCCCCCCCCCGAAAAAAATCTCCATTAAAAAATAGGGTAATAATTTCAAGTTGCTCTTATAATAATATTATGTTCTTTATTGGAAACTGAAGCAGACTGTGAAATAATAGAAATATTAGGATATTAAATATTTTGCAAGGAGAATATAAGGTGTGTGTTGTTACGTTATTTGTTGATTAAATAATTATTAGAATGTGGTTTATTGACTATGATACTGTATGTATATATATATATATAAGGTAAATATTTTAAAGTATAATGTAAATAAATTAATGTAAAATAAACATACGATGCATATGAATATATATATATATGTGTCACACACATATGACACAATGATGCAGGAGGAGATGTGTTAAAGTGCTGGAGTGTTTAAGGCTAGGGTCAGACTAACGCATTTTTCGCGTTGTCCGTGAAAAAGTGCGTTCGAACGAATGGACGTATTTTGTCACGGAATACGCGATAGCGGTCATACGATGCGCCTTTTCGTCCGTGATTTTGTACGGATCGTCAATAAAACCCTTTTTGCGTCTGGACGTTATGTTGGCCGGACGTGTGCAGCGTCTGACGTCTCCCAATCACGCAAACACGGCGCTATGCGGACGCAGCGCACTCTGTACGTCAAAGTAGCGGTTTGACGTTCTCGAAAAAATGCGTTCGTTTGCCACTTGTGTTGCATGGACGAACTTTCGTGCGGCCGTTCGTCATATGTTCCCCGGCATTGGACGTCATTTGCTGCTAGCACGGCCGTGATTTTGTGCTGCTAAACGCACGTTAAAACTGCGTTCGTCTGACCCTAGCCTTATTCTTCGCAATTCTCAGCGTTCTAATGGTGAAACAGTCAGCGGAGACATTCTTTCCGTTGCCATGGTGATTGCGCTTTGGAACGTTTCCCCTGAGTTACTTCTTATATAATATTTTATTCTTTTACTGAGTCGTTTGGGAGGGGGTGTATTGTTATTATAGCATCATTATTATATACATGGCAGCAGGTGATGTATTCTCTGTGCATTCTGCTATGGGCTGTGCAGACACAAGCAAAGCCTGATAGGAGTTGTAGTTATCAGAATATGATGTGCAAGTTTGTTCCTAATCCTTTTAATAGAGTGTCGTCATACACACACACACACACACACGTTTTCATGCACATTGAGTGACACCCTGACATCCTGTTCCTCAGTTCTTCACGTGTTCTGCGTGGCAGTGCTAGGGTTAAAAATGGAGATATGACTATAAAACGCACGTATTCTGAGCTTTTGGCTAATTACAGCCGTTTCCTGCCATTGAAGTGCTCCATTCCACTGCTGGTGCCAAGTGCAGAGAGCTGGGAGAATGAGTGTGCTCTCCTGGTGTGACTGTTTGTTCAGGGGGTCAAAAGCCCAGAGAAGGGGGGGGGGTCCCATAGAAATTCTATGAGCTGCACTTTTATATGGGTATTGTTTATGTCAGTGGATTGTGTCACTGATACTGTTTGTATTGTTTGTTGTTGCTGTTTTGGTCACAGAGATCTTTGCATTCTATTTGTTGGCTCCTTGATCTGTTTGTGTTTAACTTTCTGTGGTTTATGTTTAGGGCAGTGGACTTGATTCCTACTAATTGTCTGTGTCAGTTATATGGATGTGTCATTAAAGCTGTATTGTGTATTGATGTTGTACTGACTGTTATTTTTTTCTGTTTGTGTCATTGCTATTAGTTGGTACTTTTTTGTTTACCATATTTATTGTTTGCATCATTTAATGATTCGGGTTGTGTGTGTTACTGATCATTTTGGCTTCATTGTATCCATTGCCAACCGTATTGCTACCAGTATTGTTTGGGTCACTGGTGTTGTATTGTAATTTTTTTTTACCAGTGGCATTTATAGTGTTGTCTTGGTGCTGTCTGGGTAATTGATATTGATCTGTAATAGTATTGATTCTATCCTTCGTATTATTTGCATATTTGGTATAGTTTAGGACCTAGGTTGTTGTTTGGGGCTAGTTATATGTATTGTTAGTGTTGGGTTGGCTACCTGTGTGGCTCTTATCTTGATTTTTGTTATGCTTTTTCAGAGTTAATTGGCATTGTTTCCAGTGTATTAATGTCAGTGTCTTCTGCATTGTGATTCATTGTGTTATGTCTTGTGTTACTGCTATTGTTTGAAGTTTAAGTAATGTCAGTGTCTTTTGATATATTGTTATGCCTTGTGTTGTTGGTATTGTTGTAGTGTATGTATATAATGTCAGTGTCTCTTTCACTGTTTGATACATTGTAATACCTTGTGGTATTGGTGTTGTCTGGAGTGTATGTAATGTCAGTGTCCCTTGCAATGTCTGATACCTTGTTATTGGTATTGTTGTAGTGTATATATTGTCAGTGTATCTTGCTCTGTTTGACACATTGTTATGCCTTGTGTTATTGGTGTTGTTTGCAGTGTATATAATACCAGTGTCTCTTCTTGCAATGTTTGATACCTTGTTATACCTTGTGTTATTGGTATTGTTGTAGTGTGTATAATGTCAGTGTCTCTTGCTCTGGTTGACACATTGTTTGTTATGCCTTATGTTATTGGTATTGTTTGTAGTGTACAATGTCAGTGTCTTTTGCTCTGTTTGACACATTGTTATGCCTTGTGTTATTGGTGTTGTTTGCAGTGTCTATAATGTTAGTGTCTCTTGCATTGATTGATACACTGTTATGTCTTGTGTAATTGGTATTGTTTGGAGTGTATATAATGTCAGTGTCTCTTGCATTGCTATGTCTTGTGCTTGTGCTATTGCCATTGCTTGGAGTGTATACAGTGTTATTGTCCCTTGCATTGTTTGATACATTGTGATGTCTTGTGATATTGTGATATTGTTTGGGATATTGTTATTGTGTGTGGTTGATATTGCTTTTGTGGGATACAGATCTCTTCAGTTTGTCTTTTTTGATAGTGTTTGCATTTGTGGTATTGCTGACATGTTTGTATTATTCTGTTATTGTTGGACAATTGAAATTGTTTGATTCCTCTATTTTTCTGCTTTTTTATTAGAGACAGAAAACATAAACATGAGCTGAATCACTGAGAAATTTGTCTTTCAGAATTAAAAGAAAGTAATGGGTTTGTCTGTATTCTCATTATCTTCAGAAATAATTGATGATCTGTTTTATTACTCTGTCTGATATCAACACAGTGATGTATGCAGCAATTTAAGGATGGAATCAACTGATCTCATTGTTACAGTGCAGCTCTGAGAGTGACTCACATGCAGCCAGGGGTTAGGAAATTCTACCTGCGCAGGAATCACACTCGTATCAATGTGCTCTCTGTATGTGCAAATATTGTGCAATGGGTCACTGATAAAGCACAGCGGCGCAATACTGAAAAGTAATTGAAAGCATCTGATAGCTGGTTGCAATGCATTAAAAAGACATATTTGTGTTTATTTTTGTCATTTTCCCTAAATCAGCTAACTATGTTAAAAAAATAACCTCGTCAAAAAATAACCTCGTCAAATTTAACACCCATCATTTATTTCTTACATATGAAAAATGTCACTGAACAAAAGAAGAGTCCGCAGACTTTTCCATCCTGACCTATAAGCATGCACTTTAGTTGCCGGCTAACTCACTACACTCTGACTCCTGAATCTGCAATGCACTGCTGTGCGACTCACACAGGGTTATCCAAAGAGATTCGAATTGCTTGAGAAAGGTAACCGAACGCTGAAAATCAGCGTTCGGTTACCTTTCCTGGCCATTCGGCTATCCAGAGAGCAGGCAATTCGCCAAATCCTGTCGAATTGCCTGCACATACGGTGACTGTTCGGTCCCTGTTCGAGGGCAGTGAAATCCCCATGAAAAAGCACTGCTTCGGCTATTCAGAGAACACAAACCAGCAGTGAAAGGTTCCCCTAATGCTCTGCCATTCGGTGGTTTAATTCGGCAAATTTATTCAGGAGAATCCCATAGACTTCAATGTTAAAAATATTCCCGTTTTAATTCAATATCTAATAAACCGTTCATTATAAAATTCTGCAGCAAAAAGTCTCTTTATTTATAGATTTTTTAGGATAGTTTAAGCATTTTTCTGTTTTTTTTTTTTTTTATTAAAAGTCCGATTTTTTTTTTTTTTTTTTTTAGTTTACTTATTTTTTTTGTAACAGCCCTCTTTATTATCATTCCCTGGACCTCCTGTGAAAATTTCAGACATTTTCGCTCAGTAGTTTCTTTGCAAACAGCGTTTCTTTTTCCCAGATTCATACAAATGGTTTTTCTAATTTATTCACTGCCTCCTCTACGTCACAGCTGCTTCGGCTCTGTGTGATTCGGCTCATGTTCGGCTCCTGTTCGGCTCCTGTTCGTCTTTTTCAAAGGTTAATCCAGATGTTTTTGCTTGTTTTCAGCGTGCATTCGGTTAGTGTTCGGTGGGTTTACGGCAGCTTTTCCCTGCAATTCGGGGACCCTGTGGTGCTTGCTGAATACACCACAGGGTCACCGAAATGCAATCGGCAAAAGGAACCGAATTGAAGAGAACGAAAAGTCACCGAACGTGCGGTGACTTTTCGAATCTCTTTGGATAACCCTGACAGGATAAAGCACTTCTGTTTAGGTCAGGATCGAGACATCCGCTGACTCTTCTTTTAAATAGGAATAAATCCCTAAAAAAAAGCTATATGAATGCTGAAATGATTTAATGAAGGCTCAAAAAACACTAAAATGTCTCTTTACCAACCGTGCAAAGTGATGCTTAATTTTAAAAGCATAAGCCGAAACAAATAAATAAACCAAACAGCAAAATGTCTAATTGCTGTTGGTTTTCCATTTACTCCTGTATGGCGCTGAATCTCAGATGGCGGTATCAGGCAGCCTTGTGCTTTGTTCTAGGGCCAGGCGCTAATAAAGAACCTACTCCAGAATATGGATGGCAAAATGGAGACGTTAAGGAGTATCTGCAGGCACACATTATCCTGCTTACCGTCTCCATTTCACCGAAAAGTGTGTAATAGGGCCCTGTGTCTCTTGTTTCTGTCTTCTAAATTCTGTTTATTGTTCTTGTGGGACAGTGTGATTAGGGGCAGTGTGGTAGACCACAGGTCTATCAGCAGGCGAATGGAGGACTCACGTTTTCCCCTATAGGGTTAACCCACAGCCAATTCTGTTTGTTGTTCTTGTGAGACAGTGTGATTAGGGGCAGTGTGATAGACCACAGGTCTATCAGCAGGCAAATGGTGGACTTACTTGTTCCCCTATAGGGTTAACCCACAGTCAATTCTGTTTGTTGTTCTCGTGGGACAGTGACTAAGGGCAGTGTGGTAGACCACAGGTCTATCAGCAGGCGAATGGAGGACTCACTTTTTTCCCTATAGGGTTAAGGCACAGCCGATGCCTAATTAGGACTGCTCTGCCCTTATAGGAGATGTGGTCCCCTCTGAGAGGAGGACAGTCTTAGTTCTGGAAGCAGCGAGGAAGGAAGCTAGATCCTAAACCCAGAAGGAAGGTACATTATATTTTGATTTCACAGATTGGTAAGCGGCTTAGCTGCCCAATATGTCAGATAGGAATTCTGAAATGTTTATTTAGTCTCCACATCAAGGAGTAGGCGTTTGTTTTGTATTTGTTTATTTTTCTGTTCATTATGCACCCTGCAATGGCTACACAATAAAGAGAAGCAGCAGCACTGATCTCTGTGTATGTCCATTGGCTATATCACACTTGCTTCCCTATGTATCATATAAAGAGCTGCAGAAAAACATGACGCTATATAAATTAATATGCAATGTTGCTATTTTATTCTATTACTCATAACTGAATATATGTATATTTGTATTAAAGTAAGATATCACTGCTTAATGTCATGGGGGGATTTGGGATTCATGCACTTTAGGATAATGGAATATTTACCATTTGGGGGACTTAAGGTTTCAGCTATGAGTGATGGTTTGTACAAAATGCAACATTTACCCTATTGCCATGTATTTCACCTAATTCTACATCTAACCCTGAAAAACCCTTTGCTTTTTGCAAAAAAATTCACGAATTCGCCTTAACCAATAGCTGTATTCCACATCATTTTGCATAAAGATTGTTATTATGAGCTAGTAAAAAGATTAGAATAATATAAATTTGCTAATTTCAATATTTTATTATTTCATTCATCCTTCACAAATATTTCTGGAATGAAAAAAGGTTCTAAAACTCTAGATGGTGTCCCTTGTCTCACACAATTTAGAAACATAGAAACATAGAAACATAGAAAAATGTCGGCAGATATGAACCTTTCGGCCCATCTAGTCTGCCCAATTACATGGATACTTTACCTGGATTTATCTTTTGTTTAGGATAGCCTTATGCCTATCCCATGCCTGCTTAAATTCAATTACTGTTTTGGCCTCTACCACTTCAACTGGAAGACTGTTCCATGTATCCACCACCCTCTCAGTAAAATAATGCTTCCTGATGTTACTTTTAAACCTTTGCCCCTCTAATCTAAGACTATGTCCTCTTGTTTTGCTACTTTGTTTCCTTTTAAATATACTCCCTTCTTCTACCTTGTGGATTCCCTTTACGTATTTAAATGTTTCTATCATATCTCCTCTGTCTCGTCTTTTTTCCAAGCTGTACATGTTAAGATCATTAAGCCTTTCCTGGTAACTTTTCTCCTTCAAGCCGTACACCATTTTAGTAGCCCTTCTCTGAACTCTCTCTAAGATGTCTATATCCTTCTGGAGATACGGTCTCCAGTACTGCACACAGTACTCCAAGTGAGGTCTCACCAGTGCTCTGTACAGTGGCATGAGCACTTCCCTTTTCCTACTGCTAATACCTCTCCCTACACAACCAAGCATTCTGCTAGCATTTCCTGCTGCTCTATTACATTGACTACTTACCTTTAGATCCTCTGAAATAATAACCCCTAAATCCCTTTCCTCAGATGTTGAGGTTAGGACTGTATCAAATATTCTATATTCAGCCCTTGGGTTTTTACGTCCCAGGTGCATTATCTTGCACTTATCCACATTAAAACTCAATTGCCACAACTCCGACCATTTTTTTAGTTTACCTAAATCATTTGTCATTTGGCTGATCCCTCCAGGAACGTCAACCCTGTTGCAAATCTTTGTGTCATCAGCAAAAAGACATACTTTTCCATTAATACCTTCTGCAATATCACTAACAAAAATATTAAATAGAATGGGTCCAAGTACTGACCCCTGAGGTACCCCACTGGTAACAAGACCTTGCGCCGAATAAACTCCATTTACCACAACCCTCTGTTGCCTGTCACTCAGCCACTGCCTAATCCATTCAACAATATTGGAATCCAAGCTCAAAGATTGCAATTTATTGATAAGCCTTCTATGCGGAACAGTATCAAAAGCCTTACTGAAATCTAAGTAAGCAATGTCTACTGCACCACCTGTGTCTATTATTTTTGTTACCCAATCAAAAAAATCAATAAGATTAGTTTGGCATGATCTCCCTGAGGTAAACCCATGTTGTTTCTGATCCTGTAATCTATGTGTTTTTAGATGTTCAACAATCCTTTCCTTTAACATGGTTTCCATTAATTTCCCCACTACTGACGTAAGACTAACTGGCCTATAGTTCCCAGATTCCTCCCTACTACCCTTCTTGTGAATGGGCACAACATTTGCTAATTTCCAGTCTTCTGGGACGACTCCCGTTAGCAAGGATTGGTTAAATAAATCTGTTAACGGTTTTGCTATTACATCAGTGAGCTCTTTTAATAATTTAGGGTGGATCCCATCAGGCCCCATTGATTTATTTGTCTTTACTTTAGACAGCTGCTGTAGAACCTCCTCCTCTGTAAACTGATATGTAATTGTCTCGTTAGTGTTTCCTCCTAACTGAGGTCCCTTTCCTTCCTTTTCTTCTGCAAAGACTGAACAAAAATATTCATTGAGGCAGTCAGCGAGACTTTTATCCTCTTCTACATACCTTCCTTCCTTTGTTTTTAATCTAACTAATCCTTGTTTTACTTTTCTTTTCTCGTTTATGTATCTAAAAAATGTTTTGTCCCCCTTTTTTACTGACTGAGCTATTTTCTCTTCTGCGTGTGCTTTGGAAGCTCTTATAAATTGCTTTGCCTCTTTCTGCCTAATCTTATAGGTTTGCCTATCTTCTTCACTCTGAGTTGTTTTATAATTATTGAATGCTGTCTTTTTGTTCTTCACTATTTTGGCCACTTCTGCAGAGTACCACAGTGGTTTCTTCCCTTTTTTGTTTTTGCTAACAAGTCGAATGCAATTGCCTGTGGCCTTCAATAATGCTTCTTTTAAATAATCCCATTTCTCCTGGACACCCTTTAAACTCCTCCAGTCTGATAATGACTCCTTCACACAAAGTCTCATTTTAGAAAAATCTGTTTTTTTAAAGTCTAAAACTTTTGTTTTTGTGTGGTGTGGCTCCATCTCTGTTCTTATATTAAACCATACTGACTGGTGATCACTAGATCCCAAATTTTCACCTACAACAACGTCCGATACCAAACCTCCATATGTGAGTATTAAATCCAATATGGCCTCTTTACGGGTCGGCTCCTCAACTACTTGTGTTAGAGATAATCCCAGTAGGGAGTTTAGAATATTTGTACTCCTGGTGCACCCAGCTGTTTTGGTTTTCCAGTTCACATCAGGAAGATTAAAGTCCCCCATGATAATAACTTCCCCCTTCATTGCCATTTTGGCTATTTCCTCAAGCAGCAGATTATCTAGCTCTTCTACTTGTCCAGGGGGTCTATAGATCACACCTACACGAGCTACTGTATGATTGCCAAATGTTAGCGTAACCCAAACTGACTCTATCAGGGTTATCCAAAGAGATTCGAATTGCTTGAGAAAGGTAACCGAACGCTGAAAATCAGCGTTCGGTTACCTTTCCTGGCCATTCGGCTATCCAGAGAGCAGGCAATTCTCCAAATCCTGTCGAATTGCCGGCACATACGGTGCCTGTTCGGTCCCTGTTCGAGGGCAGTGAAATCCCCATCAAAAAGCACTGCTTCGGCTATTCAGAGAACACAAACCAGCAGTGAAAGGTTCCCCTAATGCTCTGCCATTCGGTGGTTTAATTCGGCAAATTTATTCAGGAGAATCCCATAGACTTCAATGTTAAAAATATTCCCGTTTTAATTCAATATCTAATAAACCGTTCATTATAAAATTCTGCAGCAAAAAGTCTCTTTATTTATAGATTTTTTAGGATACTTTAAGCATTTTTCTGAATTTTTTAAAAAAAAATTAAAATTCCGATTTTTTTTTTATTTTTTTTTCAGTTTGCTTATTTTTTTTGTGACAGCCCTCTTTATTATCATTCCCTGGACCTCCTGTGAAAATTTCAGACATTTTCGCTCAGTAGTTTCTTTGCAAACAGCGTTTCTTTTTCCCAGATTCATACAAATGGTTTTTCTAATTTATTCACTGCCTCCTCTACGTCACAGCTGCTTCGGCTCTGTGTGATTCGGCTCCTTTTCGGCTCCTGTTCGGCTCCTCTTCGAAGGTTAATCCAGATGTTTTTGCTTGTTTTCAGCGTGCATTCGGTTAGTTTTCGGTGAGTTTACGGCAGCTTTTCCCTGCAATTCGGGGACCCTGGGCTGTTTGCTGAATACACCGCAGGGTCACCGAAATGCAATCGGCAAAAGGAACCGAATTGAAGAGAACGAAAAGTCACCGAACGTGCGGTGACTTTTCGAATCTCTTTGGATAACCCTGTATGTTCACCTCGCTCACTTTTATTTGGTTCGTTTTTATGTTGTTTTTCACATACAGGGCCACTCCTCCTCCTTTCCTATCTTCTCTGTCTTTTCTATATAAAGAGTACCCCGGTATTGTTATGTCCCAGTTATTTTTCTCACTGAACCATGTCTCAGTAACCGCAACTAAATCTACTTTTTCAGCTGCCATCATTGCCTCCAGTTCATTGATTTTATTGACTAAACTGCGAGCATTTATAGACACAACTCTGAGCTTGTCCTTTTTTTCCCCGCATGTTGCTTGCACCCGCCGATTTAGTTTTGGGGGACAATCAGGCAGATTGTTTTTTACCCTTTTGTCCCCCCTCCTAGTTTAAATATTTCTTTGCGAAACCTTTGAACTTCTCACTGAGAACATATGTTCCCCTATGAGTAAGATGCAAACCATCTTTTTTATACAGTTCCTTTCTGCTCCAATTAGAGCTATCATGGGACACAAAGCCAAATCCTTGCTCTCGACACCATTCCCGAAGCCACAAATTAAATTCCCTATTGCGCATCTGCCTATCCTGAATGTTATGCACAGGCAAAACTTCAGAGAATGACACAGTGGACGCAATCTGCTGTATTTCACCTCCAAGAACACAAAAATCCTCCTTAATCTCAGAAAACTCATTGCTAGCCAAGTCATTTGTCCCTAGATGGACTAGAACATCCACTTCCCCTTGCTGCTTTGCTTGTTTGACAATATTGAGAATACGTTTCTTGTCTCTACGAGCAGTAGCCCCAGGAAGACATCTCACCAAACCACTACTCTCCAGCTCCACACCTCTTATGATAGAATCACCCAGCAACAATTGCCTTCTATCATGTCCCACCTTTTCCTTATTGTTCTTGGTTGCAGTCCTGCATACCTTAGGCATAGGGGATGGTGGTTCCTCAACTATGGTGTCTGAGCCTACTTCCGTCTCACCACTACACTCTGAAAGTGCCTCAAAAGAATTAAGAAGAGCCACAGACTGTGGGACATGCCTTATATCCACAACTCTAAGTCTATCAGATCCTACAGTAGTCCATCTGCCACTCCTAGGAGGCCTCTGTGGCAGTGGCTTTGTAACAGTCATAGCCATAGCCTGAGTTTGTGTAACAGATAATTTACAAATCTCAGACTTCAAACAGGCAATTTCCTGCTGCAGTAAAGAGAGCTGCCTACATATCAGGCACACTCCAAACCTCCAAAAATTGGATCTAAAAACAAATGCATGACAGCTCTTACACTGGACCAAGCCTGCCATAATAAAAGAATGGATTTAAACCAACAAATCTTACCTTTTTGTAGGTTTTCTACCTCCTGTCTAACCTCAGACTACCTCCAGAGTATCTCCAGAAGATCTCTAAGTGCTCACTTTGAAGACTTCACTTAGAAGGCTGGGTCTGTATTATCAGCATACAGGCAGAAATGGCCTTTGTGTCAAATGCAGTAAATGTGCTGCAGACAGATAATAAAATGGTGAGATCTCCTGCTTATGGGGTTTGTAGTGATCATAATGAGATTATTAGCAATGCAATATCTGTATGTGCTGCATAATGCCTGTGTATGGCAATTACAGCAACACCTTGTATCTGTATGTGCTGCATAATGCCTGTGTATGGGATTTACATCAACACCTTGTATCTGTATGTGCTGCACAATGCCTGTGTATGACAATTACAGCAACACCTTGTATCTGTATGTGCTGCACAATGCCTGTGTATGGCAATTACAGCAAAACCTTGTATCTGTATGTGCTGCATAATGCCTGTGTATGGCAATTACAGCAACACCTTGTATCTGTATGTGCTGCATAATGCCTGTGTATGGGATTTACAGCAACACCTTGTATCTGTATGTGCTGCACAATGCCTGTGTATGGCAATTACAGCAACACCTTGTATCTGTATGTGCTGCACAATGCCTGTGTATGGCAATTACAGCAAAACCTTGTATCTGTATGTGCTGCATAATGCCTGTGTATGGCAATTACAGCAACACCTTGTATCTGTATGTGCTGCATAATGCCTGTGTATGGCAATTACAGCAACACCTTGTATCTGTATGTGCTGCATAATGCCTGTGTATGGCAATTACAGCAACACCTTGTATCTGTATGTGCTGCATAATGCCTGTGTATGGCAATTACAGCAACACCTTGTACCTGTACTGTACAGGGATTTTCAGTCATTATAACCCCCTAAATCCTATCCCTGTACAGCAGTGACTGACCCCAGAGCTCTCCTTGTATTCTGCCCTCTCCCTGGCTGCTGTAATGCTGCAGCAAAGTTTGCTGAGGTTTTTTGCAATAAGAGTGGGAGCTGCGCTTGTATAGCTTTTTTACAGTAATACAGGGTAACAGGAGTGAGATCTCACTGAGAATTTTATTTATCCACAGGGAGAACATGGATCTTGCATTGAAATTGTATGGAAACAGAGTTTTATATAAAAATTCTCTTTTTTTTCCATTGGATACATATTTGTGGTTGAGGAAGAGTTAATGTTAATCAGTGAAACAGTCAGTATAAAGTGATGTCTTGTTAAACATCATGTGGGAGAAATATTAGGGTGTATAATATATCTAGGAGTCAAGTCATGCAGGAACTCTTGGGACTGCAGTTCCTCCGCTATATTTTCTGGAGAAACGTACAGGGTTATTCAAAGAGAGTCGATCTGGCCCCGAAATGTAACCGGACACTGAAATTCAATATCTAATTAACCGTTTATTATTTTATTCTGCAGTAAAAAGTCTCTTTATTCATACATGTTTTAGGATCTTTTAGGCATTCTTTGGGGGGTTTTTTGGCAAACTTTTTTTCCATTTGTTTTTTTATATATCGGTTTTTTTTTTTCCTGTAACAGCCCTTTTTATTATCATTCATTGGATCTTTATGTGTAAATTCCAGACATTTTCGTTCAGTAGTTTTGTTGCAAACAGCGTTTCAATGTTCAAACTTTCAATCGTACTGTTTTTTTTTTTTTTTCACCTCTTTCGTCTGCGTGTCGGTTTTTTCCGCCGGCTGCTCTGTGCTGTGATCGGTGGCTAGTCAGGTTTCTCCGGCGTGTTCAATACAGCTGTTTCTGCGGGTTTCGGTGAGTGTTTGGTGAGTGTTCGGTGTGTTTGGGGTGTGTGTTCTACGGGTTTGCGTTGAGTTTTTCCTGCACTATGGGTGCCCTGCGTTGCTTGCTGCCTACACCGCAGGGTCGGCGAACTAGGATCGCCGAATCACCCTGAAGCGCAGGGAACGAAGACTCACTGAACGTGCGGTGACTTTTCGAATCTCTTTGAATTATCCTGTTAGTTTTCTTTTTGCCCCAAACACTGAAAAGCTTTTAAGTTTCAATCATATGTTTCATAAGTCACCAGAAATCTATTATATTTCCTCGAATTATCATAAGGATTCATTAAATCCCAGTTTATCATTGTATATCAGCAATAATAACATGTATGAGTGTGGGTCAAGGAGTGACATGTCAATGGATAATTGGGGTTCAGATATCTCGGAGAGTTCTTAGGGTTTATAGACACCTTGATATCCAGGAGCTGCTGGAGCGCCCGGAGGACTCGTTGCTCTCAGTGCCACATCACCACGTCTCACATAATCCTGTGAAAATCAACATACACATTCTTGATCCTCATATTGTGCATTGTGTTATCTTGCAGCCGTACGAGGTGCAGACTTTAATACTTTATGGCTTTATTAAAGTGCGGGCTTGGTATTTTTTATGATTCCCAGACATTTGTGATGTGTGTGTTTTTATAGCCGTGTCATGAACCAACACCTCATATTTTGAGATTACTTATTATTTATGGGGCAATTAAAGTGCTTTGCCAAAGCATGGTATGGATTGAAAGGTTAATGAGATGTTACAGAAACTCTCTCCCTGGCAACGTCTTCATACTATGACATAGTGTAACTAATGGGGTGTCAGACTGAGATGCACTGAACACGCACACACTCACAAACACTCACAAACACACACAAACACACACTCACAAACACTCAGTCACACTCATTCACACACTCATACAATCACACGCGCACACTCACACAAACGCACACACACACACTCATACACACACACGAGTGCACACAAATCCAGACAAACACATTTACAAACACACACACTCACAAAAATACACAAACATGCACACACACTCACAAACACACACAAACACTCACACACACTCACAAACACACTAATAAACACACGTCCAGACAAACACACTTACAAACACACACATTCACAAAAACCCAGATTCACACACTCATACACACACTCACACATTCAATACACATACACGCTCACTCAAACACATACATGCACGCACACTCCCAAACACACACAAACACTCACTCACAAACACACTCATACCATACACGTGTGCACACTACAGCGCCGTCCCCAGCATCCCCTCCATGGTGACTTTCTTCCCCCAGTCTCACTCTTCTCCCGGTGGCCAGAAGCAGTGGATCGGGCTGCCGTTCTCGCCACGGGATGAAAGGTGAGTATGTGATTTTTGGGGGGTTTTGAGCGGCAGGCAAAGGATTCTGCAGCAGCGCAATCCATTACCTGCCCCTCTGAGCTGGTGGTAACTTTTTCGTTAGCGCCAGCTCTTAGTAACTACCATTGAACCAAGTGATCCTAACCCTCGATACTCTGTGCTTTCACTTTGTGCTCCCCATGTTAGGTATAGGGAGCGCAAAGTACAGGAAACTCGCGCTACAAATCTCAAATTAACGAGCGCTAGCAGGTTTTTTAACTTGTTATCGATTTGAAGGCGATGTTGGCTCAGCGCAATGACCTCCTTTAAGGCTAGGGTCAGACTAACGCATTTTTCGCGTTGTCCGTGAAAAAGTGCGTTCGAACGAATGGACGCATTTTTTCACGGAATACGCGATAGCGGTCATACGATGCGCATTTTCGTCCGTGATTTTGTACGGATCATCAATAAAACACTTCTTGTGTCTGGACGTTATGTTGGCCGGACATTAGCAGCGTCTGACGTCTCCTAATCACACACACGCCGCTAGCGGACGCAGCGCACTCTGTACGTCAGTACTAGCGGTTTGACTTTCTCGAAAAAATGCGTTCGTTTGCCACTTGCGTTGCGCGGCCGCACTTTTGTGCGGCCGTTCTTCGTATGCTGCCCCGCATTGGATGTAATTTGCTGCTAGCACGGCCGTGATTTAGTGCTGCTAAACGCACGTTGATACTGCGTTAGTCTGATCCTAGCCTAAGCTAGCGCTAACGCTGATGCTAGTGTTAACTTGGTGGAGGTGATAGATCCCTTCTAATCTACCCCCTGGTGATGTCCTTTGAATACATCCCACACAATTCATTGATGTGAGTCGGTGACTGACCCACCATTCACTCCAGCCTATGGTCAAAGCCACACAGTGAGGAGCAAGTGATGGAAAGATACCGGGGGGGGGGGGTAAGGGGCAGTTTACAACACAAAATATCACACAATGGATGCGCCCAGTGACACATATAGAGGAAAATATTTTCTTAACTGAACATACAAGAGAAAAACAAATCACATGTAAGATATCAGCGACATAAAATAAACACAATAAGGACATTTCATATTTTGGGTGGTACTGGCCCTTTAAAGAAGGCGTGTTTAATCTGGGGACTGACCCTGGAAAGCAGTGACAATCTGCAGTTATGCAGTATATTCTGAATGTATTAAAGCCACAATTGCCGGCGTTCACCTGTCTCCGTTCAGCCGATACCCCCACAAATCATCAGGCGAATGAATACGTTCACAGGATTTGTGACTTTGCGTCTGATCTTCCACGCTGCAGCTACAAAAGAGGATAAAACGTGATCATCGCGCCCCAGGGAAACATAAAACGGGTCTTTAGTAATGGCTCGTCGCAGAAGGCACCAGACTCACAATGGGGATTTCTGACTTATGCCTTTTTTCTATTTCATGTTATTTTCTGCGGGCTGGAGGTTAGGTACATATTAACGCCCCATTGTCCTTAAAACTATTCCCAGTGACATCACAGTCATCTGTATGATTGTATCATTTTGTAGCAAATTGACTCCTACAACAATTACTGGAGAATATAAATCTGGGATGTGGAAATAAAAACACACATAATATCAGATACTAAAAAATGAATACTACTCCCCCGCAGTCCTTCTAGTGCCGGTACTGACTCCCCTCAATTTTTTGTCTTTTTTTAATCCCCCGGGTTTTACGGGGTTTTGTTTTCTGTGTGTTTGTGAAAAATTTTAAATATTTGGTGATGTACTTGTGTTGCAACCGGTTATTATGCCGCTTACCTCTGCAAATATCGTATGTCTGCCAAATGTCGTTTCACCGTAAATAAAGAATTAAAAAAAGAAAAAAATAATACTACTGTAGGCATCAGCCCCATATAAGCATCAGCCCCCATGTAGTACTCAGAGAACACTGACCACCACCTAAAAGTTGGCGAAATGCCCAGATTTTCGTTGGTTTCATTCGACAGGTTTAATCAGGCGAATCCCATAGGCTTCAATCCACAAGGTAGAGGAAGCGAGTATATTTAAAAGGAAACAAAGTAGCAAAACAAGAGGACATAGTATTAGATTAGAGGGGCAAAGGTTTAAAAGTAACATCAGGAAGCATTATTTTACTGAGAGGGTGGTGGATACATGGAACAGTCTTCCAGTTGAAGTGGTAGAGGCCAAAACAGTGATTGAATTTAAGCAAGCATGTGATAGGCATAAGGCTATCCTAAACAAAAGATAAATCCAGGTAAAGTATCCATGTAATTGGGCAGACTAGATGGGCCGAAAGGGTCTTATCTGCCGACGTTTTCTAATGTAAAAGGAATTCCCTGTTTTTCTAAAATTTTTATTCAGACGTTTATTCTTTTCGTTTGCAGCAAAAAAGTCATTTCATTAATTTATTTTTTAGAATTTTTCAGGCATTTTTCTGGATTTTTTTCAGCGAATTATTTGATTCCGATTTTTTTTTTTTTAAATGGCGTGTTTTTTTAAAAAAACTCTGCACCCGACCTTTTTATTGTTATTCATAGGATCTTATATATTTTTCCAGACATTTTCATGCCTTATTTTAGTTGAAAATACATTTTTAATTTGCGGGGGGGGTCTGATTTTTTTATCCCTGTAAGGCTGATGGTCGGCTTTTTTCGGCGTCTGATCGGAGACGTTCGGTAATCTGTTCGGTGGATCGTCAGCTGCGTTTGGCGCTTTGCGGCTGCGTTCAGCGGTTTATCGGATGTGTTCTTTGTTTTATTGGCTGTTTACCTGATGCGTTCGGTGATTTTTCGGCGGTTTATGCTCTTTGAATAACCCTTTAAGTTTATTTGTTCGCGCATTCAAAGTATCCTTATTTTTACACAGACTCATTCCTAAGCACATGTAGGGTCCTATTCCAAAGGTCATAGAGCTCTATGGAGGGTTGCGCATACGGGCTGCGAGACCTGCGCGATCTTGCTCTCGCGAGATTGCGCAGCGCCGCAGAGTGATAGAGGAAGGAGACTGGGAACTATTTGTTGCCAGTCTCACTCTGCTCCCGAGGAGAAGATGCAGTGAATCGGGGCCGGGCCACCGTTCTCTTTGTGGGATGAGAGGTGAGTATGGCGTATATTGGAGGGGTGGTTAGGGGGTGCTGGTATATTAATTGGCAAATACAGAATTATTTAGAAGCAGCTTATAGAAGGTGCTAAATTTTTGCTTTGTGCGTCCCAACGGTAACTAGCGCTGGCACTTTGTAATACCTTACTTATCGAAACGCTATTTAATGATTGTGCTCCCCATGTTGGGCCCTATAACATTCTTCGCGCACAATTGTAGCGGGCGCAAAAACGCATTAACGCGAGGGGCAAAACCCTTTGCGCTGAACGTCGTATTACGACGTTCGCGCACAAAATGCACGTTAACATCTAACGCGAGTGACCCTGCGCAAACCCTTTGCGAGCACAATTTAGTGCGCGCATCCTATTCTTAACATTGTGAGCGCAAATGCGTTTGTGCGCTGGTACGCGCATGGTATCACGATCTTAGCGCAAAATTTAACAGACAACGTTTGCGCATAATTTTAACGTCTTTGAAAAGCTGGTGGTAACGGCAAATTGTAACAACCTGACCGCACCGAACTGCGGATCCACAACGGAGAACGTCGATGCGCACGTTTTTTTTACTAGATCCGTCAAAAATGACGGCCGCTACCTTGTCTTCCGTCAGAACGTACGTCTGTTGTGCGCAGTCCGCACAAAATGACGGACTCGCGTTAAAAATTACATTGCGCTCACTGATTTCTGCGCGCAACGGTACTTTGCGCGCAAGTTTGCGCGTCGGTTTTACGAGCGCAATTTCCTGACGGATGAAAAAATGCGCGAGGAATGTAATTCCATCAGTGATTTTCGTGCGTTAACGTTTAACGCTTTGCACAAAAAACACGCGTTTAGCGTGCGTTTTTGCGATAAGAATTTAATAGGGCTCGTTAAGTATAGGACGCGCAATGTACAGTAAGCTTGCGGAAGCACGTGCAAAAATCGATACGCTAAGGGATTATTAACAGGTGTTGCGTCAGGAAGGTAATATGGGGGGCATGCGTTAAACACACTTATCCTGGTGGTAACGCTTACATATTGAGGTGCTATATTATGGAATAGAGCCCTTATTCATATATATTATTGCCACGAGGTTCTGGGAAAGGAGGGGCAGGGGTAATCGCTACAAAAATTCAGGACTGTTTCTGCTAAAGAGGGAAGCTTGGGAGGTATGTCAGCAAATAGGACTTCTAGCACCGCACTAAAGAATCGAGAAATGAAAACACAATTTATTAATACATCTCACGGGACCTCCTAGTAATTAGGACTAGAGTCACATGACAGTCCTGTCTGTCGCTTATTTATTGCCCCCAGGGGTTATTATAAGAAATTACACTTATATTCCCCAAATGATCTGAAGCGTTAGGTAACTTGTTATCAGATATTTTTAACGCGTTCTCTTACAGCATTTTGAAAAGTGTTTTTTAGCCATAACGCCATATCCTGCAGGTTGTCGCGCAAACCTCGTTTCTGTTAGAGAACCACCGGTGAGCAGGTTTCTGAAAATATATATACTGTACTTTATTTATTGTATTTTTATTTCTCCGGCAGTTTGACGAGTAGCATCTTCCTAGGAGGATGTCCAGAGGTGTTTTTTTCTGTGCATGTATTTTTAACACTGTTTTCACAGTTTTAAAATAATAAATAAAGAAACAAATGTAATTTTAATTATTGTCATTAATTTCCATAAATAAAATTCATAATTACAGATTTTTTATAAATGCAGACTGCAAGGTGAAAGAAAGGTTAGTATCTGGGTAGTCATTATGCTACTGGTTGTATATAGCATTGTAGGTGATTTCTTTATTGCATATATGATATACAGTATAATCAACCTTGGCTTCCACACAGCTTGGAACTTCTGCACTGATGAGCCTCTGCCAAGTGCCAACCTAACAAACAGCTGAGCATCATGGAATATGTAGTTTAAGTACATCAAGGTTGCTGACCCCTGCTGTAGGCACTTTGACCATTAATATAATTTTACTTTAACCCCCTTCACTACTGTGACGTAAGTCACTTTGGACTTGGGGTGCATAGACCTGAAGACATATTTGTAGGGTGCAGCCCCCCCCAGCCTACCCTATTCTCAGGAATGTGTTGATATCTGTCTATATTTGAGTTCGTTATATTGAGTTGGGTAATCTGCTTTATCAGGCAAACACTGCACCGTTATCTGCTGTCTGTAATCTTGTTTATCATCCCGATTACCATTGTCCTGCCTCGTTTAGAAATTTTACTTAATGTTTAAGTTAACCGTCTGTACCTAGCCTAATTAGGTTTCACATTCCAAGAAGCAGAAGGAACAGAAACATGAGAATCCCTCAGAACATTTCCTAGGGGAGGTTTTTTGTATGTAAATGACCCATGTGTGACCATATAAATATGTGTGCCTGACCCAATTATTTGTGCATTTATTAATTGCTAACTGATTACATGTCTTTTAAATTTTCCTCGCTTTTACTTAGTATTTTCCCTTGTGCGTCTCCCCCCTCCTCCTCCCACGTCATAATTTCTTAAGGGCACATTTACCAAATCTCCATTCTCTCTCTCCTCCCAGCATACACAGACACATCCACAATTCTCCACACTGCTATCCCACCCAGGCCTGATCCATAATTTCAGGTCTCCTTTCCTGCTGTTTCCACTTTTCTCTCTAATTACTCTTACTCAGCCCAAGCTTCTGGTCCTTCCCATGCAATCCCTACGATATTCTTTCTGGTAACCAGCTTCATCTTCCCTCTGATCCCATTTGTTTCACTTACCCCGTCTATTAGATTGTAAGCTCACGGGATGTCTAGCTGATCACTTTGTTAAAGTGCTGTATTTTAGACATGTGCACAGCACAAAATTTCGTTTTGAACTAATAGATTAGTCCTAAAATGCAATTTATTTAGTTGCTAAAGAAATTCGTTTTCAGTTCTTTAGTATGAAAACCAATTTCATTCATCCGAAAACCAGTGGATACAATTACTATTGCAGTGGCTCCTCAGAGGGCTGAGATCGCTGCTTGTTACAGTATCTCTCACTCTCAGCACAATGTGGGCCATATTACATAGTTTACAATAGCTCTGGTTAAGTTAGCACCAACATTGTAATACTGCCCGTGTCAGGCAAAGCTGTTACAGTAACTGACTGCTGCTAATCACAGCACTCAGAGTTTCAGTAAAACTAGTAAATAATATATTTATATATAAGAGGTTAGAACAATATTATTTCCTTGTTTTACTGAAACTCTGAGTGATGTTACAGTCAGTTACTGTAACAACTGAGCCTGATACATTGTACTGAGAGATAATGTAACAAGTAGCCGATCTCAGCACTCACAGCCACTGGATTTAAAGGGCTAAAAAAAGGCTCCTCTCTGTAAAATGTTTAGAACATCCTCCTGCATTAATTAATACCCCTCTCTGTATAATGTATACAACATCCACCTGCATTAATTAATACCCCTCTCTGTATAATATATAGAACATCCTCCTGAATTAATTAATGTCCCTCTCTGTATAGAACATCCTCCTCAATTTATACCTTTCTCTGTATAATGTATATAACATCCTCCTGCATTAATACCCCTCTCTGTATAATGTATAGAACATCCTCCTGCATTAATTAATACCCCTCTCTGTACAGAACATCCTACTGCATTGGCATGTGGAGGGTGCAGAACTTCGGATGTTGCGATGTTGCGCTCTTCATTGCTGGTTTCCTTTACTCATCAATGTAATATCACAAAAAGGACTGAAACTAAAATGTAGTGCATTTTATTTTAGTTTCTTTCGTTTTTTGTACTGAGCAGTTTCGTTTCTCTTGACTCATACGAAAACTAAATTATCCCAAAATTCGGACTTAATCGTTTTAGTACTAAAACGAATGCACATGTCTACTGTATTTCTTAGAGAAGCTATCCTACGTGCAGGGATGTCTTTTCCTTATTTATCATGAATGTCTCATCTTTCTGCTCCCCCATTGTACAGCGCTGCAGAACTTGTTAACGCTTTATAAAAACTTGTAACTGAGTATACTCGATCATGGTAGTAAAGGGGTTAAAACAATATGATAAAATAAGCCACTGTGGAATCCAGAATTCTTTTTGATTAACTCTCTCTTCCATTGGCCTTGGACTCTGCTGCTTCCTTTTCTGAATTCATTCCTCCAGTATCCCAACCTTTCACTGTCTGGCAGCGCCGCACTCCAGCACAACGCCTCCTCTCACCTGTTATGCTATGGCCGCATACTTACAATAAGCGAATGTCGCAATATATTAAGAGCGTCACTTCCATCAGACAGACCGCTAATGTTTTATTAATACTTGAGAGACAGAATATATTTTACATAAGCCGTCCCAGACTAAATGAAATGAATAAAGATCTATATTTTCTTCAGGACACGCGATATGAAAGCTGTTTCAGCTTTCAGGAGGATTGCAGATTCTATGGCTGTGTTTATGCAGAGTTCTATCGCAGCCAGCGTTTTTTTTTTTTTATTGGGTGTTGTCAAGGGAGATAAATGTTGGTCTGGCTTTCTAGACATCTGTTTTGTATCTTATTTGTATTAGTATTTATTTATTCAGGTCTTGTTTTGTCGCTGTATTGTGTGGAATCTGTATGCAATGCGCTTTTATTTCTGCGGATTTCAGTTCCAGGGCGGACTTTGTTTCTGAAGAAACCTCTAAAAATGATTCTTGGACACTAGACATATCTTTATATTTCTACAATAAATAACCTATCGATAATCTGTATTATTTTATAATACTGTCACAGGACCCCCTGCATCGATCCTCCTTTGCAATAACTTTCATTTCATAGATCTTGGTTCCCGTAACAAATACTTTAACCCCTTGGCTGCGGAGGACGTGTGGGGGACGTCATGGGGTTTCCCCTGCATCATGCGGAGGACGTCCCCCACATGTTGCGGGGTTTCTGCAGCCCAGGGGGAAACTGTGACCTCTCAGGTCGGTGTCCCGCGGTTCTATCGGTATCGATGCATCCCTAGTAGGCAAGTATGTACCGTTAGGTGTCTTGCCCAAGGACACTTACTGGAGAGGTGCTCTGGCCGGGATTCCAACCTGCGTCTCTACAGTTATAGAGCAGTGATGTTACCTCTACTCCATCCAGCCGGTACGAGCAACTCCCAATTTGCACATCGCATGCAATGTAACTCCTTAGACTTTAATGGTTCTGGGAAGTTTACAGCATGATTGGAATAATGGCCAAATTATTTGTCCACCTCTCTACTTTGCTGCTGATTCTTCTGCAATCTCAGACTTTCATCACGATCAGCTTTAGTCTGTAGGGGTTATTCAAAAAGCAAAGAACTTGCCACCGAATTGCACCAAATGGTTAATTTCTCCATCCGGTGCATTTCAAGGTGGTTCGTCTATTCAGAAAGCTGGCAGTTCGCCAAATACGGCAGCAGCGAAATTGTCCCATAGAGAAGTAGTGATTAATCTATTCAGAGAACGCCGAAGTGTCAGTGAAATGCCCAGATTTTCGGTGTTTCAGTTTGACGGGTTTAAACAGGCAAATCCCATAGGATTCAATTTATAAAAATAATATTGGTTTTAATTTTTTTAATTCAACCATTAATTCTTTTCATTTTCAGCAAACTGTTTTTTTTATAAATTTTTGGATTCCCAATTTTTTTTTTTTTAAAGGTGTTTTTTTTTATCCTGTAGCAGATCTTTTTATTATTTTGTATAGGACCTTTTTTATTATTTACATGCATTTTAATTAATGCATTTTTATTGGTTTAAACACCTAGTAGAAGAATAGCAGAGTTCTGTTTTGTTTTATTTCTGCAGTTCGACAGTCTGTTTGACGGTCTTCGGCGGCTTCATGTTCAGCGCACTTAGGGGGCCCAATGGTGAATAGTGAATTCAACGCAGGGCCGGCAAAATGGCATCGCTAAAGTGCCGAACGAGAAAGCACCGAAATGCTCTCTGAATAACCCCTACAGTGTCACAGCTGATCACCTGTTATAGCATCTCAGGTGCTTTCTAAATAACCCCTTAAATGTGCACGGAAGGGGAAAACTATCCCTAAAACTATTCCTGAATATATTTTCTTCCTTCAAACCAGGTCAGCAGAACAATAGGCGCCCCCTGTCCTCCCGTCTCCAGCTGTGAGGATTCCATTCATTAATGTGCTTCATGATGTCACTTTGAAGATGAGGGATGTTGTCCCTTTGATGTCATATTTCCATCACCAGCTTGCACTGACGATGTCTCTTTTCCAGTCCAGACAAAATATCTATTTCTGCTTGATGGAAAAGCCCGTCACCACAGCATTCATTATCTCCACTCTCCAACGCCAAAAACACTGCGTTTATAGAAGATGAATGTAAAAAGTGCGTATCTGCAGAGAGCTACCTGTGGTTTATAAATACAGAGGAGACGAGGCACAGATCTCACTTATTAAGACTGTGGGATGAGACTTCAGCATCTTACTGTGTGGTCTCAACTCTCAAATAACTACTACTTAAAAAAAGAAAAAAACATCAATAAATGTAAAAATGTTATATAACCTTGGAATCCTGTATAATCTGTATGTTATTACTTTCTGTATATGTTTTGGTTGTGACTATTCTGAAACAGTTACTTTTGTAGATAGATAGCTATATACAGTCAGGTCCAGAAATATTGGGACATGGACACAATTCTAACAACTTTGGCTCTATACACCACAATGGAGTTGGAATGAAACAAACACAATGTGCTTTAACTGCAGACTGTCAGCTTTAATTTGAGGGTATGTACATCCAACTCAGGTGAACGGTGTAGGACTTACAGCAGTTTGCAGATGTGCCTCCCACTTGTTAAGGTGGTGTATTTATTTATTTATTTATTTATAAAGTATTTTACCAGGAAGGATACATTGAGATTTCTCTCGTTTTCAAGTATGTCCTGGGTTCAAGAACATTAAAATGTTACAGCTGTTACTGAAATACAAAGTAATAAATGCAAGATATTAAAAACAAAACACAAATATACAGATTAACACGGAAAATAAATATGTAAGTGATATAGTTACTATGTTACATGTTTACAGGTGCATTCTGTACCGAGGTGTATAGAGCCAAAGATGTTAGAATTGTGTCAATGTCCCAATATTTCTAAACCTGACTGTAGATATGGGATATATATGGGATAGATAGATAGATAGATAGATAGATAGATAGATAGATAGATATGGGATGGATAGATAGATATTAGTGATGAGCCGAACACCCCCGTGTTCGGTTCGCATTCGAACAATTTCAAAAGTTCGAGTTTGAATGCGAACACGAACCGAACTCAATGCAAGTCAATGGGACTCAAAAGTTTGAGTTTTAGAGTGCCCTGCAAGAGGGCATATATGCAAGATATTTGCCATAAAAGGTGTATGGGGGTCCGGGTAGTGCCCTGGGGGACAGGAAACAGGGACAAAAAAGTTAAAAATAAAAGTTTTTAAAGGAACAGTAATTTTTTGCATAATATAAAGGTTAAGAATAAAAAGAAAAATTCCTTCAAATATCGTGCCTAGGAGGTCTCCATAACCTGCCCGTGAAGTGGCGGATTTGTAGGATGTATAGAAACATTTAAAAATAAAAAAATGACATTTCAAATGACGGTAAATGGTTTTCCTTTAATCTATTCATAAACAACTGCTTGGGGCGGCAGCCTGTATGAAAAGAGGAGACATTTTAGGATACGCAGAACAAGTTTAGTGATTTTTTTTGGCTAAATTATGGTGAAACTTATGCAGGCTTTGGATGAAAGTAACAATAGGAGCTTTAAAATTGGGCCTTTAGTGTCAGCAGCAGTGCCGTCACACCGTAACCCCTCTGTGGTATTGTGGAAGAGTGCAGGGTTGGACCCTGCAGTCAAATATTAAAATGATATGAATCTGGTACAGGCGTCAGTGCACCCAAATATTTTGCCTTTGGTGGCAGCAAGTGCCTTCACACCGTAACCCCTCTGAGGTATTGTGGAAGAGTGCAGTGGTGGAGGTTTTGGTAATGCAGAAGAGATCCCTGATCTATTCAGTTCATCAGCAGCTATAACAAAACCGGGTCAGCAATGTTTAGGCACTTGTACTGCGCTACTGTATATGGTGAGAATTGGCGCACACCAGTAGCAACAGGAAGCAAACAGAACAGGTAGGGAATACACAGAGACACAGAGAGAAGAGTCAAATGGCAGGCAAAGTCGGCAACAGATGATCGGGTCCTCGGAACAAGCAGGGTCAGTAACAAGTATACAAACTGATTC
The DNA here is from genome assembly GCA_009667805.1 of Leptobrachium leishanense. Lineage (NCBI taxonomy): Eukaryota > Metazoa > Chordata > Amphibia > Anura > Megophryidae > Leptobrachium > Leptobrachium leishanense. The sequence goes on from CM019065.1 coordinate 374,494,649, forward strand.
GGTAAGCTAGTGATGCGGAAATAAAGGCTGAGACACACTGAGCGTGTAGCTCATTAGTTGCCAAAATGTGTGTGTAATACAAGTCTGGATATATATAAATTTGCTAAAAATATACACACAAAAAAAACAAACCACTGCCTGAGACCCTGCACAGCCCACATGCCACCCCCCTCTACCTGGTTGAATGTATCTAATATATATAATATAATACATTCAGCCAGGTAGAGAAATAAAAAAAAAAGTTTTATTTTATGTTCCCGGGGACATTTAAAAATGTCCTCGGATTTTATTTTTTTTAGAAATGTTTCACCTTACCTTAACCTGGTGGTCAGTGGGGGCTCCCTGGATCCTGGTTGAGGGGGCTCTGCCGTGGCCGCAGGTGCAGTGGCTCCCTCCCTGCGCCGCCTGTCTCTGCCACATGCACCCGGGCGGCTAGCCCACACAGTCGCAGCTCTGTCATCCGGTGGCCGCATGCTCCTCAAGGGGATCCTTGGGAGGCCCCAGCAGGCTGCCCTCTACAGTGCCTGATTAGAGGGCCGTGTCTGCCTGATGTTTTAGTAACAAGAATGTTTTATCCCATAGACTTCAATGTTAAAAATATTCCCGTTTTAATTCAATAACTAATAAACTGTTGCTTATAATATTCTTCTATAAAAAGACTCTTTATTTCTAGATTTTTTTGTATTTTTTAAGCATTTTTTATACGTTTTTCAAATTTATTTATTTTTTCGAACTTTTGGCGAACGTCCCAAAAAGTTCGAAGTTCGCAAACTTTCGAATGGCCATTGTTCGAATCGAACTCCGAACCGATCGAACCGAACAGCTCATCCCTAATAGATATGAGATAGACATGGATAGATACATAGATAGATATGGATAGATAGATAGATAGATATGGGATAGATAGATATGGGATAGATAGATATGGGATAGATACATAGATAGATATGGGATAGATACATAGATAGATATGGGATAGATACATAGATAGATATGGGATAGATACATAGATATGGATAGATACATAGATAGATACAGTTGCAAGAAAAAGTATGTGAACCCTTTAGGATTATGTGGAGCTTTGCATGAATTGGTCATAAAATGTGCTCTGATCTTCATCTAAGTCACAACAATTTGAAAAACACAGTCTGCTTAAAATAATACAACACATACATTATATGTTTTCATGTTTTTATTGAACAGAACATGTAAACATTCACAGTGCAGGGTGGAAAAAGTATGTGAACCTTTGGACTTAATAACTGGTTGACCCTCCTTTGGCAGCAATAACCTCAACCAAACGTTTCCTGTAGTTGCAGATCAGACCTGCAGAACGATCTGGAGTAATTTTGGACCACTCCTCTTCACAAAACTGTTTCAGTGTAGCAATATTCTTGGGATGTCTGGTGTGAATCGCTCTCTTAAGGTCATGCCACAGCATTTCAATCGGGTTGAGGTCAGGACTCTGACTGGGCCACTCCAGAAGGCGTATTTTGTTTTGTTGAAGCCATTCTTTTGTTGAATTACTTGTATGCTTTGGGTCATTGTCCTGTTGCATCACCCATCCTCTGCGGAGCTTCAGTTGGTGGACAGATGGTCTTACGTTTTCCTGCAAAATATCTTGATAAATTCTGGAATTCATTTTTCCATCAATGACAACAATCCGTCTAGGCCCTGAGGCAGCAAAGCAGCCCCAAACCATGATGCTCCCTCCGCCATGTTTTACAGTGGGGATCAGGTTTTGATGTTGGTGTGCTGTGCCTTTTTTTCTCCACACATAGTGTTGTGTGTTTTTTCCCAACAACTCAATTTTGGTTTCATCTGTCCACAGAATATTTTGCCAGTAGTGCTGTGGAACATCCAGGTGCTCTTTTGCAAACTTCAAACGTGCTGCAATATTCCTTTTGGACAGCAATGGCTTCCTCCGTGGTGTCCTCCCATGTACTCCATTCTTGTTTAATGTTTTCCTTATTGTAGATTTGTCAACAAAAATGTTAGCATGTGCCAAAGATTTCTGTAAGTCTTTAGCTGACACTCTAGGATTTTTCTTTACCTCATTAAGCATTCTGCGCTGTGCTCTTGCAGTCATCTTTACAGGACGACCACGCCTAGGAAGAGTAGCAACAGTGCTGAACTTTCTCCATTTGTAGACAGTCTGTCTTACCGTGGACACATGAACATCAAGGCTTTTGGAGATACTTTTGTAACCCTTTCCAGCTTCATGCAAGTCAACAATTTTTGATCGTAGGTCTTCTGAGAACTCTTTTCTGCGAGGCATGGTTCACATCAGGCAGTGCTTCTTGAAACTAGTAAACCCAAAACTGGTGTGTGTTTTTAAAGGGCAGGACAGCTTTCAGCAACACATCCAATAATATCACACTGATTGGACTCAAGATTGGCTCACTCCTGGCTCCAATTAGCTCTTGGAGAAGTCATTAGGCTAGGGGTTCACATACTTTTTCCACTGTGCACTGTGAATGTTTACATGTTATGATCTATAAACATGTGAAAAAATATAATGTTTGTGTTGTATTATTTTAAGCAGACTGTGTTTTTCAAATTGTTGTGACTTGGATGAAGATGCAAAACTCCACGTAATCCCAAAGGGTTCACATACTTTTTCTTGCAACTGTAGATATGGATAGATAGATAACTAGATAGTAGGCACAATATACATATCAGTAATCATTTCCTTTCCGTTTTTGGTCTTTTTGTACATAAAAGCTCATTGTTATATTATATCTAGATATGTTCCATGCGATTTCCCTGTCAGTGATAGGACACGCTGCATTTTCAATGCGTCACCCGGGTCATCCCGCAAACTGCAGAGATATTGCACTGAGAGCTTATTTTTATGAATATCACTTCCAAGGGCTTGTTATTCGTCACCGGGCTCCAACTGCCCACTCGATCCTCTAGAGAGAAATATCTGGCCATGTGTGATCCCTTGCCAGGAACATGACTGGAGATTCTGATTATGCCGCTACGGGGACATGACCAGGTGATCAGATCCAATTCAAAGTGACCAGAGGAAAAAGTATCCCCTGCAAACAACCAGGATGGCATAAAATTGTAAGAGAAGGGGAGCACATTATATATATATATATTCCTGCTCTAGAAAGATAACGGCTTCCTTCTGGTTCCATAACTTAGATTATTACACTGTCTGGCATTTCCTCTTTATAAAAGGAGGGAGTGACTCATATTAACTGCAATAACTATGAAAGCTGAGCGGTATATTGGCTGCAGTGATACACTGTATCAGCTTTCTTATACTGTTTTAAAGGCTTCTATTGCTAAGAAAATTACTTAAATAGTGGTTGTATATATATATATTTATACACAGCTGCCCTTAATACAGTTGACCACTCCCTCCTCCTAAAGACCCTCTTCTCTTTTGTTCTCTGTGATAGCACCCTCTCTTGACTAAAATCTTACCTCTTCAATAGATCCTTTTCTGTATCCCTTGTAGCCCCGTACAGAAACAAATCCTGCCGGAGCTGCTATGTGCTACAATGTAACTACATGACCCACCATTGTGACATGTTAAAAGAGCTAAACTGCCCGCCGCTGGAATCTAGACGCACCCTTCACTTTTCCAACCTTGTGTTTATGGGCTTTTCTGGGAAGCTACCACCCCACCTGAATAGGCTGTCCTCACTAATGCCGCTCCTCACTACCTTTCCTCACTAATGCTGCTCCTCACTAACACCGCCCCTCACTACCTGTCCTCACTAACACCGCCCCTCACTACCTGTCCTCACTAACACCGCCCCTCACTACCTGTCCTCACTAACACCGCCCCTCACTACCTGTCCTCACTAACGCCGCCCCTCACTAACGCCGCCCCTCACTACCTGTCCTCACTAACCCGCCCCTCACTACCTGTCCTCACTAACGCCGCCCCTCACTACCTGTCCTCACTAACACCGCCCCTCACTACCTGTCCTCACTAACACCGCCCCTCACTACCTGTCCTCACTAACACCGCCCCTCACTACCTGTCCTCACTAACACCGTTCCTCACTACCTGTCCTCACTAACGCCGCCCCTCACTACCTGACATCACTAACACCGCCCCTCACTACCTGTCCTCACTAACACCGCTCCTCACTACCTGTCCTCACTAACGCCGCCCCTCACTACCTGTCCTCACTAACGCCACTCCTCACTACCTGTCCTCACTAACGCCGCTCCTCACTACCTGTCCTCACTAACGCCGCCCCTCACTACCTGTCCTCACTAACACCGTTCCTCACTACCTGTCCTCACTAACGCCGCTCCTCACTACCTGTCCTCACTAACGCCGCCCCTCACTACCTGTCCTCACTAACGCCGCTCCTCACTACCTGTCCTCACTAACGCTGCCACTCACTACCTGTCCTCACTAACGCCGCTCCTCACTACCTGTCCTCACTAACGCCGCTCCTCACTACCTGTCCTCACTAACGCCGCCCCTCACTACCTGTCCTCACTAACACCGTCCTCACTACCTGTCCTCACTAACACCGCCCCTCACTACCTGTCCTCACTAACACCGCCCCTCACTACCTGTCCTCACTAACGCCGCCCCTCACTACCTGTCCTCACTAACGCTGCCACTCACTACCTGTCCTCACTAACACCGCCCCTCACTACCTGTCCTCACTAACACCGCCCCTCACTACCTGTCCTCACTAACACCGCCCCTCACTACCTGTCCTCACTAACGCCGCCCCTCACTACCTGTCCTCACTAACACCGCTCCTCACTACCTGTCCTCACTAACACCGACCCTCACTACCTGTCCTCACTAACGCCGCCTCTCACTACCCGTCCTCACTAAATCACCTGATACACACCAGCCAGTCCCGTAAGATCCAACAATGACCTGCTCCTGGCATCCTCCATCATTACCTCTTCACATGTCAGACTGCAGGACTTTTCTCGTGCGGCGCCGACCCTATGGAACGCGCTTCCTCGAAATATCAGACTGTCCCCAAATCTGGCTTCATTTAAACGCTCCCCCTTCTGTTTAGGGAAGCCGACCACCTGACTCCGTAACAAGACATCCAACCGACCCAATAAAGGTCCGCACCTCTCCCTGCACTAATATCTCATCACTGCAGCCCCCCCCCCTCCTGTTTCTAATCCCCTTCACCCATCTTGATTGTAAATTCCCACGGGAATAGGGTCCTCATATCCTCCTGTATCTGCTGGCGGAATACTGACCTGCCTCCTTTATGTATTGTAGAATTGTCCTGTCTTTACCCATTGCACCTTGTACAGCGCTGTGGAATGTGTTGGCGTTTAATAAATAATAATAATAAAGTTCACATTCGCAATTTTGTTTAATTCTCTTTTTTCTTAAAGCATTGCAGCAGATGTTGGTGCTATGTAAGTGATGATGATAATAATAATAGTAATCTCTATTTACATGGTATATATGACAATTAGTTAACGTTGCACAAAAAAATTAAGAAGGGGAAACGCAGGGAAAAGTGCTGCCCTGCAACATGTATAATTCATATGCAGCAGGATGGAAATCAAGGCAGGTCACCTAGGATTCCTTTTTCGATTTCTCACCTGCAGTGTATGTATTCTACATGCTGTGGGGAGGCATTTTTCATGCACTGCCCTTCAGCTTAAATAAATTACATGTGTCCAGGTAAACACGACCGATCAGGTAACCTCAGTTAAAACACACACCTCTTCAGGCGATTCTGGTTAAGCTCATGTGTCCTATGTGGATTGATCATTTTATTTTATTTTTTTTCGCTAGAAATTTTTGGGTGTGAAAAATCTTCAAGAAAATGTTATCTTTCCATTTGGATGCTGAGATCGTTAGTCATTTTTCAAACCAAACATTATTCATTCTTATCTGTAGCGCTGTATATCATTATGACAGCACAGCGATGACACTGTATTGATAGAGCAGCCCACTGAACCCTATCATTGCTACATTTAAGGGACTTTAAAAACAGAGAACTCTTTTTTCTATTCTTAAATAAATAGGCAGATGCTGCTGACAGCCTCCGCCCAGTTATTATTATTTTTTCTTTGCTCAATTTTATTCACCTTTGCGCTGCTCCTCCACTTCGGTTCAGGTAGTCCCAAACCTGGAAATCCCTGACGCTTTTCAGCGCAATTTACGCTGTTACACAACTTGCATTGTGTAGGAACTAGAGGTGTGCATGGCTGAAAAATTTGTTTCGTTATTTTATTTTCGTTTGATATCTCGGATCACTAAAAAAAACATTGTAATTTGGAATCAATTCGATATAAATTCGAATTTAGGATCACTACATAAAAAAATACAATCAGTGTTATTCAAAGAGATCTGAATGGCTGCCGAAAGGGAACCGAACGCTGAAAATCAGCATACGCTTAACTTTCTTGGCCATTCGGCTATCCAGAGAGCAGGCAATTACCCAAATATTGGCGAATTGCCTGCACATACGGTGCCTGTTCGAGGGCAGTGAATCCCCATAGAGAAGCAATGCTTCGGCTATTCAGAGACACCGAACAGCAGTGACAGGTTCCCGAAATGCCCTGCCATTCGGTGGTTTAATTCGGCAGGTTTATTCAGGCGAATCCCATAGGCTTCAGTGTTAAAAATATTCCTGTTTTAATTCAATATCTAATAAACCATCTATTATAATATTCTGCAGTAAAAAGTCTCTTTAGATTTTTTAATAATTTTTCGGGGGGTTTTTTACTAAAAAAAATTCTGTAACAGCCCTTTTTATTATCATTCCTTGGACCTCATGTAAATTTCAGACATTTTCACTCAGCTTGTTTGCAAACAGCGTTTCCCTTTTCAAACATTCAGTTTTTTTAATTTATTCACTTCACTCTGTCTGCGGTGTCGGCTTTTTCCTGCGGCTGCGCTGCATGTGATCGGCTCCTGCTCAGGTTTTTTCGGCGGGTTAATCCAGATGTTTTTTGCGGGTTTCTGTGTGCACTCGCCCTTGTTTTGCGGTGAGTTTTCGGCAGGTTTGTGACGGCTTTTCCCTGCAATTTGCGGACCCTGTGCTGTTTGCTGAATACACCGCAGGGTTTCCGAAACGGGATGGCCAAATCGTACCGAATTGAAGAGAACGAAAAGTCACCGAACGTGCGGTGGCTTTTCGATTCTCTTTGAATAACCCTGAATAAATCAAATTCTGCTGTTAAAAGGCAAGCTAGGGTTAAATATTGAGCTGTCCATTGGCCTGTGGTGCTGACAACAGATTCAGCACCACAGGTCAATTTACAGGGACAGGGTCCTTTGTGAAACAGTCAAACGAATCTGATTCATTTCATAATCTTGTTTGCTTTAGTACTGACAACTTGTATGTAATGTAAATTGGGATCGATTCGAATTTAAGATCACTAAATAAAACCCCAATTAATCAAATCCTGCTCACGAATCATTCAATAGGATTTTCACGAAATTTCCCGATTCGTGTTTTCGGATGCGGCCGATTTTCCGAAAATTTTTAGATCCGAAAAGTTTTCCGAGCCGAAACGAAATATTTTCGAATGGGCTTGAAATGTGTCAAATCGAAATTTATTGCTTTGAAACGAGGAGAACAGACGTTCCGAAAAAACGAAAATTTCCGAAATCACGAAAAGTCGATACGAAAAATGGTCGATATTCCGAAAAAAAAAAAATGTACACGAAAAACGAGTCGAGCCGAACCGAATCAAAACAGAAATCGGTCGAAACGAGCCGAATCGAAAAGTTTAAATATCCGAAAAATCGAATAAAAAAAAAAAAAAAAATATCGGTGCACAAGCCTATCATTCAATCAATGGTTCTCTTGTGAAACTGTATAACGAATCAATTTCATTATATACTGTTTCGTTTCAAAATAATTTTGTTTCGTAATTTTGTTTCGTTCGTTTTCGTTTGTTATCTTGGTTCTCTAAAAAACCCATTGTAATCTGGGAGCGATTAGATTTTTGATATTGATTAAAATTTCGGATCGCTAAATAATAAAAAAAAGTAAAATCAAATTCTGCTGTTAAAAGGCAAGCCAGGGTTAAATATTGAGCTGTCCATTGGCCTGTGGTGCTGACAACAGATTCAGCACCACAGGTCAATTTACAGGGACGGAATGCTTTGTGAAACAGTCAAACGAATCTAATTCATTTCATAATGTCGTTTGCTTTAGTACTGATGACTTGTATGTAATTTAAGTTGGGATCGATTCGATATTGATTTAAATGTTGGATCACGAAATAAAACCCCAATAAATCAAATCCTGCTCATGAATCATTTACTCAATGGTTCTCTTGTGAAACTGTATAACGAATCAATTTTGTTATATACCGGTTTGTTTAGTTTTCATTTCAGTTCGGATGATATCAATTCGTTATTTCGGAAGTACTTCTGAAATACGAATTAATGAATTTCCAAACGAATTGAGATTCGTTACGAAAAGAATGCTCACCTGTAGTAGGAACTGCAAATCGCGCAGCGCTGTGGGACTTGAACACTTTAGATACTCAAGTTCCGTAGTGCCTGCTCAGAACAATGGATCAGAGCTGCACGCGCATGCACAGATCCGAATCCATCAGCTGCCTGTCTGAGACCATTGGCTACAGCGGGGCGTCTCAGAGAGGGTGACGGGATGCTCTCTGCATGATGACATCACTAGTGACCGATCTGGTTGACTGGCAAATCCAAAAATCCTGGCTGCTGGTGACGCTGGGTGAGGAGGAGGAGGAAATGCCTCCACTTCAACCCTGTAATAAAACCAGATCAGGGGAGCTGGGATGGGGGGGGGGCACTCTTCACATACTGACCACTTTAAAACAATAAATTGGTCGGGATGGGTAGACTGTATCTTTAAAATGCACAGAAAATCGACGTTTATGTATGAAATAAATACATAGAGGGGGAAAGCGAGTGCTCGTTTAATCTGCTTGTAAACCGTCACCCAGGTCTGTTTGTTGTCCTAGATTATCTATGAAAGAACAACACCCCTTTTAGTTCACTTGAGTCACTTTCTGTAAATATGTTACTCAATGATAAGACAAAAAAAAATAAGAAATCAAAGTCTTCACTGACACCCACTCCGCACAGCCGGAAATGTATTTGTACAGCTGGAAAAAGAACAAATCCAAGAACAACTTGCCCGGTGCGATTCCAGCATTAACTTGCCTGTGAACTATATGTTATTCGATTTATTGCGAGGATAAGTAAACACACACTTCAAGTCGTATCCTGAGACCAAGTCATTTCCATTGCTAATAATTTCATAACCGCTGCACGATGATCTGCCAGGTTTGCAGCTGATGACAGCTCGTCTCGCAAACTGCTTAAATTAAAGAGGTTATTCATTTAATTCCAGTATTGTGTCAACTTGAATTGATTTTATTTTGCTGTTCAAAAATGTTGCAATTTCCTTGCAATTCACCAATAAGTAACCATGTTGGGGGTTTAAAAGAGCGCAGGTGTTTGCAGAAGTTGTAGCCTACAGCGAAAAACGCTGTTGTCAAGGCCGGATTTATAACTAGGCAATGTAGGCTTGTTCCTACAGGCGCCTGCCACAAGGGGGTGCCTTGCTCTGTAAAAAAAGCTTTTTGTATAAATTTACAATCATTTACATCACTGTATCTCTGGAGCCCTAGAGGGACATATGGTATCATTGGAAAGGCCAGATTATGACCTTTCCAGTGATACCAAATATAACCAGGTTAGGTCTATGTTAAAACAAAACATAATTTTTCTCCTTTTTCCTAACTAAGCACTGTTATTATTTAGTTTAATATTATAAAGTGAACAGTGATGCTGCGCTGACTCATCTTCTCATTTCCCACACTGCCAGCAACTGTGGACCTGATGATGCAATGCATTGTTTCATCGACAACCTAGACCGTGGCACTGCAGTGACTAGAGACAGGGGGACTTCGGAACCTGCATCTCTGAATTGTACACTTCACAAGGTTAAGTGAGGCGTCATTGGAAATGTCAGAGTCTGGTCTTTACATTGATACCAAACATGACCATATAATGTGTAGAAATAAAAAAATTGAAAAAAGTAAATGCAAAATTATTATTTTTCTCTGTTCTGCGGTAGAGGCAATATATGCTTTTACATATAAAACAAACAATGCCGCTGCACTAACTCAACTAAGGCAACAGATTCTGCCCCTTCTTTTGATTTGAGTGCAGAGAGAAACTGTTTTTAATTTTATTAAAAAACAAAATTTCAGTTAGCACCAAAACAAAATTTTAAAAAGTCATTTTGTCATGTTTTTTTTTGGGGGGGGGGGGGGGTTCTGTGTCTCCTGAGATGGAAATCTGGCCTCGGCTGTTGTTGCAACATCAGAAAACTTTGACGTTTCGCAAATATGACCTGACACTCTTTGGCTTTCTGTTTTATAAAACACCTAAGTTTGTTGACAATGGCAGTTTTCACCGTTGTTTGCAACCTTGGCAAACACCGGCGCTCTTTTAAAAGATAAGGCAGCAGGGGGTCTATTGTGTTCTATATGCTACCCCCAGATAAACGCTGACATCTGAATGAGATAATACAGGGAGCTTAAAAAAACTTCTAATCTTCCCCCTGGTGATGTTCTTTGAATATATCCCACACAATACAATGATGTGAGTCGGTGACTGACCCATTCACTCCATTCTATGACCAAAGCCACACAGTGAGGAGCAAGTGATAGAAAGATACAGTGGGGAGGGGACAGTTTACAACACAAAAGACTCATATAGCATAAAAACCACGTTTAAACAAACATGTTTATAAACACATAAACAAAAGCACAGAGGAAAATATTTTCTTAACTAAACATACAAGAGAAAAACAAAGCGCATGTAAGATATCAGCAACATCAAATAAACACAATAAGGACATTTCATATTTTTGGTGGTAGTGGAACCTTAAAACAAGGTTTATTGCTAAAAACAAAATGTCCTTCAAACAAGGAAAGAAAACTCAAACAAACTGTTTCATAGCTGTTCCTGGAGAAACACACACTCGCCCGTCTATGTTTTGCCGCTGGTTCATTTTTTATGCGTACCAATTAAATTCTTCAGCTGATAAAGCGAGAGGTTAAAGTTCGTTTTACAGGTCTTTGTTCTTTAACAGGATTTCAAAATATCTGAAAATGTTGCAATCACCATAAATTGGGAGGCGTTTGTCCATGCTTTTATCTCCTTTCCCATTTGTACTAAAAGTTTCTTTTATCTCGCTCCCTTCTTTTACCTCCACCCTGCAATATAAACCTGACAGTACATTTCATTGCAAATCCATTAATTATTTTGCCGTTTGTTCCTTCTGGATTTTTTATGTTCGTTCTCTTTCTATAGACAGCGCTGGATTAACATATGGGATGTTGGAGCTGGAGCTCCAGGCCCACAGCTAGAAATAGGTTCATGAACGCCTGCAATCCAAATACTGCATGTTTGGGTTCCTCAGGGCTCACTCACTTGTGTTTTTTTTGGATATCAATGGACCCAATTACTCTATTCATACAGCAGTAGTGTCAGCTATGTATCTGCTGGGTTATGTATACCTGTCTGCCTAGCTGTATACACCTATCTGCCCGGTCATATACAATCAGGGTTATTCAAAGAGATCCGAGTGGCTGCTGAAAGGGAACCTAACCTGTTACCTCTACTCCACCCAGCCGGTACATTAAGACCGAACAACAGTTTATAAACCAACACACAGGAGGCAATGAGGGTCTGAGAGCCCTATCCGCGTGGGAATTTACAATCTAGAAGGTATTGCACAATAAATACAATTAAGGTAAAATAACATGTAAATAACATTTCCCTTGGTTCCATTTCCAATAACCTCCCCTAAAAATAAAAACTTCCCTCATTGGCCATTTAAAATGTGTGGGGATTGTAACTGTTTCGCATTTGACTTAAACCAGCATCAATTAAATAAATATACAAACTTGCAGCTACTCGCTGCTTCCTGACAGCTACGTTTCGCAACTGTCACATTTTCATTTCTATGGAATTACTTGTTCATGGTATAAAGGTATATATACTCAATTTTCGACCCCAGTGCAGATATACATATATTTGCTTTTCACTTTGTTTGCTTTTTATCTGGAACATGGACATATATCCCTGTACTTGTGTGTTTATGGGGGAGACGGGAGTGAGCGGCTGATTAGAATAACTGCTCCCAGCAGATCAAAGTTGCTTGGAGTAATGTAACCTTTCCGGGAACCTTCCCAGAGCTGGCACACCTTCCACAACTGTTTAACTAAAGAGCCTCCACCAGTACGAAGAGAAAAGGGTAAAAAGTAAGGCTTTAAAGGTCCTCTACCACAAAAAAATGATATGTCCTTATTGTGTTTATTTGATGTTGCTGATATCTTACATGCGCTTTGTTTTTCTCTTGTTTGTTTAGTTAAGAAAATATCTTCCTCTATATGTGTCACTGGGTGCATCCATTGTGTGATATTTCCCTCTATATGTGTCACTGGGTGCATCCATTGTGTGATATTTTCCTCTATATGTGTCACTGGGTGCATCCATTGTGTGATATTTTCCTCTATATGTGTCACTGGGTGCATCCATTGTGTGATATTTTCCTCTATATGTGTCGCTGGGTGCATCCATTGTGTCATATTTTCCTCTATATGCATCACTGGGTGCATCCATTGTGTGATATTTTCCTCTATATGTGTCACTGGGTGCATCCATTGTGTGATATTTTCCTCTATATGCGTCACTGGGTGCATCCATTGTGTGATATTTTCCTCTATATGTGTCACTGGGTGCATCCAGTGTGTGATATTTTCCTCTATATGCGTCACTGGGTGCATCCATTGTGTGATATTTTCCTCTATATGTGTCACTGGGTGCATCCAGTGTGTGATATTTTCCTCTATATGCGTCACTGGGTGCATCCATTGTGTGATATTTTCCTCTATATGTGTCACTGGGCGCATCCATTGTGTGATATTTTCCTCTATATGCGTCACTGGGTGCATCCATTGTGTGATATTTTCCTCTATATGTGTCACTGGGTGCATCCATTGTGTGATATTTTGTGTTGTAAACTGTCCCCCCCAGTATCTTTCCATCACTTGTTCCTCACTGTGTGGCTTTGGCCATAGAATGGAGTGAATGGGTCAGTCACTGACATCATTGTATTGTGTGGGATGTATTCAAAGGACATCACCAGGGGGTAGATTAGAAGTTCTTTAAAATCCCTGTTTTATCTCGTTCAGCTGCCACCTCTTATTTCAAACAGCCTGGAGAACAATAAACCCTCTGCAGCCTTATCTAAACATCCCCTCCTCCTCATTAAATGCTAAATACTGTAGATTAGATAAACCACAGAAACAAAGAAAAACCTTTGCACAGAATTTTGTAAGTGTTGCTTAATTGGAAAAATCCCCAAAATGGGTCAGGGATTAACATTCTCCCTTCAGCATACAGTAGATATGCCAGTGTAGTCTCCAGTAGCCATGTCCTCCTTTGCTCTAGGGAGACAGATATCTCACAGTCATATGGGACATGTTTACTTTTGGACTTTTGGACTGATATATATATATATCCAATGGACCTCTGTATGGTTTTATCATTCATATCATGGGACAGGTTTAGGACCGATAGTCATGTATCCAGCAAGCCTCTGCATGGCTTTATCCATTGTCTAATGGACAGGTTTAGGAAGGATAGTCATGTATCCATTGGACGTTTGCATGCTTTTTTCCTTCTATATCATTGGACAGATGCAGGACTGATAGTCATTTGTCCATTAGGCCTCTGCATGGTTTTATCCACTGTATTAATGGACAGATGTGGGACTGATAGTCATGTATCCACTAGGTGTTGGGATGGTTTTATCCACTGTATTAATGCACAGATGTGTCTGTTGGTCCTCTGCATGGTTTTATACTCCATATCGTGGGACTGATAGTCGTGTATCCATTGGGTCTTGTCTTGATTTCGTCCGTATCATGTGACAGATGTGGGACCAAAGATTGAGATGTAAGAGTTTGGTTTCAATATTTTAAAACCACTATAGATGGAGATAGAAAAGATGGGCATCACCACTGGCGGCAATATTTCTTTGGGTTCCCTGGCATACTGCAGCTGCCGCCCTTTCTAACATACACCTTGAGGCAGTTGCCCTCCTGCCCCCCTACTCCCCGATATGCTTCTTCTGGTTATCCACACTCATATGGATATGTTTCAAAACACTCTACCTTAACCTTCAAGGTGCTCACTGTCCACAGTCCCCCCTATCAATCCACTCTGATCTCCAAATACTCCCCATCCTGCCCTATACGATCTCTACATGACCTACTCCTATCCATCTCTGTTTTGAGGTCCTGTGCCATGCAATGCCCTTCCTCGTCCCATCAGACTGTCCCCTAATATACACTCCTTCAAACATTCATTGGAAAAGCATCTATACAAAGAAGCCTTTAATCCAGGCTGTCAAACTCCAGCCCCCCCCAGATGTTACTGAACTACAACTAACATGATTCTCTGGCCTTCTATTGCATTCAAGGATGTCTGGGAATTGTAGGCTGGAGTTTGACATCCCTGCTCTAATCAGTCGATATAACTCAGACCAACCTCATTTACATCTTTCAAGCTGCACTCCTTTTAAAGCCCCAATGACCAAGCATGTCCCTCCCCCTTGTCTCCATGTCTCCAATTGCCCTGTAGATTGCAAGTTTCCTCTGGAACTGGGTCTTCCAGTCCTGCTGTGTCATCCTTGTGAAGATATGTGCGTTCAAATGAATGTATAATCCTTTTATCTCTCTGCCTTGTACAGCACTGCAGAATCTGCTGGCGCTACACCTAAAGAAATAATAATAATAAAATGATAATAATATATTTGGGTGCTCTAGATGAGAAAGATAGAGATTCCAGTTGAGTGCACACTTTTCATAAAAATCACCAAATTGCTTGGGTACCCTAAGTACCAGGCAAGCAAATTGCGGCTGTGTTACTAAGGTAATTGCCCCCTAGGTTATTCCTTGCTTTCCCCCCATGTGCCCCCTGCAGGGATCAGCATCCAGCTTCCCCCACTTCTTTTGGGCCCCTGTATCTCTGCAGTGAAGAGATTTAATGGTCAGATTATATCGCATTGTGTATTCCTTTTGTTTTCACTTGGCTTAGTTGTATATTAAGGGTTAATGGGCAGGATTCATCCCTCACAGTATTCGTTTTATTTTTTCCTTGATTAATGGCAATTTAGGGGTCAATGGGTAGACTACGTGCCTCACAGTGTATTAGTTTATGGTTTCCCTTGATTACTGGCATTTTAGGGGTTAATGGATAGGCTACATGCTTCACAGTGTATTTGTTTAATGTTTTCCCTTGATTGCTAGCATTTTAGGGGTTAATGGGTAGGCTACATGCCTCACAGTGTATTTGTTTCATGTCATGGCTTCTCATGTTTTCTCTTGATTACTGGCATTTTAGGGGTTACTGAGTAGGCTGTATGCCTCACAGTGTATTTGTTTAATGTATTTCCATGATTACTGTCATTTTAGGGGTTAATGGGTAAGCTACTGTCTCACAGTGCCTTCGTTTCAAGTTTTCCCATGATTACTGGCCTTTTAGCGGTTAATGCGTAGGCTACATGCCTCACAGTGTATTAATTTACTGTTTTCCCATGACTAATTGCATTTTAGGGGTTAATGGGTATGCTACATGCCTCACAGTGTATTCGTTTCAAGTTTTCCCTTGATTACTGGCCTGTATGCGGTTAATGGGTCGGCTACATGCCTCACAGTGTATTTATTTCATGTTTTCCCTTGATTACCGGCATTTTAGGGGTTAATGGGTAGGTTACATGCCTCACAGTGTATTCATTTAATGTTTTCCCATGACTAATGGCATTTTAGGGGTTAATGGGTAGGCTACATGCCTCACAGTGTATTCATTTCTTTTTTATATATACTTAGTTTTTTCAGTGGTGTGATTTAGAGGCAAACATTATTAGTGCCCCCCCCCGTTTTGATTGTGGTATCTTTTGTGCAGCCCCATATATTGTTCCTAGAGTCCCCACTGTACTAAGGGGTTAATAAACTTTACGTAACAGGGAAAATAAACAATAAATGAAGTTGATTTTAGCTGAGAGATCTCCCATTGACTGTAGAAAGTAGATGCGTAGTGTGAGAGTCAGTAACAGGTTTTTCTGTTTTCTTTTATTTCTTTTCTTTTCTTTTACAGCCTCCATCATAAAATATGCTGCAGGCAGGGTCTGAAATTTATACAGAGCAATGCACCGCGATCACTTCCCCAACTACAGTTATTTAAAATGAAGAATAATGATCTGGCTCTTGCCTTGGTTCTTTTTCCTGTGAATAATTTGTTGGGGGGGGGTGTTTGGCATCTCTTAAAATCAGCATAAATGTTCCTTCTTCAGCATTTTTATACTATTTTTATTATTATATTTAGCTTTTTTTTTTTTTATGTGTCGGCGTCGCCTTGCTCTCTGTGTCATATTAATGTCAGTTTTATCTCGCGCCGCAGCTTTGGAAGTCCTGCAGATACGTTCTTTCCCATCAATGCTTGCCGCAGGTCCGTGACCTGTGCAGATACGTTTTGAAACTTGCCCACGTCTCATAATAGACGACATTTATTAAAATTCATATTATGCAGCTGAGGTTCTTGTAATCGTCGGGGGAATAAAAAAAAAAAGAGTGAGAAGCAACGGGGGATTTTCTTATGCAGATGTGTTTTTGTGGCTGTCTGCTGTGAAATATTGTTGCAAACAGCTTGACAAGGGATATCGAATGAAATTGCTTTCAATCGTGGCATGTTGGCCCTGCTGGCTACCATGACAGACGACGGTGGTATCATCGCAGCGGCTGCCTGTGACCACAGAATGTTTTTGTCGCTGCCGTTATTGGTGGTCTGGTTACACTCCTCTACGTTCTTGCCTTGAGACATTTTATCGAATGTATCTAGAAATAAAACATAAAAGAAATAATGCCCTAGTAAAAGTACGTGTAAAATAATGTCATTATGTCCCCCCTGAGTAACGCCCTGAATCATCATTTCAGCAAACATTTCCCATGAGCCACTGAGAGAGAATAAACAAAATGCCATAACTGAGACGTCGCAGGCCTGCCGAATCACACGATGCCTTTGTGACACATGGTTTACCCTCATGCAAAGAATGAAGAGCCGATCAGGCCATGGTTCCAAAAAAATGAGAAGCTGTTCATTCAGAGCAACGTTTCGGCTCCTACAGGGACTTTCGTCAAGCTTGAGAAAGTTCCCTGTAAGAGCCGAAATGTTGCTCTGAATAAATCGCTTCTCATTTTTTGCAACCGGTGTGACCGGCTCTTCATTTTTTGCATCACTGTTGATGTTGGGCTGGCTGCCTGGATTTCCTAAAAAAAAAACATGGATGGACCCTTTGTGGATGGAGTGTACCATACCAAATACAAACTTACATGGTTTACCCTCATTCCGTCCAATCACCCGGTAGCCCTGGTTATTGGGAGGCCTGAGGGAAAAATGTAGCGACCACCTGTTCAGTGGTGACTATGGCGCTTAAATGGTTAAAATAAGGGCTCCTGAAGCAAATACACCTATGAACAGCCCTGATTGGCTGTTTGGCAGGGCGGCTGGTCACCCTGCCACCCATGCGCCGGCTTGACGTGATCTCATTTAGGGGTGTAACTGCGATGGAGATGGCGAGAGTCGCATCATGGTCCTCTGTGGCTACACCTCCTCTCATCCGATCCTACACCTGCCAAAAGTTGGGTCTGTCGGCTGATCGGGAGAACTTAGGAAAAACCTTGTCACTTAGCCGCTCCGGGAATGCCTAAATCGCCATTCCAGACATTTTGCCCGTGTCCGATTCCCTCATTACTTCCCTTGAGCCCTTGACAGATTTGTATCCTTGCCATTTCTTACCATATCTTCCTTTGGTTTAAACCCAAAACTTGATCTGCAGCCAAAGCACCAAGCCCAATAAATCAGCCTAAAATAACATTACAAAGGGAGTTTAGGTGAAATCCCCTGTGGATGATGAAAGGCCTCCCTGGGCCAGTAGATGCAGAGCTTGCGTCAGACCTTGCTAAATTAGCTGGGGGCTGCAGCCAGGGCGTGTTCCGTCCCTTCCAACCTCTAGGCCAGTATTTCCAAATCTGGACTTTTTTTTACGCGTGTCGGATTGAATTAACCTTATACAGTACGTTCCCTTCATGACAAGCTGGAGGCCTGGATATATTGGAAGGAGCCTGAGGACATGACATAAAGTATGATTTTGGGGTCCCCCTTTAAACTGGGGATCGCAAGCTCCAGGCCCCCAGATGTTGATGGCCTACAAGTCCCAATCTTCTTTGAGATGTAGATCAGAAACTTCTGGGGGGGCTTCGGAGTTTGAGACCCCTGGTTTAAACAGTCCTGGTGTTTTTTTTGGCGATTTATTTGGGCCTTTTATGTGACCACTGTAGTGGTTTTTAGACATCTTTGAGTCAAAATGAGAAAAAAACAGAGAAAACGGCCTTTTCATATAATCGGATTTGGCCTTTTTCTCTCTAACAAAACTCGGAGCCTCGTCAGAACTTGTCGTAAAGGAAAAGATTTAATAAGGTCCGCCGGTGATGCAAAATGTTTTAGGGTTAGAAAAAAAATACCACTGCCAAATAAGTAGGACTTTCTGGACGTCACCCCCCCGGCATTTGATGACCCGGTGGTTTTTATACCTTCAGTTGTGGTTATTTTTACAATTAGACTTTTACAAAGAGTTGGCGGTGAGTCACGTACATTTCCCAAGATCTAATCTGGGCGAACATACGTGACCGCACATATCTGGCAGCACTATAAACTGGGCTCGTACGGTAAAACAAGATGACCTTGAAGTTCAAATAATACTAAAATACTCACTCGATGTGGATTATACATAAAATACAACGCTATTGCGAAGTTAGGAAGCAGAGTATTCAGCATGGGATACAACAGGATATTCATAGTGATCAGTCCACTTTTAGAACCTCGTCCCGGAATTGCTCTCTCTAAATAACTCCTAAGGAACAGTTCCATACCTCCCAAGTGTCCCTATACAAGAGGAAAAGTCCCTATCTCAGTGCAAATCGTTTCGTTCCTCCTTTTGTATCCTAATTGCCCTCTTTCTAGCACTCTTCCACATACAGTATGTTGGATGTGTGGGTGTATAACATTCTTGCCAACTCTCGCACTTTAGGCAGGGCAATCCTGAAATTTAGGGACTGCCTCTTTCATTGTCACTGAGGCGCTGGCACTCTGTTTTTTTTGGGCTGGCTTGCCTTTCTGGATGTTGCCAGCGACACTTGTCCCATGACTGGCCATGACTAATTAAAATCTGCATTTACAGTAAAAACACACAACCTCCGTGCTGTGAATGTAAAATGTTTCTGTACGTTAACATTTACACTGTCGTCTTATAACGCGCAAGGCCGTACGATAAGATTCCACAGTTACAGTAATACTGCGCAGGTCGGTAAATTAATTTTCTACTTTTATAGTTATAACGCACACATCCATACCTTAATATTTCACTGTAATATTTACAACTTTACAGTAAGACTCGCGTCTCTGGCATTTACAATAAGACTCGCATTTACCAGATTCACATTAAGATTTGCACTTCCGGATTTAAGATTGGCATGTCATGGATTTACAGTAAAACTTGTGCTTCTGGATTTAAGATTAAAGTTGGCATGTCAGGGATTTACAGTAATACTTGTGCTTCTGGATTTAAGATTAAAGTTGGCATGTCAGGGATTTACAGTAAGACTTGTGCTTCTGGATTTAAGATTAAAGTTGGCATGTCAGGGATTTACAGTAAAACTCATTTACGGGATTTACGGTAAAACTTGTGCTTCTGGATTTAAGATTAAAGTTGGCATTTCAGGGATTTACAGTAAAATTTGTGCTTCTGGATTTAAGATTAAAATTGGCATGTCAGGGATTTACAGTAAAACTCATTTACGGGATTTACAGTAAAACTTGTGCTTCCGGATTTAAAATTAAAGTTGGCATGTCAGGGATTTACAGTAAAACTCATTTACGGGATTTACGGTAAAACTTGTGCTTCCGGATTTAAGATTAAAGTTGACATGTCAGGGATTTACAGTAAAACTTGTGCTTCTGGATTTAAGATTAAAGTTGGCATGTCAGGGATTTACAGTAAGACTCATTTACGGGATTTACGGTAAAATTTGTGCTTCCGGATTTAAGATTAAAGTTGGCATGTCAGGGATTTACAGTAAAACTCATTTACGGGATTTACGGTAAAATTTGTGCTTCCGGATTTAAGATTAAAGTTGGCATGTCAGGGATTTACAGTAAAACTCATTTACGGGATTTACGGTAAAACTTGTGCTTCCGGATTTAAGATTAAAATTGGCATGTCAGGGATTTACAGTAAAACTTGTGCTTCTGGATTTAAGATTAAAGTTGGCATGTCAGGGATTTACAGTAAGACTCATTTACGGGATTTACAGTAAAACTTGTGCTTCCGGATTTAAAATTAAAGTTAGCATGTCAGGGATTTACAGTAAGACTCACATTTACGGGATTTATGGTAAAACCTGCACTTCTGGAACTAAGAGTTAAAGTCGCATGTCAGGGATTTACAGTAAAACACCCATTTCCGGGATTCAAGATTAAAAGGCACAAGTCCAGGATTTACAGTGAACCAATGAAACACGGAAAGGGAATCTGTGCACACGTATTTACCCTCTATTTTTCGAGCTTTTTACTGGCCCAATAACTTTTCTAAACAGAGATAGTTTTCGATATTCAACTCAGGATGATTTTTTTAAACTGAATCAGCTGATATGCCGAAAAAAAATCAACCGTAAGTAAACCATGTTTTTGTCCGTTTTTTCTTTTAAAAAAGAATTGGCCAACGGAATTAAATCGAGACCCAAAATGTAATAATAACCATGCAAAAACTTTCACCGGACTGATGAAGAAAATAGAATGTAACGCTACGCCTTTCAAACTTGTTGAATGGCCGAGATAATTGCACGCTCCATAATTAACATTTTCAATAATCTGAAAAGAGGAAGAGTGATTAATTACCCAGAGGCGCTCATTCAAATTCCTCCGGTCCTCATTGTGTTTAATGCAGCAGCCTGACTTCTCAATTGATTTACAATAAAAGTGGGACAGAGTGTTTTATGCGAAGACAAAAGAACCGTACTGTGTATACAGTTATTCAAATTCAAATGAACAAAACCGCACCGTCAAAATATTTCTTACTTTCAGCAGCTTGAAGCAATTTCTCGCGGGTTAATTGAAGCCAGCTTGTGTCAGAGTCGGCAACGCAAAAAATATCATTTTTTATCAAATCGATTCGGCAGTTATTTCTGATAATTCCTTGCGCGGTAGCACTGGCTTGTTTGGAACGTAGAGGTTTGGTGTTACACTCTGTACATCCAAGGGCGAGATTTCAGGAACTAGTCCTTAGACCTAGATTTCTGCTAAATTACTGTTTTTTTTCACCCGTTAAAAATATCCAAGTGATAATTTACAGATCTGAGCTTATTTACTGTTTCCAAACATTTCTCCAAACTTTGACCTGTCTGCAGTGCATAAAAGCATCAGGCGAACAAAAAAAAAACCATAAAGAGGGAGTAAGACAACAGAGGCAGGGCGTCTATTCATCCACCCGGGGAAGTGTCAAGGAATGTAAAAGGAAAGCTCAAAATGTTTGGCTACAATGTTAAAATATAAAAGGTTTTCTCAACCTCTCAGCTGGAGCAGGAACGGCTCAGAGCTTCGATGGGAACTGCACATTTTAACTGAAATAAATGTTAATATTATTGTTACCATTGTCAAACATATAACGCCAGCGATTTCTGCAGCATTCCTATAGAATGGGGGATTTAAACTCGCAAAATGACAAAACAAACTTAAGAAACAGAGACAAGAGGCGCATGGAGCCCAATGTGTCCCAACTGCAAGCTGTGGGTGAACTCGCACCCGCAAACTTGAACCCTCGTCACAGTGCGACAAGACGTGAGAAAGGGAATTATTTTGCTGTTTCGGGAGGGTAGTTTGTTATCTTACATGAATTTTAGACATGTGCATGGCCCAAATTTTCGTTTCGTTCAGTTTCGGATAGACTTGTGCACCGATTTTATTTTTCGGTTCGGTTCGTTCGGATTTTGTAAATTTTCGTTTCGGCTCGTTTCGGCCGATTTCTGTTTCGGTTCGATTCGGTTCATTTTTCATATCAACTTTTTTTCGTGATTTCGGAAATTTTTGTGTTTTTCGGAACGTCTGTTCTCCTCATTTCAAAGTGTCGTGTTCGTTTTGACGTAAACTAATGGTTTTTCGGATCCGATATTTCTGTCGATACGATAATTCTGTCGATACGATAATTCTGCCATTGCGATTTCTCATGTTTTACAAGAAGGATACATTGAGATTTCTCTGGTTTTACAAGAAGGATACATTGAGATTTCTCTGGTTTTACAAGAAGGATACATTGAGATTTCTCTGGTATTCCGGGAAGGATACATTGAGATTTCTCTGGTTCTACAAGAAGGATACATTGAGATTTCTCTGGTTTTACAAGAAGATTTGTTTTACATTGTTACAATGTTTTACATTGAGATTTCTCATGTTTTCCAGGAAGGATACATTGAGATTTCTCTGGTTTTACAAGAAGGATACATTGAGATTTCTCTGGTTTCCCTGGGAAGGATACATTGAGATTTCTCTGGTTTTCCAGGAAGGATACATTGAGATTTCTCTGGTTTTACAAGAAGGATACATTGAGATGTCTCTGGTTTTCCAGGAAGGATACATTGAGATTTCTCTGGTTTTACAAGAAGGATACATTGAGATTTCTCTGGTTTTCCAGGAAGGATACATTGAGATTTCTCTGGTTTTACAAGAAGGATACATTGAGATTTCTCTGGTTTTCCAGGAAGGATACATTGAGATTTCTCTGGTTTTACAAGAAGGATACATTGAGATTTCTCTGGTTTTACAAGAAGGATACATTGAGATTTCTCTGGTTTCCCAGGAAGGATACATTGAGATTTCTCTGGTTTTCCAGGAAGGATACATTGAGATTTCTCTGGTTTTACAAGAAGGATACATTGAGATTTCTCTGGTTTTACAAGAAGGATGCATTGAGATTTCTCTGGTTTTACAAGAAGGATACATTGAGATTTCTCTGGTTTTACAAGAAGGATACATTGAGATTTCACATGTTTTACAAGAAGGATGCATTGAGATTTCTCTGGTTTTACAAGAAGGATACATTGAGATTTTTCTGGTTTTCCAGGAAGGATACATTGAGATGGGAATGATACAAAATTACAGAATCAGCGATATAACCAAAAAATAAGTTGTCCGAAATTACTGAAATGGAACCGAAATCAGGAATGGAGCCGAAATCACAAATGGAACGGAAATGATTTTTACACATTTCTAGTCCATTCGAAAATTCCAAAAAGTTTTCGTTTCGGCTCGGAAATTTGTTCGGATCTGACGTTTTCAGATCTGAAAATTTTCGGAAAATCGTCCGAATCCAAATGCACGAATCGGGAAATTTCGTGAAAATTCTGAACTTCCGGAACTCGAAACGCACGTCCCTAGTTTCGGATTGATTCGTTAAGGTATTTTGGACTAATTCATTAATTCGGACGATCTGTATTTCATTTTCGGATCGATTCGTTTTTCGTTTTTATTAGTTATTTCGTGTTTCGGATCCATTCGTATTTCATTTTTATTACCAATTCTGTTTTCATTTTGTATTTTATAATGATTAAAAACAAAAAGAAAAAGATACGGGGGACCCTATCTTGCTGCTGAAACCTATTCAGCACCATGGAGACCAGAAATTAACCTTTTGCTTGGATATAAGCTGTGCCCTTTGAGATGCCCAATGCCCAATTTCTGGAGACCAGAAATTAACCCCTGACTGTGATATAAACTGTGCCCTGTGATATGCCATTAACCCATTGCTTTGTTTTGAATTCCATTTATTTTTTAAATTTTTTCTCTCAAATAGTTTTTTGAACAATTTTTTTTTTTTTTTCGTTGTTACTGTGATTTGTTTTTTTTGACTGATTTGGAATTTCGGATTGCTGATTTTCATTTTTGGAAATGCTTCCGAAAACTAAAGTTGGTGGATTTTCGTCCGAATTTCAATTCGGATGAAATGAAACGCGCATGTCTAATGATTTTGCAAAAACAGAGTCATTTAACAGCAGGGATAGATAGATAGATAGATAGATAGATAGATAGATAGATAGATAGATAGATAGATTCAGAAAACTGTCAATTCGCCAAATACTGACGAATTGACAGCAAATTATGGTGCAGTTCGCAGCAGATCGCTGCAATTCGGCAGCAGCTAAATTGTCCCATAGAAAAGTAACAGATAATCTATTCACAGAAAGCCGAACTGCACCGAAGTGTCAATGAAATGTCCTGATTTCCGGTGATTCCGTTCAACAGGTTTATTTAAACAGGCGAATCCCATAGGATTCAATGTAAAAAAAAAAAAAAAAAAATTAATGAAACCCTTTATTCTTTTCATTTTCAGCAAACAATCTTTTTATTTATTTATTTTTAAAAAAAATTAGGCAAAATTTTAGATTCCCAATTTTTTAAAGGCTTTTTATTTTTATTCTGTAACAGACCTTTTTTATTATTTTTTATAGTACCTTTTTTATTATTTCCACACATTTTCATGCATTTTTATTGTTTAAAACCCCTATAAAGGATAACAGAGTTCCTTTTTTTCTGCAGTTTGACAGTGTTCGGTGTTTAGTTCGGCGCTCTTTTGGCGGTCTATTCGGCGGTCGGCAGTAGTCTTTGACAGTTCCACTTTCGGAGCACTTCGAGACCCTGCGGTGAACAGTGAATCCACTGCAGGCTCGGCGAACTTGAATTGCCAAACCACACTGTAGTACTGAGAGAGAGATAGATAGATAGATATGGGTAGATAGATATATAGTTAGATACAGTTGCAAGAAAAAGTATGTGATCCCTTTGGGATTACGTGAAGTTTTGCATGAATTGGTAATAAAATGTGCTCTGATCTTCATCTAAGTCACAACAATTTGAAAAACACAGTCTGCTTAAAATAATACAACACAAACATTATATATTTTCATGTGTTTATTGAACAGAACATGTAAACATTCACAGTGCAGGGTGGAAAAAGTATGTGAACCTTTGGACTTAATAACTGGTTGATCCTCCTTTGGCAGCAATAACCTTAACCAAACGTTTCCTGTAGTTGCAGATCAGACCTGCACAACGATCTGGAGTAATTTTGGACCACTCCTCTTCACAAAACTGTTTCAGTGTAGCAATATTCTTGGGATGTCTGGTGTGAGTCGCTCTCTTAAGGTCATGCCACAGCATTTCAATCGGGTTGAGGTCAGGACTCTGACTGGGCCACTCCAGAAGGTGTATTTTGTTTTGTTGAAGCCATTCTTTTTGTTGAATTACTTGTATGCTTTGGGTCATTGTCCTGTTGCGTCACACATCCTCTGCGGAGCTTCAGTTGGCGGACAGATGGTCTTACGTTTTCCTGCAAAATGTCTTGATAAACTCTGGAATTCATTTTTCCATCAATGACAACAATCCGTCCAAGCCCTTTTTAAGCAGACTGTGTTTTTCAAATTGTTGTGACTTAGATGAAGATCAGAGCACATTTTATGACCAATTCATGCAAAACTCCACGTAATCCCAAAGGGTTCACATACTTTTTCTTGCCACTGTAGATAGATAGATAAAGAGATATATATGGATGGATGGATAGATAGATAGATATGGGATAGATATGGGATAGATATGGGATAAATAGATAGATATGGGATAGATAGATAGATAGATAGATAGATAGATAGATAGATAGATAGATAGATAGATAGATAGATAGATAGATATGGGATAGATATGGGATAGATATGAGATAGATATGAGATAGATAGATAGATAGATAGATAAAGAGCTAGATAGATAGCTAAAGAGATGGATAGATAGATAGATAGATAGATAGATAGATAGATAGATAGATAAAGAGATGGATAGATAGAGAGATAGATAAAGAGATATATATGGATGGATAGATAGATAGATAGATAGATAAAGAGCTAGATAGATAGCTAAAGAGATGGATAGATAGATAGATAGATAGATAGATAGATAGATAGATAGATAAAGAGATGGATAGATAGAGAGATAGATAAAGAGATATATATGGATGGATAGATAGATAGATAGATAGATAGATAGATAGATAAAGAGCTAGATAGATAGCTAAAGAGATGGATAGATAGATAGATAGATAGATAGATAGATAGATAGATAAAGAGATGGATAGATAGAGAGATAGATAAAGAGATATATATGGATGGATAGATAGATAGATAGATACGAACGATTGAGACTTTTAAACGAATAAACCTAAATATAAAGAAACACTTAACACAGACAGGTCATTATTGTAAAAGCCGTGTGGCTCTAAAGACTATACAACTTTTTCGCTGCACCTGTACGTAATCTCCCACAGCTTCCTCAATCCCCTCACCTCAAGGCCACAGGATGTGCATTAATGATTATCTGAAACGCAAACAGCGGTTTTACCGTCATGGTTTACCTGCCTTTACCTGTTGAGCAGCAAAGCGTCGGCGAGACACTCAATGTGAAAGTATGATGCGCTTTTACTTCCAGTTACTCCGTGTCACAAGGCTATAGAAGGAGAAGCTCTGCGGCCGTCACGTCTCTCCTCATTCATTGAGCTGCTTGTAAAACTCACGGTGGGCCATTAACAGCGCAATATAAACTCTCGCTCTGTGGCTGAAAGGTTTATTATTTGCGATGGATACCGGTGTGCAGCGCAATTTACTACAGAATTAAGTCCCGTACAGAACATGTCAGTTCCCGTAGAGTAGCGTATACAACAATAAAAAGATTCCAGTGGGTCCAATAAGTATCAATACAACAACAGATTCCAGCAGGTCTGAAACGTATCACTAGGTGTTTATGTCACCAATAAAGACACTCTGCAGGTGGGATATAGCCCTGGAATCATTGTTACTTTTTCTGAGTTTGTGGAGGGCCATTGTGAGCCTCTCGCCAAAGTGCAGCATGCGCACCTGCTCATTATTTTTACTTTGTTTGATAATTATCTATGTCTGCCTCTCTTTTCTGTTCTAGTCTTTCTTTTTAGGGGCTCCTTACTTTATTCAGGGTGTGCGGGTGTCTTTTTAGGGGCTCCTTCCTTTATTCAGGGTGTGTGGGTGTCTTTTAAGGGGCTGCTCCATATATTCAGGGTGTGCAGATGTCTTCTAAAGGGCTCCTCCATATATTCAGGGTGTGCGGGTGTCTTTTTAGGGGCTCCTCCATATATTCAGGGTGTGCGGGTGTCTTTTAAGGGGTTCCTCCATATATTCAGGGTGTGCGGATGTCTTTTTAGTGGTTCCTTCCTTTATTCAGGGTGTGCGGGTGTCTTTTTAGTGGTTCCTTCGTTTATTCAGGGTGTGCAGATGTCTTTTAAGGGGCTCCTCCATATATTCAGGGTGTGTGGGTGTCTTTTAAGGGGTTCCTCCATATATTCAGGGTGTGTGGGTGTCTTTTAAGGGGCTCCTCTATACATTCAGGGTGTGCGGGTGTCTTTTTAGGAGCTCCTCCCTTTATTCAGGGTGTATGGGTGTCTTTTAAGGGGCTCCTCTATATATTCAGGGTGTACACGTGTCCTTTTAGGGGCTCCTCCCTCTATTCAGGGTGTGCAGGTGTCTTTTTAGGGGCTCCTCTATATATTCGGGGTGTGCGGGTGTCTTTTTAGGGTCTCCTCTATATATTCAGGGTGTGCGGGTGTCTTTTACGGGGCTCCTCTATATACTCAGGGTGTGCGGGTGTCTTTTACGGGGCTCCTCTATATATTCAGGGTGTGCATGTGTCCTTTTAGGGGCTCCTCCCTCTATTCAGGGTGTGCCGGTGTCTTTTTAGGGGCTCCTCTATATATTCGGGGTGTGCGGGTGTCTTTTACGGGGCTCCTCTATATATTCAGGGTGTGCAGGTGTCTTTTTAGGGGCTCTTCTATATATTCAGGGTGTGCGGGTGTCTTTTACGGGGCTCCTCTATATATTCAGGGTGTGCGGGTGTCTTTTACGGGGCTCCTCTATATATTCAGGGTGTGCACGTGTCCTTTTAGGGGCTCCTCCCTCTATTCAGGGTGTGCAGGTGTCTTTTTAGGGGCTCCTCTATATATTCGGGGTGTGTGGGTGTCTTTTTAGGGGCTCCTCTATATATTCGGGGTCTGCGAGGGATTTCTTTAGGGGCTCCTGCATATATTCGTGGTCTGCAGGTGTCTCATTAGCTGCTCCTCTATACATTCATGGTGTGCGGGTGTCTTTTTAGGGGCTCCTCTATATATTCGGGGTCTGCGAGGGATTTCTTTAGGGTCTCCTCCATATATTTGTGGTATTTCAGTGTCTCCGTAGGGGCTCCTGCATATATTCGTGGTCTGCAGGTAGAGGCTCCTGCATATATTCGTGGTGTCTCATTAGCTGCTCCTCTATGCAATCATGGTGTGCGGGTGTCTTTTTAGGGTCTCTTCCATATATTTAGGGTTTGTGGGTGTTTTATTGACTTTAACCTTACATTTGGACCTCACCTCATACTTTGTTCTTCTTCTTCTTATTATTATTATCATTACTTACATAGCGTAAACAGTTACCGCAGCGCTTTACAGTAACCAATGGGAAAGAGACAAAATTAAAACAACCATAGGAAGAGAAACAGGAGGTGTAGAGGGTCCTGCTCGGATGGGCTTACAGTCTAGAGGAGATGAGGTAGAGGAAAACGAGAGGAGCTTTATTGGCCATCAGGATCATTAGACCATTGTTACAGAAATGCTGAAGACAAGAAGTGACATCTATCATGATGTGAGGGTGGGTGAGGAGGAGGCGGATAGGTTGGTATCAGTAATGTGGTTCGATAATCTGAAGAGTTGGCTCTAAAGGGATCTGAAGATTAGAGTACAGTCTGATAGGGCGAGGGAAGTCATTCCACAGGACCAGAGGTGACCTTGAGAAGTCTTGGAGGCAAAAGTTGGCAATGCGAGTGGAAACAGTGGACAGGCGGACGTCACCCCCTGACACGAGTGACCAAGAAGGGATTTGCTTACTGCTGTTGTTGTAGATGACATTAATAGGTAGTGAAGGTCGTGAAGTCATCTAAAAAGTATGGGGATCTCTGGTCCTGCCCCCAGTAACTTTCTCTAAACTGCAAGTGCTCTTATTTATCTGTATGAAATTCGGGGAGGGGCGCAATTTAAACATCATTAGAGCATTGTTCCTCAATTAAGTACTCTTCTATGATGCATAAATAAATCAGGATTTTTTTTGCAACCGCGATAATTACTGTCATTCACTGTCAATGGCGACATATATTAATATTTTTTTAATTATTATTATTTTATAAAAAAAATGTAACGTTTCATTCATGTTAGTTTTACACCTGTCGATCTCTATCCATATTATGACTAGGGATGAGCCGAACACTCCCCGAGTTCGGTTCGGAGCCGAACCCGAACTTTCCAAATGTTCGGATCCGAACCCGAACTCGAACTCAATACAAGTCAATGGGGCTGAAAATTCGGTTTTTAGAGTGCCCTCCAAGAGGGCATATATGCTAGATATTTGCCATAAAAGGGTGTATGGGGGTCCGGGTAGTGCCCTGGGGGGCAGGAAACAAGGACAAAAAGTAAAAAAAACAAAAACATTTTTAAAGGGACAGTGAGTTTTCCATGAAATAAGGGTTAAAAATAAAAATGAAAAATTCCTTCAAATATCGTGCCTAGGAGGTCCCCATAACCTGCCCGTGAAGTGGCGGATTTCTAGGATGTATAGAAATATGTAAAAAACAAAAAATGACATTTCAAATGACTGTAAATGCTTTTCCTTTAATCTATTCATAAACAACTGCTTGGGGTGGCAGTCTGTATGAAAAGAGGAGACATTTTCGGACACGCAGAAAAAGTTTACTGATTTTTTGGCGGTGAAAAGCAGGAGAACGACTGGAGAATGGAAAATTCTAGACCAAATAGCCGATTTGAAAAGTGAGATAAATGGGAGAATTTTTCTGATTCGGCTATTTTGACCTAGAATTTTCTCTTCAGTCATTCTCCTGAGTTTCACCTTTCTTTGAATAACCCTCTCAGGGTTATTCAGAGAGCAGTGAAGAGCAGGAGAATGACTGGAGAATGGAAAATTCTAAGTCAAAATAGCCAAACCAGAAAAATTCTCCCATTTAGGCTAGGGTCAGACTAGTGAATTTTTAACGTGCGTTTAGGCGCACTTAATCACGGCCGCACTAGCAGCAAATGACGGGCAATGATGGCCAATATACGAAGTACGGTCACACGAAAGTCCGGCTGCGCAACGCAAGTGGAAAATGAACGCATTTTTTCGAGGACGCAGAACCGCTAGTACGAACGTACAGAGTGCGCTGCGTCCACTAGTGGCGTGTGTGCGTGATTTGGAGACGTCAGACCCTGCTCATGTCCGGCCAACATAACGTCCAGACACCCAAAGTTTCCTGGTTTGGATCCGTAAAAAATCACGCACAAAAATGCGCATCGTATGACTGTTTTTGCGCACTCCGTGAAAAAATACGGCAATGCGTTCGGACGCACTTTCGGTCGCTGTGAAAAATGCGTTAGTCTGACCCTAGCCTTATCTCACTTTCCAAATCGGCTATTTGGTCCAGATTGTTCTCTTTTCCTGCCATTCTCCTGGTTTTCAACTTTCTCTGAACAACCCTGAGAGAGAGGTGAAAGCCAGGAGAACTGGCAGGAGAAGAGAACAATCTAGACCAAATAGCCAATTTGGAAAGTGAGTTAAATGGGAGAATTTTTCTGGTTTGGCTATTTTGACCTAGAATTTTCACTTCTCCAGTTATTCTCCTGCTTTTCACCGCTCTCTGAATATCCCTGTGAATGTTTAATCCCGAGGTGAAAAATAACATTGCTTTAGATGTTATTTTGAATTTTTTTCAAACACCAGTTAAATGCAGCATATTAGGATGTTTTAGGAGGGAAATTAATTCTCAAATCTCAATCAGAAGCAGACACCACCCCACCCCCTCAGTATAGTGTACAATGTATCAAATTGATTACCAGACTAAAAACACCTGGTGTTATGCCCGTTTGTGAACAGAGGTCATTTAGAGTTGATAATCTTTCCACGTACACATTAGTTTTTAATTCAATATCTAATAAACCGTTGCTTATAATATTCTGCAGTAAAGAGTCTCTTTATTTCTAGATTTTTTTGTATTTTTTTAAGCATTTTCTATACTTTTTTCAAAATTTCTTTTTTTTTTTTCGAACTCGAACCGAACACACCCAAAAAGTTCCAAGTTCGCGAACTTTCGAACTGCCAAAGTTCGGGCCGAACTCAGAACCGTCTGAACCCGAACAGCTCATCCCTAATTATGACATCATCAGGGGGCATTCACATGGAAAATGTAAAGTCATCAAGAAAGTAATCTAATCTTTTCCGTTATTAATAGTTTGCAGTGCGGCAGACGCTTCCCAGGCGCTTAAGCTGCAGAACCATATACATATGACTATGAGGAATGTATATGTTAGACACACGGACAATGTGTATGTGCCCTGTAACCTGTTAGCAGTCTGTCTTATCTCCAATCCCCAAAACACAAGAAGGCTTGAAAGATAAAGAGGCTAAAATATCCTGATTTAATGACTTTGACACACCTGTTACCAATAGATCAGTTTCACCGTGAAATGGATCTCCTGTATCTTTTCCGTGGGAATGTCCAGAAACGGGCATTTAAAAAAATCGCTACAAAGTATCAAAGTGGCTGCAGAGCTGAATAAGAAACGTTTAGGCCCCTATTACATTCTTCACACAAATTCGTCCGCGCAGCGCAATTTTTTTTTGCGCAGCGTTAAGCGTTATCGCGTGAAAATTAACGGTGGTAATCATTCCGAACGCGTTACGATCCGAACGCATTTTCGCATCTGTCCGAAAATAACGTTCAGAAAAACGACGCGCAAAACGAAGACTAATACGCGCGCAGTAACGTAGCGCACACAAATCATTGTGCGGACTGTTTTTTCCGTGGGATTCAGCCAATCAGAATGAAGAACCTGGCATCAATTTACCTTAATCGACTCACTTAAGTTTTTGCGCCTGTCAAAGTAAATCTGAGTATACATGCTGCAGCAATAAAAAAAATACGCACAAATTCACAATTTTGTTGTTTGGGTATGTGTAGAATGTGTAACTATACTGCGCTGTATTTTTTGTTTCGTGCTGGTGTTTTTCGTTTCTGCCAGATTGTTCAGATTTGCCGTTACCACCACCAGCTTTTCAAAAATGTTAAAATTATGCACGCAAACATCGTTCGTAAAAAGATGCACATCGATTGTAATACCATCCGCGTACCAGCGCACAAACGCATTTGCGTCACAATGTTAAGTATAGGACGCGCACAGTTCATCACGCTCGTGCAGGTCCATCCGCGTTAAACGATAACGTGCATCGTTTGCGCGATCGTTGTAATACGACGTTCTGCGCAAAGGGTTTTGCTCCTCGCGCATTTGCGCACGCAAAAACGAATGCGCGAGGAATGTAATAGGGCCCTTTGTGTCTGGCGTTCATTTGCGGGACGGGAAGGTGTGATTTTTAGCTGTTGCGCTGCCGCTGTACGTTTTCCTCGTCATCATTATATTCCTATGTAACGACTGACTGAGTATGCAAAGCGTATCGCTCGCCCAACGCACTCGTAATTTGAAAAACATAGCCCTGGGATATGTTTATCAAAGGAACAGCCTTTATCTGATGCACTCTTTGCACAGGCAGGACATGTAAGTCAAACAAAATAATCTGTTCTGTATCAGTTGAGCTTTGGAACTTGGAAGATATAAAGATAAATAAATATGTTTATGTTTCACGTTCCAATATACAGTATATCATATATATATATATATATATTTATATACATATGCACAGTAGCAATCCAGCACTCGCCTAACACAAAATCCCAGATCACAATCAGGACGCTAAGCACAGCGCTCGAGCCGTTACAGTTAGAATAGCAGGCAGGAGGTGAAACCACCGCTAAGCAGGGCAGGGATTCTCTATAGATATACACGACTTAATACACAGCAAGTCTCTGTTGTAATAGACTGGAGAGGAGACTTGGCACACAGGTAACCCATAATACAGAAATCCCTGATCTGAGAGGCCGGTCCTTGACGTGGCCGGATATAAACCAGGAAAAGATAAACACGTGGCGGTGCAGGAGCTCCGGTAAAACCAGGGGCAAAAAGATCAGTATAGTAACTCAAGGGTAAAAGCATAAACGTAGTTAAAAGGAATAGTCAAGGTTAATACAGCACAACAGGGGTTAAGGCACAGAGAATAGTCAGGAGGGAAAGCCAAAGGTCAATACACAGAATAGTCATCAATTGAGATGTGCATGCTGTTTTTTTTTTCTTTTTTTGTTTCGTTATGTTGCATTTTTTTTCGGGTTGTTTTTTTTTTTTATTCTAGGTAATTTCAGACAGGTTTGTGTTTCGTTTCGGTCCATTGTTTTGGAATTTCAGATCGATTCAGCATCCTGATCGATTCGGAATTTCGGATCGATTCGGCATTCTGTTTTAATGTTTTTTTTTGTTTTTTTTTTTCGTTTTTGTGAGTTATTTTCTATTGATTTGTATTTCTTTTATATGAGTTATTTCGTTTCTTTACTGGTTATTTCAGAATGGGAAACAGATTACTACCAATAAAATGAAAGTCTCCATACTTATTTATATTTTTTAGGATGTTTTGGGCATTTTTGGGGATTTTTTTGAGTTAAACTTTAGGTTTCCTAACTTATTTTAAAGAAACAAGGCTTTTTTCCAGTATAATTATCAATGTAAAAAAAATATTCACGTTTTTATTGAATAGTTATTATTTTCAATTGCAGCAATAAGCTATTTTGTTTATTTATTTTTTAGGATTTTTTGGCATTTTTCAGAAACTCGGGGGGTTAAAGTTTAGGTTTCCTAACTTATTTTAAATGTAATAATGAGGTGTGCGTTTTCTTACTTTGCTGAACACATGCAGCTGTATTATTTTCTTACAGTTCGTCTGTGTTCAGCAATGAATTAGCAGAACCATGGACAGTTCCAAACCTTAACCATGGTCCTGACAGTGAAATATAGTATGATAATATGCTTCACTTTCAGGACACCTGAAAGTGAAACCTATTATCATACTATATTTTACTGTCAGGACCATGGTTAAGGCTCGGAACTGTCCATGGTTCTGCCACAATGTCACCAAAATGGTGATTTTCATCCTAATTTGGATTCGGAACTAAACGAATTGCACATGGTTAGGCAGCCAATTATATTTATAAGGCTATCCTAAACAAAAGATAAATCCAAGTAAAGTATCCATGTAATTGGGCAGACTAGATGGGTCGAAAGGTTCTTATCTGCCGACATTTTTCTATGTTTCTATGTTTCTATGTTTCTACATCCCTAGTCAGCAAAGCGAGGGTCAAAACATAGAGCATTCAATAGGGATAGACAAGGTCGGAACACAGAGAATCCACACAGGGACAGGAAGGGTTAAAGCAAGGGACAGAATAAACAAAAATAAATGCAAAGGCAAGGGCAACAGGCAAATCAATGATAAACCAGAGGGCAAGGCAAAGGTTAATAAAATAAATATAAGGCAAGGGCAACAGGGAACCAAATAAATAATAAACCAGAGGGAAGGGCACGGCAAGGACAAAAGCAGGACCAGAAGATAAACACGTAGTATATTACTCAAATGAAAGAGCGTAGCAGCGTGGGAGTAACACCTTTATATAGGGAGTTGGTTAAGTGCTATGCCAGACAGGTGATCCTGAGGAGAGCCGATGGTTACAAGACAAAACCATGGACTGTATGCACGAATGGCAAGGCAAGACTAAGAGTCAGCCCAGATCAGCTCCCCTATAGGACTCAGGGCTGGAATCGTGACTTCTTGATGCAGTTGGGAGTCGATAACTTGTCTTAGAAAACAGCTAAACACTACAACAAAATCCCTTCAAGGCAGCCAAAGCATCGTGGTGCTATCGTTAGATGTCTTCCTTGTCTTGCAGGCCCTGCCCTAAGACCAATGATAAAAAGACACAAGTAAAGTCATCATGATGCCAAGCATCAGACCTGCAAGAAAGACACCACTAGGATACACATCGTAGGAACCACCTGTCTGTACCCTGTCAGGTCCTGCAGGCAGGACACCACAAGGGAGGCCGCAGGACCAAGAAAGTGTCGCCAAACCCACTACTAGTTTTCCAGCAATTAACCTCTGGTGCTTTTACACAGATCTCCATTATTCATCACCAGGTTAGGCAGCCAATTATGTTAACAGAAATAGATACATAATTGATAAGTAACAGCACACATCCTTTCTGCTCCTGTTTGCCGGCTGTCTGTTAATGTGATTACTTCGTGTAAGACTTTCTATGAAAATATGAAAAGTTAATTGTATGGTAAATTATGAAACATTGAAAGTCTTCTCTGAAAATCCAGTCCTCTGGTCTGCTGGAACACATTGAGCCCCGGACAGGAAGATGAGCCGATAAGGGCTACAAAGTATTCCTTCACGATGCTGACCTACTGTGTGTCCCTATTAAAGATGGATTGTGCTTATTTTGGCCCAAAATCCCTCTTTCCCTCTTTTATCTCCTAATACTCATCTTTTTAGGGACTCCTTCATATGTTCTGGGTGTGCTAGAGTATAACAGCAGTGCAAATCAATAATGCTCCC